>JARHVA010000047.1:1787500-2987500 GCA_037957365.1 Torreya grandis | reverse complement strand
GTCATAATATGTGAAAGATTTAAATTGAAAGGGAGAGGTTGAGAAGCAAAGAAGGTATCGCTCTCAAATCCATGAAAGAATGTGAGAGAAGGTGAATGTGGTTATTCTATTTGACTAATTATCATGAGGTTGTAAATAGTTGAAGGGTCTTTTTCCTGATGTTGATGAAACTCATTTATGAAGAATTTTTTTTTAGGAGTGTACTCTAATTCTAGATGATATTTTAAAGACAAAAGAGGGTTATGATTGAAGATGAATGAGGAGGAGTCCTATAATTAGTAGTGTGAGTGGCCACATGCACATTGATTTTATCTAAAGTGGAATCCATAAGAAATTGATGGGTGAACCTATTAGGATTGGTAAAGATCATCATATTTGTGAGTTTAAATCTATGTTATCCTCAAACAATAAGTTCATGATGAAAAAAGGGATATAAAATGAATGATGATGTAAAGACAAAATCAAAAAATAGGATACGGAGTCTAATTGGTCAACTATGTTTTGTAACCCAAGGAACAATACAAAAAGATAAGCATACATAGTCATGCAGGTTGATTATGTATTATTGAAAAGAGGACTGAACAAGTATATAATATTACACAATCATGCAATTTGATCATGTGCTACTGAATAGAGGACTAAATAGGGAGATAAGAATAAATAGTTATGTAGTGTTAGGTTGTGGAGCTAAAAGCTTCACTGTTATGCAAATGGAGGAGGTTGCTAAGTGTCACAGTAACTGACATCGGTTTGATCAATCAACGTCATTCATATCCAATTATATAGCAACTGGCATTAGTTAGGCATCAGATGGCATCGATCAGACATGAATTGATGTCGGTCATCTCTAGATAGACAGTGACCGACATCGGTCATCTGTGCATTCCAGAACTGGTCTAATTTTAGACAGACAGTTAGTTTGCATGTAAAGACTAATTTTAGTTTTGAGTCTGCATTTATAATTATTGTAATTAGAAAGTCTAATTATTGTTTGTATGGGATCTATTTAAGAGACCCATGGGGCTGTATTGTAAAGTGTGAAGGATCAAAAGGACTTGTCAAGGACAAGAACAAGGGTTCTTCCAGGGGTGTAAGATCAGTTGATCTACAGGTAGCAATATTAGGGGAGATCGACATGGTAAGTAAGATCAGTTGGTTTGCAAGTGTGCAAGATCAAGGAGATCTACTTGGAGTACTTTGAGTACTTGGTGGACTAGAAGTAGGCAACAATAGTTGAGATGATTGTCACTTACTGGTGGAGGGAACAACTCTGTGTTTGAGTTGGTTTGTAATTGAGAGAGAGAACTCTTGAGGGAGAATTACTATATGCCCAAGAGGTGTGGAAAGATTGTGATTTCTTCATTGTATTTCCTTCTAGAAGAGTGTTAATACAAGATTGTATTGTCTCTTATATTCTGTGCTATTTCTAAATTATAGTTACATATTACTTCTGGTTTAATTCTATGTTTAGTTGCTCATACAAAGGTAATCAATTGTGCTCTTAAGGAGTTGGATCTTGACAAGTGGTATCAGAGCAGGTTCATCAGAGCTTGGTTTAGAGCTTGGTTCACTAACACCTTAGTTTTAGAGTGTGTTAAGTGTTTATTGATTATAGGTCACTCACAGGGGTTTCTATTCGAGTGGGAGTAAAGCAATGGTAGAAGAAAGTAAGCTAAGAATGGAGAAATTCAATGGCAAGAATTATCAATTATGGAGGATGCAAATAGAAGATATTTATATCAGAAATATCTGTACTTACCGTTGGGTGGGGTTTCATGTAAGCCCACATGTATGCAAGATGAAGAATGGAAGGTTCTTGACAGAAAGGCTCTAGGAGCTATAAGGCTGACCTTGGCAACTTCTGTGGTTTCTAACTTATCTCAGGCAAGGACAACAGTAGAGTTAATGGAATCTTTGGAAAATTTATATGAAAAACCCTCAGCTTCGAATAAGGTATTTCTTATGAAGCAATTATTTAATTTGCAAATGCTGGAAGGTGGATCGGTATATAATCATCTTAGTGATTTCCATGGTTTGGTAAACCAGTTAAATTCAATCAAAATAATTTTTGATGATGAAATTAAGGCTCTCTTAATCTTATGCTCTATATCAAAAAGTTGGCATAGCTTGGTAATGGCAGTAAGTAATATTGCGTCTACTTTAAATATCTCGAAAGTTGATGATGTTGTTAGTGTAATATTGAATGAATAAATTCACAAGAAAAGTACAGGTGAGACATCAGGTAATGCTTTAAGTGTTGAAAGCAGGGGATGGCAAAGAGAGAAGGTCGAGCAAGGGAAATCAAGGTCAAAGATAGGTAGTGGATCTAAATCTAGGTATGGTATTATAATCTACTAGAATTATGGAAAGAAAGGACATGCAAAGAAAGATTATTGGTTGAAAGAAGATCAGCATGAAGAAGCAAATGTTGCAGGTATTGTTGCACAGGATGCTCTTATAGTTTCTTTGGATAGTCAAGTAGAATCATGGGTTTTAGATTCTTGTGCTTCTTTTCATGCAACCCCAAATAGATAATTTTTTCATGATTATGTCCATGGAGACTTTGGAAAAATTTATTTCGGGGATGGTAAGCCTTGTCAAATGGTTGGCAAAGTGGAAGTGTGGCTGAAATTGCAGATGGGCAACATATGGGTGTTGAAGGATGTCATGCATGTCCCAGTCCTGAAGAGGAATCTAATTTCTGTAGGAAAGTAGGGTGATGAGGGTTGCATAGTTACTCTCATAGCAGAATCTTGGAAAGTTTCCAAGGGTGCACTTATATTAGCAAGAGGTAAGAAAGTAGGTACACTTTATCTATCTACTTGTATTATTGATTCTCCTTTTGGTTTATCTACTTCAGATGTAGATGAAAAGATGTGGCTCTGTAGGCTTGGTCACATGAGTGAGAAGGGAATGGATGTTCTTAATTCAAATGGTAAGAGTTCAGATTTGAAAAGCATAGATTGAGATTTCTATAAGCATTGTACGTTTGGAAAATAGGTGAAAGTGAGGTTTCTCACAACTGGGTCAACAAAGAAGAAGCACAGGTTGGAGCTTGATCACGTAGGTGTGTGGGGACCAGCTCAGAGAGCTTCTAATGGAGGATCACAGTGTTATGTTTTTGATGATGCTACAAGAAAGGATTGGGTTTATTGCATAAAGAGGAAATCTGATGTTTTTGACACATTGAAGAACTGGAAAGCCTTGGTTTTCAAGGAGAAGATGATGGACAAAGATCAGCTCAAGGGGTTGAATAATTCTGAGTAGGGAAATTTGGACAAGGTTATGATCCAAAGTGAGCTTGTGAGTAAAAGTCATCACTCACAGAAAAACACAATTACTGACGTCGGTCAGGTGAGAACTGACATCGAATAGGCAGGAACCAATGTTGATCATGTGTAGACCAAAGTCAATGATGTCAAGCAAGTGAAAATTGACATCGGTCAAGTAAGAACTGACATCAGCCAGGTCAGTCGCATGGAACCGACATCGGTCAGGTGCAGACTGAGAGATGACTGAGATTGATCACTGTTAGAATGACTTTTGGGCAGACAACAAGCTGTCAAGGAGTCTCAAATTCCCATGTGGAGGACTGAAAGGGTAAGTAAGCCTCAAATTCTTTATTCCCCTTCTTTATACTACTTGTTGCTCACTGATGGTGGAAAACCAAGAAGTTTTGAAGAGGCAATGCAGGTAGAATACAGGAAATAATGGGAGCATGGCATGAATGAGAAAATTGATTCCTTGGAAGAGAACCAAATGAGAGATTTGGTAGAGTTTCCAGCCGAGATGAAAGCACTGAAAGACGAATGGATTTACAGGTTAAATAAAGGAGAGAATGGATAGGTGAGATAGAAGGCCATTTTATATGGTCTTGAGCAAGCTGTAGGACAATGGTGTTTAAGGTTTGACAGGTGTATGACAAAGCATGGCTTTAGTCAATATCAATGTGACCATTGTGTTTATTTTACCAGGTTGGATAATATTAGCTACATTATCCTATTACTATATGTAGTGTATATGCTTGTAGCAGGGTCACACATGTAGGAGATTGCTGAGCTAAAGGTAAAATTAGTTCAGAGGTTTGCCATGAAGGATTTGGAAGCAACAAAGAAAATCCTTGGCATAAGTATTTCTAGAGACAGGGAAAGTCACAGGTTGATTTTGTCTCCAAAAGATTATGTGAATAAGGTAGTGGAGAGGTTCAATATGTAGGATGCAGAATCAGTTAGCACACCTATGGTTGGACAGTTCACAGAATTTGTCCTAAATCACATGATGAGGTTGAGTACATGAGTACTAGACCTGATATTGCCCAAGCAGTGGGAGTTTTTAGCAAGTTTATGGCCAATCTAGGAAAGAAGCACTGGAAAGCAGTTCAGTGGATTCTCAGGTATCTAAGAGGGACCAACAGTAGGTATTCATGCTATGTAGAGTCAAGCACTTCTCTACATGGGTATGTAGATTCGGATATGGTAGGTTACTTGGATGACAGGAGAAGCACCATAGGATATGTGTTCACTATTGGTGGAATGGCGGTTAGCTAGATTTCAGAGTTGCAAAAGGTTGTTGCAATCATGGTGGCTAGCAAGGAAATGTTATGGATGACTTGGTTCATGGAAGAGTTGGGAAAGGAGCTAGAGAGTTACAGATTATACAGTGATAGTCAAAGAGAAATTCATTTGGCAAAAGATTCAGCCTTTCATTCAAGAACAAAATATATACAGCTTAGGTACCACTTCATTAGACAGGTATTGGAGGATGCACAGTTGAAGCTGGAAAAGATCCATACAGATAGGAACCCTACAGGTATGTTAACAAAGCTGGGAACAAAGGAGAAGTTGAATCTTCATTCAACTTCTATTGGTCTTCAAGACTAAACTTGAAGAGGTATACAAGCTAGGAAACAAAATTAGAGGATGTATAGGTACAAGTACAGGTGCAGCTGTTTATCTCCAAGTGGGAGATTGTTAGGTTATGGAGCTAAAAGCTTCATTGTTATGCAAATGGAGGAGGTTGTTGAGTGTCATAGTAACTGACGTTAGTCTGATCAACCAACGTCGGTCATAGCCAGTTACATAGCAATTGGCATTAGTTAGGCAACAGCCGACATCAGTCAGATAGAAACTGATGTCAGTCATCTCCAGATAGACAGCGATCGACGTCAGTCATCTGTGCATTCCAGAATTGGTCTAATTTTAGACGAACAGTTAGCTTGCATGTAAAGACTAATTTTAGTCTTGATTTTGCATTTCTAATTATTGTAATTAGGAAGTCTAATTATTGTTTGTATGGGATCTATTTAAGAGACCCATGGGGTTGTATTGTAAAGTGTGAAGGATCAAAAGGACTTGTCAAGGACAAGAACAAGGGTTCTTCCAGGGGTGTAAGATCAGTTGATTTTTAGGTAGCAAGATTAGGGGAGATATACATGGTAATTAAGATCAGTTGGTTTGCAGGTGTGCAAGATCAAGATCTACTTGGAGTACTTTGAGTACTTGGTGGACTGGAAGTAGGCAACAATGGTTGAGTTGATTATCACTTACTGGTGGAGGGAACAACTCTATGTTTGATTTGGTTTGTAATTGAGAGAGAGAACTCTTGAGGGAGAATTAATATACGCCCAAGAGGTGTGGGAAGAGTGTGATTTCTTCACTGTATTTCCTTCTGGAAGAGTGTTAATACAAGATTGTATTGTCTCTCATATTTTGTGCTATTTCTGAATTCTAGTTACATATTACTTCTGGTTTAATTCCATGTTTAGTTGCTCATACAAAGGTAATCAATTGTGCTCTTAAGGAGTTGGATCCTAACATGTAGATCGACTATGTATTGCAGGTAGGAAAGTAAAATATTCTGTAAGAAATTGTATCGATCAAGATGACAATGATCTGAAATAGGGAAATTTTTTTAAAGATAATTTGAAGCAATAATTAAATCAAACATAGACAATTGGATCAATGTGACTGATCTAATTGGAACACATAGCATAAACCTTTCACTAATGATGGCCAATGTAAGTTTTGCAATACAACACACAATGATTAAATATCAAACAACAACTAAAAAGTAAATGCTAACTAGTTGGTCATTCTAAGTTTTTATTAAGTTATAATAAAGAGTAATATTAATGTGATAGGAAATCTGGCTAAAATAAGGAACTAGAAAATAATCTAAGGATGGTTTCAAGATGTTTGGGATGAAATGGATCTGTATTGACAATGGTACTAGATTGGTATTATGGCCTACCCCCTCACTTCATAATCCTACAATGATAAAGCTGTTGGATGATTTTCCATTATATAACATCAATGACATATTTATACTTGGCCAAAAAGCAAGTTGACTTCCCCCTTGGTGATGAAATCCAAGTAGGTAGGCCTTGGAAAGACAAATGTTTAATATTTTTTAAGGTAAAGTGCTTTTGTAGTGTGTGCAAAAGAGTAAAATAGTGTAACTAAAACATTAATTTGAAAAACCACCTATTTAATCTATGTAACTTACTCTAATCATGAAAGAAACTAAAAAAGAAAGGTGAATTAATTACTAGCAAATAGATGTTAATTCCTTGATTGATAATAGTATAGAGTTAGTTCAGACAACACTATATGAAAACAATATAGAACATACTCAACTAGGTCATTGTTGTTCTCCATAAGTAAGGTATTTAAGAACAAAGTTGAATAGGTTGATTTATGTCTCTTAGACATAAAATATACTAAAGAACTAAATCGACCAAGTCAACCTAGTTGGATGTAGGATTGCATTTTTGTAGACTATAAACTTGTGAAAGATAGTATTGAAGTAAGAACTGAAATGAAAGAGAAAGAAAATAAAGGAACCTTGTTGGGATTTAATACATTTTAGCTTACAAATTTTACACTAAGATGCTAAAATTTTGTTTTCAAAATTTTCCAACTAGATCAAATGGTTCGACCAAGTTTACAAGACCCTGTGCACTAAAGAAGAGACAATAAATATAGTCAACCTATTCGACTATGTTTGTTGACCTGTATGTTGATAGAAGAAGATAGAAGATAGAGTTGATCTATTCAAATATGTATGGTAATTTGGAATTAAATAAGACTACTACGTCAAACTATTTGATCTAATAACTTATAATTGATGAAGACTTGCATAGACAAAATAGAGTCATTTTGAAATGACTGTGTTAAACTTGTGCATGGAAACTTATGACTATATTGACTAGTTTAATTTATTATTGAAATTATATAAAAAGTATAAATGATGAAAAAAATGATGGTGTGAAATAAAACCTTCAAAGAATAAATTCACATCGGGTTCACCAGAATGTATGCAAAGGGGAATGTAGCTAATCTATAAATAAATCTTAGCTCAAAGAAAATAAATCCTACTTACACTTCTATTGTTGATAAATTATATATTTGAGGTCATGACCAAGATGTATCTACTAGACCTAGTTAATGGATCTCTTACCACAATAACATCACTAGAGAGGGTTCCAAAGCCTCCAATCAAGTAAAACTATGCAATAACCCTAACTAGGTCCTATGTTTTCATATTCACTAAGTCTAAATGACAAAATCAAAGTAAAAATCTAATCTAGTGATCCCCAAATCTTATGGCATAAAGTGTAGGTAATAAACATAAAAATCAAACATTCATAGGAGATATATACTCGCATCAATGTATACAAAATCTGAATGCATGGGAGAGAAGTATAAATTCAATTCTATCTACTCTTACAAAGGAGGAAAAAAGTTAGGAATACTTACCTTTGAATATGAACCCATTGAGCCTCAATCTCTCCCTTGGAAAAGGTGCTTCATAATAAGTTGTTGTGGTATGTAAGGATAACAAATATAAGTCAGTTATATGCTACATAACCTATATGTGTACTTTTCCACAAGACAAGATATGTATCTCCAAAGAAAGTATGAAACCCTAAGCTATGCTTCTCAAATAGAATGATGGATAAATAGATGCATAATATATTAATATTATTCTTCTATTCTCTCTAATAAATAATGAAATGAGTGTGTTTATATAGTTAGATCTAACCCTAGTCCTTTTTGAAAGTTATCCGATAGGATCAGTCCAATCAACTCTATATCATTATTAACAAAAATAAATTAGGTCTTGGTCTAGGTTGACCAAGGGATGACCTAGACCCTAAATGAGTTTTTTCAATTAGAGTATAAGGTCGATGGGTCCTACATTGTATCGTAAACTATCAAAAATGAATTTAGGTTAAGGAAGGGTAAATAAAGGTGTTAAATGACTATAGGAGGGTGCAAAAGAGGAGACAAAGCTTAGGGGAGCGTTTTTTGGAGATGGTTAGATTGATAAAAAGTGGTAGTAAAAGGACAAAAATCCTAAAAAACACTATTGTTCTGCCCACCCCTTTCCTAGTGCACCTCTTAAGGCATGCACTCAGAGAGATTGAGACTCGATGGGTTCTTAAAAGAGATAAAACATCATTAATTGAGAAAATTTGAAAATATTATATGTATACAATATGCAACATATATTTTTCAATCATCAGGAGATACTTTTTAATGCATGACAAGTACTTAATAATTCACAATATGTGTCAAACCATTCTCAATAATAAGTTTCAAATAATCCACCACCCTAGTAGGTGGTGGATAATTCATAAAACATAGTACCGACTTCTTCTAATTCACAATAATGACAACAAGTTCCTCTTACAAACCCACAACAATAATGACTTATTATAAACCAACAATAATTTCCATAAAACCAATAGTAGATTCCTTATAATTCATCATAGCATATTCTTTAGAACCAATAACAAACACCTAGGAATCAATAACAAATTCCTCTAAACTAATAATGCCATACCTATTCATATATGTATTTGAACCAGCAACAAGTACCTAATCAGACTTATAATTTAGGGCATATGGTGCATATTCCCAATACAAACACATAGGGTGGATTTATTCCTGCCTATGCCAACCCTAAGTAAATATATCAGTCTATGGGAAATGAGTAGAATTATCTTCTTCCACCACAAACTGCTTCAAATATCCAAGAGTGGAATAAAATGAAGGAGGTAGTGTCAAGGCTTCAAATAGGTATCCAAACCAATAAATACAAGTTCAACAAGATATGTTCTTATCCATTTGACCTTATATTTATTTAAGAACCTTTTCCCCTTATTTTGAGGTGTTGAAATTAGATAAATACAAAGGGAAAGGTGACCCAAGAGAATGCTATAATCATTCTTTGTATCCTGTCAAGAGGTGGCCTACAATAATGTATATTTGCTTTGATTGTTTCCACATAGCTTGGGTGGATAAGCCTTGGAGTGGATCCTTAAATTACCAAAAGGGTCAGTGACTAATTTTAATGACTTATCGAATAATTTTGTTAATTACTTCTCTTACAACATAGAGAATGAGTTGACAGTGGTCAATTTTTTTAATTCAAAATAGCGGAGAGGAGAAAGCTTCATGGAATTTTTAAAATGGTGGAGATCACTAGCTAGTCACTTCCAACATAATTTTCCAAACAAAAAATTAGCATACATATTTTCACAGAACCTGCATCATGACATTGCTCACAACCTAAGACTTCATTGTGTCAACATGTTTGAATAAATCATTAACAAGGGGTGCACATTGAGAATGCACTCATTGATAAGGGCCTAGTTAAAATCTACTCACATGCTCAAACATCAAACTAGACCCCCTACACTTGTTTAAGCAAACACCACTGAAAAACCTAAGGTCTTTAACAAGAACAAGAACATGGTGGGTACAAAATCAAGACATGTGCATACATTATAGGTACCACCTGTTTAAAGTGCGCTACCAAATCCATCACTTACCTTGCAAAGAGTTCCCCCATAGAGATGATACTACAAAGATAGACCTTCATTAACTTTGGGGAGCCCATTGATTGGTGTTCTAGAAATTAGTTGCTTCTAATATGATTGTTTGGCCTATTCCAAAACCCTTTCCAGAGGGTCAACCCAAACCAACATGGTATTATGAAAACCAATACTATAATTATCATCATGTTGTCGTCTATGTAATTTATATATGCATGAAACTAAGGCATGTTATCTAATATTTTATATATAATGGATAAATTGATATGGACAAGAGAACTCATAACACCAACCAGGAGATGGGTATCTATAAAGATCCCTTTTCAAAGCATAACAATCAACAATAGAGGAATAATAAAAACCAAGGTTAAGGACATAATCAACATCATGCATGAGGCCCTAATATAAATCAAGGTCATAATCAAAACCACCATAATTGTAATCAAGATCATGATACCCAAGATAATCACCTAGACTATCATAGTGTGCAATATTATTACAATAAAATTGTAGGATGTGTTACTAGTAACTACATTGCTACCATCAAAATGAAGCAATGTGTACCATCCAATGTTTGCCAAAATGTTAGTCTATCTACTTTAAGACCACCACCTGCTTATTTAAGAAATTTTGCACTAAGTTCTAGTAATTCATGTGTGCCTCAGTTTATGCAGATTACTATTCCTAGACCTCTACCTCATTCTTATAATTATAGTAACTCTATCTTGACTCAAAAATGCATGGTTTCAACTAGATGGTTGAAAGTTACCATCCAAGACCCTTTGCCTCCTTCCACTACCACTTCTAATATGGACCTTGTACCATCAAAACCCAAACTATTTCATTCCATTATTGAGAAACCATATAATATAAGTGAACAATTGAGTAAAACACCTAAATAAATTTCCATCTTGGATCTCTTACATACATTAGAAGTTCGTAAGACCATATTGAATGATTTAATTCAACAATCCATTATTCCTAATGACATTAACCCTACTCAATTCCAAGCACTTGCATCCCCATGATAGTATCTTACATTTGACCAATGTGACATGTCATCTCTTGGTCCACTACACAATAATCTCATATACATTTTAATTATTATCTCCCATCATAAAATAAAATGGGTTCTTATAGACAATGGTTCATAATTGAATACATCTTTGAAATATGTCCAAAATGTTGAGTTATACATTAGCAGATATGCAGCTAGATACCATCACAAGTAAGGTCTATAATAATGTAGAGAGGGAATCTACATGAACCATTTGTTTACCTATCATTGTTGGGCTTGTTGCCCATGATATCTTATGCCATTTCATTGATATAGAGCTTCCTTATAATCTACTTCTTGGTCATCCCTAGATCCATGAAGGACAAGTACTCACTTGTACATTACATCAATGCATCAAGTTCCCTAATTTTGGACTAGATGTCATTATTCACAGTGACTTACAACCATATGCAAATAATTAGAAGCCAAGTATGAAAACTATAACTAATTTTCTAACACCAAATTTTTAGGTAAGAAAGGTAAATAAATACTTCTTAAACTTCCCAAGTCTAATTATATTTACCTTAGTGACCTCGCATCCACTTCTATTGATCCATTTCCCATCAATATGTCATCTCATTTCATTATCATAGACACTCGTATTTCTACATATAACATTCATGATAGTTTCCACATAGGCAAATTTCCCAAATGCCCTAAGTCCTATGGGAGGCCTAAACCTTCTGAAAACCCTACCAGGCCCAACATGATATGGAAAAATAAGGACAATGCTCATCATAAATAACCAATTTTCTTTGTACCAAATACCCCACCAAACCAAGATCAACCTACCAGTGCTAAAGGATATTAGTTATATGGTTACAAATTTTCCACTTGCTTTTAAAATTCCAAATAACCCATTAAAAGTAGGATCATCGATAACCTAGACTATAAAAGAAAAGGTTTAGGGTCAAATACACAAGATATTCTTGAACCTATTCTTATTTCGAAACATACATTAAATAGAGGTCTTGGCTTTACACCACATGGGGGAATCCCATAAATTTTAAGAGTTACACTACTTCATCGAATGATGAATAGACCCCTAAAAGTGATGCAACATCCCATTCTAGTACCTACAATGATCTTGTGGATACCAATCTATTCAATTTTAATGCCATCCTGACCTTTACATCCTATAATCTACTTACCCTTCATCATCTAGACCTAATTTATTGGGACCAAAAATATTTTATCATACCGCTAGATGAATTTTAGAATGACAACTCTATTACTAATTTTGTGGGCCTTCACGAGGGATTTCTATTTTATGATCATAAACAAGGTTTTAACTTCAAGTTGGACCCTATGGCCTAATTTGGAGGGCAAACAAACTTATTTGGTGATGATAAAAGTAAAACATCAAGATATTTCAGAAAAAATATATTTAAGGTACCTTTGGGTCAAGGAAAGAGTAAAGATAAAGACAATTCCATGTGTGAAAACCTATTTCAGGCACTCTTAGATGGGTAAGTTCACCTCTCTCCTTAATAAGCTAAATGTCCACCTAGTCCAAGTGTTACCATTGGTTTTGGGATTAGTTCTAAAGAACATCAAGTCTTTAAGCATATTGTTCAAGATTTTCCTAAGATATTTTCCAATTGGCCATTGCCTAGCATGGTTGATTCTGATTCTTCCTATATGGGTGAATATTTTGATGAAATAATGGTAGAAGAAGATTTGTTTTCTTCCTTGCCTACCATTATTGAAGATGGCTCAACACTCCTTGTAGAAGATACTATGAAGTTCAATATTGGCACATATAGTGATACCAAGATCATTTACCTACATACATCCCTTATTAACGAGGAATATGAATTCATTATTACCATTATAAAGGGCTTCATTAATATATTTACATTGTCCTACTCCATGCATGCATGGTTTTGTCCCTTTTTTGGTGGTCCATGGGATTGTTGTACATCCAAATGCCAAATCGATCAAATAGAATTTATAAAAAATGCATCCCTATATAGCTATATTGGTCAAAAAGGAGCTAGAGGAAGTTATTGAGAGAAGGTTTCATTAGACCACTAGGTTGCTTTGAGTGGATCTCTAACATCGTCCCGATCAGCAAAAAACCATAGGGAATTTACTTATGCACTATTTTAGATACATCAACAAAGCATGCCCTAAAGATGATTTCCCTCTACCTAATATAAACATTATAGTGGACTCAATATTAGGGTATGAGATGTTGTCCCTCATGGATAGCTTATCAGGATATAAATAGATTAATATCACACTAGAGGACCAATGCAAAACCATGTTCACCACTCCATGTGGAAAATTTTATTATCAAGGCATGCCATTTAGATTGAAGAATGTTGGTGAAACCTATCATCATGACATGATTATCATCTTGTATGACATGATGCATGACATTATTGAGGACTATGTTGATGATATCCTATCTAAATCAAGAACACGTACAAGCCACCCTGATATTCTATGAAGAATATTTGAGAGACTTTGTGAGTATAAGGTACATCTCAATCCTAAGAAGTGTGTCTTCAACATTACTTTAGAAACTTTTCTAGGGTTCATTATATCATAAATAATAATTAAATTGGATCATGATAGGGTCAAGGCCATTGTTAAAATGCCTTCTCCCTCTATTTTGAAGTCACTCCATAGATTTCAAGATAAAATTTAATCCATTTGTCATTTTATTTCATAGCTCACTAATAAGTGTCATCCTTTTACACACCTTTTGAAGAAATGTTTCATGTTTCAATGGGATATAGGTTACTAGTAGGCATTTAAAAAATTGAATAACTATTTGGCTAATCCATTAGTATTGACTCCACCTATATCATACAAACCCTTGCTCTTATGTATTTCAACAATAGAACATGCACTGGGAGCACTTTTGGCCCAACATGATGAACAGGTTAAAGAACATACGGTCTATTATTTGAGTAATACACTGGTAAATTATGAACATAATTATTAATCAATGGAAAAATATTGTCTTACAATGATGTTTGCTTCCCAAAATTTATGTCACTATATGTTGAATAACAAGACCATTGTTAAAACAAAAGTTGATCCACTCAATTACCTATTTTCCAAGACCATTCTCATAGGTCTCATGACCAAATGGGTTATGTTGTTGAGTGAATTTGATGTGTAATATCATAATCAAAAGGCCATTAATGGATAAATCCCATAGATCAACTTGTTTAATATCATTTGGTAAACACCAAGCCTCTTTCATTTGATTTTTTAGACAATCAATCATGACCCTAGAAGAAGTGGCTATTGAGTCCAAGTAGTGGAGGTTATACTTTAATGTTTCATTTACATCTTGTGGATATATGGCTGACATTATATTAGTCATATCGTAAGGGGATCTTATTCCTAAGGCATTTCACATTGGATTCCATTATACCAACAACATGGCTGAATTTGAAGGTCTCATTATAGGACTTCATCTTGCAATATGATGGAATATCAAGTAGTTAAAGGTATATAAATATTCTCAGTTAATCATCAACTAGGACATAGACCATTACTAGACTCGATATGAGAAGCTTATGCCTTGCAAGAATAAGGTAGACAAGCTCAAACAATAGTTATAATTTCATCAATTAGATAGATACCATGAGCCAATAACTACATGATAAATGCAATGGCTACCATTGGGTCTATGATACAAGTTTCTATTAGTGTTAAAAATTATTAGTTTCTCATTGATAACCTTCTTTATCCATATCATGTGCTGATAGATTATGAGATGATATGTAATATTACTATTGCCAATCCCCCTTGGTACCAAGACCTATATTTTTATCTCCATGACCAAACCCTTCCTCTGAACCTCTCAAAAAACCAAACAAAACTCTTCTTTCATCGAACATCCCATCATACCTTACTAGGAAACACATTCTATCATAGAGGCTATGACGGAAAATTGCTTTACTATTTATTTTTAAGAGAATTTAAGTTGGTGATTAAAGAGGTCTATGAAGGAATGTGTGGGGCCCCGCACTAGTGGCATGCTCCTAGGAAAGAAAATCCTTCAAAAGGGGTACTATTGGTCAAAGATGGAGATAGATTCTTGTAATTATTTCAAGAGGTGCATTACTTGTCAGAAGAATAGTCATTTGATACATGTACCTTCAATGTTACATCAATAGATCACTATGCCATGGGCGTTTTCTTTTTGGGGACTCGATCTAGTCTAGAAAATAAACCACTTCCTTTGATGGCCATAAGCATATCTTTACTAATACAGATTACTTTAACTAAGTGTATAGAGGCCATTCCTCTTACTTATGTAACTATAAAGTATATATCCAAGCATTTACTTTCATATCATTTGACATTATGGCATTTCCTCCAAAATTATCTATGATAATGGTGGTTCCTTGAATAATAAGGATGTCAAATCCCTTTGTACCTAGTTCAATATCAATCATAAATGATCCATGCCATATTTATCGCAAGGCACCATCCAAGTTGAGGCATCAAATAAAACCATTATCTCAATCCTTAATAATATTGTCAATGATGTTGGTTGTGATTGGCACTTACAATTATTCCCTACCCTTTGGGCTTACTGTACTAGTCATCATACCCCTATATGAGCCACACCATACTCTTTAATATTTGGTTCAGAGGCCATTATCATGGTCAATATCTAATTTCCCTCATTATGAGTATCACTGTAGGACATTATTGATGATGAAGAGTATCAAGTTTCAATGTCGTAAGAGTTGGAGTTTTTGGATGAAAAACATTGGGCTGCCTTAGACCATTTATGAGCTTACCATAATTGGCTCCATTCTATCTATAACAAATGCATTCTCCCCATAGAGTTAGAATTTAGTGATTTTGTCCTAAAAGTTAATTAAAAAAACACCAACATTAAGCATATAAAGAAGGGTAAATTTGAATCCAATTGGTTGGGCCCATTTATGGCTACAACCAATTATGGTTTTGGGGCATACATATTAGCTACACCAAATGGTCAAAAACTAAAAAAACCATGAACATATTTCATTTCAAGAATTTTCATGCTTGAATTTTATTATGTACCATTATCTACAAGATTCTTGATTGGAGACACTTGTTTGTACTACTTAGACCACTCATTATTGTTCTACCTAGACCATTATTATTCATCATCCCCTGGACCATTCTATTTCTACATAGACCCTTATTATTTTAATGTTTGTACTATTATGATTATATTACCATTTACGACTTTGATTATGACCAATAATTGGGCAGGCAAATTCAATAATCATTTTAGAGGCAGTTTAGATTGATCGACATCAACAACTTATTCATAGACAATTACATTATGGAAGGTCAACTAATGGTTTTACTTATTTGATAGTTCCTTTAGACTTCTTATAATTTATTCTCCTCATTTTATTTCCCCAACATGCATTATTCATATTCCCATTTTTCTATTGCATGGTATTCCCCTTTGCCTCAGATTCTATTGTTGGTTTGTAGAGGAACATCATTGTAGCCAGTTTAGTTTTTTTTTAACCCCTACCCAAGGATATTTCTCCTTGGATAGGTGGTTACCTTTCCATTTTTCCATATTACCTTTGTGTTCCTTATTCAACCCCCCCCCCCCCCCCCCCCCCCCCGCCCCCCCCATCATTTTTTTTTTTCGATAAAATACCAAAAACATTACCAATTCAAGAAGAAGGGATTAAAATATCCATAAGAGCTACAAAGATACATAATATTCTAGGTGGGAACCCTTTATTCCATCAAGATCATTTCCATTCATCATTGTCATTATTTCATTACACTCCCATTTCTAGGAGAACTACATCACCCTAAGGTTCACGTGAACTATGTAGGTAATGCTTGGATGCATGGGGTATCTCAGGTAAGCTTGGCCAGTCTCATTACCATTCCACTATTCCCATTATCTTAACACTCTTGATATTTTGTGAGAAACTAAACCCTTTTACGATCTTGTTATTTTTTGATTAATCATTGCCTTTATGCTCTCTCAATTTTTTTTATCTCATTCCTATTTTCCCTCTACTAATCATTATTTCTCTACTTCTCATAAATGTTCTTCCATCCCAATTCCTAGGATAACTACATTGGCCTGAGTTCTATTTAGACTATGTAAGCAATGTCCACTTACTTGGTGCATTTTGGGGTAGCTTGACCATCCTGTTCCTTATTCTTCCATTCCCCCTATTTCCTTAGCATGTTCATGATCCAAGTGTAACACTTTATTCATTACACACACAATTATTGATTGGTTACATCGAATTCTTTATATTATTACATTGTGTTTGTGTGTTTTATTTATTAGTTTGTTGCCTTGTTTATTTTGAGTGTTGTGTTTAAATACATATTTTTTTATGTTTGAGTCTTGCCTCTTCTTAGGCATGAGATTTTTATTTTTATATTTGAATTATTTTTACTCGTTTATGTTTGATACATTTTTTTCCCCCTTAAGTCTTGATATTTTATATCTTGATTCTAAGTTGTTAACATCTTATATGTAAATAGTTTTATTATCTTCTGTGTGTTTGGTACATTTTGTTTTCCACTTAAATATGATATTTTATATCTTGATTTAAGTTGTTTGAACTTTGTATTTAAATTGTTTTGTTTATTTGTTTTGTGTTCAAATGTGTTATGTTTTCAACTTAGATTTTGGTGTTTTATATCGTTATCTTGAGTTTTAAATATTCACATTTGAATCATTCAATTCACAATATGATATACCAATGTTATTATAATTTATTCATACTTATGATGGATAATTTCATTTGAAAAAATAAAAATCAAGTGCTCAAATATTACACAATAATGTGGCACCAGAAAGCATCTTTGAAAGCATCAATCTATCCAAGGCTATTTTTATGCTAATCTAAGATATGCATCTTCTAAATTAACCTATACAGTCATACATAATTAACACATGACTAGATATGAACCACATGTGATCACATTTATACTAAGGATGTGCATCTCCTATGGCTAGGCATATATCATCTACTATAATAACATTCATGAGATAGATAAAAAATGTTGAACATGAAAGATAACATAATCATGGAAAATAAATATACATCAAATCTATATTCTACTCACACATATCTACATCTAACATCATAGTAGTATAGAAATAAAAGAGCATCATATTGCATCAAAGAATATTAAGATTCCATGTACAAATATACATGAGCCAAAATGAATGTCATGTATATATATCAAAATAATAGTTTTATACATTGAGAGAATACATATATATCTATACATGTCAAAAATATAGATCTACAAATAAAATATCATCTTTGGCCTTGACCATCCCTAAGGGGATCTAATTGAAGTTATCTTGTGCCTAATGATGGTGATGGTTGTAGTGGTGGTGGACCCATCACTACACACTATGGAGTAAATTATGCCATGAATCACTCTAACTCTATAGTTTGCCGAGTCCTAGATGTCATGTTGGTCCTCTAACTCCTAGTATACTCTCTAAAGGTGGGTTCCCTACCCTCTATTAGGACCATTATCTCATATAACCTATGATATAAGGAAACCTCATCCTTCACATGTAGGAGATCATATTTCATGTGTAAGGCATCATATTTATCCATAATCATGTCGTTCACTAACCTAGACATACCATGATCCAATACAACCTACTAAGCCTCACCCAACTCCCCACAGAGCCTTTGAACATCACCAAGTACCCTATCTTGATTTGCATGAGATCTATATCACTCACTCATGACTATCACTATCTCAGTATCCTATGTCATCAATTGGGCTTATACCCCTATCAATTGAGCCACTTGCCCTCTAAATGCAATAATATCTAAATCACAAGATGTGATCAAGCCCTACAATCTGGTGGTCTCTCTTTGTGTCATGTCTAACTCATCTTGTAGCCTAGATATGTCCTATTGTATGCCTCAAATATTTGATAAACATGTTATAATATCATGTTTCATCCTATCGATGAGAGCTTGATCATCTGATGTCCACATAATACTAATCCTAACCTTCCTTATATCTATATCCATGCCATGTCTAGAGGTGCCAACCTCTCCTATACTTGTATCAACACCTATGCTATAAGTCCTAACCTCTCCTATACCTATATCCTACCTTGAGGTCCCAACCTCTCCTATACTTGTATCAACACCTATGTTATAGGTCCTAGCCTCTCTGAAACCTATATCCTACCTTGTCCATCTCAATATTTGTCTAAGGGCCCTGCCCTCCATCTCTATCTATTTCTATTTCCCCACCCTAGATACTCCATGAATCAAAAACTACATATCCCACTAGATGGACCATTTGTGCTTAAGGTGTATGTAATACATGTTGATCCACATATTGTACAATGAACTGAACAACTAGGTGTGTAGGTTGCTACACTTAAACCTAAACAATCTACAGGGGGATAAGTTGTGGTACCACCTATTATACAAGATCTTATCCATGTACATGTTCCTATGCCTATGATACCCCACATCCCTTCTCTATCTCACTCTCCTATGGTGTTTCCTTGGTTGTTAGGGCTGAGGTCTAGTTAATTAGATGGGTCAAAAGCCTTCCCACTATGTTGCATAAGCATTTATAACACTTGTATCTACAACCCTACCTACATAAGCCCACACTATGGGCTACACTATGTCAAAAATATTAATGGCTTGGGATCTCATAACTAATATCTCCCACCTTCAGATCTCCCATGTCACATGGGTAAAGAAATGTGGACTCTTAGGCATGTCTTGCTGAAATCCAAACTATCTTTATACTTGGTCAAGTTTATACCTTGCCATAATGAAATCATGTCACCCTATGATATAACAGGGCATTAACATGTATCTGATAATACATAAATCCTCTACCTAATGAAAATTAATAGCTATATATGGATACTAGATGAAGTTACCATTCACCATCTCATCAATGCCTCATAAACCTACACCTATCTGAAATCAACCATAGGCCAATGGGTCCTCAAGTCCCCACTAAAATCATTGTCTAATGGTATGCTCTACAGAAATGTGCTCCTAAGCCCAGCCCTGAAGCAAAGTGCTATGTCTAATGTGGATCCCCCTCTAATAAACTATCATATGCAGGTCACAGTAGAGCTTGGCCAATATTATATGACCCCATGAAAATTGTGTGGTATAATCAAAGATGTCTCAGACCACTCCAATGAAACCAATCTAAAAAAGTTATCCACTCTTTTCAGGCATCAGGAGGTCATTAACAATATCTATTAGGATCAATACATCTTAGGGAATTATACACTATGTTGATGGTGGTTTTTATATAATTTATCCTACTACTATTGCTCTAAGAATAATAATTGGAGGCCAATCCATGTCCTCTAACACATCAATGTCAATGGACCCCCTTATGATTGCAAGATCTATCACATCGATCAAATCCTTTAGTAGAGCTACTCTACACATTGGCATCTAGTAAATCTTCTAACCCTGAATAGGCACTCATAGAATCCTGTGAACATCCTCAAGTTTCACTATGGCCTCACTAGTCAGTAGATGAAAGGTAGAAGTCTTATAATGTTAGCACTCTGCTATCACCAATTGATAAGCCCAATCAGCTTGAATCATTAGTAGTGAGGCTATGTGATGTAAATATATAGCCTCCAAGAGCCCCATAATATCATTAGTTAGGACCTCGAGTTAGCACAACACTCATGATCATAATTCATGTACTGTAACAACACCAAATCACTCCTACATAACATAAAGGCCAAATGAGATTAATTCAATTATTTATCCATTTTCCTCTAAATTTATCAAACCTACCATTTTATTCTAATATTAGACTTAGAATTTTATTCTTCTATCATTTTCTATTCTTTCTTTTACCATGTTTTCCTTTTTTGGTGATCTCATCTTTTTTTGTCGACCCCACCAATGTGCATGGCATTTTCACCATTTTCCTTTTCTAGTCTGTAACCCCACCATTTTATAAGTTTTCCCCATCATTTAGAAGGATGAACTCATTGTTCCCAATGGGTTTTCCATTCCTATAGTTCTATTAGATTCTAATGATTTGTCTATTTGACTAGAGATTTCACTATTTGACTAGTGATTTCACTATTTGACTGGTGATTTCACCACTTTTTAGACCATTCTACCATTTTGGAAAAAAATCCCAAAATAACAAGTTCATTGATTTAGTGAATTCCACATATTTTGATGAGGTCATCGAATCATCCAAAACTTCACCATTAGCCTCGCAACCTTATCATTTGTGTGGGAGACTTCATCATTTTTTGGTTTTCAAAAATGATGAACTTACAAAATTCTTATTTTATACTAAGCACTAAATGTAATTAATGGAAAAATTAAAAACCAAAAAGGGTACTTGTTGATGCCCCACTCCCTATTGGTCACTAGTGCTCTTGAACATGCTCCCTATGATGTTTATGGTAAGGGATATTAACCATTTTTTTCGTCTCTCTCACCTAAAAATACCAAAGCTATGAATTGCAATAATGGAGGGTGAAAATGAATGATTTTCACCCCCCAAAGAGTGAATTTATAGTCAAATTTTTGAACTGTTACCCCTAGGCCTATTGGTGCCCCACTTTTCTTCCTGGGAGGCTCTTTTTTGCCTCATTTACCCATTTTTTAAGTCATTTTATTTTATTTACTCTATTTTACAACCTCTTCTACTGAAACACATGTTTATTTATTCTATTTCAAGGCCAACCTATTAAAAATAATTTTTACACTCTATATTTAAGGGGGCATCGTGGGTCTCCCAAAAAATATTTGGGAACTTGTCTTTCTGTAAACCAATTAAAATAAAAAAAAATGGGAGGAATTTATTTCTTCTATTTGTGATCAATTTAAGCAACCAATTTTTTATTTGAAAAACTATTACTTCAATTGAATATCTCACCATGCTTTCTCAAATAGATGAAAATGTAGACATCCAATTATCACCACTATCATGTTAAAATTTCAAGTCTAAATGACTTCTCACAATAATGCTCAAATTGGACCAATTACCATTGAAACACTCTAATTCATCAGCACACATCATGTGTAATTATTGAACCATGTCAATATGTCCCTAATGAAGTCATTACCCTATATGCAATCATTATATTATTCTAATTTGTCTCCATACAAATTGTGACTTAGCAAATTGATGTTCTTGGTCATTGAAATGCTTTGATTCTTCTACACAAATCATGTGTATGTGTTAATTTGTGCCAATACATCCCTGATTAGGGAAGTATCCTATGGCATAGTTATTACCTTCTTATAATTTAAATCTAGTCAAATTACAACCTAACAAATTAAAGTTTTTAGCCATTTGAATAAGACAACTAATCAAATTTCCAAGAATTGTAAAAAGCCTAATCATAATTGCTTAATTAAGCAAATTAGATCAAATGCTTAATTGAAAAATCCATGATAAATTAATGGATAGCTAATATTAGAAAATTAAAATTCAAATATCAAGGCCATGACATCATTGTTAAGCACGGGATATACTGAGAGGGGGGGTGAATCAGTATATCATATATCTTATAAATCTTTTCCTTAACCAAATTTCACTTAATCAAACATTCAAGATATGCAATAAAACTCAAACAATAAACACCACACAAGATAGAGAGAGACACCAGATATAACGTGGAAACCCAATGTGGGAAAAACCACAGAAAATAATCTCAAGTATATGAATGAGCACCAACCCAAACAATATTCGCAAGCACAAACTTGCAAGAGCACCAAACCCCTTTGCTGAGCACCAACCCAGTTACTATTTGTGAGCACCAACCCATAGGAGCACCAAACCCCTTTCCCGAGCACCAACCTAGCTACTATTCATGAGCACCAACCCACAGGAGCACCAACCCCTTTGTGTATACCACACACCTATCTCTCAATGTTGCTATCTCAACAAATGATAGTTCAATACATCTCTTTCCTCTCTCTCACCTTTGCTCTTCTAAGCTAGATATAAAAAATACAAATCGTATTCATCTCTCACAATTTCTCTTCTAAGATAGATATTACAATATCAAATCAACCTCTAATTCTCATATATACAAATGGCTTCTCAAGCCTTTATTTATAGCTTTCCAAATGACCTTTGGTCTTCCCCCTTTGTGACCCTTCAATCCTCATGGAAAATGGTGCCAAACTTGTATGACCCTTCATATTCAAGCCTTTGAAAAGTCATGTGGTGACCCTTCATGATCAAAAACGTCCTTCCCTTTTTTTTCCTCATCTTGGTGACTTTTCTTATTCCTTAAAGTGTCCCTTCATGAGAAATTGTGCCCTTCCTCTTTTGTCTTCACTTGGTGACTCTTGGAATTCCCCAAGATGACTCTTCATGGAAAAATGCATCCCATCCTTCTTTTTTCTTTATCCCATGGCTCTTTGACTTCTCCATGGGCCCTTCTTTTGTCTCATATGCAACCAAAAATATATTTGTTAATATTAAATAAATATTAACTCATATTAGCCAATATATATTTATTACAAAGAACATTAAATGCAATGGGGCCTTTATCACCAATAATGCTAAACCTTTGACATCAATGACAATATTTCCAGCAATCATCAATAAATTTTTCAAGCACTAAGAAATCAATGCAAACAAATATATGATTTGTGCAAACCATGCCTAGTTAATTCTAGCCAATTAATGCCTTTTGCCTCAAAATTTGAATCTATTTATGGCCACACATCTTGATCTTCAAATGGATAGTCATTATCAATTTATCTAATCTATAAATAATAATATCATAACCCTTAACCATTAATATTTATTGAGTAAGGTTATTATGTATAATCCTATCTAAAGCTTCAACCATTTTCTTCCACAATTCATTCAACAAAGAACTAATCAAAATGGTGCATGAGGATATGTTGGAGGCACTTAACCAACTACATTTATAAATACATTGAGCTCCATATCTAGGCATAAACACACTTAATGACTAGTTTTTAAGGGGAGTCACATTGGGGAGGTATAGCTTGTTATGTTTTTCTATTTATTTTTTGATTTCATAGATCTAGCCCACCCAAGGGAGTCGGATCACTATGTTGGTTCTTTATGTTTGTCATTGATTTTATGTAATAACACATGATTTTAACTTATTTTTCACTCCTATTCTATAAATAATACTTTACCAACCATCAATCGGTAAGAAGAGAGCTTGCATATATATAAGGATGAATTAAGGCTTTCTTGGTTAAAACTAAGAAATGGTTTGATAAAAAAACTGGTAAAATTTAGAGAAGCATGTAGCTCTAATATATCAAGTATATCAACCCCTCCAAGGTAAACCCCTACAATGACTACAAATAATAGCAGTAATAGTTTGACTACTTAGTCATCTAGATATTCAACCTTTGAGGATACTGATGATGAGGATCATGAGCAGATGAAACCACCTAGTAAAATTTGTGAAGTGGGCCCTACTATGGGTAGGATATTGAAGATGAATAATTATATTATGAAGTATCCTTCTTCATCTCTTGTTGACCCTTATCTCCTTATTCCAACTGCTACCCAACAATACCTTACCTTAGCCCCAAAGGTAGTGCAAAAGGTACATATAAAGGGAGTTGAGGTATTCATTCCTTCACCCCCTTTGATTTCTCCTACCATTCCTCTGCTTCGAGAAGCTTCTCCTCCAAAAAAACAAACACCACCTCCTACTTGATCTCAAATGACTAACTTTAATGATATGTCATTTTAATGGATGCAACCCATGTTGAATAAGATAAATAGGATAGAAGAGGTAGATATTCCATATTTTTATGTTCTTTATGATCTTATTAAGTCTCCCCCTCCCAAGAAATCTAAAACCAATTCTAGGTTGGTGTCAAACCCTTTAGGAGCATAAATTTTATAAATTGATGAGTCCAATTTTGAGAAGAATATAGAATAAATGATTGCATGTAATTACACTATCATGAGGATATAACTTAGGTAGGAAACTAGATAAAGTGACATCAACAAACTGTGTGAGACCACTGATAAAATGATCAAAATATTAGAGCAAGATGAGATCACCCAAGAGAAACTTAGAGATTAGATCAAGAAACTAGCAGGATTTATCAACTATCTCCTTAATCCAATTGACACACTCTCGACACCTCAAGTAGATGCTCTTACCCAAGTACATGGTATCATCAAAGAAGCCATTGCTAGCATCAACAAATACAACTCATATGGATAAAATATTTAAGCATGGGTAGATGAATTATTTTTGAGTGGGATGAAATATATTGAGGAAGTGTTGAAATTATATGGGGCTATTAATAATGAAATTATCGATACCAATCAAAAATCAAATCTTATGATAGTGAACTAAAAGTGTGGTAGAATGTGAAAGATAATGTTCATGAAATTTTGAAACATATGTGATGGTCAAAGCTAGAATCTTCAACAAAGCAGAAGATGACACCACTGCAAGTGGTTTGAATGCATTCTTTAGAAGATAAAAATCTTGAGTCGAACAATTGAAGAATTGTGGGAATAGGTTAGCATTGGAAGAGGGAAGCAAAAATTTCTCTCTTCCAATATAGATGAAACATGTTGTGATTTAAACAAGGAATATAAATTCACCTATACACCATGGATGAAGAAAAATATCAAATCAATAAAATGACTCATGAGGATATATTCAAATAGAATACCTTCAGTGTGGCTTCCATTATTGTACTCAGTGAAATTCACATTTCACTAGGGGAAATGAATAATCAGTTAACTTATGGAAGATTCAAATACTATGTTGCTAGTTTCATAATGGTGGATAACATGTTGAAATCACATTATATTACCAAAAGATAATGAAAATATTGAGGTAGTAAATAATTTAAAAAAAATTAAAGCTACCAAGAGTAAAGAACATATCATATTTTTTATAATTGCCCTAGGTTCTTCAACACTAACCATTACCCCGAAAATACTTCCTAGAAAAGTTTGTAGGTTTGTCTTTCCATTTTTGTCAACCTTATATCTTTGGAAAGTTTTTTTTCCCTTGCATAATTTTCAAAATAGTAATAAAAAAAAAAATTAACATGTGATGTCACTTGGAATGTGAAGGGTTAGCCCATTCCCTCTTCTCTTTATAAATAAGATAAATGGCAATTGTTAAATAGATTTTTGATGTCCATGATAATGTAATATTGAAGTAAGGAGAGAAACTGTGTTTGATCTTCAACCAAGAACCCAAGGAAAATTAGAACTTTATGTCTTGATTTCCTTTATGGATATGTGTTTTTCTTATGTTAGTGCATATTTCATTATTTCAAGTAGCAATCATGTTTGATTTCAAGTAAGCATGTTATTTCCTATTCCATCATGATTCCTCACTAGACCTAATAATATAATTTTTTAGTGGATTTCATGGTTATTTTTTGGTTAATTACTATTTTGGTTAAGCTAGATTTCATATGTTGATGTTACTTAATTTACATAATTGTTAACCATGGAGTTAGTTAGACTTTTATATTATGTACATGATGATCATGTTTGATTAGTTTATTTTGGTAGTATATTATGGATTTTATATTATTTCAAGCTAACTACCTTTATTATTATGAGGTAGATGTAGGATAGATCCATGCCTCAAAGTGTGATGGAGGGAGGGCATCATTGGATAGGGTGGAATAGATGGAGGTGTTAGGGGATGATAGATTGAAGAATTAAAAACCCACACATAGACCACAAATAGATTAATATGCTTTGACCAATGTTTAATTTAGATAGCTTTAGTATGTCTTTGATTTATAATGTGTTATCTACATTTGAATGATTGTTAATATGCTTTGTATTGTGACCTTGATTTATGCATGATGTTCACGTTGATCTATGTTTGTGATTTCACTTATGGTTGTCATAATTAGATTATCTCATGTGAGATGTTGTTATATCATGTGATTGGAATCCATTTATGTTTTTATCATTACTTATTGTTGTCTTGGATTTAATTGAGTATAGTATGATAGTGTTTTGTTTGGTATTCATTGCTATAGTAGTAGACATGATTCTATTACTTTTTTTGATCTGTGTGTTAAAAGTGATTTTTTTTTACTAATGATTAATGGTGGGGTCTTTATGCTTAAACATTGTTAGTATTATTATAACTAGGCAAAATCATTTTAATTGCTAACAATAATTGCATTGGATGATGACTAATGGGAAGTCATTATGTTCAACGAAAGTGTAAATGTTAAAATGGTATTTGAGCTAGGTTAATGTTATGTTGGGGGTTTCATTGTTTAATGATTATTTTTAACATCATTGTATTGAATAAGATTATTATGCTTGATTGAATTTTATTAAGTCAATGGCCTAGTTAATAACTTCATGTTAGTCAGCTTTATCACTAAAATTATAATGTTGAAGGACTTTTGTGAAATTTGAATGCATTAAAGTTGATATTAATAAAAATATTAAAGGAATTATTGTTATATTGTTTAAATTGGGGGAAGGTTCAAGATTAGGGTTTTAAACTAGTCATTGACTTGGGTTAACAATCGATTATGCAAACAATCATAGTGTTTGGGAATTTTTACATGAGGAAATTATTGAGTATTGTTTATTTTATATTTGATGTTTGTGAGTTATTTTACATGCATGGACTTAACCATTATTTTGATATAAATATTGGGGGATTTTGGTAACATGCAAGAGAATAAAATGAGGAAAAAGGAGACCTGTGTGGGCATGAATCAATGATAGAGAAAAGGAGAAGAAAAGGGCTTGGAGAAATTTGGAGAAAATATTTCAGAAGTATCAATTGAGACTTCTTACTAAGTTATTTTTGTATTAAAATTCATATGTGTGCTATATGGAATTTTGATGAATTCTGGAAAATATTTTATGAAGGGTTTAGTTAGTTTCATTATATTGAAGTTATTTAAAAAGGCTCAAAGTTTAGCCCCATGGATGGCTCGACCGTCTACAAAACCAAACTTATAACCTTGAAATCTTAGTCTAAACAACTATGATGTAAGAATCCTATGCCATAAAATATAAAACTTTGATTTTGGATAAATGGAAATCTATGTGTTTACCTTAAACGAATGGAAAACCCTAGGATAAAAGATAATGATGTTGATTTTTAATAGTAGGGTTTTGAAATGGAAATTTTGGGTTTTAAACTCAATATGGTTATGCTAAATAGTGAACCTTTCAGTTCATCAACATATATATATATTAGGTTGAACTATTGACAAAAAAATAGATGTTTTTAAACTCAATTTTGATAACTAGTTATAAACCATTCTTGTTAAATATAAATACATGTTTGATTGTATTTTGAATGGGTCAAATTTAGTAAACTTTTACAGGACACAATTGGGTTATATAAATAAAAATCAGTCCTTTTAGAAACTATTTTGAATCATTCTATTAGATGGAACACTTGTCTGTTTTGAGGATTGTGGGTTCAAGTTTTAACGATCCAAAAATAGGGTTCGACTATGTATAAATTTGTTTAGGAAGAATAGTATGAAATTTGGTTTTATTTCATTTATATGATTTATCTAAAGAATATATATACATATACATGGATATGTATATACATCCTAGAGGACTTCATTGACTTGGAATATACACATATAAATGTGTATATATATATATATATATAACTCAAGGATTATGAAAATGGGTTTTAATGTCTTTGAATCAATACTAATACCGTGATGTATAGTGGGGAGTCCATTGGTTATAGTCTTAAGATAGAATTTGAGATTATTTAGAATTCAAATAAGTCTTATTTTATACTATGTAGAAGTCATATGTAATTCATTTAATGACTATTACACAATTGAGTAATTACTTAGAGGTTACATTGTAGTATGAGAGGGAAATTAACAAATATTTTAATACACATTTCTAAGAATAAAATGTAAATGATCGTATTTATATTATAAAATACTAGAATGACTTCTCACTGCATTTTGGATTTTCTATGAGTGTAGACAACCTTACAATTTGATATATGGTTACAATGTTATATAAGTTGAAATATATAAGTTTGTATGTCTTTCATATAAATACAGTGATTATATAACAAAAATCTTAGTTATACATTTGGTTAGCTTTGTATTATGACAATGAATTTGAGTAGCATGTTTAGGTTATGAATTGATTAAACTATGTTGTCAATTAAATGAAAACTACATAAAATAGTCAGTTGAGTTTGAATATATGATTGTATGCCTTTGCTATACAAAACTTGAATACTAATCAATAATGTATAGTATTCATATTTTGAGTAGCTGTTGACTTATTTTGTTATATACACAACTGAGTATGTTATAGGTATATAAATATATATGGAATACATACAATTTGTTGATGTAATACAAATATAAAATATGTATACCATATATATAGATACCCTCAAATAATGCTTTAAAATATTTCATGATATAAGAAATATATATGGGTGTATTTGTCATTTGATTTATCTTGGCTGAGTTATATATGTGTTGGATGGTTTAATGGAACATTTTAATATGAGGTATTTGAGATTGAATGCAGTTCATTTTTATTTTGTTGTATTAAAATTGTAGACACCTAAATCTAGCCACCAATAACCTCCAATTAGGATTTTGACCAATTTCCACCTAAAGTGAAAAATTTGGCCTAAAAATACTAAAACACGTTAAAAGATGTGAAACTGACATATTCAAGTGTTGATTTTGGCTAGAGTATAATTAAATGGGGTACTCTGGATTGCTCTTTCCTATTAAATCTCTTGCACAAGACACATGCCTTTTTTATTTATTGTTGATAATATCCTAAATGGGATAATGGATCCAATGCATCTGACATCACCTTCCAATTCTAATCCAATCAAATTTTGGACTAATAAGAAGGCATTTTGATTAATTTGAGTAATTTATGCATTACTTAAGAGCTAATTAAACCAAATTAGAGGCTAATCAAGAAATCCATGGAAACTTGTTGAATATTTTGTTTTGGAAATGACTATTGAATATATGCATCATCAGGTGACCTCATTTCTTGGGAAGACATCCCTAGGCCGTAAATGCCACAAATATCAAGATTCATGCCTCCCATGCCTCATCAAAGCCCTCCATGCCTCTTAATTGATCCTCTATCCCAAATATTGATGATCATATTTATCAATTTTAATTACAAAATTAGATTAATCCTTAGCCACACATCTCAATCTTGAGATGGATGGTTCAGGTCGATTCTGATCAATCTCAAAAATCTATAAATAGGAGGCCTTACCACATAATTTCTAAGTTTAATTTGTGGAAATTTATAATGTAAGATTGCTTATAAATATTCATGCAACTAGTGTTACCATGCCAAATTGATTCCAAGCCAAGCCAAGCCACAAGCCAAAGGTGCTAAGGAGAGATGGAGGTAGCCAAGCTTCTATTGCCAAGGAATTCATGAGCACAAAGCCAAACAAGCCACTACTATAAAGGCATTTGGATCATCCAAGGAAGGTGAAGGAATTATTGTTGTTTTTCTTTACTTTTTAGTTGTGTTTGTCATTTATTTTTGTTACTAAACTCACCCTAGTAACTAGGCATAAAAATGTTATCTTAGTGTGTTTTTAATTTGATCCAACTCGAGACCTTGATTGGTGTGAAGTGGAATTTGAAGACCCAACTACAGACAATATTGTTTGTGATATGGATCAATACCCTCTTTATAATAATCAGTACACAGAACATAGTCAAGAACTAGATTATGATCCAACTCAAGATTGGGATGATATGGTTTATCAGGAGGACTTGGATGCTTTGGCTTGAGCAAGCAATCAGGCTCTACAAGGTCCTTTTATTATCCAATCATCAGTTATCCCTAACCCTCCTTTGGATTATATGAGCTATCAAGCTCTACAATATCCAAGGAATACCATTACCATTCTGATACCTCATCTTTTGGCTTATGTGAGCAATCAAGCTCCACAATGCCCCTTCATCATACCAAGACATATTCCTTTGGCTGTGCAAGTAGTCATGCTCCCCAAGGCCCTACCATTATCTAACCATAAGTCATTCCTCATCTAGTACCAATCCCATCCAATCATTTAAAGACCAATCTATGTTCAAAACTGGTATTTTCTAACTCATTAGAAACCAAGGCCAAGAGAACCAACCAATTCAAGATGTTTCTGTTGAATCAATCATTTGTGACAAGTCAACCTTTGATAAATTGCCTATTGATCCTATACCGTTTGTTGCGGATCTCACTCTAATGAGCCAGTCTTTTTTGAGTCACTTCTTAATGTTTATAATTTCCATTGGGTAAATCATTACCTCAGTGATGTGCCTATTTTTTAAGAGCCTCCTATTGATAAGCTAGTATTTGAAGAGTTGTCTCTTGACCTATTTCCCATCCTAGAGGAGTCTCACTTTGACAAACCAGTTTTTGTGGAGCCCATTATGCCATCATAGGCCACTACTCATCCAATACCAAATATTTAGTAAGACATCAATGTAATAGAGTACCCATCAGATGAAGAATCAGAGTTAAAATCAAGTTCTATTCTTGAACTGACATCAAATTTAGCATCAAAATCATAATCAACATTAGTCTCAACATCAGATTCAGATTCCCTTGAGTTAGAATCAAATTTAGAAGAAGAATACGTTCATGAATTTTACAAAATTGGTTATGCATGCCTCGTAGATCAGTTTGGATACATTTATGATCCTTCTATAGTTTTGAGTATGAGTGTTTTAGATTTGACACAAGTTTTCATAGTATATTCTACAAGGATTGTGTAGCCTATCCCTATTTCATTACCATTCCACAAGCCATTACCATCAACCAAGATAGCCATATTATTGACATTCCATCTCCCATAAGTGTTGATTGGGATCGATAAAATTACACTTTATTGAACTGCATCCATGGCAACATAGTAGTTTAAGAAGATCAAGGAGCCCAAGACCATATTCATGTATCAAAAGAATACTCTACTAGTTAAACCTTTTTAAAGGTGCTAAGATATAATCAAATTTCTAACTCAACATCTTCTAGTGAAACTTTTTCAAAAGCACTAGAAGAAAATCAAAGTCAAAATCCAATGTTCATTATTGAAACCTTCTTGGAGGCTCTATGGGATAATCAAGATAAATTCATTGGTGAAAACCTCATTGAGGCACCAATATCTGAGCATAAAAGTTCTTCACTACTTGATGAAGATAAAATCAAAATAGCTTCTTATTTACAACCAAATTAGATGGTAGCTACTCTCAAGGTCAAATAATAGAAAAATTTGGTGGTCCTATTGAGAGAACAAGTTTTTGACCCTGACACAACCAAATTTATATTGAATTTGGCATCAACAACATTACATGTGATTGGACATCCTAATCTTCATTTGTTTCCCAACTATTCCATATTCCATTATAATCTACCATTCTATTTCACAATCAAACCTACCATCCATTATTATCCTTATTTACCTACCATCCATGGTCACACTTTTCTTTTTAGAGGCTATAAAGATACATTTTCTCAACATTTGAAGGAATCAAAATCAATGACCAATAAATATCACAACAACATTCTCAGAATCACATTCTATATCCAGTTCTTGATGGAACAACTATTCAGATGAGGTGTGGGCTAGCAATTAACATGATCAAGTATTATTTTTGTATAATTTATTGATTAGGATGTGCATCTCCCCATCAAAAAGAATAAAAAAATAAAAAACCACACCTAGGCCAAAAACATTTACCATATCTTTTCATGTACCATACCATTTCCTTGCCATGCCATTACCTTTATTACATATGCCTATTTGCCATTTTTGCATACCCAGCCATTCACCCCATCACTTGGTGGCAACCCTCTTTCAATTTTATCCAATCTATCAAAAACCATCATTATCCTTATCAATACCATTCCATCTAACCATTCCATTCCTATCTAGATCAAAGCCTATTTTTAATCATCCTACCTAATCCTATTTTGATCTTGGTTCCTTTGGTTCTTCCCATACTTTTGTGAGAGGATTTTGATCAAGCTTAAATAATTAATCCAATCTATGTTTCAATGATAGTCTATGAAAGTAGTGTGATAGTTGATCTATTAAGATATCTTTCATCTTATCAAGTTTGTTTATGTGAGCCTGATTATAACCACCTATGGAAAAATCAGTGTCTCACCAATTTTGCTACTAATTATAATTGCCTATGGGAAAATTAGTATCATTGACCTATGCCATTATATCCTAGTTATCACCACATATGGGAAAACTAGGGGAAACACTTGTTTATCATGCATTATCACATCACCTTGCCATTACTATTTTTATTTGACTGGCCATTTACCCGATTTGAGAACTTGTTGGGACCTAGTTGGTTTTTCCCCACCTTTTGTGTGAATGGAATTACTATTGACTTGAGGTCATTTTATGACTGTGTGAGTCATGCTCAATTCATGTTGAGGTCACCTTATTCCCCCTTTCCATATGCTCTCATCATTTTATAAACAACCTAAACCAAACACTCTTGTCATATTATGAGAAGGTATCTTGTCATTCTCTAATGAGTTAAGATACCTCAAAATTTAAAAAACATTCAAATATTTCAAAAATACAAAAATATTTGTCCTATCTAAGCCTAGTAAGTTATCCTTGATCTACCTTACTAGGGTATTTTCATTGTTAGGATGTTTTCTTTAGAATGCTTAGTCACCCCTTTGCCACACTATCATTGTTTTGCGAGCAACCTATGTTTGAATGCTCTCACCATTTTATGAGTAAATTGAGTTTGAACACTCTCACCATTTTGTGAAATTGAATGATTTAGTGTCTTGTCATTATGATCAAGTTTAGATACTTTAAAAAATTCCAAAATCATTTTAAAACTGCTAAAAAAGAACAACAAAAAGATAGACCACTTCTTTGCTTTAAGGATTCTAGGAACCCTTACTAAGTTTCAAGCTAACCACTTGTCACTTAGTTTCCCCATCCTCTTTGGCCTTTTCTCTCACACCCTTGACATTTTATAATAATATTCCTATTCCTCTATTGCATCCATTCTATTTGTTTTCACCAGTTATCATTTTTTTCTCATTCCCTAGAACTAAATTTGGCTTGAAGTTTTTTATTAGATATTACATCCATGGAACTATATAGGTAGCATCCACTTGCCTAGTGCATATGGAGATAGCTTAGCCACCCCCTTCTTTTTCTTCTATTCCCCCAATTTATTCATTTGTTAAGTTGTCACCTATTTTCTAGGGGCAATGTTCATAGGGTTTTTATTGCATTATCTGTTTGTTTGTTTCTACTTATTTTATTTATTTGTTTGATTTTTTGTTTACTTTTAACATTGTTAATTTGATTTAGTTTCTATGTATTCATTGGGTGATTTCTTTCCCACACTTACACTTGAATCTATCTATATTCATATGCCTACATTGTCATCATGGTTTCTATCATTGGTGCATTGTTTTCTATTGAGTATTGTCAGTCCTTATACATATTTTGGCCAAGTCCTCATGATATTATACCATGATGCCTACTAACACTTGCTACAACAAACCTCATCTTCAAGAATTCTATTCATTAATGGTGGCATCAACATCTCTTTGACATCGACATCCTGATTCAATCCCAATCATATCCCAAATAGAGTAATTAACCATGAAAGAATTTCAACCTTTATTAGTTCAAATGAGCATCTCCCTACTAGTAGGTTGTTCCAATTCATCATTACCCTTTGTGTTAATTTATCATCATCCTTTTCCAAGTTTATCATGTTTTCCATAATCAAGGTCCAATGATTATAACCGCCTATGGACAAATCATTGCACACTGTCCCACCTACATTTCTCATTGATTATAACCACCTTTCGTAAAATCATTGTGTTGTCACCACTTTAATTTTTTTTCCCATACAGGGGCACATTGTTATCTTGTTTGTCTATCCTAACTAGGGCAGCTCCATCTTCTTAAAGATTATAACTGCCTTTGGGCAAATAATTATGTTATCATACCATGTTGCCACTATCAGGGTACAATGCTTATAACCGCCTTTGGCCAAACCTGTGATGTCCCCAACCAGTACGGACTATTGAAACTCAAACAGCTCTGATATATAGCAACAAAAAGCTCTAATACCACTATGATGTCCCTTACTTAGGGCCTCTTTTTGTCTCTACAAAACTCTAATATATAGCAAATAAAGCTCTGATACCACTGTGATATCCCCAACCAATTGGGAATATATATACTCTAAAGCTCTAAACAAGATACAATTTGCAGAATAGATTCAAACATGCATAACCAAATCACAGATCTTATCATTCATCCAGCTGATTACAATAGATGTCCTTTCTTATGCAAATCAAAGAATATTACAGATATGGTCTTAAAACCCTGAATTCATGCAAATTGGGAATAAACTTGCAATTCTGGAAGTCTCGGTTTTTCTGTGTCGACACACAGACGCCGTCGTCGGTCGATATATCACCGACGTCGATCACTGTCAATCGGATTTCTGCCGTCGTCGGTCCAAAGTCGACTGATGTCGGTCACTGGAAACTCTCTGCCTGCCGAGGTCGGTACCTGCGTGGATCTGTATGGACCTGTACGGACTTCGTACGGCTGCCAATTTAGCATAACCTTTCTGTTTGATCCCTGATCTGGAAATCTATGGTGTCTAACACAGCAGATCTATCTCTGTATGATTTATTAAAACAAAACATAAACTAAATCAAGAAATACCTGGAATACCTGTAATAACTTCTATGTGAAGTTATCTCTCAAACTTGAAATTCTGTGATAACTTTTGGATGAAGCTATCTCTCAAATCTGTACCTCTTTGATAACTTCTGGATGAAGCTATCTCTCAATTTGGCAATAAATCAGCTGATATTTCACAGCCTCTAAATCGCACACAATGAAGATTTGACGTTCTCCACTGCAATGGAATCCTGGAACCCTTGGCTCAGTCTTCACAGAAGAAATTCTTCAATTTTCAATAATCAATAATCTATGCCTCCAAATAATGGCCTCCATGTGAAACCCTTATACCCTCAAAAGATATGCTTGCCCTAATTAGGGTTTCTTAAATTAGCATTAGGGTTTTCTAATTTAAAATTAGACCAAATAATTAATAATTAATAATTAATTATTAATTAGACCAAATAATTAATATTTGATTAAATCAATCAAATATTAATATCTCCCTCAATATACATCAGATCCTCAAACCGATCGAAGCAGGTGAATCAGGGAGTGATTCCGCACATGACCATACCAAAATAAAGGTGCTCCGTTGCATGTCAAATATCCCTAAAAAGTAGGAGCTCAGGGCCAATGTGTCTGAAATAACCTGAATGAAAACCAAATGTAGAAATCCTGTGAATCAAAGTCAAGCCAAGCTCCATTATGACCCTCTATCCATCCTATTAGCCTACGAAGTTCGTATAATAGGCTAACCATCAAGTCTGTCAATGTCCACGAAAAAGGGGACATGACAATCCGCCCCTCCAAAAATTGCTTGTCCCCAAGCAATCTCGGAACAATGAACTACTCGATCCACCTGGATCCCAAATGTAGTTATGCTCTGCACTGCTGTGAATCAATGTGAGTACCTGCAATATCATCAGAAGTAAAACAAAGAGGAACCCATAATCAAATTGGCGAACACAACTCAACCAATCTCTTAAATCACAACTGCCCTGGATGTGTCGATACTGTAGGCTGTGTAATTGGCAACTGCAAATTCCATCTACAAAAGATGGTGTTAATCCATCCCATAACTGATCCCTCTATAACAGTGGCACAACCAACTGTACCATACTGTCAAATGTGTGAGAAGAATCAATCTAGAGACTCGACTCCACTGGTATCCCAAACTCCTCAGAATCAGGTACTCCCAAGTCCTGAATATGTGTGTGAGCCTCAACCACATGCTCCTCATAAGCAGCTATAGAAACATACTCATCACCCACACTCAGTGTACTAACATCTGAGTACACCTCCACACTCTGAATGCAAGCATCAGACTCATCCTCACTGTCTAACTCCTGAGTTAAACTCACCTTAAGACAAAGCTCATCCACAACATCCTCAACTACTCCTACCTGTGAAGATAATGCAGATAAATCATTACCTATAGATGTGTTAATATCTCCCTGTACTAGATCAGCATGACTGTCTAACTCATCATGCAAGTGGCTGCATGTCATAGGGAAAGCACTACGATCCTTGGGCCTATTAATTAAATTCTTTAACCACATACAAGCTCTAGGTGAGACATTTTTCCCTTTTGTCCAGACATACCATAAATCTTCTGCCAAAAGTTTAGAGATTTTATCCTCCTCAAACAAGATTGTGAACATGATAGAGTGCATGGATGCTAATACATCACTGGAATGAAACTCATCTAAAATATTCCAAAATATTTTAAACATCATGCGAATTTCATCAATACAACCTACTAACATCATAATGTTTTCAAACCCATACCTGGCAAATGTTTCAAGTAATCTTGCCCTCCTTGAGAAATGAGGGTCTCTAATGTTATCCAACTTTTCGAAGCTTTTTACCATGGCATAAAGTACCTCTCTCATAATCTGATCATCATAAAAATCAAACCCAGCTATGATCCGCATGATTTCACTAATGCAAGAGAGGGCTGCAAGTCTTACCACCTCATCATGATGTCTCAATAATCGGGGCTTCACCAATGAATTAAATGCTGGAGATAACGCACTTCGCATATCATGAGTATTTGATTGCTCCACCTTGCTCAAATAAGTTTCTAACTCCTCCAGAGTTTTTAGAAGGTCATCTGCTTACTGTAATGGATTTTATAACTTCTCCTTTGCATTGTGCACTCTTTCTTCCAAATCTTTGACACCTGTTAGCGCCATGCTGATACCCAAACTACCCAATAGGATGGCAAGACATTAGTTCTGATGTGCCCAACAGGATGGCAGGAATTTGGCTCTGATACCACTGTAATGTCCCTTTCTTAGGGGCTCCTTTCTTTTGCACAAAGCTTTGATACCACTGTGATGTTCCCAACCAGTAGGGACTATTGAAACTCAAACAGCTCTGATACCACTGTGATGTCCCCTTCTAATAGGGATATATGAAAGACACAAAACTCTGATACCAAAGACAAAAGCTCTGATACCACTGTGATGTCCCTTACTTAGGGCCTCTTTATGTCTCTACACAACTCTAATATATAGCAAATAAAGCTCTGATAGCACTGTGATATCCCCAACCAATTGGGAATATATATACTCTAAAGCTCTGAACAAGATACAATTTGCAGAATAGATTCAAACATGCATAACCAAATCACAGATCTTATCATTCATCTAGCTGATTACAATAGATGTCCTTTCTTATGCAAATCAAAGAATATTACAGATATGGTCTTAAAACCCTAAATTCATGCAAACTGGGAATAAACTTGCAATTTTGGAAGTCTCGGTTTTTCTGTGTCGACACACAGACGCCGTCGTCGGTCGATATATCATCGACGTCGGTCACTGTCGGTCGGATTTCTGCCGTCGTCGGTCCAAAGTCGACCGATGTCGGTCACTGGAAACTCTCTGCCTGCCGAGGTCGGTACCTGCGTGGATCTGTACGGACCTGTACAGACTTCGTACGACCACCAATTTAGCACAACCTTTCTGTTTGATCCCTGATCTGGAAATCTATGGTGTCTAACACAGCAGATCTATCTCTGTATGATTTATTAAAATAAAACATAAACTAAATCAAGAAATACCTGGAATACCTGTAATAACTTATGTGTGAAGTTATCTCTCAAACTTGAAATTTTGTGATAACTTCTGGATGAAGCTATCTCTCAAATCTGTACCTCTTTGATAACTTCTGGATGAAGCTATCTCTCAATTTGGCAATAAATCAGCTGATATTTCTAGCCTCTAAATCGCACACAATGAAGAGTTGACGTTCTCCACTGCAATGGAATCCTGGAACCCTTGTCTCAGTCTTCACAGAAGAAATTCTTCAATTTTTAATAATCAATAATCTATGCCTCCAAATAATGGCCTCCATGTGAAACCCTTATACCCTCAAAAGATATGCTTGCCCTAATTAGGGTTTCTTAAATTAGCATTAGGGTTTTCTAATTTAAAATTAGACCAAATAATTAATAATTAATAATTAATAATTAATAATTAATTATTAATTAGACCAAATAATTAATATTTGATTAAATCAATCAAATATTAATATCTCCCTCAATATACATCAGATCCTCAAACCGATCGAAGCAGGTGAATCAGGGAGTGATTTCGCACATGACCATACCAAAATAAAGGCGCTCCGTTGCATGTCAAATATCCCTAAAAAGTAGGAGCTCAGGTCCAATGTGTCTGAAATAACCTGAATGAAAACCAAATGTAGAAATCCTGTGAATCAAAGTCAAGCCAAGCTCCATTATGACCCTCTATCCATCCTATTAGCCTACGAAGGTCGTATAATAGGCTAACCATCAAGTCTGTCAATGTCCACGAAAAAGGGGACATGACAAAACCATTATACACCATCCCACTTATATTCTTAGTGATTTTGACTAATTTTTCAATATCATTGTGTTTTCACCCCATCATCTTTCCTTTCTTTAGTCCCCTCATTTTGATTCTTATCGAGGGATCATTTTTTGACTTTCTTGTGCCAATCATTCCTTCGAGAGGGCATCATACAGTTAGTTTATCATCATTGCAGTTGTAGGCATACTTGACATTTTCATTCTTTGAGAATATGTTACTGTGCTTATATCTTGCATTGCCTTCCCAAAATGAGGCAAACTGTAGACATCTAAATCTGGCACCAATAACCTCTAATCAAGATTTTGACCAATTTCCACCTAAAGCACATAATTTGGCCTAAAAATACTAAAACACATTAAAATATGTGAAACTGACATATTCAAGTGCTGATTTTGGCTAGAGTATTATTAATAGGGTAGTACAATTTATGGGCCAACTAACTTTGATCAGTTTATTTCAATTCAAAATGGTAATTTTACACCTAGGTGCTCTGGATTGCTCTTTCCTATCAAATCTCTTACACAAGACACATGTCTTTGTTATTTTATGTTGATAATATCCTAAATGGGATAATGGATCTAATGCATCTGACATTGACTTCCAATTCTAATCTAGTTGAATTTTGGACTAATAATAAAACATTCTGATCAATTTGAGTAATTTGTGCATAAAGTACTTAAACATGCTTAAGAGATAATTAAACCAAATTAGAGCCTAATCAATAAATCCATGGAAACTTGTTGAATAATTTTTTTTGGAAATGAATATTGAATATTTTCATCATTAGGTGACCTCATTTCTTGGGAAGACATCCTTAGGCCATAAATGCCACAAATATCAAGGTTCATGCCTCCCATGCCTCATCAAAGTCCTCCATGCCTCTTAATTTATCCTCTATCTTAAATATTTATGAGCCTACTTATCAATTTTAATTGTAAAATTTAATTAATATTTAGCCACACATCTCAATCCTGAGATGGATGGTTCAGTTCAATTTTAATCAATTTCAAAAATCTATAAATAGGAGGCCTTACCACATCATTTCTAAGCTTAATTTGTGCAAAGTTATAATTTAGGTTGCTTAAAAATATTCATGAAACTAGTGTTACCATGCCAAATTAATTCCAATCCAAGCCAATCCACAAGCCAAAGGTGCCAAGGAGAGATGGAGGTAGCCAAGCTTCCATTGCCAAGGACTTCATGAGCACAAAGGCGAGCAAACCACTACTACAAAGGCATTTGGAGCATCCAAGGGAAGTGAAGGAATTATTGTTGTTTTTTCTTACTTTTTAGTTGTGTTTATCATTTGTTTTTGTTACTAAACTCACCCTAGTAACTGGGCATGAAGCTAGCTTAGTGTGTTTTTTATTTGGTTTCATTCACTAACACCATACTAATCTCCTCTTCTTATTCAAATTCTTAGTTCACAAAAATGAGCTTATTAATGTACTTTTAATATGTGAGTATTAAGCTATGAATTAATGTTATTAGATGGTTGAAATAACATTTGGATTTACATGTTATTATTCAGTAACTTGATGTCTAGATATTTTTCTTACTGAATGGTATGATTCTATTGAGGACTATTTACAAAATCTATTTATTATTTTGTAATAAATTAGATGATTTAAAATTCATTGCATTACATTTCATGGACTAAATGTATGCATTTGATATTTATATATTTAGTAAATTTTATATTTCCTAGTAGGGAATATTCATTATGAATCTATTAGTTTTTATATTATTATATGTAACCAAATCTCACATTAATGACCCTAACATGGATTCTATTCAATTAGTGCCACTAATGCATAGATAAGGTGTAATCTGATTGAGTGATGTGTATGAAATTGATTGATCCTTGTGATTAATAACTATGTGAAAACTTTAGCCAAAGTAATGTTTATAGTTAAACAAATTTTCATTACATGTGTTTGATTTAGTTTACATGTTTGTACGATATCATGGTAGAGCAATTTTATTTATGGTATACATCATATATTAGTTATCTTACATCACATGAGTTATAGTTTGTCAATATATATTCTCGTACCATCATTATCTACCTATCTATGAAGGGAGGGACATTTCCTAGTTGGATGATAATGAGAGGGATTGATGGTACATGATTGGTGTGAAAAAACACTCAGATGATGCTCTCCCTCCCTACAATAGTGCTACACTAGAGACTACACTTGAGATTACTTCTAGATACTATGAGTTCATTAAGAATTCTTCTCTATGGAGCTTGTATCATTTTATATTATTATTGAGACATTTATTATTTCTTAAAAAAACCTTTTTTTCATATGTATCATACAATAGTTGGCTATAATATTGTATCAACTATGGCTAAAATTGTAAAAATATTTTTATGAATTATTGTAGTCTTTATGTGTATATTCAGCATTATGCTTTTTCTTGATATTTTAATTATGGTGATCATTGGCTAAATGGATTAACTAAAAATACTGTATTTATTTAAAGATCACTCTTATTGATTTCATTATGATGAAATCTATTAGTTGAATTTGTGTAATTATTTCAAAAAATTACCATATTCTAGTAAAACTTAGTGTGGTTATTACATTGTGGTATCAGAGCTGATGCTCAAACTCTAGGACTTTATGTGTCCACTAACATAAACATATTCTCTTTTTAACCAGGAAGAAGAATGGTGTGAACTATACCTAGAGGTGAGGTTACCTCAAACACCAACCCTCTATTGTATTTAAATCAATTAGTCATCGAGTAAGTTTTGAATTTGGATCAGATTCTCACAAACATACATGACATGAGGGACCATATCATGTCCCTAGAGTAGGAAGTGCATGAACATGTAGAGGAAAATGTTCAAGAAAAAGCTAAAGAGCATCTTGTTGAGAAGTATGATCTTCAAGAGCAGAGGCATGAGGAAGTGCCATAAGATGCAAGAGTTTGAGTAGCTATAGAGTAGACACGGTATATGAAAAAGGTAAATCCACCCCAGTTTGATGGAACCATTTTGGGAGATGGAGTTGAAGTGTCACTGATAGAGATGGATAAATATTTTGAGATATGAAATCACTCTAAAGTCACCAAAGTAGTTTGAGGAGCATATCAAATTTCTGGTGAAGTAGTAACTTGGTGGGCAAACCAGAAGCTTAAGATAAACCTCGACTCTCCACCACTACTTAGAAATAGTTTATGACATTATTTAAGTCATGATGGCTTCCAAAACTATGTTTCAATTAGAAGCTAAAATTTCTTTCCCAAGTCATAGATAAGTTCATGAAAAAATTTGGAAGTTCTAAACCAAATTTCAAAAAGAAGAACTGAAAGCAAAGGAGTGGAGACTCCAAGTGCCAATTCAAGATCTAGAATGCTAAGTTCATCAGTAGTTCAAGAAACAAGAAACCTAAAAATGGTTTCAAGGGAGGTTTTAAGGGAAACTAACAGTCTGATAAGAAAGGGATACCTAGAGGTTGCTTCATTTTTTAAGGTGACCATTATGATGGAGAGCGTACATAGGATAATTTAAATAATAAGAGTTCTATTTCTTAATAGGGAACTTTTCAATAGTGGATTCATGCAATTGTTGATAATCATCAAGCTGAGTTCCAAGCTTCACCCATTGACTTATTAGGTATTTTGTTTGATCATTTAATTTATATATTAATTGACACTAGGGATATAGAATGTTTTATTGATCCTAGAATGCTTAATAAATTGTCTATAAAAGATAGAGTTATGAAAAATCCATGGTCATTATAGTATAGGAATGAGTCAAAGGTCAAGGTTGATAAGTGTCTAGTGGAAGCTAAGATCAAGTTACCTAAATTCACTACAATAGTAGATCTATATGCTACACCTCTAGGGTAATATGATGTGATCCTAGGATTCAATTAGCTTGTGGAGTGAAAAGCTAAGGTTGAGTGTCAATATGATTTTGAAAATTAGACAAAACTTTAGGGTGAGAAAAGAGATTGAAGCTTAGGCAAATTTATGCATTTCAACTCAAGAAGGATAAGAGGAAGGGATGCCAAGTATTTATTATTAAAATAAATGAGATGGAGTAATCTAAAGAACTATCCATCGAGGATTATCCTTTTATAAGGAACTTTCAGGATGTGTTTCTAGAGGAATTGCTTAGACTACCACCCAAACATGAATTTGATTTATTGATTGACATCATACTTGGATCAAAACCATAATCTAAGGTACCATATAGGATGAAAACTACTAAATTTGTTGATTTGAAGGATCAACTTTAGGAATTGTGGGTTGATTTAACCAAGTGTGTCACTGTGGGTTGCACCAGTGGTGTTCACCAAGAATAAGGATGGTACACTTCACCTATGTATTGATTACATTATGTTGAACAAGGTGACAATTAAGAATAGATATCCTTTGCCTTGCATTGATGATCTCTTCAATTAGATGTGAGGGGAAACCATATTTTATAATATTTATCTTAGATTAGGGTATCATCAATTGAGAATTCAAGATGAGGATATTCAAAAAATAGCATTCATTACTTGATAGGGGAACTACAAGTTCATAGTGTTACCTTTTAGGTTAATAAATGCCCCAACAGTATTTATGAATCTGATAAATAGTGTGTTTAGGTATTATCTAGATCATTTTGTGTTGGTTTTCATAGATGACATCCTCATATATTCTAAGGATGAGGATTAATATATTTAACATCTATAAATGGTTTTACAACATTTGCATAAGCACAAGTTATTCAAAAGATTATCCAAATGTGCATTTTCCAAAAGAAAGTTCAATATATAAGACATATTATCTCCGTGGATGGAATTTAAATGGATCTAATGAAGATAAAAGCCATATTAGAATGGTCAACACCTAAGAATGTGCATGAGGTGAGGAGTTTCATGGGATTATCGAGATATTACAAGAAATTTATTCCAAATTTCTCAAAGATAGCTAATCCAATTACCTCTCTTCAATATAAGAATCAGAGTTTTGTCTAGTCAGACAAATGCAAGAAAGCCTTTTAGGAACTAAAAATGAGGCTCACTTTGGCACCATTTCTACGAGTTCTTGATCCTAATGGTCAATTCTCAGTGATCATAAATGTATATAGGGATGGACTTGGAGGATTTCTTATGCAGGATGGTTCAATTGTAGCATACAAGTCTAGAATGTTGAATCCTTATGAGGTGAATTAAGCCCCTTATGATTTGGAATTTGTTTAAATATTGCATGCCTTGTAAGTTTGGAGGAATTATCTATTAGGGAAACCATTTAAACTCAATACTAACAACTTGGGTCTCAAATACATCTAAACCCAACCGAACTTGAATGCACATCAGAGATGTTGGTTAGAATTCTTATCTAATTATGATTTTTATATTAACTATATCAAGGGCAAGGAGAATAGAATTGTTGAAGCTATAAGTCAGATAAGGTACATAGAAGCCTTGGCTACTATCAAGATTATTTTTCATGATCAAGTAATCAAATTCTCTTCATGAGATGAATCCTATAATCAGGTTAAGAAAGCATTGTTAAAAAATGTTTAAAAGCCTAAGTATAAAGGATTCAAGATTAAGAGTGATGGTTTTTTAAGGTACAACATTAGGATGTATGTGTTTGATAGAGAGAATATGATGAAAATGATGCTAAAATAGATAAATAATTTCCCATATTCATGAATCTATGTGTAACCAAGCTCATGGCTAAGATAAAACCTCTCTATTTCTGAAAAGGAATCAAGAAGGATGCAATAGATTTTGTGTCTTATTGTTTGAAATGTCAGTGTGTGAAATTTGAACATGTACATCCTGTAGGATTGTTATATCCTCATGATATACCATAATATAAGTGGCAAGTGATTAGCATGGACTTTTTTTAAGGGTTTTTGTTATCATGAAACTAAAATAATATGATCTTGGTTGTAGTTGATAAATTAACCAAGGTAGCTCCCTTTATACCAGGCAACTTGACCGATGATGCACTTATGCTTGCAAACAAATTCATGAAAGAGGTGTACCAATTACATGGATTTTAGGAAAAGATCATTTAAAATCAAGATTTGAGAATTATTTATAGATTTTGGTTGAATTTGAATTCAGTTCTCGGTACCTAATTAAATTTTAGCATTGTTTATCACCTAGAAACTTATGGACACATAGAGAGAGTTAACCAAGTTTTAGAAGATCTCCTTCATATGTATTGCATAGATAAACAATACAAATGGAAGGATTAATTTACATTGGTTAGTTTACTTACAATAACTAATACTAATCACCTTTGAAGATGGCTCAATTTGAGGCATTATATAGAAGTAGGTGTAAAACACCAATCAACTAGGACAGGTTAAAGGATAGGGTAGTCTTTGGACTTGAGATGCTTGTGTTAATGGAAGGATAATTAGGCATAGGTTGGCCAAGGCCAATGATAGATATAAAATTTATGTTGATCTGAAGAGAAAACTAAGGTAGTTTTTTATAGGTGATAAAGTATTTCTATGAGTTAATCCTCAGAAAAGCTTGATTAAATTCAGAAAGTCAATGAAAATTTCACGTAGATATGTGGGACTCTTTGAGGTTATATAAGTGGTCAATCTAGTAGCATATAGGCCTACATTTATAACAACTCTAGCTCTTTTACATAATGTCTTCCATGTGTCTTATCTTAAAAATTATGTTGTTAATCCTTCACATATGTTGGATTGGAATGTTTTGCAGGTTCTAGATCTCAGGGTGGTCATGGTATAACCAATCAGAATAATTGACATCTGTAAACTCAGTTTGTGTAATAGAGAAGTGTCATAGTGCAAGGTCTAGTGGGACCAATATTATGAAGATAGTGCCACTTGAGAAGATTATGATGAGTTTCACAGGTTATTTCCACATTTGTTTACTTGATATGTTGTTGTATATTATTTATTTTTTATTGAATAATGTTTAAATTTAGAAGTTATGTTTGAATAAATGTCATTGGTACAATGACCATATTTAAGGGGGGAAGGACGTAACATATTGATTCCTCACTATAACTAATAACCTATTTGATAAGTGGTTTTCATGGTTATTGTTTGGTTAATTAATATTTTGGTTAAGATGGATTTCATATGATGATTATAGACAATTATATGTTAATCAATTTACATGATTGTTAATCATGGAGTTAACTATAGTTTTATATTATGTACATGATGACCATGTTTGATTAGTTTATTTCATATTATGGATTTTATATTATTTTAGGCTAACTACCTTCATTGTTGTGAGGTGTATGCATGATAGATCCATCTCTTAGAGTGTGTTAGAGGGAGGGCATCATTGGAGAGGGTGGCATAGATGGAGGCATTGGGGGATGACAGATTGAAGAACTAAAAACCCACACACACACCACATATAGATTAATGTGATTTTATCAGTGTTTGGTTTATATAGCTTTAGTATGTCTTTGATTTATAATGTGTTATCTATATTTGAATTAATATTAATATTCTTTCTATTATGACCTTGATTTATTCATGATGTTCATGTTGATCTAGTTGTGTCATTTCACTTATGGTTTTCATAATTAGATTATCTCATGTGAGATGTTGCTATATCATGTGATTGGAATACGTTTATGTCTTTAGCATTACTTAATTCTATCTTTAAATTTAATTGACTATAGTATGATAGTGTTTTGTTGGGTATTCATTGATATAGTAGTAGACATGATTCTATTACTTTGTTTGATTTGTGTGTTAAAAGTGATTTGTGTTTGACTAATGATTAACGGTGGGGTATTTGTGCTTAATCATTGTTAGTTTTCTTTATAAATAGTTAAAATCATTTTAATTACTAATAATAGATGCATTGGATGATGACTAATGGGAAGTCATTATGTTCAACAAAAGTGCAAATGTTAAAATGGTATTTAAGCTATGTTAATGTTGTGTTGGGGGTTTCATTATTTAATGATTATTTGTAACATCATTATATTTAATAAGATTATTATGCTTGATTGACTTTTATTAATTCGATGGCCTAGTTAATAACTTCATGCTATTTGGCATTATCACTAAACTTATAATGTTGAAGGACTTTTATGAAATTCAAATACATTGAATTTGATATTTATAAAAAGCTTAAAGGAATTATTGTTATATTGTTTAAATTGGGAGAAGGTTCGAGATTAGGGTTTTACACTAGTCATTGACTTGGGTTAACAATCAATTATGCAAACAGTCATAGTGTTTGGGGATTTTTGCATGAGGAAATTATGGAGGACTATTTATTTTTTATTTGATGTCTTCAAGATGTTTTACATGCATGGACTTAGCTATTAGTTTTTTGAAAAGATTGGGGGATTATGGTAATATGCAAAAGAATAAAATGAGAAAAAAAAGGCATGTGTGGACATGGCTTGACGATAGAGAAATGGAGAAGAAAACAACTAGGATAAATTTGGAGAAAATATTATAGAAGTATTAGTTGAGACTTCTTACAAGGTTAGTTTCATATTAAAATTCATGTGTGCTATGTGGAGTTTTGATGAATTCTAGTAAATATTTTCTTAAGGGTTTAGTTAGTTTCATTACATTTAAATTATTTTAAAAGGCTAAAATTTCAGCCCTATGAATGGCTTGACCATCCACAAAACTGAACTTATAACCTTGAAACCCTAGTCTAAACAACTACGACGTGAGAATCCTTCACCATAAAATATAAAACTTTGAGTTTGGATGAAGGGATTTATATGTGTTTAACTTAAATGAATGGAAAACCCTAGCATAAAATATGATTCAATTGATTTTTAATAGTAGGGTTTTGACATGGAAATTTTGGGTTTTAAAATCAGTATGGTTTTGTTAAATAGTCATTATTTTGCATCATTATATTAGATGGAACACTTGTTTGTTCTGAAGATTGCAGATTCAAAATTTATCAACCCAAAAATAGGATTTGATTATGTACAATACTTAATTGACCTGGGATATATACATATCAATATGTGTGTGTGTGTGTGCGCGCGCGCGTGTAACTTAAGGATTATGGTGTTGGGTTTTAATATGTCCTTAAATCAATACTAAGAGTGTAACATATAGTGGGGAGTCGACTAGTTATAAGCTTAAGATAGAATTTGAGATTCTTTGGAATTCAAATAAGTCTTATTTTATACTATGTATAAGTCATACAAAATTCATTCGATGACTGTTACACAGTTGAGTAATTACTTAGGGGTTCTCTTTTAGTATGAGAGGGAAACTAAGAAACATTTTAATACACATTTTTTAGTATAAGATATAAATGATCATATTTATATTATAAAATCCTAGAACAACTTCTCATTGCCTTTTGTATTTTTTGTGAGTGTAGACAACCTTATGTTTTGAGATCTGGTTACAATGTTATATAAGTTGAATTATATAATTATATATGTCTTTCATATAAATACAGTGGTTATATAACAAAACTCATAGTTATACATTTGGTTAGGTTTATATTATGACAATGAGTTTGAGAAGATTGTTTAGGTTGTGAATTGATTGAATTATGTTATCAATTAAATGAAAATTGTATAAAACAGTCGGCTAAGTTTGAGTAGATGAATGTATTCCTTTGTTATACAAAACTTGAATATTGATTAATGATAAAGCATATATTCAAAGTATTTCAATTTAAGTTGCTTTAAATTTTGAATAATAAATGATAATGATTAGTAGATTATTTGATTATATGTGATACTCAATTTAATGGATAATGATTTGTCTAATTGGAATATAACATATATTAGTCATATTTTGACTGGTTGGTGACTTATTTTGTTATATACATAGTTGAGTATTTTATAGGTATATAAATATATATGGCATACATACAATTTGTTAATGCAGTAAATATCTAAAATATGTATATTATATATATAGATACACTCGGATAATGCTTTGAAATATTGCATCATATAACAAATATATATGGGTGATTTGTCATTTGAGTTGTCTTGGATGAGTTATAGATGTGTTGGATGGTTTAATGGAACATTTTAATATGAGGTATTTGAGATTGAATGCAAGTCAGTTTAATGTTGTTTTATTAAAATGAGCTTATTAATGTACTTTTAGTATGTGAGTATTAAGTTATGAATTAATTTTATTAGATGGATGCAACATCATTTAGAGTTACATATTATTCAATAACTCAATGTCTAGATATGTTTCTCACCCAGATGGTATGATTCTATTGAGGATTGTTTATGAAATCTATTTATTATTCTATAATAAATTAGATGATCTAAAATTCATTGCATTAAATTTGATGGACTAAATGTATGGATTTGATATTTTCATGTTTATCACATTTTATATTTGTTAGTAGGGAATATTCATTATGAATTTGTTAGTTTTTATAATATTATATATATAAATTAAATGTTGTCATTTCATGCATTTGATTTAGTTTACATTTTTGGATGATATCATGTTATAAGGAGTTTCTTTATGGTATACATCATGTATTAGTTATCTTAAAACACATGGGTTCTAGTTTGTCACTTTTGATTCCTGCACCATCATTATCTACCCATTCATGAAGGGAGGGCCATTCGCTAGTTGGGAAATAGTGCAAGGGTTCGATGGTCTGTGCTCGGTGTGTAAAAGTGCTCAGATGATGCTCTCCCTCCCTACAATAGTACTACACTAGATACTACGAGTTCATTGAGACTCGTGTTCCATGGAGCTTGTATCATTTTATATTATTATTGAGATATTTATTATTGTTGAAACTGTATTTCTTATTCATATGTACCATACAATAGTTTGCTATAATATTGTATCAACCATGGTTAAAATTGTAAAAATAATTATATGAATTAATACAGTATTTATTTGTATATTCAACATTATGCCTATTCTTGATATTATCATTATGGTTATTATTAGCTAAATGGATTAGCTATAGACATTTATAAGGTTAACTAAAAATAATTTATTTAGTTAAATATCACTTTTGTTTATTTCATTGTGTATAATGTATTAGTTGAATTTATGTAATTTTTTTAAAAATTACCCTATTCTAGTAAAACCCAGTGGGGTTGTTCCATTTCCATTAAACACTTCTCATCATGAGGTTGAATGAAATCTTCTTTTTTTCATTCATACATAACTTTTCACCTTCTCTTTTTATAGTTTTAATTTACATTGAATGTTGCAAAACAAACCCTTCCATTCAAATCGTAAATAGTGTAAATATGCTTAGCTTAGTTTTTACGATTTTCAATAAATGGAACCTCCTATCCTAATAGAGGAGATATATCTTTCCTCCTTCGCTATTGTGAAAAATCTATTTTCCATGAGTACATTCTATTATTTTCATGCAACCCATTTTTAATAGTTACAATCACTTATATGACTATCAACTTAGGTCTCTAACCAAACCTAAATTGGACACAAATTACACAACCAAATATCTCTTCTAATCTTTGATAATTCAATTGGGAAAATATAGTGATAATCTCAATTTCTAAGGAGCTAAAATTGTGCTAGATAAAGAAGAAAAACATGTTGATTTTGCTTAGTGAATTATTTCACAAGTTGTTGGAAAGATAGTGATTATAATAATACACTGAGTTTAATTAAAAATATTAGTATCCTGGATGTTAAAATGTGTACAAGGTCTGAAAAAGAAGGCATCATCGACCCGTTCTTTGATTTGAAAGAATAATCTAGTTTCAAATTCTATCTTGAGTGATTAAAGAAGTTATAGCCCATAATAAGAACTTGGTCACTACCAAACATATTGGTTCCAAGAAAAATAAATTTTTAGAACATGGTTATTTTTTTACCATGGGGTCCTCATATTGGCCCATTAGATTTAGGTGCTCATCTTCATGAGATACCAAAAGGTTCAAATAAAAATTTCCCCAAGTCTAATGATGATGGTAAATAACATCCTGATGAACACATAAAGTATTTCTTCTCCATTTATGGTATTATTGGTGTGGAACATGAATATGTATTAGTTCAGTTATTTATGGAAATGTTATTTAAAGGAGCCATAAAACAATTTCATCATTAACCTTTTCCTTCCATTCTAGATTGGAAAACAATGAGAAATAGATTTGAATAAAGGTTTAAACCTGTTGAACATCAACATTATCTATTGGCATAGTTTTCCAAGCTAAATAAATAATCCCAGAAACTCATGAGAGAGTTCATATCCTGATTCAATAAACTAGTGCATAAAATCCTAGTCATTATGATGGCTAAAATTTAAAATCAAAAGTGTTTCTTTTTTAATGCACATGCACCTAAAGTAAGTTTTTTCCTTCAAAGGAATCATCCATAAACTTTGGTAGATTCACAAACCTAAGACATAGAAATCAAAGATGATATGATCATGGCTGTGAAGCTTCAAAATGACTCTTTCAAGAGTAAAAAACAAAATTCAAAAAACCCTTTGGTTTAGAGATTAGCATGTGACATCTTGTATTTAAAAAATAGATTCCCTAATATAAATATATGATAAGGAATCTAGAACATAAATGCTCTGATTCCAACTTGTCAGGATCTTGCTCCTTAATAAGAGCACAAATGATTACCTTGTATAAGCAACTAAACACGGAATTAAACCAAAATTAACAAGTAACTAGAATTCACAAATGACACAGAATATGAGAGACAATACACAATCTTGTATTAATACTCATGCCAAAAGGAAATACAATGAAGATGCCACAATCTTCCACACCTCTCAAATGTACAGATCTCTTTCCCTCAAGAGTTCACTCTCCTACCAAAAATGGTCCCAACACACAACTCAAACACAGAGTTGGTGTTCACCTCCAACAAGTTAGTAATAACACTGCCAGTACCAAGCACTCAAAAGTACTTCAAGTAGATCTCCCATGAACTTACAACAACCTGCAACTCAAATGATCTTACTTACCATGTAGAACTTCTTCCAGATCTTGTTGCTACCTGCAGATCAACCTGTTCTTACAATTGGAACGATCTACCTTGCCTTCCTCTATTACTCTTAATTACAATACATGCCAATGAGTCTATAAATAGATCCCATACTAAACAATAACTTAGACTTCTAATTTACAATAATTAGACACACAGCTCAAGACTCAAAATAGCCTTTACATGCAAACAATCGATTCAATAAACTAATTATTCGTGCAATGATCAGTTCTAAAACCACACAGGTGACCGACGTTAGTCCCTATCTGACTGGAGGTGACTGACATTGGCCGACTCCTGCCGATGTCAGTTGCCCTTTTATTTACCCCTGACCAATGTCGGTTGGCCTGACCAATGCTGGTGTCCCTAGAACTCAGAAACCTCCTCCATGTTTGCAAACAGTGAAGCTTTTAGCTCCACAACCTAACAATCTCCCACTTGGAGATAAACTGCTGCACCTATTCATGTACTTGTACATCATCTAGTTTGTTTCCTTGGCTTTGTATCCCTCTTTAAGATCACTCTTGAAGACCAACCACCAAAAATCTTGTGGTGCACCTCCTGTCATCCAAATCACCTTACCACATCTGATTTTACAAACCCATGTAGAAAATAACTTGACCTTGCATAGCATGTATACCTGCTACTAGTCCCTCTCAGATATCTGAGAATCCACTGAACTACCCTCTAGTGCTTCTTTCCCAGATTGGCTTCAAACTTGATGACAACTCCCACTGCTTGGGAAATCTCAGGTTTAGTACACATGTACTCAACCTCATCATGTGAATCAGGACACTATTCATAGAACTGTCCAACCATCGGCATGCTAACTAGTTTCACACAATCATCTGGAGACAAAATCAACCTGTGACCTTCCATGTCTCTAGAACACACTCATGCCAAAGAATCTTGTTGCTCCCAGATTCCTCATGACACACCTCTGAACTAACTTTACCTTTAGTTTAGCAACTCCCTGCATATGTGACCCTACAACAAGCACAACATACAGTAACAAGATAATGTAGCTAATATTATCCAACTTGGTAAAGAAAACACAATGGTTAAACCTCCATTGTCTTGCAGCTTACTCAAGACCATATACCCTGGCCTTTCGTCTCACGTGTCCATTCCCACTCTTATTTATCCTAAAAATCCATTCATCTCTTAGTGCTTTCTTCCAGCTAGCAACTCCACCAAAAAACTCCCATTTGGTTCTTCTCCAAGGAATCACATCCTTCATCCATGCCAAGCTCCCACTATTTCTTGGATCTACCTGCTTTGCTTCTTTAATAACTTCCTAGTTCTTGACTATCAGTGAGCAACAAGTAGTGTAAAGAAGGGAAATGACGAATTTGAGGCTTACATACCCTTTAAGTCCTCCATATGGGCACTTGAGACTTCTTGACAGCTTGTTGTCTACCCAAAATCTATCTCAGTGACTGATGCCAGTCACATCTCAGTCTGCACCCGACTGATGTCGGTTCCATGTGACTACCTCATTGCTGATGTCAGTTCTCCTTGACCGATGCCGATGTTTATTTATCCAGAGTCACCGACGTCAGGCTACACATAGCCGACATCGGTCCCTGTCTAGATGCCGACATTGGTTTTCTAACCGATGTCAGTCTCTGTGTTTTACTTGTGAGCGATGACTTCTACCCGTGAGCTCCTTTTGGATCAAACCCTTGTCCATATCAACCTTGATCTACTCAGAATTATTTAGCCCCTTGCACTGATCTCTGTCCGTCATCTTCTCCTTGAAAACCAAGGCTTTCCTATTCTTGTCATGAACATCAGATTTCTCAAGAAATGTCACTTTCTTCTTTTGTTTATAAAAATCTCGATCCATGCTTTTCAAATCCGAAAGCATACCCTTTGACTCAAGAACATGCATCCCCTTCTTATTCATGTGACCAAGCCTATTAAGCCACATCTTTGAATCTACTACTGAAGTAGATAAACCAAAAAGAGAATCAGTAATACAAGTAGATAGATAAAGTGTACCTACTTTCTTACCTCTTGCTACAACAAGTGCACCCTTGGAAACTTTCCAAGAGTCCACTGTGAGAGTTATTGTGCAACCCTCATCACCTAACTTTCCAACAAAAATCAAATTCCGCTTCAAGACTGGGATATGCATGACCTCCTTTAACACCCATGTGTTGCCCATCTGCAATTTCAGCTTCACTTTCCCTTTGCAACCATTTGACAAGGCTTACCATCCCCTAAATAAATTTCTCCAAAGTCTCCCTGGACATACTCATGAAAAAATTCCCTATTTGGGGATGCATGGAAAGAAGCACCAGAATCTAAAACCCAAGATTCTACTTTATCCAAGGAACATACTAGAGCATCTTGTGCAACAATACCTACAACATCTGCTTCTTCAGTTCCTTCTTGCTGATCTTCAACCAACCAACAATATTTCTTTACATGCCCTTGCTTTCCACATTTCTAGCAGGTTATTCTGTCATACCTAGACTTGGATCTCCAACCTATCTTGGACCTTGATCTCCCATGCTCGATCTTCTCTCTTTGCCTTCCCCTACTTTCAACACTCAAAGCATTCCCTGATGATTCACCTGTGCTTTTCTTGCGAATTTATTCATTCAAGATTACACTCACAACATCATCCACCTTTAAGATTTTTAAAGCAGACGTAGTATTACTAACTGCCATTACCTAACTCTCCCAACTTTTAGGTAATGAGCATAAGATTAAGAGAGCCTTAATTTCATCATCAAAAACAATATTGACTAAATTTAACTGGTTTACCAAACCATAGAAATCACTAAGATGACTATGAACAGATCCACCTTTCAACATTTGCAAATTAAATAATTGCTTTATAAGAAATACCTTATTCAAAGCTGAGGGTTTTTCATATAAATTTGCCAAAGATTCCATCAACTCTACCATTGTCTTAGCCTGTGATAAGTTGGAAATCACAGACGATGCAAAACTCAACCTTATAGATCCAGAGCCTTCTGATCAATAACCTTCCATTCTTCATCCTTCATATCTATGGGCTTGCATGCAACCCCACCCAATGATAAGTACAAATCTTTCTGATACAGATAATATTCTATCTGCATCTTCCATAATTGATAGTTCTGGCCATTAAACTTCTCCATTCGTAGCTTACTTTCTTCTGCCATTGTTATACTCCCACTCAAACAGAAACCCCTGTGAGTAACTTGTAATCAACAAACACTAACCAAATCTAATACAACCTATTAGTAACCCAACCAAAAGCTATGATACCAATTTATAAGGAATTTAGAACATAAATGCTCTGATTCCAACTTGTCAATATCTTGCTCCTCAATAAGAGCACAAATGATTACCTTGTATAAGCAACTAAACATAGAATTAAACTAGAATTAACAAGTAACTAGAATTCACAAATGACACAGAATATGAGAGACAATACACAATCTTGTATTAATACTCATGCCAGAAGGAAATACAATGAAGATGCCACAATCTTCCACACCTCTCAGATGTACAGATCTCTTTCCCTCAAAAGTTCACTCTCATACCAAAAATGGTCCCAACACACAACTCAAACACAGAGTTGGTGTTCACCTCCAACTAGTCAGTAATAACACTACCAGTACCAAGCACTCAAAATTACTTCAAGTAGATCTCCCATGAACTTGCAACAACCTACAACTCAAATGATCTTACTTACCATGTAGAACTTCTTCCTGATCTTGCTGCCACCTGCAGATCAACCTGTTCTTACAATTGGAAGGATCTACCTTGCCTTCCTCTATTGCTCTTAATTACAATACATGCCAATGAGTCTATAAATAGATCCCATACTAAACAATAACTTAGACTTCTAATTTACAATAATTAGACACGCAACTCAAGACTCAAAATAGCCTTTACATGCAAACAATCAGTTCAACAAAGTAACTGTTCATGCAACAAGCAGTTTTGAAACCGCACAGGTGACCGACATCGGTCCTTGTCTGACTGGAGGTGACCGACGTTGGCCGACTCCTGCCGATGTCGGTTGCCCTTCTATTTTCCCCTGACTGACGTCGGTTGGCTTGACCGACGCCGGTGTCCCTGAAACTCAGCAACCTCCTACATGTTTGCAAACAGTGAAGCTTTTAGCTCCACAACCTAACAATATATTCCTTTAAAAGATGTACCTAGGAGACTTGTTGTTCCATATCATGTCAACATTCATCCTAGACTACCTCTTTTAAGTCCTCAACTCACTACTGAATTAGCCCATATTGTTATTCATTATGATTACATATTTCACACCAGCAATAATCATGATGGTTCTAATTGACCAAAATGGCTAGAATGATACAACTATGTACCATTGAAGAACCACTTGGGGAAGGTGTTTTGGGAACCTTTGATCATGAAATTTAGGAACCCGATGGTGACTCCACTATGGGTTATTTAAAATATAAACTAGAAGGTGATGAATATGATGAAATCATGGAGAATATGAAAAGTCATTCATATGCAGTGTTCATCCAAAAATAAGAAGATGAAAGCTTCTAAAAAAATTAAGGAGTCTAATTAATAAAAAGATAAAGAAGCCCCTAAGGTTTTAGCTACTACAATGTTTTTTATTGATAGAGGCATTCCTTGCCAAATATATCAAAGGATAAACAATTAGAGAGGTTTGGAATTTATAACTCTTCTAATGTGTCCATTAATGAGAAACCTAAAAATTATTTCTTTAACATAATTGATCATAAAAACAAGACTAAGGTTCATGTTTCTCAAATTGAATACCTGAGAGTGAATCCTAAGCAGTTGGACAAATTGATCAAGTTCATCAAGGGAGGAAGTTCTAATGCACCTTATTAAGGAGCACACGTAACAATGGTTGATTATAATCTATAAAATATTGTATCCATTTCTGCTCAAAGTAATAATAAGCCCAAACATTTCTATGTTTCTATGTTTATTATTGGTTTTACATTTAACAATTGCATAATTGATTTAGGAACCTCAAATAATGTCATGTTGGCCCAAGTCACATGCACCTTGTGATTGAATTTCAATAAAAACTTTGGTCTCTATTTCAACTTAGAAGACTAAGTTCCATTGACTAGACAGATAAAGGATGCACAAGTTGATTTAGCCACATTTCCTCAAAAGAGAGTCCAGATGACCATACTAGTGGTAGACATTCCTCCTAGCTATGGAATACTTTTGAGACAATATTTCTATAAAGATCTTGGAGGTGAAATAAAATAGTTTTGGACACAGGTTATGATATTAGTAAAAGGATTTAATGATAAATTACTCTTAGAACAAAATCTAAGCATTTGATATAGAAATTAAATGATCTTCAAGTAGACATTATGTATGAAAAATAGGCCCTAACACCTATATGATGATGAATAAAAAAGATCTTGAATTTCTTAAACTTTTAGAAGATGATCCCAATCTCTTGTGGACTTTGTAATTTGATGAAAGTTACTCAGCTACAAGGTCAGGTGCTGGTGTGGTTTTAATTTCTCCAAAAGGGGAAATATTTCCTTTTTCCTATAAGCTTTAGCTTGAATGCACCAATAATACTACTGAATATGAAGTTATTTTATTATTATTTAGAATAATAGAGTTTTATTCCTAATTAATAAATAGGTCTGGAGTAAAGTAAATCAGTAAATAATGTGAAATATTTAAGCCACTTATTTAAGTAAATAGATTGTATTTTTGTCTTTTCTAAAAATAGTAATAAATAAGAGAAAATATGACTTAGCTTATTCTGAGCTATCATATTTGAGACAGGGTCTGAGAATTCAAGTATAGGACTAGGATAGTGTCAAAAATAGTTTCTTGAAATTCATTTTTTGGTTGGATAGGAGCACCAAAAGTGATCCTTCTGTTTGACACTGTAGTCCTAAATTTATGCTATTGTCTAGGTGATCTGAGTTTTTTGGGTTCTACACGGTAGGTCTATGTTACCCTGTCAATGAAATATCAAATCTTGGAAGTCTACAGAGCTCGTTATGCATCTATTTTAATCTTCAAAATCCCTAGGAGCTCTTTGTGTTTTAACTTGAAAGGAAATTTTGGAAAGAGAGATAATGGGTTAGTGTGTAAAGGATACACTGTATGCACTTCACACCTTATGTGTGAGCATGCTACCTATACACCAATACTCTGAGGAGGGATCAAGCTAATATAGTTCTCCCATTGAAGTGCTTGGTGTAATTATGTATGAAAATGTAACTAGATGTGAAACTAGGTGTACTTTAGATGGCTAGGGGCTCATACAAGGGTTTGAATAAGCTTGGAATAATATTGGAAGGCTGTATGTAGAGAATAGGGAAAAGTGCTTGAGTGTACTTGCTTGTATTCTTATTTCTCTCTTGTAAATGAGTGCCAACCCTTCTAAATGGATTTTGAATGGCTTTTTATAGGGAACCTAATGATCATGGGTTAAATGAATTCACATTAGGGTGACATGAATTGGGATAAGGATATAAGAGAATATGATTGTTTGAACCAAATTTACACTTGGATAACAACACCAAAAATAGGACACCTTGGGTTTTAGCACTCTTGTCCAAGTTGGGCACTATTGTCCAGAGGGTATGAGACCTAGGGGATGGATCTAGGCCTAAAATAGCTACTTGGGTCTATAAGGGTTAATTACAAAAGGCTTTGGATGATTGGGAATCAATGAAATAAAAGCCTATAAGGGTTGTGCAAGTAAGTAGAAGGACCTATGGATCGAATGTCATTATCCATACTAAAGTAATGAAATTTTTCATTTTATATGACTACATTTGCCCCCTCTTTATTTTAGTGATGTAACAAAGTGAGATACTAGGATAAAGGAAAGTAGAAAGCATAGTTGAACTTATCTATAAGATAGAAGCTCAACAAGTTATGTGACGCTAGATGTGCATAGAGAGAGCATGCTATGAAGTGTGAATCTGTAATGAAAAACATAGAGTAGATTAGATCTTACTATATATGCTATATCTAAAATAATAATTTAAAAATCTAGGTAAGATAAAGAGGAAGAAAAAAGAATGAATACACCTCACTGAGTAAATGAACCAATACAAAACTTATTGTGATGCTAGATTGTGTTGGATGATGTTGGGTATGTGTTGAATCAAGAGTAATATCATGAACAGAGCTAAGTGCTCAATTATCTAAAAGGTGGCTCAAGAATGTAAAGGTAGGCCCTTTGGTTCCATCATCACCAACTATGTGAAGTTAATGAATCATGCATGTGTTAATCAATGTTTGGACTATATGTTTAATCCCTCTAAATAGGTGGCTCAAGAATACAAAGGCTAGCTAGTCCTTTGGTTCCATCATTTCCTCATGAAGTGAATCTATGAAGTGATACCGATATAAAATACATGTCATATGAGATGGCTCATGGATCCCATGGATGCTCTGAAAATATGACAATGTGGCATGGATAGCTGAATGTATGTTGTAAACTAAGCCACTCTTGGCCATTTCAAAATATGGAGGTTAGGCTTGTATGAAAGCTACTATAAAACTGATGCAATATGCTTATGTGAAAGCCAACTCAGGAGCTCAAATACTTAGGAAGTCAAACTTGTATGAAAGTTCAACTTGAAAATGATGCCAACTACCTGCAAATGGAGTAAGGCATGCAACTACTGAGAATGCTTAGGTAATAAACTGAGCTCTAAAACAAAATAAGACCAATGTGCCACGCATATTTCCCCCAATCACTAGTGTTTGGAACATGGATTCTAATCTGGAAGTTATGTCAATTGACTAATCTAAAACTAGAAGTGAGATCCATCATGTTGTGCATGATACCCCCTATATCTATATTTTTTGAGAAAACTATATCGAAACTACTAATTTTGATTGATCTAAATGTGTAAAAATTATAGCTAAGCTAAACTTTTTACATGTTAGTAGAAAACCTAGGTGTTTTTCTACCTAGATAAGAGCACCAAAATGAGGACACCCTTGTGTTTGACACTACTATCCATTTTTGATGTTGTTGTCTTGTGTTGAAACTGGTTATTGATCTAGGATTATCACTATTTTTTATTCTATTCTAACTGGTTTAACCTTTGAATTCTGAACTGGGTGATCTAAATGTTGTTTTGACTACTAGGAGTTTTGATCTCTGTGATAAAACCCTTTTTTGTTCCCCCTCTTCTGAAGGTAAGAATGATGAACCTGTAATGACTGCCCTTAGAAAAAAGAGACTTAAAAATGTGGTATGATGTATAGATACATGATATAGTAGTTATATTTGACAAGATATCTCTAGATATAGTAATGTTTGTATTGAGAGATTGTTAGATCAACAGGGGTATGCCTAGATAAATATAAAAATATAAAAGCATGTTCAATGTATTGAATTGGAATTGGAAATGTTAGATGTTAGTTTTCAGTTGTTAGTTGTTAGTTGGAGGGATGGAGCATGATGTTCATCATGACATCCAAGAAATCAAGGTGCATGCATGATATGGATCATGGAATTACAAACATGGACAAACAATCAAGAAACAAGCACATAAAGCAAGAAGCAAGAAGTAATAAGTTTACAAGGATGGCCAAGAGGCCATGAAAACAAGGGACATGGACATATGTCACTCAAACTGGAAAGCAAGCATACAAGGCATGTTCAAATTCCACATACACATACAATTTAAAACAAGCAAAGATTTTCACATAGAAGAGTACACATGAGGGACATTGCTAAATGTTTGAAGGTAAATATACATGAAAAAGAATCAAAGGACATTGGCAAATGTCCTAAGGCACATACAAGAATCAAAACTAGAACTGAAAATACAATCACATCAAGCTGCTGTAAGCAAGGAATGAAAGCAAGCAAATGGGAAATACAAATGCATATAACTAATCAAATCAAGAAGTAAAAGTATGCAATACATATTAATACAATATTAGGTATATGCTAAGAGATACAAAAGTGCTAGATACTATTGAAATATTGATGTATTAATCTATGTAAGTTGGTAAGTAATGTACATCAATATGATAACTCAGAGTGAAGCAATCAAGTAGCTAAATGTCATTACACACACTCAAAAGAGATCAAGTGAAGCATGGTAATGTAGATAAATCCACATATAATAGCATGAAATATCAAATGTAAGTCCTAGCATGATAATAGTAATGTAAAGCATAGATGATGCATACAATCAAAATGTTTTTGGTATTTTGATATTTAAATGTTTTTGTATTTTGAAAATTTTTGTATTGTTTTTGTGTTTTGATATAAGCTATGTACAAAATAAATTGGGAAGAAATGATACTAACTAATGAGTCTCAGATGAGACCCCCTATCATGGTGCCCTGTATCAAACAAATGAATCATGTGTGATCATGAGGCATGATTAAATGTTTAAGATTATGAAGCTAAAATATATGTACATTATAACTGCTCTAAAATCTCTAAAGTGGAAATTGATTGTGGGGTACCCCTATAAATTTGAGAAGTGGATGAAACTATAGGGCTTGTAGGGACCTATCTGGAAGTAGGAAAGGCTTTTTCAACATGTGCTTTATGTGTAGATGCATGAGATATCAATGAAACTAATCTAGGTGTGAATAATGTAGATGGAATATATCTATAATCTCAAATCTATAGAAGTGTGTGAACCTTCTATACTAATGATGGATGCAGGAACTGTGTCTAAATATGTACTTGAGGAAGAACTGTAACTGGTGGGGAAACTAAAATTGGTGACTATAAAGTAGATGGCTTTGAAGTGGGGAGAGATAACTCATATGGAAATCTACCAATTGTAATAACTTGATTAGCATGAATGAATTTCACACATATATGAACTGTAGATGGTACTGCTCAAATTTTTTGAATCCATGGATGACCAAGTAACATGTCAAAAAATATTGCACTAAGAACTATGATGAAATGTGTGGTCACATGTGTGGGACCAACCTGTAGAGAAAGTCTAATCTCACCCAATGAACTTTGTATGTGCCTACTAAATCCATTGATAACTATATTTGTGGGAGTAATATCCTGCTCTGAATAACCTAAATGATGCAATAATGTAATGGTGCACATGTTGACATTGAAACCATTATCGATGAGGACACTATGAATGGGTTGACTATGAATTTTTGCTCTGATAAAAAGTGCATTATAATCTAAATTATCCTCCACAATCTCTTGATATAAGAAAGATATCGAAGGTCTAGCTGGAACTCTAGACTCATACACACCTATCATACCACTTAAAGGATGTGACTCAACTAAAGGTTCCTGGTATGTAGCTGGTGTAGGATGTGCATGGTATGTATGATGAACACCTGATGTGTCCCTTTTCTCTTGTTTAGAGTGTTATGGAAATGGATCTAAGAAGATTTTCAAAGATTTATCATGCATTAGTTTTGCCTATAGGAGGTTCAACTAAAGTTCCAAGATCAAGTAGGTTATCATCTATCAAGTCCTATATCTTATGGATCAAATATATGCATCTATTTGTAGTGCAACTTAATGCCCTATGAAAATCATAAAATGCTACTGATCATGTCCCTATAGAAGAGGCTTTGTTGAGTCAACTTCCTAAATAAGAGGTAGAAATAGATTGTTAAGTATCCAATCATTGGGTACATAGTCCAAGCATGCTACATGAAAATCTCACAAATGTGTCTCTGGATCACCCTTGCCATTATATAGAGTGAGCTTGGGTAAAATAAAACCTTGTGGCATGGGTGTAGAAGCAATGTGACATGCTAATGGTGTATGCAATAAAGCTAAAGAATCCAATTCTTATGTAGGTCTAGAGACACCTTTCTCAAGATGTTATAACTTAGATTGAATATATCTCAAGGGCTACCACATCAGGAGATAGGGATGTACTAGTTGTAACTGGTGGCATAGAGGCAGGTTGGGATGCTATAAGGGGTTGTTGAGACATAGTTGTCCTCATAGTGTCATTTTCAACTGGTTTCTCTGTGGTTTGATAAGAGTGACCATTGTTCACTTTTTATTGTTCCTCTTGTAGAATTCTAAGCATGACATCTTGTATATCCAAATGTTTTTTGAAGAGTTCTTGAAGTTCTCTTTTATCAGTTTCATCCAAAACCGATATATTGGGCCATTGTGAAAGTAGGAAAACAATTTCTAATGTGTTTGAATGTCTTGAAATAAGTTTTAATAGGTAATGTACTAGAAAAGGAAAGTATTGAATATAAGAAATGCAAAGTCCTAAAAATAGCTAATTGGAATTTACGTAAAAAGGATACGGAGCTCCCAAACATGTAAGGTGATATTGTTAGAAGCAAAATAGGAGATAGTACATATAACTAAGGATTTTTTAAAAAATATTTATGAAAAATACTATGAATTTTTGTACTTTAGATTGAATCTCTGAGCTAAGCATGCAATATAAAATTTAAAAAATGGTTGGAAAATTAATGGAAAATAACTAGCAGCTAGTTGATGCAACTAGGGTGTTTGAATGATTTTTTTAAAAATTATTATGGTAATTTTAAAATTTTGATATGAAGTTATATAAAATTTGTAGAATTTTGCTTGAAAAATTTAGGAAAAATCAGAAAATATTTCTAAAATTAGTAATATATTTTTCCTAGTGTTTGGAATGTGTTTATATGCAAAAAGGACCTATTATGTGCAAACTAGGGTTTTTATAAAATATATTGATAAAAAAATTATTAATTTATACATTTATATTTTTTAAATATAGGAAAAATTATGAAATTATGGAAACAAATAAAAAATAATTTACCCAAGGGTTTCTAGGGATTTTGTACAAAATTCAAAGTAAGTCAGGTTCACCAAATGTTTTTATTATTTTTTAGAATAATAGAGTTTTATTTCTAATTAATAAATAGGTCTAGAGTAAAGTAAATTAGTAAATAATGTGCAATAATTAAGCCACTAATTTATGTAAATAGGTTGTATTTTTTCCTTTTCTAAAAATAGTAATAAATGAGAGAAAATATGAATTAGCTAATTCTGAGCTATCCAGTCTGAGACAGGGTTTGAGAATTTAGGTACAAGATTGGGATAGTGTCAAAAATAAGTTCCTAATTTTCATTTTCTGGTTGGAAAATATTATCAAAAGTGGGACACCTTGTTGTTCGATGTTGTAGTCCTTTTTCAATGTTGTTGTCTAGGTGATCTAAGTTTTCTAGGTTCTGCTTGGTAGGTCTATGTTACCCTGTCAGTGAAATATCAAAGCTTGAAAGTCTATGAAGCTTGTTATGTATCTATTTTAATCTTCAAAATCCATAGGAGATCTTTGTGCTTGAACTTAAAAGGAAATTTAGGAAAGAGAGAGAAGGGGTTAGTGTGTAAAGGATATGTTGGATGTATTTCACATCCCGTGTATGGGCACACTACCTACATACCAATACTCCAAGGAAGGATCAAGCTAATGTATTTCTCCCATTGAAGTGTTTGGTGCAATTGTATATGAAAATGCAACTAGATGCGAAACTAGGTGTAATTCAAATGGCTAGGGATTGGTTCAAGGGTTTGAATAAGCTTAGAATAATATTGGAAGGCTATATAGAGAGAATAGATAAAAGTGCTTGAGTGTACTTGCTTGTATTCTTGCTTCTCTCTTGTAAATGAGTGTCAACCCTTTTAAATGGACTTTGAATTGCCTTTTATATGGAACCTAATGATAGTGGGTTAAATTAATTTTCATTAGGCTAACATGAATTAGGATAAAGATCCAAGAGAATATGACTGTTTGAACCAAATTTGCACTTGGACAACAACGCCAAAAATAGGACACCTTGGGTTTTAGCACTCTTGTCCAAGTTTGGAATTGTTGTCCAAAGGGAATGAGACCTAGGGGGATGGATTTGGGCCTAAAATATCTACTTATGTCTCTAAGGGTTAAGTCTAAAAGGTTGTGAATGACTAGGAATCGGTAAAAAAAAATATTATAAGGGTTGTGAAAGTAAGTAGGAGGACATATAGATCGGGTGTCATTAGCCATACTCAAGTAACCAAATTTCACATTTTATATGACTATAGAAGCATTTATCTTTGTATTTTAGGTGGAAAATTAAATAGGCATCCAAAATATCATAACTCAAAGAGATGCTAAAATAATTATCAAATAGATACGAGACCAATATCAAGTAAAGAATGATAGACTAAAACATTATAAAAATAAGGTCTGGGAATCCATATAAACTTTCAAATATTCCCCATTTATGTTGTCCCAAGATAATATAACTCTAAATTTGATGCCCTATCTATATTTGCATTGTTACTAATACCTCATCCTAAATTGATAATGATGGATTTATCATCGAGATGGTGTATCATCCTAATGTTCTTGATAATTTTGAACACTATCAAGTATTTAATAATGATGAGAAAATTATCTCTTTGTTGGAAAAATAGATCAACTTTAAAAATATATAATTTAAAGGAAGTTAAATAGCCTCTAAAGAATCTTCTATCCCAAAATAAAAGAATGCATAAATCTTGAATCATATGATAAATAACCCAATCAACTAGATTATAAGGTCATCCAACTAAAATGAAATAAGATCCAAAAATGTGTGGTCTCTTTAGACAAACTTTTTGTTAAACATGATAGATACATAAAGCATAAGAGCTGAAAATATCTTCAAAGATCACCTAAGTATGATAAAGTGAACATCGGTACAAAAGAACCAATATATGTCAATATTGGAAAATATTATTCTAAGGAAGAACATAAAAGGTTCACTACTCTTTTTAAACTATATAGGGATATATTTTATTGGTGTTGAAAGGTTAATAAATGTTAAGTGGAAATAAATGATTGTTTTAAGACACTAATTCACCCCCCTCTCAGTGGTTGTGCTTCCAACATTCTTCTATATCTCTCTTTTTTTTTTTTTGGTGGGGGGGGTAGTTTTTTCCTATGGGTTTCTCTTTTTCTCTGCTTTATGAGACATTACTTTGTACATGGATACCTGATCAAGCCTAGTTTCTGAGACCTATTTTTATTTTAAACTAACTACCTAACATATGATTATGGGATGGTGTTAGTGTAGTATTTATTTTTTCAGATTTATTTATTTGAGAATATTATATTTTCTCACGTAGAGTTTTTTTTACTTTTGGTAATATACTTGCTTAGGTAGAGTTAGTGTTTCATAGGTGCCCTAGGTTTGATCGAAAGACTAGGATATAACTCCTTTGAATAACTATTTTGGATGAGTTACACCTCTATTCTAGGCTACTTTGACCACCTTTGTGTTGTGCCCTAACACACACACCCCATTTTAAAATATTAAAAAACAAGGACTTATTATTGTAAAATCTTTATTTATGGAGCTGTGAGCCTAAAAGTCCATGACTCAAGTGTCATCAGTTTGCCATCTAGGGTTATTCCCATGGAATCTAGGATTAAAAAAGTTCAAATTATAAAAATCTAAGATTAAACTAGTATCTCAAGTCATTTTGAACCTTATATTTTCATGAATTTTATTTCAAGGTCAATATTCTGACTTATGAGTTGATAGTATTAATATTTTTACATCTTAGTTGGTATATTTTGAATCCCAGGATTATTGGCCAAGGATCATTAATCTTGTATAATTAGGCCCATTCTTTTGGATTCCATGAGGTTGAAACATGAATCACTCTCATTTCACTTAGATATTTGGATGTTTTAAATATTTCTAAGTCTTTATCAAATTTTGTGTTATTAAAAGTTAAACTAGTGACACTAAGTCTTTAAAATGGAAATATTGGAGATAGATAAAATTTTAAGTATTCAATGCTCCTAAGCTCTATGAACTTGCCACATGGAACTTTCTCATTAAAGTGGAAACATGAAAACTTCATCTATTCATAAATAAAGGTTAAAGGTTTCATGTTCCCATGTGTTAATTCTCTCGAGCCTCTGAGGTTCTAAGTAATTGACACTTGGCACATTCTCATTAAAGCATACCTACGAAAGAGTTAAGCAATTTTTTGGTTTGTATTTTAATGATTCAGAGCTTATATGTTTTTTTGGTGCCCAATATCACTCCACATGTCTCAATCATGTTAACCCACAACCATGGGAAAATTGTTGGTTGAAAGGTATACCAATCTAACGGTCTAAGCTCCTATGCTCCGAGATAAGGCCATGTTGTTTGATCATGTTAACTTGCAACCATGGGACCTAAATAAAATAGTGAAGAAGTCTAAAGGATCAGGTTCATGAAGACTTGACAAGTGGCATTATCTAAAGGAGGTGTGACCAAAATGTGAAAATAAAATATTGATAGCACAACAAAGGAGCCAATCAATGAATATTGATAGTTATCTCAAAAGCGATGAATAGACATGAAAAAATAATGAATGGTTTCCATTTGGAAAATAAGTGCACCCACCAAAGATAATTGGCACATTCAAATTTAAATAGACATTAAATCAAAAATTCATTATCTGCATTGAAGGTGCATGAATACATTCAATACTTAGGCTTGTGAATGATATATATAAAATCTACACTAAGGATAATTCATGTTAGCAAAGTTTAAGGATGAGGATAGAATGATATACTTCATGTGTGAAAAATATTGTATTGTATTCATACAAGAGTTTGGATAACAGAAACACAATAAGAATTAATTATCCTGCATTATTTAGGAATTAAGAACAACTAGTGTTTCATAACAGAAATAAAGCATTTGGGTTAAATTACACAAAAAGTAACCAAACATTATACATGAGAATGCACACAAGGAATGTAATAAGAAATCACAAAGGTAACCATAACCAGATGAATCTCTATTGATCTCTTGAAAAGTGGAACCTTCTTCTTCTTACAAATAAAAGTATATATAGACATTTCCAGTCTATGATTGTTCATCTTTTTCTCATACTTGGAACCAAAAATGGAGTATGTTAATATTATAACCTATTAAAAGTTATTAAGATAGGACACAATAGACTTATACATGATAAAATTATTACATACTGCATGAATATCAGACAAATATCTTGCACAACTTTAGAATTTGAAGTCTTCTATCAACACTTTTCTAGACTTAAAATGTTGTCTCATCCCAAGACAACATTGTAGGATCTCTAGAAATGTACAAGTGACCAGAGGTTGAATAAATGGTTAGACCAATAAGAGTCATATTAATCACTCAAAATGTTGTTTTTGATTTTCACCTCTTATGCACTACTTAGCCTCCCTTTTGGGTTTTTAACTAAACAACATATAAACCTACCACCCTTTACGAGTTTTTTAATAGGCTGGCATAACTAGTTGGATACCCTTTATGGGTTTTCAACCATTCTGGCCCCACTTGTCTTACTAAATCATCCCCAATACAAAATTTGATATAAAATTTTCAAAATTGGTACTCTACATAGTACTTGAATTGATGGTGGTGGCATAAACACAGACAATGATGGACCCAAAGAGTCTTTAGCCTTGAAATACATGGACTTACACTGAGTGATGATCTATTAGAGCTCTAAAGGTTGTCTATACATATGTGTGTTGACAATATGGGAGACTACATTGGAAAAGGGGGTCAAATCCATCTTGTATGCATTCTAGTCCAACATCACTTCTTGGATCAATCATAGTAGGGTGCATAATAGAGCATGGTAGCCAATGATCTACTTGAGTTCTTTGTCATCATTTATGCTCAAGGATACCTTGGTGTTTTTAACCCTTGTCTAAATCTCTCCACTCAATTTCTCCATTTGGTTTATGTGTCATTGAGCTTGGAGGTCAGTGAAAGAACTATGTAAAAGCTAACTCTACCAATTTAGTAGGTTATCACACACATTATCCCTAAAATTGAGTGAATCATAGAGTGCTCCATCCTTATCCTCCCCATTTGTAGTGTGGATGACCATGGTTTCTTTGGTGGTGGTGGCCTTTATAAAGTTTGTGATGGAATTGGCTAAAGAAGTATCCAGTTATTGCTTCAGTCCAGTAAGCTATGTGTGACCTGTTGTGCTTGAAATGCAATAGTATCAAGCATTCCTTGATACTCTTCTAGTAGAGTGTTGAGATTCACATCCTTGATCTTAACATCCTTCCCTAATGTGATAACTATATGGAGTTTCTATGTTGCACACCATTCCTTGGTTAACATAGAGATAAGTTTCTTGAGTTTACCTTTGATCAAACATGACTTGGTCCCCAATTAATTGAGTGACCAACTCAGTACAAGTGTTTTGGATAAGTTTGGAAGCTTCATGTAAGTGATCCTTCAACTTGACATTATCATCCTTGGATTGATCCATTTCTTATTTCAAAGAGGTGGCCTTCCATGTAATATATTCCTAGAATGCAATAGTGCCCTCTAACTATTTCTTTAGGGGTAATCTAGAGACATCCAATGAGGCTTCCTACTAAAGGGGAAACATTACCAATGTTCCTATAGTCTATGAAGGGTTGGGTGGTGACATGGTCACAAGTGGAAGAGAAAAGGTGGTGTTCTGATCACCCATAGTTTGGATCTCCCATAGCCATACTCCTCCCAAAGGTAATTTTGGTTGTTGTGGACCTATTAGAGTTGTAGATGGTTCTTTTTCTTACTCTGGCTGCTTTGATCTAGTTTGTTGTTACTATATCACTTGTTATTATTATGTCATAGCCTTTTATATAATCTTAAGTTATTTCACAACATCATCCTATTTTCTTTTGGCACCCTCCTCCACTTTCCTATTAAGCTCATGTTGCACAACTTTCTTTTTCTCCTATTCCTCTTCCTACAAATTTTGTACATGGTCTTCTTCCTTGTTTTATTCTTCTAGTGTAGTATCCTTGGCTTATTTAGCCATAGCCTATGCCTATACTACTTGTCCAGCCTATGCCTTGGTTGCACTTGCTTATTTTTCATGCATTGGGGCCTGCTATTGGTGCAGGGCTTCATCTTCTTATTCTTTCTTCTTATTCATAGCTTTTTATGCTTTTTGTTGTGTGAAAATGGCATCCTTCAAATCCTATTTTTCCTGTAGTATTGTATCCTATTATTTCTTATCCTCTTCAACCTTGGCCTTGGTAGTGATCACAACATCTTTATTCTTTTTCTCTTTAACCATCTTCAAATGTGCCTCCTATTCTTGATTTATTATGTGGATAGCCTATTTTTCCTTCTTGGACACCTTGAGAGCCTTTTATTGGTCAACCTTTGCATCCTAGGCCTTTTTTATGGCCCCAGCTTCTTCATCTTTCCAACTTGCTTGTTGAGCTTGTTGTTGGTGAGCCTATTCCTTCTGACATTTTTTCCCCTCTCTTCTGACTCGTCATTCTGTTGTATGAGTTGCTTCCTCCCATGAGGCCTATTATTCTTATATGGTGGGTTATTATAGTGTGATTTGTTTGACCTTGAGGGATTTTTATGAAGGTGGTGAATCCCTTGGTTGGACCATGAAGTTGGATACATGTGCTTTCTTGTACCCTAGGGTAACCAAGCTATGTTTGGGTAGTGGTGAAGTTGAAGATGGAGAAGGTTGCACTTATTATGCCATGGCTATCTGATTAAATGTGCATTCTTTGAGGGTAAGCTAAACCTAGCCTCTCTCCAAGTTCTAGGTCTATGCACCAAAGACTCATGTGGGATTTTTGGTAGTGGCATAAAGACATATATAGCTATGAAAGTGGTAGAAGGTTGTTACTAGAAGAAGTCAACCCTTCATTTTATTTGCTCAGCTTCTTCACACATAGTGTCGGCCATGATAGATGCATGGTATGGTGGTAGTTCCACCCATAGACTTGAAGGAACCTTCTTTCATACTTAGATAGTACACACTACCTTCTAGAAGAATAATTTCTTCTCCTCCTCTCTATCATAAAAATATCTTACCTTGTCTACAACCATTACCTAGTAGACTTCCTACTCATCCATTTACATCTAAGGAAGGTCTCAATAGCTTGTGATTTGTGGCATCTTAAGATCATCGATCCAAATTAGGTTCTCTTTATCTTGCACTTCACTGGAGGATATGATTATTATTGCTCGGTGGAGAGCTTACACTTTCCTTTTTATGACTATGAAGTTGTGGCTTTTAATTTTTAATATACTATAGGGACTATTTTGCTAGGTGGTATAGCTTAGAGTGGTGTCATATACCTAAATACATTGTTTTTTTGCTTTACAACTTTAGCTAGCATCATGGCCATGGTGATGAAGAATGGTAGAGGTCTAAATGGTGACCTCAGCAACTCGTGGATGTGAATGAACACACCTTTTAGTATCAAGGTGATAATAACATGTTATCCCATGTATTACATGACATCTGGTAGCACTTGAGGATGTGTGATGATCAGATCCAATAAATCCTCTCATCATGTCTTAAATTTACCCTTAGGTGTCTATATTAGGTTGTATAATTTCTACATTGGCTAGTAGTTGGTATCAAGGTGCACCTCTCCTTCTAGGGACTTCCTTTGTGTGAAATAAAGTAGAAAGATGAGTAATTGGTACTAAAAGGTATGCTTATAAGTCATGTGATACTTTTCAATTTTTTTCAAAATATATTGAACAAAGTATTTAGGCTAATTAAAGTACTCATTATGGTGGATCATGCAGTGTGCAATGTCCATGACCCCTTTTAGAATTTGCTTTGTAGACTTGGTGGTCTACTAGAACTTCTGTGTGATGCATTCTACTAAGAAGTGTACTAGTTCATCTTTAATTTATTCAATTAGGATTCTTATGGATCCCCAAACATATAAATATCTAACCTCCTAAAGGATAGGCAGCTTTCTCATCTTGTATAGGGAAAGATAATCTCCTTGCATAGGCATGCCCAAAGCTCAGTCAATTGCTTTGGTGTTGATGACTATCATGGTATCGGAGCCAATGTAGATGTTTCCATCATTATATCAGTGGAGTAACACTTGCATAATCTCCCCCAAGTCATCAAAAGTGGGCATGTATAATAGGTTCTCTATGTCTATGTTGTGGAAATGGTGGGGGACTGTAAGAGCTAGTGGTTGTGTAGCATCAATGGGATCTGGTCAAAAGAGTTTCTACTCTACTACTCAAAGGAAATAAAATAGCTTTGGATCAATGGATTTTATTTGTTAAAGTGTTAGGTCGATGCCCATTACTTATTTTTGAGCATCTGTCAAACTCTGAATGATCCATGATTACTAAGTGATAAAATTGAAAATATTTAGCTCTCTGTGTAGTAAAAATTAGCTCAACTCTTGAAACTTTAACGGGTGAAAATATTTGAAAGAATGAAATGTAGATGCAGTTTGTAACCTTATGCCTTTTTAGATTTTATGCCTATTACTTTCCATGTAAATGTCATTTTGAGTTATTTGTTTGACATCAATGCAAATGTTGATATGGCAAATGTTAGCATATTATTGTATTTACCTTAGGTTATTTACGAAGGTAATTTATATTGGTTAGTTGCCTTAACCACTTTGGTTAAGAGGTTAGTTGTTTGTTCGGTCTTTGCTATTTCATGCAAGCCAACGTAGGTTAGTTTTCTTATACCCGTCTCATGCTTCACGGGTATTTCATTTGTTTGCTTATTTAATAGGCCTTCATGCTTGGTTGAATATGTTGAACAAGTGCTCTGCTATTCTCAATCTCATTTTCTCTCTGTGTTTTGTTTAATTTAATATGGTATCAAAGCCCATGGTTTGTAGAACCTGAGTGGAGGTTTGTGGAAGCCATAGAGAGGTCGGTGTCTTGCCAGGGAGGATCTTTAGGTGCCCAGTGGAGAACTGAGGAGAGAGAAAGCATCACAGAATTCAGAAAACTCAACCAAAAGGTCTAAAAATTGCCAAGAAGCATCAGAAGGCTAAATAAGACCAAAAGGAAGTGAAAACAAGTTGTTTTAGAGGCTCATAAGCCTCTATTTAATTTATCTATATAAGAGCACCGTACAGATCTGGGAAAATTAGAAAAATTCATTTCTTCATCTTTTTTAGCGAAATAAAAGCCTAAATCATGAGTTAAATCAAAACTAAGACACTGGTGAAAACGGTTTGCAATTTGGTTGAGAAACGAGCTCAGAATCTTCACCTGAAGTTTCAGAGGTAGGCCAATTTTTTGATTGGCTGAATTTTTTATAAAATTTTTAGCCTAAAGTTTTAATATTTCAATTATTATTATTTTTTAATTGAAATAAATCAAAACTTTAGCCAATAAGGGTTATTGGGGACCTACCGCTGAGTAATAATCATGGAAGCATTCGAGAAGCTAAAAATTTCACCATTTTTTGGATTTTTTATTTGGATGTCAATGGAGAAAGAATTTTTTAAATCAGAATTGTAGTTTTCTTGATTTAATTGTTTCAGTGGTAGAATTTTTTGTGATCTTGCAAACGGTATTGAGTTTGTTGCTGAAAACGGATAGGGTTGTTCAGTGTCAATATAGAATCAGTGTGTAGAAGGAATTTTTTTTTAAAAAAAAAGTCATTATAGTTTTTTTGATTTTATCATTTGCATGAAAAACTAGGTAAAATGGCTAGTATTCAACACCTGTTACTACTAGATTCTTAGAAATTGACTGGCAAGAACTTTAGTTTGTGGAGTCACAAGGTTTTGACAATATGTGAATATATGAATATTGATCAAATAGTGCTCGGTAAAGAGCAAAGGCCTGCCACTGCTACCAATGACTATGATAAACGTCATCATGAGGCTTTCATGTTGTTAAAATTGCCAGTAGTAGATAATCTAATCTCAGAGGTCAAAAATGCAACTATAACATCAGATTTATGGAAAACTTTATCTTCAAAATATCAGGCTTCTGAAGCTGATAGAGCGTTGTATTTGAAGAATTTGTTGTTTTCCACTAAGATGCAGGAAGGTGGCTCTGTTTCTGAGTTTTTTTTGCAGATCAAGGACATCAGTGACCAGTTGGAAGCAGTGCAGAAACCTATTGATGAGCAAGATTTGATTGCTCTTGTAATGCAAAATCTTCCACCATCATTAGAGTCATTTGTGGAGTCCTTGCACATGATTGCTGAGATGCAGACTTTGGATTTTGAAACATTGTCTACATTGCTATTGCAAAAGGAGAGACGATAGGAGCAGGTAGTGTTGTCTACATCCACTTCCATAGAGAGTGCATTCTTTATCAAGGAAAAGGGTAAGCAGTCTGGTAAAAATAGATATCCATCAGAATATTCACAAGTAAGTGGTAATAAGAGATCTAAATGGAAATGTTTTTACTGTAAGAAACCTGGTCACCTTAAGAAAGATTGCAGGAAAAGACAACAGGATATGGCTAACCCCAGAAAGAAAGCTCATCATGTGAATGTAGCTGAAGGTGAAGGCGAGGAATCACCAAATTTTGCTTTCATGGCTTCCAGTGGTAATTTGGTGGTGATCGAGCTTGGTACTTTGATTCAGGAGCATCTCACCATTATACATGCCATAAGGACCGGTATGTGGATTTTGTTGAAGATAATAGTAGTAATGAATCTGTATCTTTGGGAGATGGTACAACATATTTTGTGAAAGGATTTGGTAATGTTCATATAAGTTTTTATGGTATAATAAATTATACATTCAAGAATGTTCGGTATGTACCAGATATGAACAAAAATCTTCTTTCAATCAGTGAGATCACCTCAAAATCTATTTTTGTTGTAAAATTTCAAGAACAACATTGTTTAGTCACCACTAAAGATAACAAGATTATTGTTGTTGGGATCGATGAGAAAGGCTTATATAAGCTTGCAGATCCAATCAAAGCAAAGGAAAGTGCACTTGCAGCGGTTGATAGCACAAGTTCACTATGGCATGAAAGGTATGGGCATTTGAATTTTCAGTATTTGAATACATTGAGTAAGACTAAGATGGTTAAGGGGATTCCTTCTATTCAGCATAGTCATCATGTATGTACTGGATGTCAGTTGGGGAAGCAAGTTAGACATTCATTTGATGTTGGTAAAGCTTCTATAGTGTTGTTCCCCAAAAATGTCAGCTATTTTTGGGACAACATTTGAATTATTTTGGTCCTACAAACCAAAATTATCTCTTCCCTTTCCTAATTTTGTCTTGAGCATTCAAAATCCTCATTTTTTCTAAGCTTTTCAGAAAATCTATGGACTCTACAAGCTTGAATCTACGGACTCAGCAGTCTTGAATCTACGGACTCTGCAGGCTTGAAGAATCTACGAACTATGCAAGAAAAGAAAAATCTACGGACTCTGCAGGCAGTTTTCAGTCAAAAGAATTAATTTTTAACATTTGTTCATTTTCCAGGATTGGTTCAAAGTTTTGGTTCAATTGAAAATCTTCATCGGCAAACATCAGCATTTCAGCAACAGGGGCTTAGCGCGCTTCATTAAACCATTGAACTAGTTCAACGTTCAACAGGTTCAAAGGCAAGTTCAACAGGTTCAATGTCATTAGTGAAAGTTCAGTCGCTTCAACAGGTTCATCGGCTTCCAAACATTTGGTCAAATCAAAATTGACTTGAACCGTTGAACCATTGAACCAATTTGGTTCAAAGCTTTCTAGTTTAACGGTTCAATAGCAAGTTCCTCACTTTTTGGTTCAAAGGCACTTGGCGCGCTTCATTGAACCTTTGAACCAAATGGTTCAATGTTCAAATTCAACGAGCTTCATGACTTTTGCCAAGGATCTTCATCAGCAAACAATCAGCAGCAGGTTCAACGTTTGGTTCATCATGTGGTTCAACTCTCGATTCAACGGCAAATACAAATATTTGGTCCAATGCTTAGTTTACAGGTCTATTTTATTGGTTGAACCATCGGCTTGAACCATTTTGGTTCAAAGCCTTGGTTCAACTGATTAAGTTCAATATAATGGTTCATCGGTTGTTTGCTTCAAAGGCCTGGCGCGCTTCATTGAACCTTTGAGCCGGTTCAACAAAGGTTCATCGACTAGGTTCAAAGGGTTGGTTCAAAGCTAAAAGGACTTTTCAAAGGACAAGTGTCCTTTCGGAGGACACTTCATCGACCATAGCACCCTTTGACTTGTTCAAAAAGACTTGGCAGAAATTTCACCTAGACTTTTTGTCCGCGGAATGAATTTCACCCAGACTTTTTATCCGCAGAAATGTTCAAAATGAAGCCGAAGGGATTTTAAGCCTGGGGGAAGTTTGCAAAAGGCCGACAGAATTTGAAGGATCATTTCTCAGGGCCCGAAAGGGCAAAGTGCAGTCTAAAAAAGTGCCAAGTGGAAAGCCAAAAGAAGACCAAGGGATGACGCGCCTGAACACGTCAAATTCAATACAGTCAACTAGCCATTGGAAACATAGTGACAGGCAGGAAAACGTCAATTTCAGAGACAGTAAAATAGTCGTTGATCTTTTAATTTATAGAATAGAATACATTCACAATTTTCAAGGCTAAGACCAGCAGAATGCGAGGAAGAAATAGAATAGCAATTTAAATCCAAGACCCGATTCAATTAGCCAAACAAGGAGGAACGATGAAGATAAGATCAGATTTCCAGGTGGAACATTGGAAGTTACAAATTTTCAATAAGCGCGACTTATTTCCTTGCATTGATAAAATCAAATGGGAAAAGTGCCCCTAAGTTCTAGCGTGTCTCCTTAACAAATTTCAATGCAAATTGATGTATTGATTGTTCCCAAGTCCTTTTTGAAGAGGCTATATAAGGGACTTTATTCTATTGTAATAGGGATCTTCTTTTTGATAATAGGAACGAAACTCTGTCGAAATTGAGAGGCATCATTGAGACTTTGTGCTTAGTCTGTTTATCATATTTTGTTAATGAAAACAAAGGACTTTTTCAGACTTTGTGCTGTGATATCTTGTTTGTTTCATTGATTTAATATGCAGAATTAGTGAATTTGTCAAGAAGGTGTCCTGGAGAATCAACTGTGGAGAGACTTTGCGCCTCCATAGCTACCTTCAGTGTGTTTGTATTTTTGTTGCTGTGTAAGGAACTTTGGAAAGACTTTGAGCTTTCATTGTTCTTCGTGTATCACTCTTGAGTATTTCTTGCGCAGACTTTGTGTTGTGTCTTGATTTGTTAGTTACCATACTTTAGCCATATTCTGCTTTTATTTCTAGGAGTATTCTTGTAGCTGGTTGAACAGTTCTTCTGAAAGAAGAGGAGTGTTGTTTGTCATTCTCTTGAGTTCTTCCTTTGTTTTGTATACATCATCTCTGAAGAAAGAGAGATGGATGTCTGGTACTACCCTTGAGTACTATTTTCTGTTCATATATATACACAGCATATCCACAAGGAACCTCCCCTTGATGAGAGGAGAGAGAAGTCTCCTTCTGATGTGATAAACTTACACATTAGGATGACTAATCTTCTTACTTTGGCTGATAAGACCTATTTTGTTTACCAGTACATTGATAGACAAAATAATCAACCAACAATTTTTGGCTACTCCGCTAGGGATATACATAATATTGTGCAATTTGGAACCTCAAGTTTCAAATTGAAACATCACCTATATAACCCATTATCATTATAACCTTATCCATTACCGACTCTGGCGACTCCGTTTCATGTCTTACCCATTATCCATTTATAGCCTTACCATTTTCATCCATTCCATTCACCTCCACCTCACAAGAAAAGAACGCACAATTTAAAGCCTCAAGCTTTAACTAAAGTAAATTCAATTCTTTTCAAGTTTTGTTTTACAAATCTGGTAGATTCAAGATATACATGAAGTCAAAGGGCTAAAGGTGTCGTTGATCCTACGTTTGAGCTAGTACAGCAAAGTGATTTTGATCTATTTTCTTCACCATCTCATCTGCAACAAACCAAGAGCTTCTCTCCTACTAAAGCTAGATCTCCATTATCAGGCAAAATATCAACTTCTGCTATAAATAGAGCTTTGCCTATAATTACCCCATTGAGATTTGTTATCCCTCCTTTTCAGCATCTTATAAATGGTAGTTCAAGGCCCCTAGGGTAATGTTTTTGGCCCTCTCAATCTTACCCCTCCTCTACATGAACTTCCACGCAGTTCTAGGAAGAATTTCTTGAAATTCCATGGTGATGGGAAAGTTCATCCTGATGAACATATTGCAGCATTCAGTATAGCTTGTGGAGTAATTGGGGTAGAGTTTAAAGATGTAGCAGTCAGGCTTTTTGTTGAAACACTACAAGGTCCTGCTGCAGATTGGTTTTATCATTTACAGACTCAATCTGTGACTGATTGGAATACTTTGAAAGATAAGTTTGAAGCTAGATTCAAACCTATAGAAGATGCACATACACTTTTGGCTCAACTTACACAAATGAAAAAAGAGCCACATGAGCTTATGAGAGACTTCATAACTAAATTTGACAAGTTGAGGAATAGAATTCCTATGATTTCCAGACCTACAGCGGAGAATCTCAAATGCTTTTTCATTAATTCTCAACTACCTGAAGTCAGTTTCCTCTTGAGACGTGCTGGCCAAATAGATCTTGAGGCAGCTCAACTTTTGGCCACTGAAGTAGAAGATGATCTCATCTTAGCAGGGAAAATAAGAAGAGATCCCAATAGAAATAGAGCTTCATCATCATCTGAATTTGCATCTACAAGTACCACAGATCCAATGGTGTATAAATTAGCGAATGAGCTCCTTGCCCTCAAAAAGCAAATGGCTCAAGGAATGTCTTCTGCTCCTACATATAGAAGAACATTCCCAAATCAGTCATATCAGGGCAATGTTGCCAGAAACTAAGGACAACAAAATCATCTTCCTCCTCCACAAGGAAAACTTGCCTTGGAAGCTCCTCCAACTAATTCAGCAATGGGATATCTTGAGATAGAATCAGATTTTTCTTATCAGCCTGAATTATATCAAGAAAATGATGCTGATATCATTGAAGACAGTCAAGAAGAATTAGCTGGTGACTCCCACATTGGTTTCCTAAATTATTAGGATGAACCCAGAAGCAAAGGAGAAGCTTCAGATGGATCATATGCAGTGTTTACTAGATCTAAGAATCAATCAATCTAGTAGACTGATAAAGGAAAGATACAAGAGCAATCACAGCCAACAGTCACAATTGCCAAGCGTGGGACAGTTCTGCCTTCTCAACCAAAAGATCCAGTAATCACTCAAAAGGTAAATACATCTGCTGCACTTTTCCCTTCTACTTCTAATTCACAAACCAATATACCTCCCGTCCCTTCTAAAACTCAGAAAGCTGAAGTACCTTTCTCTGTACCTAGTTCGATTCAACCATTTGATATAATTGATCATGTCAAAAAGACAAAAATACAAATGTCTGAATTTGAGTATTTGCAGTCCAATCTGGATCAACTGAATAAGTTGGTCCAATATGTTAAAAATTAGACCGTCTCTACAATGCAAAAGGCCAAAAAAGTGACTTCTGATTCCCCAATTAATACGTCTAGTCCAAATAATCTCATTATTACTCCTCCAGTTGCTTTTGGAAAAATAGAACCCTTATATGTTTCCCTGTTAATCAATGGCCACAAGCTGAGTAATTGTATAATAGATTCAGGCGCATCTGATAATGTCATGCCTACCAAATTTGCTGAGTCTCTTGGTCTCATATTGACCAAGACATTTGGCAAATGTTTCTCCATGGAAAACAAACAAGTGTTATTGTTGGGGCAGATCAAAGATGCTCAATTAGCATTTGCAGCCTTTTCAGACAAGAGGATTAAAATGACTGTATTAGTGGCTGAAGTTCCAGAGTCTTATGGTATTTTACTTGGACAGAATTTTTGTAAGGACATGGGAGGAGTATTGAACATGGATCTATCTGAGGCAAGGATCCCTGTCCAAGGCGTGATGAAAAGATTACTTCCTGAAAAGGAAGCAAAGTATGTGGTTACTCAAACATCATCCCCTGCAGCACAAATTCTATTTGAATCTTCAGGCAATGGTAATTATTTCTTTACCATAGAAGATGCTCATGTTCCTATAGATGAAAGTCCTGTAGATGACAATCTAAAAATTGATCCAAATAAGATTTTAGGAGAATTGGTAGAGCACAGTATAAACAAGAAAGGATCTTTTATCTCTAATGAGGAGAAATCTGATAAGAGATCAACTTTTGATGATGACAGAAATTCTTCTACCAATGATGGAGTTGGGACTGTATTGATATCTCCTCAAAGAGATATTCTTCCTTCATACAATTTGCAAGTCAACAACACCAACAACATAGCTGGAGGTGAATTTCTGTTGCCTAAATTGGAGATTGCTCAAGATGAAGAAGTCAAACTCCTTGACATCAAAGGAGATGGTAATCTGACAGTTTGTCAAAATTTTGACTTGGACGATCCAATCATGTGTTGAACTAGACTAGCAAAACAGTAAGTTATAATGTTGGACCATGCTGCTGCAAATCAAAATTAGGCAAAGGAATCCATCACCAAGACAATAAGGAGTGATAATTTTTGGTTTGAAGACCACATCCTGCCATGGGGCAAGAAGAGGAAAGAGTCAACAAGATGTAAAAAATCAGTTTCTTCATGGAGAGCTCCATTCGACGGTCACCATTTCTAGGGACAAAATGGTTTCCTGCTGGTTTACCAGAATAGAACATTATTTTCATTGTCTCCCAAAAAGCAGCATTTGAAACACTTCAATTCTTGAAGTGTCAGATCATTACCTCTGTATATATGTATACTTGTATAGTTTTAATTTCTATTTTGTTTTGTTTACTTTCATTCTTGTTGTCTCTCATTTCTAGAAAGCATGACTCCGAAGCCCAATGGTACACTTCAAGGCACTGGAAATTCTGGATTCTACTCCTTTCAAAAAAAATTGCAATTGACAGAAGTTCCCCAACTGGAGCCAGCTATTGTTCCCCAAAAATGTCAGCTATTTTTGGGATAACATTTGAATTATTTTGGTCCTACAGACCAAAATTATCTCTTCCCTTTCCTAATTTTGTCTTGAGCATTCAAAATCCTCATTTTTTTCAAGCTTTATAGAAAATCTACGGAATCTGCAGGCTTGAATCTACGGACTCAGCAGTCTTGAATCTATAGACTCTACAGGCTTGAAGAATCTACGGACTATGCAAGAAAAGAAAAATATACGGACTCTGTAGGCAGTTTTCAGTCAAAAGAATTGATTTTTAACATTTGTTCATTTTTTGAGATTGGTTCAAAGTTTTGGTTCAATTGAAAATATTCATTGGCAAACATCAGCATTTTAGCAACAGGGGCTCGACGCGCTTTATTGAACCATTAAACTGGTTCAATGTTCAACAGGTTCCAAGGCAAGTTCAATAGGTTCAATGTCATTAGTGAAAGTTCAGTCACTTCAATAGGTTCATCAGCTTCCAAACATTTGGTCAAATCAAAATTGACTTGAATTGTTGAACCATTAAACCAATTTGGTTCAAAGCTTTCTGGTTCAACGATTCAACAGCAAGTTCATCACTTTTTGGTTCAAAGGCGCTTGGCGCGCTTCATTGAACCTTTGAACCAAATGGTTCAATGTTCAAGTTCAACGAGCTTCATGACTTTTGCCAAGGATCTTCATCAGCAAACAATCAGTAGTAGGTTCAACGTTTGGTTCATCATGTGGTTCAACTCTTGATTCAAAGGCAAGTACAAATATTTGGTCCAATGCTTAGTTTACAGGCCTGTTTTATTGGTTGAACCATCGGCTTGAACCATTGGCTTGAACCATTTTGTTTCAAAGCCTTGGTTCAACTGATTAAGTTTAATATAATGGTTCATCATTTGTTTGCTTCAAAGGCCTGGTGCGCTTCATTGAACCTTTGAACCGGTTCAACAAAGGTTCATCGACTAGGTTCAAAGGGTTGGTTCAAAGCTAAAAGGACTTTTCAAAGGACAAGTGTCCTTGTGGAGGACACTTCATTGACCACATCACCCTTTGACTTGTTCAAAAAGACTTGGCAAAAATTTCACCTAGACTTTTTGTCCGCGGAATGAATTTCACCCAGACTTTTTGCCTAGGGAATTTCACCCAGACTTTTTGTCTGCAGAAATGTTCAAAATGAAGCCGAAGGGATTTTAAGCCCAGGGGAAGTTTGCGAAGGGCCGACAGACTTCGAAGGATCATTTCTCAGGGCCTGAAAGGGCAAAGTGTAGTCCAAAAAAGTGCCAAGTGGAAATCCAAAAGAATACCAAGGGATGATGCACCCGAACACGTCAAATTCAATACAGTCAACTAGCTATTGGAAACACAGTGACAGGCAGGAAAATGTCAATTTCAGAGACAGTAAAATAGCCATTGATCTTTTAATTTATAGAACAAAATACATTCATAATTTTCAAGGCTAAGACCAGCAGAATGCGGGGAAGAAATAGAACAACAATTTAAATCCAAGACCCGATTCAATTAGCCGAACAAGGAGGAACGATGAAGATAAGATCAGATTGCCAGGTGGAACATTGGAAGTTACAAATTTTCAATAAGCGCGACTTATTTCCTTGCATTGATAAAATCAAAGGGGAAAAGTGCCCCTAAGTTCTAGCGTGTCTCCTTAACAGATTTCAATGCAAATTGATGTATTGATTGTTCCCAAGTCCTTTTTGAAGAGGCTATATAAGGGACTTTCTTCTATTGTAATAGGGATCTTCTTTTTGATAATAGGAACGAAACTCTGCCAAAATTGAGAGGCATCATTGAGACTTTGTGCTCAGTCTGTTTATCATATTTTGTTAATGAAAACAAGGGACTTTTTCAAACTTTATGTTGTGATATCTTGTTTGTTTCATTGATTTAATACGCAAAATTAGTGAATTTGTCAAGAAGGTGTCCTGGAGAATCAATTGTGAAGAGACTTTGCGCCTCCATAGCTGCCTTTAGTGTGTTTGTATTTTCATTGCTGTGTAAAGAACTTTGGAAAGACTTTGAGCTTTCATTGTTCTTCATGTATCACTCTTGAGTATTTCTTGCATAGACTTTGTGTTGTGCCTTGATTTGCTAGTTACCATACTTTAGCCATATTCTGCTTTTATTTCTAGGAGTATTCTTATAGTTGGTTGAACAGTTTTTCTAAAAGAAGAGGAGTGTTGTTTGTCATTCTCTTGAGTTCTTCCTTTGTTTTGTATACATCATCTCTAAAGAAAGAGAGATGGATGTCTGGTCCTACCCTTGAGTACTATTTTCTATTCATATATATATATATATATATATATATATATATATATATATATATATCATATCCACAAGGAACCTCCCCTTGATGAGAGGAGAGAGAAGTCTCCTTCTGATGTGATAAACTTACACATTAGGATGACTAATCTTCTTACTTTGGCTGATAAGACCTATTTTGTTTACCAGTACGCTGATAGACAAAATAATCAACCAACAGAGAGCAAAGGGAGTATTGGATTTGGTACATGTGGATTTGCATGGTCCAATGTAGACACCTACCCCTTCTGGTGCCTGTTATTTCCTGTTACTGGTTGATGATTTCTCTAGGAAAAAGTGGGTATACTTTCTAGTGAATAAATCTGATTATTTTTCTAACTTTCTTACTTGGAAAGCTATGGTTAAAAAACAGGTAGGACGGCTAGTGAAATCTCTTAGAATGGATAATGGGGGTGAGTTCATCTCAAAACAATTCAAGGAGTTTTATGCCACTGATGGCATATATAGACAATACATTACACCTTACACTCCACAACAAAATGGAGTTGTGGAAAGGTGTAATAGGATGGTGATGGACGTGGCTCATTGTATGGTCCAAAGCAGAAATGTCCCATACAAGTATTGGGCAGAAGTAGTGAATACAACAATACACATCCTCAACAGAAGTCATACAAAAGCTTTGGAGAATATGACTCCAGAGGAGGCTTGGTCAGGTCAAACTCCAGATGTAAGTGATTTCAAAAATTTTGGTTGTGTAGCTTTATCAGTTATTCTTAGTCAAATGAGAAAAAATTTGGATGCAAAAAGAAAAGCATACATATTTGTTGGATACAGTGATTAGTCAAAGGCCTACAGATTACTTGATGTTTCTACTAACAAAGTTGTGGTAAATAGAGATGTCATAGTAAATGAACAAATTTCATACTTCACAGTAACTGGTCAAGTTTCAGATATTGAGTCATTGTTATCTAATGATTCAATTATTTTTTATAATGTGAAAAGTGAGCAGGATTCTTGTTCATCAGTGGAATCACATTCCAGGGAGGGAATTGATACAGGTCATTGTGAGGTTCCAACAGAACAACCAAAGAAGCCAAAGTGGTATACTACCACAATTGAAGCACTAAAAGAAGGAGACTTGCCACAAGGTGTGGAAGGTAGAAGACTGAGATTAGGAAAGTAATTTGGTAATAGAGGTGAGCATGTCAATCTTGCTCTAACAACTGATGTTTCACAAGTATTTGAACCTACTTCTTTTTCAGAGGCCAAAGGGAAGTCTGAGTGGGAATCAGCTATGCAATTGGAATATGATTCCTTGATGAAAAATAAGACTTGGAAGTTGATGGAACTACCACCAGGAAAGAAATCCATTGGTTGTAAGTGGATTTATAAGGTAAAATACAAAGTAGATGGTTCCTTGGACAAACACAAAACCAAACTTGTTACAAAAGGTTATGCACAAGAGGAAGGGGTTGATTATGAGGAGACTTTTGCTCCAACCACCAAGATGGTAACTTTTCATTTGATTATTGCTATTGGTGCTTAGTTTGGATGGAAGGTGCATCAAATGGATGTAAAGAGTGCTTTCTTGAATGGAGATCTGGAGGAGGAAGTCTACATGGTTCAGCCACAGGGTTTTCAAGTTCCTGGTAAGGAATATCTTGTTTGCAGGTTGATCATGTCCTTGTATGGACTTAAAAAGGCTCCTCGAGCCTGGTATACAAAAATAGACTCATATCTTAGGGAGTCAGGTTTCAAAAGGTGTAACTCAGAACCACCTCTCTATGTAAAGGTGTCTGGTGATGATATCATGATTCTCATTATATATGTTGATGATATAGCCATCATTGGGAGTAGTGCTAGTCTCATTCAGCAAATGAAAGCTAATGTTTGTTGTACTTTTGACATGACAGACTTAGGACTACTGAAATACTATTTAGGTGTTGAGTTTTGGCAAAGTGGTAATACTGTATTCATGTCACAGAATAAGTATGCCAATTCATTGCTAGAAAGGTTTAAAATGATGGATTGTAATCCAAATCACACACCTATGGAAGCAGGAGCTAAAATTTCAATAGACACTGATTCACCTTCAGTCAATGAAACAGTGTATCGGCAACTAGTGGGTAGTCTCATTTACCTCACTACCACCAGACCGAATATTTGTTTTGCAGTGAGTTTTCTATCTCGCTTCATGTCTAAACCATAGGAAGTCCATTGGTTAGCTGCAAAATGAGTATTAAGATATGTCAAAGGTACTCTTGACTTTGGCATACTATATAAGAAGTCTGTAGATTTTGAACTTTCAGGATATTCTGATTCTGATTGGGTAGGTTCAGTTGATTCAATAAAATCTACAACAGGGTATGTTTTCACTTTTGGTTCAGGAGTTTTCTCATGGCAAAGCAAACTACAAACTATAGTGGCATTATCTTCAATAGAAGCAGAGTATAAAGCTGTGGTCAGTGCAGGTTGTGAAACCATGTGGATAAAGAAAATTTTGGAGGATCTTCAGTTTGAGTCATCAAAGCCTACTCCAATTTTTTGTTCCAACCAAAGTGTTTTGAAGATGGTGAAGAATCTAGTATTTCATGCCAGGACCAAACACATTGATGTTCACCATCATTACATCTGATAGTTGGTTACAAATGAAGACATCAGTCTCTTCTACTGCCCCACTACAATGCAACCAACTGATATAATGACCAAACCACTTGGTACAGACAAGTTCATAAAATTCAGAGATAAACTTGGTCTTGTTTCTGGTTTAGTCATTAAGGGAGGGTGTTAGCATATTATTTTATTTACCTTAGGTTATTTACTAAGGTAACTTATATTGGTTAGTTGCCTTAACCACTTTGGTTAAGAGGTTAGTTGTTTGTTCAGTCTTTGTTATTTCATGCAAGCCAATGTAGGTTAGTTTTCTTATACCTGTCTCATGCTTCACAGGTATTTCATTTTTTTGCCTATTTAATAGGCCTTCATGCTTGGTTGAATATGTTGAACAAGTGCTCTGCTATTCTCAATCTCATTTTCTCTTTGTGTTTTGTTTAATCTAATAGCAAATCTTATCCAATCTGGCAATTAAGGTAGTTAGTCATTAGTACATGCATCGAGATATGCCTTTATGTTCTTTGCTATCCATATTATAATATGAATGGATGATGTTGATTGTCCATCGATTTGGTGAAGATTAGGTTAATCAAACTTTGGATCTAGCTTTAAATACTTGGGGATGGTCATTATACAATGAAGATCTTGGTTGATGTGACTTGACTATACATTTCTTGGACTTAATTTATTTCTTTCGCTCCTACTAACATCCATAATGGTGTACCTAAATTCTGTTGTGCATGGTTGGTGCACATTATACTTATTACCCTGGTTCCCAAAAGATACTAAAGAGATCATTTACAAACACACACACATGCACACAGATAAAAATAAACACATAAGAAACATATAAAAATGAGAAATCCTAATATACTTGGTGCTACTCAACATCCAATTATTTAGCATACAGAGATCAATTCAGACTATTGGTGGTATGACCTAAGCCTACAACCATTCACCCACCCTAGAAAAATAGTTCCCTATAGATCTCTCAAAACAATGGTTCATTGCTATGATAGTTTATGTATAATGTAAGGCCCTTTCCATCTAATTTGTAATTTACCCAAAAATGCTCTGAAGTGACTATTGTATAACAAAACTGGTTGATCTTTATGAAATTCCTTCTGCTAAATATTCTTGTCATGCCATGCTTTTGGCTCTACTTATGAACTTCCTACATCCAAGATGCTCTATATAGATACTCATCCATCCTATTTAGTTCAAGAATCTTGTTGGTGAGAGACTCATGATCCCCTAGTCTCATGACCATTGCAATGCGTAGACTAGATACCAGGTATTCCATTGGCATAAATACTTCAAGCCCATAAACCAACTAGAATGGAGTAAAACCTGTAGCCCTCTTATAGTGCATGTAATATTACCAAATAATCATAGGAATGCGATCTTCCCATTCATCTCTCTTGACATCACAGATCTTTTTCAACATTTTTCCCAACACTTTATTAGAAGCCTCAACTTGGTCATCAGTTTGTGGATGGTATGCAGTACTTTCCTGATGAGAAATCATGAATTATTTAGTAAGGGATTTGATGGTATTGTTTAGGAAGTGTGTCCCTCAATTGTTAATGCAATTGATGGGGCATTCAAACCTTATAATGATATTATTTTAAAGGCACTTTATTGTGTCCTTTATACCACATCTAGGTATCACAATAGCTTTGACCCATTTGGTAAAGTAATCTTTCACAGTGATAATATACCTTGCTTTACTACATTTACTTGGTAGATTGATAGGTCTGACAAAATCAATGCCTCACTATTTAAAAGGTTATTTGACTAAAAAAGTTTAAAAGGGAATTTCATCCTTTTATAGTTTTTTACCCATGTGTTGACATACATTATAGTACTGCATTACTCTATGTGCATCCTAAAAAAGGTTTGGCCACCATAACCCACTCTATAACAATTTCCTGGCAGTAGCTTCTTTAGAAAAATATCCTCCTGCTATTACTTGGTGTGCCTCTTTTAAGAGTTGTGGTTTTTCATGTTCTAGAAATACCCTATGTAGTAATTTATCCTTCACCAAATGATACAAGATCCCATTTATAATAGTGTATGGCAAATCTCTAGTGACAAACTACTTCTTATCTCTTTCTTGGTAGTGCATAGGGAATACTCATTCTAGGACGTTAGCAATTGCCTCAAAAAATTTGGGGATTATAGAACCACAAAATAGATGGGCATCAAGATAATATTATTTTAGTTATTCTAGTTCTTCCCCATTTGTGATGTGATTGAGATGATCCAGTCTAATATTTTATCTTACTAGATTGACATTAATGAAAAATTAGAAATCTTGAAATAGCATCAACCATCTAGAAATGCATCTTCCAAGCATTGGCTTATTAACAAGGTATATTAGAGCTTGATGATCCATAAAATGGCATCACAAAAAGATAATGTTGGAATTTATGTAGTGCAAACACTATAGCTGGTGCTTCCCATTCAATTATCATGTAATTATTTTCTACATCAGATAATTTTTGGCTTGAAAAATGTATGGGGTGGTCTAGTCCACCATCTCATGGCTGCAAAAGCATAACACTAACTATGATAATATAAGGATCAATGTGAACATGAAATGACTTGCTTTAATCCGGAAAGATGAGAATAGGCATAGTGACTAGTCTTTGCTTCAGTTTCAATGAAGGCTACTTGACTCTCAGAAGTCCAGAAAAACTTCACACATTTATGTTGTAAATACTCAAATGGAAACAAAATGGATACATATTTCTTTATAAAAAATTTATAGTACCCTCTATGGCCAAGAAAAGATCTTACTTTTATGGAGCTAATAGGTGGAGGCATACTCAAAATGACTGCAATTCTAGCTTGGTCCACCAAAATGCCTTCACTACACACTACATGACCTAGTAGGACACCAAAAGGTGTAAAAAATAAGCACTTATTCAAATTCATGGTAATGCATAAAGCTCGATAGCATTCCAACATGAGACATAGCTTGTAAAAATGTTCTTTAAATATATAAAAGACAGCCCAATCATCGAGGTAGAATTACAGGAAGTTGTGAATGAAATCCTTGAATGCAGTCAGCACTACTCAAGAAAAAATATCAAGTGTATTCTTCAGGCCAAAAGGAATCACATTATATGTAAATCTTTGATGCTTAGAATTGTGATTTTTCCAACACCAACAATGGGAAGTTTCAGGAATGTGGGACTTACGACCTGAAACGACCTCCAGATTTTAAAGAAGCTGGCTCTTCTTTATCTCAAAAGTATTGTGGGAAAAAGGATAGAAATTAAACAAAAAACACAATGAAATAAAATCTAACTATGGAGATGCGCTTGAGTTTAATTCGATCCTTAACACTAAGAAAAATGAAGCTATATTTAGGATTCAATTACATTAAAGAGCAAACAATGCATGATCAATGTAAAAGATGAAAACAATAGAATCAAAGGCTCACAACTTAGACTATTTTTTGCAGTAACACAAAAAATATCAACAAAGGCATAGAATTCAATCTTCTCATTAATTTTGTAATTACATAAAAGGCACAGATACATGCACAGTTATACAAACTTTCTAACTTAAGAAAATAGAACAAAGGCAAATGATATTCCTAGCCATAGCTAAAAAGTCTAAAACTTCTTGATAACAATCTCTCGTAGAAAATTCTCTCTATCTTCTCATGATTTTTGATGATCCCTGCACCCATATTTATAGCATCGGACTTAGCTCTAGATTTCCTACATGTTCCCAAACCAACAGTCTAACTGAAATCCAACTGAAATCTAACTGAACTGGAAGTGTCTAACAAAAGATATTTTTTAGATCTAAAACGTTTGGTCTCCCTACAAGTTCATTCGCTGAATTAGACACATGTGACACTTTCCCACTATGAAATATGTGAGGACACTTGGCATGCTTCACTTACTCTACTTGAAAACCTTCTCATTATTCAAGAGGCATTAGAAAATGACACTTGGCAGCTTCCGCAGCACTTACAAAAGACACACGGCACTTTTCACGTAACTTATACTCTTTACTATGTCTTTGCTCAGGAGTGCTCTATCTTTGACATCTATCACAGTCTGCTACGTCAAAACTTTAACAACTTACAAAAAATGGGACCCACAATACATCTTGCCTGAGCAACTTCAAAAAGGGAATGGGGACAGGTGGCACTTTCCGTGTATCTTTAACAAGGGACACGTGGTGGTCTCTGCTTTCTTTAGAAGCTTTTAAACACTTTTTGAAAATCTTACAAAAGGTGACATGTGGCAGTCTCCGATGAGCTTTAGCTATACTATAGAAACATTCGAGACTCATTTTAGATTCACATAGGTGATGACACTTTGTGGCTTTTGCTTACTTTAAAAACAAAACCTGGGGCCCACCATAGTCTTTACTCCATCAACAAAACAAAATGAAGAAACTACGGATGTCGACACTTAGCGACTTCCACTACTTTTAACTAAGGACATGTGGCAGCTTCCACTTTCTTTAGAAAAACATATTGAAATCTTTCGCAGTTGCCACTTGGCACCTTCCGCTTGACCCTGAGAGAAGCTTATTGAAATAAGCTTTTGAAATGCATAAGAAACATGAAACGTAGATGCTGACACTTGTCGTGCTCCATTGAATTACTATGAGACACGTGGCACATTATGATGCTTTTAAAAACAAATTATAATGTGTCTTAGATGATGACCCTTGGCATGTTCCAAGCAAATTTGATACTTAGACAAAATTTAGGCAAAAATAAAACTCGTGCGTGCGCTCTGTGTCAAAACTTCACTGCCTCAAAATTGAAACGTGTAGGGACAAAACTTGGAGCGCATAAATGAAACTCAAAAATAAAATGTAGAGTATTTTACTCTACAATTCTTGGTGACCCAAGGACTTTTGAGCCTGCTCAAAAAGAATCCAAAGAATGTATAAAAAATATGACAAAAATCACAACTTCATTAAGGTTGTCTGATAAACAGACCACTCAACATCAGATAATCCCTACTTATTTGGCAATTCATGGAAGGCTAAATCAAGGTTGATGATATCCTTGTGTGAAAAATTTTACAAAATATGAACTGCAGCCTTTAATTGAAATTCAAGTTGGGACATGGGCATCAAGACAGCTTCCACTTCAAGTACTGATGAATTATCTATTAAACCCTGGAAAAATGACTGATCACTTTGCCTGGCTAAAAACAAAGGTTTATTCTCATCAACCATCAACACCATGTTGCTATCAGGAAAAGGGGAGGGAAGACCCAATTGCATCAGATCTTCAATATGTTGCTTTATGTCTTTGATTCTCTCTTTCACCACATCTAGAAGCTCTTTACAATTAATTGCAACGAAATTACAACTGAAAACTTCATTCACCTTTTTTGTAGCAATCATTCTGTCACTAATTCCTACTATTGATAACGTTCCATCAATTGCATCATATAGCTTTTGGAGTAGAATTTGAGAATCAAACACTCTCAAAGAGATAGTGGACAAAGTGGCTTCAACTAAAGTCTCCACCTTTTCACACAATTTCTGTGCATTTAGCAGAAATGTTAGAGAGGGTCTGAGCTGATTAATCTCCTCAGATATTCTTCTCCATATTGATACATAAAGCTCCTTAACTAGATTCAAAACCCCTGCATTCTTTGGCCTATTAGCCAACTCAAGTGTCAATTATTCTATTATTTGTCACTCAGCTTGAAGTTGGGCCTAAATGGCAGTGGTATTGTTCTACTCATTCAATAGCTTTTGTTGAAGTTGAGCGACCTATTACAGGCTTTCCTCACATTTTTCCTATAATGTTGCCTTTTCCCACCTTAAGGCTGTCACTGCAACTTTCTCCTGTGTCAGCTCCTCTTTCAAAGAATCATTTTGGGCTTGAATAGCCTGGTGAGTTTGAAAATAAATAGTATCTTGTAACTGTTTGTTAAGACTCTCTATTTCATTATTCTTGGTTTTTATTTCTGTAGTCAAACTGCTATAGTTTGTTTTCTCTTGAGCTAAATCAGCCTCCACCTTTTGTAGCTTCTTTGATACTTTTAAATAATTATTAGCTACTGTAGAAGTGGATTCATTTAATAGCTCAACCCTATCTTTTGGTCTGAAAAGTGACATATCTATAGCCACTGCATTCATTGTATAATCTTTGGGCTGCATCTGCTCATTTGGTTTGACTACATTAGGTGACAAATGGGTCACTGTTAGTTGCTGCTGAATTGGGTCAAATTGTGACCTCATATGTGGTGTAACCACAGCTTTATTATCTTTCATCTTCTTTTTCTCCATCTGAGCTTCTCTAGCCTTCTTAGCAGTATCTGCTTGAGTTTAGAAGGTAGAAGGAGAGGAAATGTGCCCACCTACAAAAGGATAACCTTGTGGCAAGCCATAGGGAATAGCCAAATATTGGCTAGGGGAAATCTGAGGAGGTACTCTCTTTGGGATAGAGGGGGGAAAATGAGACAATGATGTGGCCTGAGTATGAATAGGTGGGGCAAAATGAGAAATGGGTATAGCAGAGGTGGCAGGGGATATTATTTGGCCAGATGGGATTGTCACCCCTATAAAATAAGAGAGAGACTGAGAAGCAAAAAGAGAAATAACACATACCTGAGGAACAACCGATGTACTTAGTGGTTGGTGTTGTGAGGGTTCTACCCCTCCTCTCAATTAGGCTTCAGCTTCAGCTTCTTATGTTTCCTTGGCATTTCTTCTTCTAGTTGTGCTTCCTTCTCTTCAACATTTACCACTGCTGCTAGTGGTGATTTTAAAAAACTAGGAACCCCAAAGTCTGACATAGAAGGAGAAGATTTGGGTGGTGAGAATACCACACTCTTTTGTTTTTTAATGGCACTGAGAGATTGGGGCTAGACAGTTACAATGACTGTAGGTGAGGTTTGTCCTATGGCCTACACTATATCAGGGCTAGAGACCAGAGATAGATGACATTCATCTTAGATTTCCTCCCATTTCTCATCTGAATCTACATTTCCAAAAGAGTGAGTTATCTCACAAATCTCCTGTCTATACCTCCAATAGGCTTCTATTTTCTCAAGTTTACAGTCTTTATTCTTCAATGCCCTTCTTAAACCAAAATTCATTCTAATTTTAGGGTCAAAATCCCTTTTCTTATCATAAAAAGTCTCCCATGGCCTGACCTCCTCTGAGGGCAAATCTGTCAATTCCACATATAAATCAGGAATATCTTCCTGAGGGTTTCTTCTATTTTCCCAAAAGGGATGGCCCTCATGCACAATTCTAGCAGTGACCTTGTTATTCTTGACCCATGTGGTTATGAAACTACTTGGGTCATATCCCCATTTATCTTCAATTAGAAAGAAGCCTAGAAAAGCTAACTTTCTTAGCAACACATGCTTAGCATCTCTGACCTCTAGGGCCATGTTGTTTGTTACCCATGGAACATCATACATTTTCTTCTTTTTCTTCCCAGTGCCATATTCATTATCCACTACAAACACTTGCCTGGTGACCTCTAAGAATGCTAACCTAAGGGTCAAAATCTTAGGTAGCAACACTAGTTCTCCACTAAAACTATGGACTCTAATAATAGTATGATGGGATCCAAAAAAGTAATCACAAGGAATAGTGCAATTTGTCATAAGGCCTGAGACACTTGGATTCAATCTATTTTCAACCAGCTCTAGGCTTAGATGAAAAAAGGTAGGGGCAACAAAAAGTTCTCAAAATTTGTATGGGTCACTGGTTTTGGACAAGATATGTGTCCATGCAAACACAGGAATGGTCCTATGTAGACCAAAGCTTGGGTCATACATATTTAGATGCATGTATTGGGAAAAGATGCCATAATTTTGATACAACATGAGGTGAAATAGATAAGAGGAATACCTGAAAACCCCTTTAGATTTGAAATGGGTGAGCTGATCAACCATTCAATATGCAATATGCTCAGAGAAATCTAGCTGATACTCCTGAGACTTGTCAACAGTTTTCAATCTAAAGAGAATGGCCATTTGTTCTTCATAGATAGTTATATCCTCTTTCATTCTGAAAATGAATGCCATCATAGATAGTGCTTCTTAACTGGCTTGTGAAAATTGTGCTCTTGCTATTGGTAGTACTAGTACAGTGGTATCATCATCTCCTAATTGCAATTATGATTTCAAAAACCTCAATTTATTATTGATGTTTGCCCACATTTTTTGCATTTTAGCAATGGTGGGAAACGTGGCTATCTTATCATGATACATGGCCAGCATGTCCCTGATAGCCTTTGGTGTAATTTGAACCATGAATGGACCCTATTGTATGGTATTTGAGGGTGCATGAAATAATTTGGAGCATATTTCAACCAAGTCAAGGCATAAATGTACACCTAAGACAATGAATTGTGCCAGTTGGAAAGTCCATATCCTCATTATGAATGTTTTGTATTGTCCAGCCTTGGCCCTCTAAATACATCTTTGATGTGCCCCTTCTCTTAGATATTTTCTATGATTTTGAAGGATTGGGTCCATGATTCCATCTATAAAATATTTTACCTTTGCTAGGTCATTTGCATAACCAATTTCAAGGACTCTAGTCCGTGGATAGGTCTTTAAGGGTTGTGCAGGGACCAAAGCATATATGATTTGCTTGTGAGAAGCTTATCAATGGATTCATAAAACCCAGACCCCTGTTATGAAGGTTTTGCCTCCTCCATATCTATATTTATACTTGGAATCAGTGAACTTATGTAACATGTATGGAGCTTTGCAACAAGGAAGCACTTTCACTAAGCAAGCTTTGCTATGAATTGAAATTTGTAGATAACAGGGATTTTCAAGAAAATGCAGGAATGTTTGAGACACTGTTAAACTTTAAATCTTGTTATGGGGTATTTAATGACCCATCAAGTCTCAAAAATTGGCATTAAAACTAGATAACCGTTAGTAAATCTTATGAAATCTTTGTGGGACAACGAGTCAAACACGTTATGAAAAGGCTACATAAGGTACCTTGGGGAATTTTGGATATTTGAGAGAGATTTAATGTGTCAAGAGTTTTGAAAAAAATTTAAAAGGCTCTGAGCTATGGCCACATGTTTAAAGAACACTTATTTAAAAGAAAGAGTGGGAAAGAAAAAATGGGAAAACAAAGCAACAAGGAACGGGAAACTATCTAACTATAATACATTAGAGACACAGCTTAACTGAAATGTTTCAAGTAGATCCCATTCACAGGAATCTCTTTAGGTTCACCCTCCATCATTTCTAGTTCAAAATAATTTTTCTGTTTACATGCACGAATTTTATAGGGGCTAGTCCACAATGCTTCAAATTTAGTATGTTGACCCGGCTTGGCAGCTCTTTCATCCCATTTCAAAACAATTGAGCCTACTTAGAAATGGGGATTTGAAGTCCTCTTATCGAAGCAGTCTTTGATTATTTTTTGATTCTTCATTAATGAATCATGTGTCACATCCCTCTTTTCTTGAACTTCAAAGAGTTTAGCAAGTCTAACCTGTATGGGGCCATTTTCCTCAATTTCAATTTGTTTTAACAACTAGAGAATAGGAATGTCCAAACTCAGGGGAATTACAATAGGCTTACCATAGATCAATTCATATTGGGAAACTTTTTTTACCTATTTAGGCATAATTCTATCAGCCCATAGTGCTATATTAAGCACTTTATGCCATTCTTTGTGATGATCAACCCCTATTCTCTTGATAAGTCTAATCAGGTTCTTGTTGGTTGATTCTGCCAAACCATTACCCTGAGGGTAATAATTTGAGGAATTTTTCAAATAAATTCCATTCTTTAATGCAAATTTAGATACTTTAGACCCTAAAAATGCTTTATTATTATCTAAAATTATGGTATGAGGAGGCCCAAAGTGATTAGTGATACTCCCTAGAAAGTCTAGGATCACATTTTCTGTTGCTTCTTTGAGTGGCACTGCCTCACTCCATTTGGTGAAATAATTTGTGGTAGTTAGAATCCATTTTTGCCCCATACTCGACACTGGATTGATCATTCCAATAAAATCAAGACCCCATTGAGCAAAGGGTTCATCAACAATTATAGGACTAAGAGGCATTGCTGCATTCCTTCTCATCCCCACATAATATTGACAAGATTGGCACTTTTTTACCAGTTGATAACAGTCTGTAAATAACGTGGGCCAGAAATAACCTACCTGAGTTATTTTTATAGCTATGGTCTTTGCATAAAAATGTCCACCTGAGACTCCATGGTGCATCTCATGTAATATTTTCTTAGCCTCATCTTTCTCTATGCATCTTAAAAGTATGCCATCAATATTTCTTCTGAAAAGAACTTGGTCAATTAAAACAAAATGGAATCCTTGTTGCCTATAATATCTTTACTTGTCCTGAGAGAGCTCTTTTTGGAAAATCCCATGTTTCATAAAATGGATCATGTTTGTGACCCAGGAGTTCTAATCAATTTCTTGTATCCTCAATATAGTTTCCTTTTCTATTTCTTCAGGCATCATCTTTTCTATATCTTGAACCATGTATTGGCACAACCCCCTACCTCTGACTAGCTTAGTGGGTTTGACCTCTACATCATACTCAAGGATCTTTGTTATCCATTTTGCTCTTTTTTCAGTAATTTCACCCTCCATAATGTATTCTCTAACACTAGGATGAGCCACAAGTATCAGAATCTTACTTCCTGTCACCATATGCCTAAATTTCTTGAGGTATTTTACCATAACATATGCCTGTTTCTCCACAAAGTTATATCTGGTTTCATGCTCCCTAAGAGTCCTTGAGAAAAAGGCTATTGGGTGTTCTCCCTCTTGCCTATCATCTTTTTGTGTTAGGACAACAACAACACTAAACTCTCCTCCATAAACATACATTATAAAAGGCTTAGAAAAGTCTGGGTTACTAAGTACTGGGGCTATTGAAATTGCTTTCTTGACCTCTTCAATGGCTTGTCTTCCTTCTGTAGTCCACTTAAATACCATGTCTTTCTTCAATAAGAGTGTCACTGGTCTCACTAGGCCTGCAAAGTCTGATATGAATTGATTGACAAAATTAATCTTCCCCAAAAAAGACTGAATTGCTTTCTTATTTACTGGCAGGGGCAAGTTCATTATGGCTGAAACTCTCTATGGATCTATAGAGACTCATTCTTTAGATACTATATGTCCCAATAGTTTGCCTTAAGGTACTGTAAAGATACACTTCTTGGGATTCAAGGATATTCCAAATTCTTGGCACTTCTTAAAAATAGATTCCAGGTGATCAAAATGATCAACAACATTCTTGAAAAAAATAGTGAGATCATCAAGATAAATCAAGATGATTTTATTTATGAGTTCCCCAAATGCTACATCCATATCTTTTTAAAAAGTGGCTCCAACATTTGATAGGCCAAATGGCATCTTGGCATATGTAAATGTTCACCATTTGGTAGTAAATGCAGTCTTGTGTTGGTCTTCATCAGCCAACCAAATCTAATTGTATGTAGAGAAACCATCTAGCAAGGAAAATCTCTTTGATCCAGACACAGTCTATAAAATTTGTTCCATAGAGGGTAGGGGATAGTGATCTTTCAGAGATGCTTTATTTAAGTCTCTGAAATCCACACAGAGCCTTATGTCACCATTCTTTTTCTTGACTGGTACTAGATTGGATGCCTAGGTTGAGTGTTTGATTGGAAAAATTATCTTAATTTCTAAGAGTTTCTACAACTCATCCACCATTAGAGGTTCAATCTTTGGATTCACTAGCCTCTACTTCTGTCTGACTAGCTTAGATCCTTCAGTCAATTCTATTTTGTGCTGAATGATGTCTCTGTTATGTCCATGAAGGTCTTCATAGGTCCAGGCTATTACTCTATCATATCTTTTACACAAGTCAATTAGTCTTTCCCTTTCCTCTTGAGTTGTGAAATTTCCAATTTTTAGCTTTCTCCCTTCACTCACTTCTATCTCAGAATAATCTGATTTATTTACTTGAAACCTTTTCTCTTCTAGGCTTAAATCTTCTGGATCAAATAGATTTTCTAAAGTGATCAAACCTTTGGGAAGCTTATTGGTCTTTAATTGAATAACCTAGTCTCCATATGCTTCTTCAATTTTTGGTTACAATTGATCAGCAAATTCCCTTGATTGTTGCAAGAATGAGAGTACCTGAGAATCATTTTCAAAGACTTGTCAATTTTCATCATTGTCTAGGATATTTGGCCTTACTATAACTTTGACTGACTCATTGTTGATTAACAGACCAATTGCTAGATCAAATTGTGAGCCAATCTGTGCCATCCTATCTGCTTCAAAATTTTGGGTTCTAAGAACTACTTCAATATTGAAATCTTCAAAATCTTCTATTAAGTCCCAAATTTTGTGTCTATAAGATCTCATCCTTACATTTTTGGCTATTGTCTTTTCTCTGATTTGTTTCACCACTAGTTCTGAATCTCCTTTTACTATCAGATTCTTTATTCCCTTTTTCTTAGCTAACATAAGCCCATGTACTAAGGATTCATACTCAGCATTATTATTAGTATAGGCAAATTGGAAATGGATAGATCTTAAAATTTTCTCACCATTTGTAGCAACAAGACAAATTCCTACTCCAGTACCATTTTTACTTCTAGCCCCATCAAAATTTAAGGTCCAAATTTCTGAGTCCTTTTCATATTCTTGATTGTTTGGTGTTTCTTCCCTTAAAACATTTGGGATTTCATGATCTTCATCAAATATGCAATAAGTGCCTAGACCAGTAGAGTCATAATTTCCATATGAGTCACTTTGCATCATAGCTAAAAAATGGTTATTTTCTTCTTGATCATGTTCAGTCCAGTCACCTAACTCTTCAACAAAGACCCTTTCTTCCTTATTTAGCATAGCATGAACTACCTCTAATTTTAGGGTTGGTTCATTGGTGATGTGATCTTTAGATAGTGGCTCAGATAGTATTTTCAATTTTGAACCATATTTAGTTTTTAGGATGAGATGAGACCAATCAAGTGACATATATCCTCCTATCTTGGCTATGAAATCTCTAGATAAACATAGGCCAAATACAGGTGGTATATCTATGACTACCACATCTTGATTTACAATTATATTAGGGCAAGTATACAATTGCAATGGGAGCTGTTTAATTCTCCCTATTGTTTTTACTAATTTCCCATCCAACTACATAACTCCTTTAGTAAGTGGCTCATACTTTATTTTTAAAGCATCTATTATTTGCTTAGGCATTACTATAGTACTGGCCCCTGACTCTATCATTGCATTATGCAACAGTTTCTTTCCAACTATCAAAGTCAAATAGAAAGGCTCTGGTTTGGATTTACTTACCTCTGGTGCATTGTTCAAAAGGGCTATTGTCTGCAGAGGAACTGTGTCTTTAAGCTTTTCTTTATCAGCACGTCCTTCTTTGGTGCCATTATGTTTAGGCACTGCTTGGCCTTGTAGAGCTTCTTGTAACAGTGTCTTTTGTTCAGGAATAGCTAATATGTCCCATATTGACACATTTGCTAGGGTTCTCTTCAACTGATCTACCACATTCACTGGTCCTAGTGTTTGGGTTCTTGGAAAATAAGGGTACCTTAATTTTTTTTGAACTTGTCCAAAAATTACTTGATTATACACTGGCTGAGGCATTTCTTGTCTAGCAACTATATTTTGATGACCTTGAAATGGAGGATTCCCCATAACTTCATTATTTGTGACTTCAAGCTATTCCATCATCCTTCTCTTTGATATGGTGTATTAATTTGATTGTACTACTGGCTTCTTGGAAGTGGAAGCTTCATTCAAGAATACTGACTCTTCATCTTCAACCCATGAAAACAAAGCATGTTCAGGGGCTATTTCTTCTTCTTGTTGTAAGGACATCCCTTACATCTGAACCATCAGGACTAAATTTTGCATACCAAGGGATTGGTATGCTTGAGTATCAAAAGTACTTGCAAATTTTCCATCCATTCTTCTTTGCTCTGCTACCTTTTGTTGTAGATTACCCATGGGACAATCTCTGGGCATATGAGAATTATTACAAGGGAAACACCAGGCATTTGTGCCATTTGCATAATTATTCTGCCCTTGAACAATCTCTCTATTTGGATTAGGGGGAATAGTTTGTGAGGGTGTAGGGACTGCAACTAATTGGTTTGTTGGCTAAGGGTTAGTTTGCCTTTGAAGACCCTGATACTGGTTTGGCTATGGTGGAAATCTATTTCCTTGGTAGCCTTGATATTAGGGTTTAGGATAAGGATTCTACTATCTTTTTATGTTAATTAACTCATTAGAAAATGTCCTTAAGATGTTCTTGATATCATCCATCTCAGATGACTAGGCAGGGACAAGTTCTTTAGCAGGTTGTTGAAGATATGTATACATAGACACAGGTGGGGCTATGGGATTAGGGGCTTCTTGAGGCAAAGGTAAGGTAATCTCTGGAAACATTGACATGGGAGGCCTTGGGGGCAACTTTCCAGCATCTATTATATTATTTTTAGCTATGACTGTATAATCATAAGCTTCTGGCAGAGTCTGACCTCGAAGTGACTGAATCATTACTAATATATCTAAATTTAAAGCTTTAAGATAAAATACTATATCCATACCTGGTAATGGTCTTGCTATAGTAGGAATCCTTTTCCAAGTCTTTTGAAATCTTGAATTAAAATCAGTCATTGCTTCTTGTGGTGCCCTTTTGATAGTAATCAATTGTTGCAACAAAGAAGATTTATCACCCTTTTCTTCAAATCTTTCAAAGAAAATATCTCCAAGTTGATCCCATGTAGATATTGTACTTGGGGTCAAAGATCGATACCATTCCAAAGCCTTCCCTTTAAAATAAGTTGCTAACAATCTTATAGCCACATTCTGTTGTGTGACCACATGTATTGCACAAACATCAGACACATCCTGTAGATGTTCTTCTGATGTTTTGAAATCTTGCCCACTAAATTTGGGTAGGCTTTCAGGGCATTTACTAGAATAGGATCCCAAGAGGCTGGTGGTACTGGGAGAATCAGAGGACTTTCAGTGTTCCAACTCGCATAATTCCTTTGGGGTATAGGTGCTCCCATGTTTGCTCTTGGTATTGCTATAAATTGATTGACTCTTCTTCTTGGACTAGTTATCAATGGTGGTAAAAGAATACCTGGATTTACAACAGATTTAGATCTTGTTACTGGTCCACAGCTCTGACTCCTTATAGCTCTCTGGTTCATACGGTCTTGAAAGAAACTTCAAGATGGTCCCACTGGGTGTGCCAAAAATTGTTGATGCTTAGAATTGCACTTTTTCCAACACCAACAATGGGAAGTTTCAGGAATGTGGGACTTGCGACCTGAAATGACCTCCAAATTTTAAATAAGTTGGCTCTTCTTTATCTCAAAAGTATTGTGGGAAAAAGGATAGAAATAAAACAAAAAACACCAATACAATGAAAGAAAATCTAACTATGGCGATGCGCCTGATTTTAATTTGATCCTTAACACTAAGCATAGTGAAGCTATATTTATGATTCAATTACATTAAAGAGCAAACAATGCATGATCAATGTAAAATATGAAAACAATAGAATCAAAGGCTCACAACTTAGACTATTTTTTGCAGTAACACAGAAAATATCAACAAAGGCACAAAATTTAGTCTTCTCATTAATTTTTTAGTTACATAAAGGGCACAGATACATGCATAGTTATAAAAAATTTCTAACTTAAGAAAATAGAACAAAGGCAAATGATATTCCTGGCCATAGCTAAAAAGTCTAAAACTTCTTGATAACAATCTCTCGTAGAAAATTCTCTCTATCTTCTCATGATTTTTGATGATCCCTGCACCCATATTTATAGCATCAGACTTAGCTCTAGATTGCCCACATGTTCCTAAACCAATGATCTAACTAAAATCCAACTGAAATCTAACTGAACTGGAAGTCTCTAACAAAAGATATTTCTTGGATCTGAAACATTTGGTCTCCCTACAAGTTCATTGGTTGAATTAGAGACACGTGACACTTTCCCACTGTGAAACAGGTGAGGACACTTGGCATGCTTCACTAACTCTACTTGAAAACCTTCTCATTATTCAAGAGGCATCAGAAAATGACACTTGGCAACTTTCATGGCACTTACAGAAGACACACATCACTTTTCGCGTAACTTATACTCTTTACTATGTCTTTGCTCAGGAGTGCTCCGTCTTTGACATCTATCACAGTCCGCTACTTCAAAACTTTAACAACTTACATAAAATGGAACCCATAATACTTCTTTCTTGAGCAAATTCAAAAAGGGAATGGGGATAGGTGGCACTTTTGGAGTTTCTTTAACAAGGGACACATGGCAGTCTCCGCTTTTGTTAGAAGCTTTTAGACACTTTTTGAAAATCTTGCAAAAGGTGACACGTGGTGATCTCTGATGAGATTTAGCTATACTAAAAAAACATTCAAGACTCATTTCAGATTCACATGGACAATGACACTTGGTAGCTTCTACTTACTTTAGAATAAAAACCTAGGGCACACCACAGGCTTTACTCCATCAACGAAACAAAATGAAGAAACTACGGATGTCAACACTTGGCAGCTTCCACTACTTTTAGCTAGGGGCACGTGGTGGCTTCCGCTTTCTTTAGAAAAACATATTGAAATATTCCATAGTTTCCACTTGGCACCTTCTGCTTGACCCTGAGATAAGCTTATTGAAATAAGCTTTTGAAACGCATAAGAAATATGAAACACGGATGCTGACACTTGTCGCACTCTATTGAATTACTATGGGACACATGGCATGTTATGATGCTTTTAGAAACAAATTATAATGTGTCCTAAATGATGACACTTGGCATGTTCCACACAACTTTGATACTTAGACAAAATTTAGGCAAAAATGAAACTCGTGCCCATGCTCTGTGTCAAAACTTCACTGCCTCGAAACTAAAACGCGCAGGGACAAAACTTAGAGCGCACAACTGAAACTCAAAAATAAAATGTAGAGTATTTTACTCTACATAAATGATCCCCATTCTATGGTCAAATTTATTTTAGTTATCTTCTTCTATGATGGGTATTTGATGATAACCATTGAAGCCATTTGGGAAAGAGTAGACTTCATGACTTACAATATATTCCAAAACTTCATCTATGAAGGGAATCAGGAATGGATCATTCACACATGCATCATTCAAAATTTAGTAATCACCACATACTTTGATCTCCCTTATTTTCTTAGGCTACACTATCATGGGACTAACCCAATCTACCTTTTCTATGGGATTTATTGTATCTACATCTTGGATTTTATTGAGTTTAGCCTTTACTTTCAACTTCATGTTTGGATTTAACTTATAGAGTTATTTTTTTCTAGGTCTTGCACACTCCTTGAGTTTGATATGCATTTCACCTAGGGAAGGATCAAATCCTCTAACCTCTAAAAATTTAGTGGAAAACACATATTGATAATCCCATAGAAGTTGTATGGCTTTTAAAACTTTAGATTCAATCCAATAGTCACCTATATATGCCAGTTTGGGAATCTCCTCGCTTATGATGTTTGCCACTTAAATTTTAATAGGTTGCTGATAAATCTTACTCTTTTCCTTAGTTATAGATTCATGTATCATTCATTTCCCTTCCTATTTTTGAATTTTTATGTTTTGCATCTTGTCTTCTTCAATGGGTTCTATGACTGGGTCCTTTACTAGTTCTACTAGTCATTTAGGTTCAAACAAATCAATCAGATCAATATCACCATCAATATTTGAATCTTCAATTTCCTCCTCTTCATCTTATATTTGGTGCCACTATTTCATAAGAGATTATTCATCCATCTTTTTAGCTTTATATCTTTGTAATGTTTTATTTATATCACAGGCTATGTTCTTCTATACAGTGGATTTTGTCATGGTGCTTAAGTCTTCTGCGCACCCATGGCATAGGAAATGTTTGATTTCTAGCAACACATTATGAACCAAAGGGTTCTCATCTTAAAAAAAAAATGTGTATATGAATTAACTCTGTACCTATACCCAATGTTTTGTCTCCCTCTTACATTCTTGATGCATATATCATGTTGATGGTAAAGGGGTAAGTGTGTAAAGAAAGATGTGAACCCATTACTTTGGTGCCACACATTCTTTGGTCCAGACTTCAACACATTTTTGAATATGTATTTTAGGGAACTCACCTTCCTAAAAGAAAGGCCAATTACTTTTGATGACCTATGATAGTTAGAATCTACTAATCATAAGTTCACACGTATCATCCCAATCGAGCTAATCATCTCTATGAATCACCCACCATGTCACTTCAACTCCCTTTAAAGAATAATTCAAGGCACTAACCTACTAACTAATGGTAGGTGCATAAACTTGTAGCTACATAATGAATTGATTGATATCTTTGGTTGCATAGTATAAAGGAAGTTGTCTCTCATGGGCGAAGACCATTATCATAGGTCAGAGTTTATGATCACCATGAGCCCAATTGAGTAAATGCATATCTAAGTCTCCACTAATAGATGAATCTATTTCCCAAGTAAAAGTGCCTTCTCTAGTTGGATATATATAATCCTACATGTGATCATCTGCTTGGTAGAGAAAATCAACTTTTGAACAAGTAGGGGATTTAACAGACATGGATGTACTATCTTCTATGACAAAAAGGGGTGCCAATGGTTTAGTAACTACTGATTTAGGCTTCCATTGTTTATATGTCTTCAACTATTAAGTGAGTAAAGACTTTACCTAAGGTTTAGTATGCTCATACAAGAATTTTCACTCGGTTTCATGTAGAACTTTTGAGTTCTCTTCATAATTTACCTTATTCCAACAAGTTTTTTGTGAAACATAAGGAGAGTCTAGTTTAACCAGAATGATGTAGGGTTTGTGTACCTTATTCAGAGGAATGATAATAATATTATCTCCTTGATGCACTTATAGTTAATTTTTCACATTATTGATATTCATTTGACCATCATATGCCCATTTCTTACCAATCAATGTAGGGTAATGAGTTGTTACTATCTTCATATCGCTGACTTTAAATTCACCTCATAGGCTCAATCTATAACTTTCATCTCAAGGTATTCTAATCTACCAATGGGTTCTACTCTTCCATAGTCTACTAAACTCAGAGTCATTGGGCTATAACTTAAAACCAACCATCCAATTGCCTCCCATGTAGACCTAGGGATAATATTAACCATGCTACCAAAGTCAAAGACAACATTTGAAATTTCATATCCTATAACTTTAATGTCAATTCTTGCATAGACATCCTATGGATTATTTATTTTGACACACCAAAAAAAAAATTCTATCTTTTGTTTCCCTCATTGTGCACCCTGAAGTAAATTATGTAGAAAATTTGTGATGTTTTGAGAGATGTCTTCATTATGCAGTGTACTTAAAAAAATTAGTAAATCTATCAGCATAATAACATCTCCATCTTATTACATAACGCACATGATTTAGCCATACATTTGGGCATCTATTATTGCAACATCTCCTTTAGTATTGTGTTGGTGTTAAATATTTTTCAACATGTTGCATCTTCATACATGATCCCCGTTTATATAACTAGGTCTGGGTATTTATCTTGTTTTACTTTCCAAATCCCTATCTTGAGACATTTTTAAAGGAGGCAATCCTTTCTTTGCATGTTGGTGTCTTGTAATGGAATTGAAAAATACATCCTCTTTAGGTATCGCATTCACCATATTAACATTCTTGATGGTGTTTTCCTCTTTTTACTTTTCCAAGATAGGACAATCTTTTATCTCATTCTACTCATATACTCTATAATATGCATAGTAAGATTATCTTTGGGGATTCAAAGGGAAATTATGTTGAACATGATAATATTCTCCACACAAGTAACATTTAAAAGTGGGGTGTTGGTAATTATTTCCTCTGCTACCCTAGTAACCTCCTCTGTATCTACCCCTAGATCCTCCTTTATTCGATTGATCACCTCCTTTATAATTTCCTTGTTATTGCATTATATTCTATTGATGATGTTATTGGGTGTTATCTCCAATTCTAAATTATTGTTACACAACTAGTGGGGTCCAACTAGTTTGTTATTGGTATATCATTGTTGAATTCTAAGGTACTACTTATTGGTATTACGGTGTGGTGGTATCTAAATTGGTGAAGTAGGGGTCCATCTGACCAGACCTTGAGGCTAGTACTAAGGTGAAGTATGAATCCATTATGGACCTACTAGAATCATCTACTTCACCAAGGATACTTATTGTGAAATGATGGTGAATACATTATTTGTAATGTCTTCTTTGAGCTCCTACAAAGCCCTAAAATTCTTTTCATCATGATTGTGTGAATTAAAAAAATTACAATATAAACTTTGTGGGATTTAAACATATTATTATAGGAGATGGCACTACATTATTGTGTACCCTACTACTCTATAGATTTCATAAAACTCTATCTTGATCTTGGGACAATTATTTCTATAATTTCCTTCTTTTCCACACTCCATGCACCTTAGATTTAGCTTAGGATTATCCACTTCATGGTATTGTTACATTCTCTTCATAAATATTATGATGTATTTTCAATCTTAGAAGCCATTATGGGAGCTTTCCCATAGTCTTCAATTTGCTCTACTCACAAAGCAATAACTCTAGCATCTGCCTTAGTAGCATATTGAGTCTATGTTATAACAAATCTGATTTTGGAATGTGGTCCTTCAACAAACCACATAGATTTATGTTTATCTACTAAGGAAAATTCCACCTTATTCATAATGTCAAATAACCTATGATCATAGTCATATACTAATTCTCCTAACTTCTGCCTAATCTCCTTTAGGTCTTGAATAGTCTGAATTGTACATTTCTTTATCTAAAATTCTACAATAAGGCATTCCTTAACCTATTATAGACTTGAATACGTAATTTATTTATGGTAAATAAAATCAAGTGATATTCCATTTAATACCCTTATTAACTCACACTTCTTGATAGACTCATCAATAATACCCTTAGCTTCCCATCTCATCTCACAGGTTAGTAAGTATTGTTTAGGGTCTGGAGACCCATCAGATGTTACCAAGTTAATAAATGTTCTTACATCACCCATTTTATAAATTTATGTTGATGAGATCTATTGTGTATCTATTATAGGGGGAGGCTAAATTATATGAGATCTTACTTGTGCACTATGAATATTTGCCTACACACTAGGGGAGTTAACCTGTGCACTCTATTTTTTTGTGTTTCCTTCTTTTCTTTGCTTGGTTTCAAAAAACCTTAAAGATTTAAAAACCTTAATAATTGAGGTTATTTCAATTTAAGTAACCTAATAATGTACTTGTTTTGAAATTAAACCTTCCCAACCACTGTCTTCCTATCCATCTGGTTACAAACTTTCACTAGAATATAATAAATTGGGCTGTGGGGATGTGTGTTCTTCTAGTGAATGATTATTTCTTGTGACTTCTTATTCTAAAATTGAACCTACAATTACTATGAGAATTTTTTATACTTCTTTGATTAATACTTCATGTACCTCTTTTGATAATACCCATTCTTGTAGCTACATACTACATCTATCATCTAACTGATCTACCTCTACACTATTTTCATCTTCATCTTTGAACATCTCTTCTTCTTTTTTCTCTTCATCATTTATTTATTTCTATTAGCATTCATGTTCTTCCTTCATCTCATCTTTATTCATCCTTTGTTCTTCATCTCTTTCTTCTCGTTCATCACATCTTCCTACTAGTTCATCATCTATTTTATTGCTACTTTTAACTCTACTCATAGTTACATGGGTATTCTTCTATTTATTGCACCTATTTTGTTGTCGTAGCTCACATTCTAAATCCAAACTTTTCTTTTGACTCTTTTTCCCTCTTGTCTCCATTCTAGATTCAAGTTTAAGACTTATCTACTTATCTAATCATAATTCACTATCATGTCACACACACCCCTATACACCCAAAGTAACTACTCCATATTGGCTGGAGTGGGCACCATGGCCTTATCCACAACCAACATCTTCACAAGGATAGGTAGCCACTACAAAAACTTCCCTCGAATTCTGTTGATTAACAAGTCCTTTGCAAATTCAAAATATATGTATCCTTGTACTACAAACTCAGTTATCTATGCATCTACTATAGTGGTAATAAAATGATCTATAACTCTCATCCGATCAGTTTCCAATCTCTATAACTGGTCTATCTTTTATTTAGTCCAAATTATAGTTTCTTCCATTCTTGGGTAAAACAATGATATTACAATAGTGCTATCCAGTTAGATAGTAATTTAGGCAACTTATACCAAAAAATTTCATAAATTTCTCCATAAATATGCTCTTGAATGATTTCCTATACGATAAGACCATCCCTTTTTATTTTTATTCTACAAAATTATATATCCTTTGGTCTAACCATGTCTCAATATCTCTCTACCCTAGTAACCATCTTAGCATAATTTCATCTGGAATGAGTGTTTCCACACTCATCAAACCATTATTAGTAGAGGTTCCTAAAACATTAGAACATGATAAGGATGAGGATAGCCATGATATATTTCATGTACATAAAATAGTGTATAGTATTCATACAAGAATTTGGATAATAGAAACATATTAAGCATTAATTATCCTACATTATTCAAGAAATAAGAAAAACTAGTGTTTCATAACAAAAATAAAGCATTCAGGTTAAATTAGACATAAAATAAACAAACATTATACATGAGAACACATATAAGGAACATAATAATAAATCACACAAGTAACCATAACTAGATGAATCTCTATTGATGTCTTCAAAAGTAGAACCTTCTTCTTCTTACAAATAAAAGTATATATAGATGTTTCCATTCTATGGCTATTCATTTTCTTCTCGTACTTGGTGTTAAGAATAGATTTTACATCATGTTAGATTTGGTATTTACCAAAAGGCAAATAGTAACTAGTTAATTTACTGAGAGGTAAATATTAGTTATAGGGTGGTTATAACCGTATGGTTAATACGATAAGTTTGTATTATGATATAAGATTATATTATTGATATATTGTTAATAGTTATAACAATATATCATATTTAGTGGTTTTCTTATTTATAATATTTGGGTGTGAGATAAAATTTGGGAGAGGTTATAGGAATCATATTCCTATAAATATGTATTATTCCTGAATGATAATTGTGTAATGAAATTCAGAGAATAGAGAAGAGTGCAGAATATTTTTGTGTTGAATTAATTCTTTGTGTAATCTCTTTGTGAATGAATTGATATATTATGTTCATCTCTCCTCTAATTTATATCATTGGTATCAGAGAGGGTATGATGTTTTGAGTGTTAATTTAGGGTAGTTGCTTGGCACTTTGTCCCTATGGATTGCATATTTATGAGTACACAATAATTTGTAAGATAGATGCTATTGATCTATTAAAATATTCGCTGAGTGCCTATTTATTTTGTTTGGTTCTCATGGACAATAAACATGGAGATAGACTTACACATGAAAGGCTCGATCTATTCATTACACATTACATAAACCTGTAAGGTAAGACACAACATTCTTGAGCTTTCCATTGGTGCCACGTTAGAATATAATGACTTCTATGCTAAATATTTATCTAATCTTAGAGGTCCACACCAGGTTTGATTGTGCATTATTGAAATTCCATTAAATTTTTATTTAGGCTTGATGATCAGTTGAAGGGAGGCATGAAAGAAAATACATAAACTTATGCATCTAAAAACTATACTCTGATCCCAACCACTTGCATTGGAGTCTACCGCTTTAATTGTATATGCACAATTCTATTGTATTGAATGTTCTAACTTAATACTAGTTCATCCTCAATTCTAGTTGACACATCATATCTCCTCTAGGTGTTTTCTTTCTAGTCAGCTAGCATCAATAGTACGACAATCAAGGTCTAAATGAGAACATGTGCACGTAGTCCACACTTTACAAAAAGATTTTTTGAGATCCAAACTGCCAACCCATGCTCAAATGTTTACATGTAGATATCAAACACTTCATTCTCCATAGCGAAAGCATGGAATCTAATGATTGTGATTTTTACCTAAGAGTGGCAGTATTGAAAATAATAAAGTATGTGATTCACTTCAATTTATGTCTTTATTTATTTTTAAATAGTTTGTGACTATAATATTTAGTTTAGATTGTGTGATTTAAATTTAGTGAGTTTAAAGGTTAATGCATTTAGTTTTGTTTAAGGTTCTTTTAGAACTGTGATTCAAGATTTATTTAGAATGGGTTCATTTATATTTTAGTTAATAGATAAGTCTTTTAGGAAGTCTTGTAAGTTTAGTTTTATAATATTTTAGCAATCTTTGTGTATGAGTCCAGGCAAAAGTCTGAATAGGGTCATTTAAAGTTGTCAAAATGTTAAAAATCAATTCAATATTACTTTCTAATATTGTTATTGATTATATTCAAAATTAGTATGTTTTTGTCATTAATATAATCGAGTTTTTTTAATTGAGTCTTATTTAGGTGAATTAGATTAATGTCAATTTTGAGTCATTTTTAAAGTGTTCCAAAATTTAAAAATTAAAAATGAATCAAAAGTAAAAATAATTTAGGCTTAGGTATAATGTCATTTGTCAAAAAGTCCAAATTTGTAAAAAAAAAAAACATTGCCTTACGGATATATTTTTGCTTGTACATGACGTCCATATTGTGGGGAGGATTTCCTTTAGAGAAACTAAATCTGAGTTTTTTGACACATATGCTGAGTGAGCAGCAACCCCCTAGAGGCTAGAGGATATATGGAGGATAGATGTCTTTCAACGGCCCCTCATCATTCACCAATGATAGGACCACACCAATGATTTGGTGACACTTAGTATGGTGTGTTATTTTAAGTGTGGTATGATTTTCATTTTTTCTATGTGATTTTTTTAAAATAAGAATAGAAGAATAATGCTTGTTCAAGTAATGTAATCTATGTGAAATTCCAAACATGATTCCTTGAGGTGAAAACATTGTGAAAGTACAAAAGCACCAATGCAAGTTAGTTCATGGATATTAAAAGGGCTTGTGGTAGATCTAGAAAACCACATGAGGTGAATAATGTTTTGGTAATAGTTAGGAGAGCAGCTACTATAGGGATCTCATGATTTCCTTAATTCTTTATGGATATGACCCCCATTGGCACGTCCATTATGATCAAATAAAGTAAATGTGGGATGCATTCTTTCGCATATAGTGGTCATGTGCAGCAAGATTGCGTCAATAGTATGTAGACTTATGAGTATGCGGTGGCATACAATTCATGTCAAGGTTTGACATAAACCTGTAAAACCATGGGAGGAGTGAGGCTATCTTTATCAAGGTCATGATTCAAATAGGGCATGCTACAAGAGGTGATCATACTGCAGATAAGAGTGTGAATGTTTTTTCACCATCTAAAAACTATGGGGAGAAATGTTAGGAATAACTTTTACATTATGTTAGTTTTGGTATTTACTAAAAGGTAAATAATAACTGGTTATTTTAATGAGAGGTAAATATTAGTTACAGGGTAGTTATAACTATATGGTTAATATGGTAAGTTTGTATTATGATAAAATAATATATTGTTGATATATTGTTAGTAGTTATAACAATATATCATATTTAGTGGTTTGCTTATTTATAGAATTTGGGTGTGAGAGAAAATTGGGGAGAATTTATAAGAATAATATTCCTATAAATATGTATTATTCGTGAATGAGAATTGTGTAATGAAATTCAGAGAATAGAGAAGAGTGCAAAATATTTTTTGTGTTGAATTAATTATCTATGTATTCTCTCTATGCATGAATTAATATATTATGTTTGGCTCTCCTCCAATTTCTATCACTTGGCACCAAAATTGGATTATATTCATATTATAACCTATTACAAGTCATGAATATAGGATAAAATAGACTTATACATGATAAAATGAGTACATAACACATGATTATTAGATAAATATCCTATACAGCTTTAGAATCTGAATTCTTCTACCAACAATTCACTTTGCCATTACTCTTTTAATCAAATGGTTATGTTTTTGAGCTTCCCAAATGTCAAGCGAGCCCAAATTTTATTTAACTAGCAAGCATAAAATGAACTAGTCAAGACACCAAAATAAATATAGTGACTAAAGAAGAACAATGGATTCTTCTTCAAAATAGATTAAGCCCTCAGTCCCCTCCCCATATTCATTTATGGTATTGATAGAGTATAAATATATGGTGTTTGAGAAGAGTTCCCTAAATTTCAAGTTTACACATTACTTAATGCTCTAGGAAGAGGTGGAGTCTATCTAACCATACTCTGCACAAGATCAACTCACTCTAGAATCCAAGCAGTACATTGATGATTTGTTACTGATCAAAGAGCAAAGAATCCACCAACCAGTAGCTAAACTTGAGGTAATGTCATGTATCAACCTCCTAAAAGTTTTATTTATTAATGGAACTATTTTAGAGATAGTTTTGTAGGTAGGAGAGTCAAGAGTTCCTCCATTTATATTTCAATTAGGGTATTCAAGAGATACCTTAGGATTCTTGGTCCTGAGATCACCTATAATCAAGTCTCAGCCAATGTTTTGTCTTAATCATAATACAATAGAGGGAAAGCTAAAAAAATGTCTTGGAAAAGGTCAAAGGATAGATCCCAAAGGGGATATATCCTTCAATTTCATTACCAAATTTAGACCTAGAATTGTGATAGCCATGGCCCTTTTAAATAGACTATATGGTTTCCATAGTATTGTATACATTTAGGTCGAATGAGTTATCTTATTAGATATACTCCTAACATCTAACCAATTGATGGCACTTGGTGAGATTGTAAGTGTCAGTTTAAAATCATAGGTGATCCACCCTGATCATAGCTCTACTGACAATTACTTCTTCATGGTCCATCCTTCTAGACATAATGATGGCCATAGTTTACAATCCCTATGGTCAGGAGTGACAACCCTCATATGAGTATTTGGAAAATAGGATCCAAGAAGATTTTTATTTCATGTTCATTCATAGATATAGAAATAAAATCATATGGATATGCAATGAGGTCTCTCCTCATATATATCAAGTAATATAGGGTAAGTCAATGCCCAAATTATCAAAAAACATTACAAAGAGCCTGGACAAGATGGGAGACTATTGGTTATACCAAGATGTAACTGTCATCTAGGTAGAAGTAACAAGGAAATCTCCCCTACTAATTTCACATCATGTTTTAGACACTATAATGGAATAGGAAATTACATAACATGTCTTTATAAACATTGACAATGAATTAGTTCAAAGGCATTTGGCCTACACTTTCAAGACTCCTTTGAGCATTAGAAAACATCAATACATGATTAGGCCATATTTTATTCAATTTGGTAAAGTTAAAACTTGGTATAATTTACAACTTGCACCTTTCATGGAAGGGGACCCCAGGAGGAAAGTAAGGGGGTATCTCAGTTATATTTAGGAAAAGAAGAAGGTGCACGTCTCATATGATTACCAAGAGTATGATCATGATCATATCTTCCTAAATGCCTTAGATGATTCAGAGGTATGGAAACATATGAAATATAAATCCATGTCTATGATATACGCCCAAGCCTTGCATTATAATATTAAGGTAACAAGAGAAGAGGCATAAAATGCATAGAGTCAGTAATAGCCTCCATCTCAATCGTTAGATGATCAGCCATATGATCAACCTCCCTCCCCTTCAACAAATCCTATAGAGGAAAAATCAAGAGCTCTTCCAATTCCTCCATTCCTTTCTACAATAACTACCTATGTTTAGTATTTGGGAACAACTACTACAAGGGATAGGTCATCAGTTTCTTTAGTTGATCAAAGAAAGAGCAATTTTTTGATGACTCATTTGCCTCCCCTTACTATAGTTACTCAAGTAAGTCTCCTTGAATTCTTACAATTAGATTTCTTTTCCATTCCAACTACTTTAGACTCTCCTCAATCTCCTAAGTCTCCTCAAACAAGCCTTGTACCTTTCACTTCATCCACTTCATCACCTTTAGACACACTTCCTACCATAGTTTTTCTTAAAACCACTCTACCATACCATGCACCTTCCACTACACCCATCTACACCTACCATAGGAAGCAAAAAGACTATCCCACTCCCTCCCTAGATAAGAAAATGAAATAGAAGCCATCACTTTATCTCTCCATTATAGAATAAGTTAGTGAAGAGGAAGATGAAAAGGATGCATAGGATACAATGGAAATTATAAAAGAAGAGGAGGAAGCTAAATAGGTAATATCTTTAGTTTACTATCCTACCAAATAAGAAGAGCAAGAAATGGGTGTTAAAAAACTAGGTGATAAATAGGTCGAGCTAGAAAAGGCTAAAGCCTTAAAGTCTGGATGAGCATGAAATGGAAGAAACCTCATATGGCCTCTTATAGAAATAAGTCCTCATATAAGAACAAAGTTAAATAATTGATAATATTATCTCTTACATTATTTCTTCAATTTCTAATTTTGATATTCTAGCTATGAGTTTACCCTCAGTTATTCCTAGGGTTGTATTATTTATTTCTATTATAACTACTATTGATTCAAATATTATTTCTTCTCCTAGACTACTAAGGACTCCCAAGGTAGTCCATTTTGAGAATTTAGTCATAATTTCTATTTTTAGTCCTAGGAAGCCCCCAGTTCCCTAGAAAAGGTTGACCTAATAGAACTCCCCATGCCCCAGCCATTGACCATGCCAATATCAATAATGATTATGGAAGTAACCTCAAGTCTTACTAGATTATTAACTGAAGTTACCCCTATGAATGAAACATCTCCATGGGAAATGGTTGCACAAAAACTTCCCCAGTTTCCTATTGAAATAAGTGTATCCCTGCCACCTCCTTTAGTTACATCTCTTCCAATGACTCCTCCACCCTCTACATCCTCAAACCCTACTCAAGAAGTTAAAATAGGAGAACTTATTATATCCTAATGGGTGAGAGAGATGCATAATGTTAGGTATGAAAGATATAATTTGGTCTTCACTGAGCTCCCCATAGTCTCCACTCAATTCAATAAGTAGAGTGAGACTATTTACAGAGTAATGAAGAGGAATATGGTGAACCTAAAAATAAAATGCGAAGTGGAGTTTGAAGAAAGAGAGAACCTGTTCTCTTTAGCAAAGAAGTCCAAGGGAAATCCAAATGACCTTACAAAATATATGGAAAATTTTAATACTTTTGTAGATTCCACAAGGATATCAATGAAATAAATGTATCAAAAAATTGAGGAGGCATTAAAAATATGCTAGTAAATTCAAATTACATAGGCCCCTCAAGAATTTATTATTGATGTTCAGAGTGCATCCACTAAGCTATACAATATTTTATACAACATCAGGGTTTTCAGGGGAGGTACTCAGGCTAATAGACAAATATTGTTACACTTTGGAATAGGATGAAGGATATATAAAGGAGATTGAATGTTTTGGTTCAGTGCTCAATGATTAGTGATTTCCACCAATTGAATCTCATGACCATCATTGATGTTTCTTGGTGTTTGAACTATGTGATTTCCAAAAGGGATGCTTCCTTAAATTGACATAAATAGATGAATAAGTTGTTGGGACTTTTTATCAGTAATGAGAGCGAGGAACTATAGATTTTGGGAGATATGAGAGTTACAAGGATAATTATCCAAACAAGGGAAATTGTTAATAGGCTCAATTTTTATAATCTTATTTGTTGGGTCCAACACTCCTCATACTCTATTCCTCAAATAGGGACCCTCTTGTTCTAGTTTGATCTCTATTTTTTGTAGGTTCCTGAGCATAGAGTTTTATTTATGAATGTCTCATTGATCTAACCAAGTTTGAATAATCATGTATGCATTACAAGAACTTGATCTAAATTCCCTTCTAAGGATACACTATTTTAAAATGTTTGATTTTGCTTAAGTCTATAAGTCTTGATCTTAGTCATATTTAGGGAAATGCATCAAATTCCTCCCCTTAAAACCACTTCACCTTGGACTCATGTAAATTACTTGATTATTTCAAAGTTTTTATTGTCACTTTTCATGAGCAATTTAACCCAGATTTATTTTTCATTTTGATCTCAATAACGAATTGACTAAGTTTTTATATGGTAACATTTCTTAGACTTAGTCTATTTCATAACAAATAGACAAAATATGCTTTCAATTCAATAAAGTTTGACTTTGGTTTCATTTTAAATGGATTTTTTCATTTACAAAGTTTATGTGCCCTTTTTTCTCATTTCAAAGGAACTTAGTTGTTTGAATTTAAATAACCTAGTCATTGGCTTTTAAAGAGTTGAATTTATGGACTAGGCCTTTTATCCTTTATTTTTAGGGGTTTTATCTTAGCCCAAGAGCATTTCTTACTCCATGTGACTAGCTTTTATAACTCTCATTAGTCTAGAACCTATTCAAAATACTTTCATAACTTAGCCAATTCTTTGGCTTTCTCCTGATGCTTTTCTCATTCTATGTGGCAGCCTCTTTTAGCTCCTAGCAGCTCGAATCCATTTGAAAGGGATTTTAAAATAGTTAGTCAATTTATTCAAATTTTCCTAGGCGAATCCCACATCAATAGATATTTTAAGATCCAAATTAGCAATATGTTTTCAAGTGGTAAGATCCTAGTGATCTGGGACCTTAGGGTAATCTGTATCAGTTTAATGCCTCCAAGCTAGTGGGTTCTACTATCCTAGAGACATTTGTGAAAAAGGTAATGACATCATCTAAACTATAGACCAATGGAATGGTAGGATGCTTCCACATGTCATGATCATGGTGACCTGACTCCCCAAAACCATTTGTATAAGTTCAAAATCCTTCAAGCAAGTGGATAAGTGAGATGTTACCATGTGGCATCATCTTAAAAACCCACTATCTAAGGTAGTCCATGTTGTCAAATAGTATATCATAACTCTAGGTGAATGGGATGATGCCACATGTTGAAATCCTACTCCTCCATAGAGAGAATAATCATCATACACTTGAAGCCTTAGCCGTTACACTAGGAACCAATTAGAAGTGGCCATGTGTCATCTATTTGAGCTATCAAATCCACTCAGTTCCTAGACCTATTATATATGTCAAAGCCTAGGAAAACCCTGAATTATCATAACTTGTTACATGGAAAATCCATACAAAGTGTCAGGTTAGCCATTGAGGGCCTAGGAAGGTTAGAGTGAAGTAAAAATGGCATTAGAGGGCTAATCAAAGGATACCATGTGTCCCAGTTGGCACTTCACCCTCCTAAGTATCAATTGGGGCCTATGAAAGTAAAACTTGATTACATGGTAAAGGCAAAGACAAATAGAAGTTAGGAAGAATCCATGTGTTAGGGACCCATCATAACTAAAGAAACATTGGTTGTGCAAACAATGAAGCATGAGAATAAGATTGGCAGTGCATATACCCATTAAAACTATCAAAATATAAGATTTGACTATGCATTTAGATTAATTCATAGAATCAATTATGGAGTGGTCCCAAATTATACAATGGTTTAGGAAGCAACATAAATCATGAGTGAAACATAATTAAGGAGAATGATGTAGCCTTGGGATTAAGCATAGAGTATAAAAGACAAACTCAGTTTTATTGAGGCCCAGTTCAATCACTCAAATTCTAGGCATGCCTTTAGTCTGTTAGATATCTTGAGTTACCTAATCGACCATATTCCCTCAACCATGTGGAATATTTTTAACCACCCCGTTATTGGGTTAAGCTGAAATTCAAATCCATAAGCTTCATAAATTGTCTATTTAAAGAGGCTAAAATGCCATTGTTAAGTGTGGATATTTTTGGGTCAAAGCTCTAAAATAATTAGGACATGATTTCACCAACCTTTCATTATATATACTTTGCTTAGAATGTATACCAAGGGTTGGTCAACATTTTAGGCATCAAAATGCTAATGGAATAGGTTTAGATTACACCAAACTTTCCCCATGCCTTTGGCCTTAGTTATCCACTAAGAGATATTGACTATAATAGAATGTTTTCATGATGTTGAACATAGATTTTATTATATTTTATTTATTTTATGTCTCTAGTCTTTTGATTTAGTTAGTTAATTGGTGCTGAAATTGATAGTTTGCTTATTTGTAGATGATTGTCCCTGTTAAGATGTACAACAACTATTTTAAATTTTTTATTGGATTTTTTCATGCTTCACTTTAGTCTTTTCCTAGTCACTATGGGAAACAAATATAGACTATTAGACAAACTATCTTTAGAATGGGTCTAATAAATTAATGGATTTCATTTTTTTCCATAGAAGCTTGCCCACTGAGTGGCCAACATTTGAGTAATAGCTAGACCAGACACATAGTGGTATAAATGAGGTCAGGCATGCTTCCTTTCCGTAGCATCAAATGGCTCATTTAGATCAAAGGAAAATCCCCCTTTATTTTCTAACTTACCCTCTCCCCTCTCTTTTGTATTTTTTTATGGTGTTATGCCTTAGTCTAGGATGTGAAGTGAATTACAATGAAGAATCACTCAATGGTTTTATCAGTTAAATCAGGTAAACAACAAGCCTAAAAAAAAATTAACAATCAAGTGAGTAAGTGAACATAAATTCTCATATCATTGAACCTCTGGTGGTAGTAGTTATTTCTCTTAGAGTAAAATGGTCTAAACTACTCAGTCCTTGGATTGAACCAGTATTAATCCTAAAATTAATGAGGGGACATTTTATCCCATGTACGTTTTTCCTCCCATTAGACCCATCAAAATGTTCATTTATCTAGGGGGTCATCCAGATTGATCAACATAAAATGGTGCTAGAAGGAGGGTTGATATAATTAGAGCATGAATGTGTCTCATTGATTTAAATAGTTGTTCCCTCCTTTATGTGTTTTATGTTGTTTATTTAATGTGATCAACAAAAAATGGCACTAGAAGGAGGGCCCCTTGATTTTTAGTTGTTTTATTTAGATTTTTTTTTGTTTGAGCAACTTAGACTTTACTACGAGGATCACAAGGCCTAGATTTGAGTTCTTACCCTTCTTGTTTCACTTATTGAGATGTAGAAGGAACAAAACTAAGAAGGATAAGCTTATTGTATATTTTATTCAAACTTATTTAAGATTATCCTTAATCTCCCAAATTCTATGGATATCACCATGTCTTGGCTTGGTGAGTCAACCATAAACATCCCAGGAATTCAACATGAGATAACACATGATCCCTTTATGTTTCTTCCTAGATTTCAAAGTGAGAGCATAATAACTATTAAAGAACATTTGGTTGACTATAAGTCTATTATGAATATTTTAAATGTCAATTTGAAAATGTTACTTATAGGTTATTTCCTTTTACATTGGATAAAGAAGCATCTAACTGGTTTCTGTGTTTGAATCCTAACTCTATTAATAGTTGGAATGACTTTAAAAATCTTCACTTGATCCAATTTGGTTTAGGGATTGACCCTCATGCTTTATTGCATGAATTTTTTATGATTAATAAAGAAACTTTTGAGCTAATTAGAGATTTAAATTATAGGTTTTAAAAGAGTCTTAATAGAATCCCTGCCAATCATAGACCTTAGATGTGTATTTTCATGCTTTGGATCCTTTAATTGCAATATTTGTGAGAATGTCTATAGCTGATACTTGGGCCATGGATTTCTCAAAAGCCATCCAAGTAGAAGATCAGTTGTCTTTCCTACATACAATAAACATAGAGTTGTCCACTTTACAAAGTGTTGCAACATCAAAATTAAAAACTAATCCTCCTACCATTATTCAAACATAAAAATTTCAATTTCAACTAGTGGGTCATCACACTTCTTTCATTAAATATGATTTGCTTGCAAAAGAAGATGACATTTTAGATGATGATGAAATCATTTGAATTTAAAAACTAGAAGAGCCCACCCAGCCTATCCAAAAAGAAGAGGAAGAAGATGTTCAACTAGTAGATGATCCATGTTCTAAAGAGTTGGTATGCCTTAAACCTTTTACCCAAACTATTATAGTCATGGAGCCTTAGGTAACTACATCTCACATTTATAGTTGGAAATATTTTGATGTAAATGCTCTCAATGCTCATCCTTACTCTAATTTTGTGTCCAAGAAACATAATTATTTTAAGCATATGCTTATTTTTTCCCTTGGCTTCATAGGGAAGAAACTCAAAGAATTTTTAAGTGAGTATAAGGACATCCTGGCTTTCCAAAGGACACTGACAAAAATAACCTTGTTATTACCAATAAGTAGAAACCATGTTGCAGTGGGTTTCCAAACCCACCCTCCTAGCTCTGTTGGTCTTGTTTTCTTTTAGTTTAGTGTACATAATTTCTTGTTTTTTGTTCTTAATTGCTTTAGTTAGGTATTGCTTTCTGTGTTTTTTTTCTTAGTTTAATTTTCTCATTTTCTAGAGTATCTCCTAATTTGTACATATATTTGTGTTCTACCTTTTCATGTTTTTGTTTTACTTCAGCATTCTAGTCATGTTCCTTCTAGATATCCCTTTGCAATAGTAACCTTGTTATAAACATAAAATACATTAAGTAGAAGGAAGATCCCTGTGAATTTCCCTCCCTTATGTTTGAGGTCTAAGGAACCTCAAATGGTGGATATAAAATTCAAATTTGTTTAAACCTTCTAAGTTTGAAAGTGAAAGGTCACAAATAAACCATGGCATAGGTTGTTTCAGTTTTATTTTTTATAGCTTCTAAATTTTAGAGGCGTGTGATTCTAAAAAAATAATGTGGATTTTATAAAGGATTATTTTCTTACATAAAGCCATTATTACACTTAATTAAATATCTTAATCAAAGAAGATGCACTAAACTAATTTAGGCTTTTCCTGGTAATCTAAATTTTATGAATCTATCACTATACCCAAGGCCTGTTCCCCAACCCTCAATGGATAGAATTGTGAAATATCTTAGTAAGAAGGAAAAAATTTAAGGAAACAAAATAAAAATGCAAAACCAAATTATTCCTCGAAAGGGTGATTCAAGTAATCTCCACTGCAAGCTTTTTGCCTTGGCTGAAAATGGAGTAGAGCCTTGAGTGGGACCAAAAATATCTTTGGTAGGGATATATATGCATGATTGGTAGAAAATCAATGCCCATGCCATTCCTCCTCAATCCAAATAGACAAAATAATTACCCTCTCATAAGTTATAATTGCTTAGGCAGGTATGAGTTATGCATATGAATTTAAGAGCTATAAAATAATTAATCACTTTACATAAACTAATGGTCTTAGGTTGAATTAAAACTTAGTATGCCACATGTTGAAGATAGACTTCAATGTTTTCATCTTTTTGATCTTGTCTAAAGGAATTGTTTGCAATTTATGCTTATGTTCAAGTGTGAATATTTATAGTATAAATTTTAAAGTGCTTTGACCAGATATTTACATTCTAGATTTTGAATGCCTTGTAGCATTCTCCCCATAGACATTGCCATTGTTTGGGTCCAACACTCCCCATCCTCAATTTCATAGATAGGGACTCTCTTGTTCGAGTTTGATCTTTATTTTTTGTAGGCTCAGGGACGTATAGTTATATTTTTGAATGCCTCATTGATCTAACCAAGTCTAAATAATCATGTCTTCATTACAAGAACTTGGTCTAAATTCTCATCTAAGGCTACACTATTTTAAAATGTCTGATTTTGCTTAAATCTTGGTCTGAGTCATATTTTAGGAAATGCATCAAATTCCTCCTCTTTAAACCACTTCACCTTGGACTCATGAAAATTACTTGATTATCTCAAAGTTCTTATTATTGTTTTTCATGAGTAATTTAACCCAGATTTATGTTTCATTTTGATTTGAATAATTAATTGACTAAGTCTTTTATATGGTTCCACTTATTATACTTAGTCAATTTCACAAAAAATGGACAAAAATCTACTTTTTGTATACGCATAATATTTTTAAACTTTTATCAGTTACTAACCCTCTCTATTTTGTAGGAACCTGTCGAGTCTCAATCTTTTTGAGTTCATGCTTTAAGCGGTGCACCGATAAAGGGGTGGGAAGACCATTGGTGCTTTTTAGGATTATTATCCCTTTTTGCACTTGTTATCTACAAACTTGTCTCCTAAAAACTATTCCCCTAAGCTTGGCTTTATCTTTTACACACTCCAATATTTTTCCACCTTAAATACCCTTTTCCCTAACCTAAAACCTCTTTTGATAGTTTACATGACTAGGTTTATTGGGTTGACCTTGTATTGTTATTGGTAAAACTTATTTAGGGTTTAGGTTGGCTCTTGGCCAACCTAGCTCGTGACCTAGTGAGTTTTTTCAATAGTGATACTAGGTCAACTAGGTAGACCCTATCAGTCAAAACTTTTGAAAGGGTTTAGGGTTAGATCCACCTATATAAACATAATAATTTTTCCATTATTTAGATAAGAGAAGAAGAAGTAAGATCTATTACGCATATGCTTATCCACCATTATAATTGAGGAGCAAGCTTAGGGTTTCATACTTTCTTTGAAGATATAAATCTTATCTTGTGGAGAAGTCTTTTAGATGCATTGATAGGTTGTGTAGCCTAGAGATTATTTATCCTTGTCATCCTTACGTATGAAAAACTCTTATAAAGCACCTTGGCTAAGGGAGAGATTGAGGCTCGACAAGTTCATCTTCAAAGTTAAGTACTCCTAACTTTGTTATTCCTTTGTAAGAATAGATAGATATGCACTTGCACTTTTGTTTCATGCATTAGGATTTCATATACATTGATGTGAGTATGTGTCTCTTATGCTTATTTAATTTTAGTATTTATTACCTCTACTTTGTGCCACAAGCTTTGGTGATCACTAGATTAGGTTTATTTGCTTTACTTATTGTTAATATAGTAAATATAAAAACATGGGACCTAGTTAGGGTTATTGCATAGTTTTGTCTAATTACAGGCTTTGAAACCCTCCCTAGTGATATTATTTGTGATAAGATATCCCTTAATTGGGTCTAGTAGATCCATATTGGTCATGTTCCTGATTATCTAGTGTATCCCCAATTAAAATTATAAGTAGGATCTATCTTCTCTGAGCTAGGATTGATTTGTAAATTTGATGCATTTTTTATTACATACATTCTAGGTGAACCCAATGTGAATTTAATCCTTACAATTATTATTTCACACTTTCATTTCTATCATTTTTTTATTTTTATATATTTGTGATACTAAGTCAACCAGGTCAGTATAGTTTCTAACTTCTGTGTAGAGATTTAACACATAGTCACATCAAAATGACTCAGTTTTTTATGTGTAAGTCTTCATTAGATATAGGTTATTACATTGAATATGTTGACACAATACTCTTATTCACTTTTAGATAGCATACTATGTTGAATAGGTTGACTTAGTCTCTTATTTAGCTCCAGAACAACAAACTATGTTGAATACATCAATTTAGTATCACAATCAACTTTTAGATAACAAATCAGGTCAACCAAGTTAGTATAGCCATCTTAAACATGCTTCAACAAATAAGGAATTATAAAACTAGATTGACCTAGTCAACACAATTGGTATAACTTACAAGTAGCATTCAAGGCACTTCAATAAAAATCTCACAGTCCTCAGCATCTTCCAACCCACCAAGGTTCATTTCTCTCTCTCTCTCTCTCTCTCTCTCTCTCTCTCTCTCTCAATTCAGTTCTTTCTTACAATTATATTTTACAAAGTTTACAGTCTTCAAAACTGTAATCCTACAGCAAACTAGGTCGACTTGGTCGACATAGTTCTATAGTATATCTTCTATCTGAAATACTAGGTTGACCTGATCGACTTAATTCTTAAGGACTCTTGATTTTGAAGTACAGTATCAACACTGTCAACTCTATTCTTTAATTTTTACATACACTATCATCTGAACCAAATCTATACTATGCTTAAATTTGGAATTAACAATTATATGCTAGTAATTAGTTTACACTTTTATTTTTAGCTATTTTCATGCTTAGAGTAGCTCACATAGTCTAATTAGGTGATTTTTCAATATACCACTTAGTTGCACTATTTTTATCTTTCTTGCACACACTACCAAATCATATAATTTCAAAATGTATTTAACATCTATCTACCTAAAGCCTACCTACTCAAATTTTATCACTAATGGGGAAGCCAACTTGGTTTTTTGGTCAAGTATAAACACATGGTTAATGGTATACATTAGCAAAGCACTTGACACCTTTATTTCTATAGGATTGTGAAGTGGGGGGGTAGGCCCTAATACCAATCCACTACCATTGCCAACACATATCCCTTTCAACCTAAACATCTTAAAACCATCCATAGATTGCTTTTTAGTTCTCTATTTTTAACCAAATTCTCCATCACACTTAAAATAAAACTTTATAATAATCTAACAACACTCAGGATGACCATTTACTTAGCATTTACTTTTTAGTTGACTATTTTCTCTTTGTACATTGTATGTTGTATTGAAAAAACTTGCATTAGCTAGTGTTGGTGCAAGGTTTTATGTTGTGTGCCTATGTTGATTGGATCATTCTCACTTGATCTAATTTCTTTTGTGCTTACTTCCATTTATTGATTTAAATTACATTTCAAAAGAATTCCCTATTTTTAGTACACTATTATTCTATTTGACACAATCTCTTACAAACTATCTCTTTCCTTGACTGGAGTACTAAGTCAACCTGATCAACCCAATACTCCTTTCTGCCTCTTAGGTTACAGTACTAAGTTGACCTCATCAACTCTGTATCCTTTTAGGCTTTATTCTATTTTAAGTTAAAGTATTAAGTCAACCTGGTTTACTCAGTATCCTTGTTGGCTCAGTTTTCATACCTTGTTTCTAGTACTAGGTCAACCCAGTAGACTCTGTACCCTTATTTGCATTTTCTCTCTCCTTGATTTACATCAACTTTGCCTTACCTAGTCTCTCTCTTTCATCATGAAATTCATGTTTGAATACAACATTGAGTTGAATTAAATAGATATGATGAGTCTTACCAACTCTAATAGTTTCTCCCATAAGCAACTTGTGGCTCCTATCCTAGATGAAAATAATGTTCATATAACCACTCGCACTATAAACTATGGGATCCCTCCTCATTCTTATTTGATTTTTATTCCCCTTTTCTCATTTAAAGATCAGTCTGAATAAGATTATACCCCATAAATGTTCTTCTTCATCAATGAGTTTCCTCAACATCGAGGAAAGGATCTTTCTACTATTTACCATCTCATGATAAGTGGTCAAGTCAAAGATCCCCATTCACCTTCTCCCACATTTTCACATGGATTTATAGATACTAGCTTCTTTTATTCTCAGCCTCTTCCCTCTATTTTTAACCCTTCTCATACCATTACTTCGTATTATTTTATTTCCTCCACCTCCATGCCGAGTATCTCTACTAACATGGTAGGTTCTACATATAGTGGGCCTCTTCCTAGACCAACTCTTCTCAAATCTTTCAACAGTACATTGTTTGCTACCCATGGTAATCATGCCTCTAGTGCTACTTCTTCTCATCCCCTTACTAGCCCATATTTTGCCACACAAGAAAATTATGCCACTAGTACCTCACTTACTAAAAACTTTTCTCAAGCTCCTACTAACACCCATAGTGGTACCCAAGCCACTATTACCAATTCTAATGCTTCAAACAATAATACAACTCAAGCCCATCAATTCCTATTAAAAACTCTTAATCAAATAAATTTTTTTCAAGCTAATAATGTAAATCAAATGATGAAAATAAAAAATCACCTTATCCATCTTCAAACCCACCCTCAATAGATACCATGGGGCATGCATAATCATAATGTTCTCCCACCTCCTCTTTAATATTCCCATGGTAATATTATCCCTCAACCTCCCCTTGTTAACAAAACAATCAAGCATATTCAAAAGGAACCTCTTACATCTCAAATTGCTAATATTAGTATAGTAGGTATCACCCCTACCATTTCTTACAATGGATCAATTGATCATACTCTTCATTTGAAAAATTTGGAAATATATATAAAGACTGGGTTAAATTAAACACATTTGCCGGTACCAATATATTAGAAAACACTCTCATGGGTGATAATTTAAATTGGTACAACCAAATTAAATATCATTCTATTACTAGTTTGGAAGATTTAGTAAATGCTCTAATCCAAGCAAATTAGTGATCTCCCTAAAAATACATTGGCCCATTTTATCAATTGTAATCAACTTTAAAATGAAACCGCACAAGCTTTTATTAAACAATGGAAGACCTTGTCTAACAAATGTGAACATAATATGGCTGATGATAACCTTTTCCATTTATTCACCAATGTTCTTTTTCTCAAGTTATAATATCAAGTTTGGACTCTCTCTGTTATGCCTATTTTTCACACACCCACTCAATTTTTTAAAACTAACACTCCTTCTGCCATAGAGATTACCCAGTCATAAAGTTTAAAAATATGTCAAAAACTTAATTAATTATTAGTAAATTTAGATGCATATTTTCAATTATATAATTTGATGATTATTGGTCTATGAATTTGTATTTATATTTTAAGTGGTTTCGAAAAGCATAAATGGATGAATGAATAAAATATCCATACATATTTATCACTGATGAATATTTGAGATTAGTCTTTTTTTTTTAGTTGATTATTGATTATATTATGGTACAACATTTTCAATTTGAAATCATAAATTTTATATGGTTTATCATGATAGCATTCAGATATCTACATTGATCTTCAACTGAGTATTTTATATGGATTTCATATCAGTTTTTAGTTGATAGCTCAATTAGATTATGATAATTTGATATTTATAATGACAGTATGTGAGATGGTTTGATCAAAATAAAAATATATTCTTGATTGGTTATAAGGGTTTTTGATTAATTCAAATTCATTTGCAAGCATAAAATATGGATTGTCATGATGAATATGACATTATATGAGGCAATTTAGAATTTGATATTAATTTTTTAAACTTAAATTATTTTCTAAAGATATTAAGCATCCTAAGGGGTTGAAAGTTTTAAACCTAACACTTCATTATGCTAAGGTCCTATTTTAAATATCCTAGGTTCTAATGTAATGTAATTCGAAGATCTTAATATTCACTTGAGGCTTATTCATTTCAAAAGTTTTATTAACTAAGGTTATGTTATTTTTTCAAAGCATAAAGGTTTTGTATGATCATGAAGGATTTATGACATAATTTATTTTTATTCAAAGGAATATTAAATAAATTTGTTGGTTGGTAAGTTGAGCTGGTAGTCTATTTGGCAGATTTCATGGCATGTTAGCCAGTAGAGTGAGTTAATACGAAGCACGATAGAGGCTTCGAGATATTGGTGAGATTATTTAGCAATTTAAAGAATTTAATGAAATGGGTACATGCCTTGAATCTCATAAAATGGTAAAATTTTTAGCAGGACTATTGGTTGTTACTAAGTTTGATGGCGTTGTTAACTTGGTTGGTGGAATGCTAATTACTAGTCTCAATTCTAATGAGCCAATAATGATTGGGCACATAATCAAAGTAGTTAATTTGGGGGACTTAGCTTACATATAGCATTATTTTCCTTATAATGGTCATTTTGTGAAGCATTTTTGTGGAAATAGCACTGTCAAATTGGAGTTTGGATTTGTAGACAAAATTTATGAAAGGAGAGTTACAAAGAAACACATAAAAGGTATGCCAATAACAAAGTGATTGAATTTTGAAGAAGAATAAATTCTATCAAATGGTTTTTGATTGCATGGAAAGAAATATTATTTCTAGTTTGCATGTTTCGATAAGTTTTAACTTAAGATCTGCATGTATGTTTTGGGAAGTTAAAAAATCTTTCAATTTTTTTGTTGTCATGTTTTATCTATGCATGAGATATCAATGAGAAATGGCTTTAGTTTTTAATATATATAATAGTTTATCTTGATGGATGCTCGATGGATGATGAGATAAAGATTATGATTCTATTAGAATGATTCAAGTATGATTTTATTTTGAAAAGAATAATATGAATTTGCTTACTTGAATACATATATTAGTTTTGGTATTCTTTTGATTGATAGTAAAATGGCACTTCAAGCACACCAATTATAGTTTGAAAACAATATATCTATAGTTTTATACACACCTAGGGTTTTGTGTAAAAGTGAACTTTGTTTGTTTTCATGAATATTTGGAAGGATTCAAATAAATATATGGTCTATCATTAAAAAGTGATAAAAAAAGGGATTATGTTCAAACATGCAAATATATTGTTCATATATAGATTTGTATAGAATCATAAAAACATGGGTTTTGAAGGAAAAGTTTGCATGGTTATGTCATGAAAATTTAATATGTTGAACTAAGTCTAAAAAGATAATGGAGGCTTATCTCGACTTGCACCTTTCATTTTTGGGTTTCAATGGTTTTTGTTATAATAAATTTTGGGTGTTTCAAGTTTGAGGTTTTATAAAATGAACTTTGAAAGTCTGGTAGATTTGAAATATTTATGAGTATAAGGATAAATGTGTGGAAATATTTTATGGATAGTCTTGATTTGTTGGTACAAAAAGATAGTTTTGAGTTTTGTTCAAAGTCTTAGAAATAAAAGAAATGGATAATAATTTTAATGAAAAACTAAAATGAGTTATTTTTTAGTTTCAAATATATGATTTAGAAGATATATTTTGGACATGCAGTTTTCTATTTTGATGTTTCTGTTGGTTGAATATTATACAGTGACATTATTTGAGGCACATCAATTTATATTTTGAGCTTTATTTCAAAGTTGTGTAGCATTTGATATGAGATGATTTATGTATATTCACAAAGATATTATATGGATAGGTTTGGTATGTTTCTAATATGTCATGAATAATTTGTTTAGATGTATTTTATATAGACATTTTGGTATTTTTATTGAAGTCAAATTTGAAGATGTTAAATGTTTTCTGTGTGAAGAATTCTTGTTGATATTTATTTAAAATGAATACATGCAAAAATTATACATGGTTTTGTTTGTTTAAGATGATGTTCAGGAAGTAGAAATAGTGCTAAGAGAGTCCAGGCAAAATATATTTATAGGGTTTCATATTGAAATTTTTTTGGGATAGTATGATGTTGATATTTTCAAAAGTCATAAAAGTTGATTTTCAGTTTGAATTATGATAGTGAAAGATATGTTATTATCCAATTTTTTTTAATGAAAGTTTTATGATGGTTTAGTTTTTTTATTAACACATGGAAACATATGTGGTTTTAAGTTGAGAAACACTTGTCAGGAATAGGACTTTGTGGAAATTTTGCTTTCAATTATTTAAATTGGTTTAATTTATATTCTGAGATAATATTCATACAGTGAGAACAGAAAATCATGAAGATATGATAGAATATTTTGAAAATAAAATTATGATAATATTACTTTATTTTAAAAATTTATTTGATTTTAAAGGATATTTTGATGCAATCAAAATAGAATATTGTGAGGATAGTTGGAGTAATTTTATTTTATTTTAGTCAATAGATAGTTCAGAGATTTTTTTTCGTAATAGATTTTATAAGTGTTTGTGTGTTTGATATATATAAATACAATTTGGTTCCATATTAAATAAATGCATGTTAATTTTTCAATCATAAATAATCAATTTTTGAATATATTTTAAATTTATAGGATGTCGAGCTGAGATCAACTTGAATTAGGTAGAGATATTGATAATCAAGATTAAGGAAGAAATCAGAGTTCTGATAACATGAATCAGTAGAACCTAAATAGATAATTCCCAAGGGGAGGTTTTAGGGCTAGAAGATTTGGCCTAGTTATACTAGTAAGGGAGCCAGGATGTCAATCCACTTTGATGCCACTGACTCTAAATTTTAGAATGTTTTCAATAATTTACCCTTCAACCTTGCAAACCATAAGGGTGATAGAGGATTTTGTGGCTATAGATTTAGAGCTCGGTCTCATTCTCATAATAGTTCTTCTCACCACTTACAGAATAATTCACAACATTTTTCAATTCAGTCACCTACCCCAAAGAGAATCCAGCATGTTAATGAGCCACACTATGTTAATGAAACCACTTAGCTAGACACTAAAGTAGCCCATATTAAGAACTTTTTCAATCTTGATTTACTACTTTTTTATGATAAACCTTCACCCTCTCAGAGATATCCTAATTTAGGATGCAAAAAATTAAATTTGAAAGAACCACTTTCAAGTTGCAAAAAATGCAGTCTTGAAATTTATCCAACCACTTCAGACAAATGGTTAGGTAGTCAAAATGACATGGACACTCTAGTTGAGGTCAGAGTTATCAAGTGGATTAAGCTAGAAGTGGATGATCATGCAAGTAATTCAAGAACAAACATGGTTCACCTTCCATTTATTGAGATGAAATATAATAATTGTGTGAATCAACAGAGAAACCCAGTGATTGAGGTTCTTTTTAATTTTGATGATTATTGGATATCATCAAGATAAATTTTTATTTCAAAGTTGAACTTTTAAATTAGTAGAACTTAAATATTTTTAGATTTGATACTTTAATTTTCATGTTTTGATATTTTGATCATAATATTTTGAAAGTAAAACAGACTTTAATTTTTTGATATATATAATATGCTTAAGTAATTTTTGAAAATATGCATTATGATATTCATATAAATAGGACTTTCATTAACTTTAATTTATCTATTTATTTATTTAAATATGTTATTCTATTTTATTATTAATTGATTAAAGATCCTCACTTGTTAGGAAGTACTTGGTTTATATTCAAATACTTGATCTATTAAGACTTTTAAGTCTTAATTAAATCTTAACTAATAATTTTTTATATTAATTAATTATTAAAAAATAATTAATTAAGTTAAATAAATAACTAAGGTTAGTTACAACTTTTTTCAATCAAATTTGAAGCATAAAAATATATCAAAGATTCATTTAAAGAGAGGAATAACATAGGTATTAAAGACTTATACATTATGAAGTTAACCATTTATCTCTCTCTCTCTCTCTTCTATGCAACTTCTTTGAGATAGCATGACTTTTACAGATGGATCAAATAGTACTTTCTCTGATGATTGAGTAAATTACTTAAGTAATACAGGTATATCCAGTTTTATATTATCATTTATAACAGATTATCTAAAGTTTGTCAAGTTTAACATCTTTTAATGATTGCTCCTTGCAGTTCTATGTGCAGAATCCAAGTATTCAACCTGAATAATGACTAAAATTTTATTATTTGTGACATTTTATCGATCTATTTGATTGTAAAAGTTGTTTATCAAGATATTTTGTAAATAAAGATGTTAGTTTCTCAAATAAAAGTGATCTATTTTGTTAAGGTGACTCTCTCTATTAAGATTCACATGTTTTATCTATATTGCACATTATATTGACTTTGACTTTAATTTAGCTTAATCTGATTTATATTAATTTTTAATTAATCTAATTTTCTTTAGTTTCATATATTTACTTTTACTTACTTTTTATTTCTATTTTTTTAAAATTAATTTCTTAGATTAGTCTCCTTTATTTAATTTCTTAGAATTAGACTTAGATTTTAGATTAGTTAATTTGTAGATTTAGTTTAAATCTAGATTATTTTAGTTTGTTAGACTTAGTTAAGTTAGATTAATTTGTTTATGTTTAGTTTAATATTTTATTTAAATAGTTTGTTATTTCTTGCTTATTTTAGTTTGTTGGTTGTTTATTTATGTTTCTTATGTGTTGAGTTCTTCTTGCTTATTTACTTTATAGAATATTTATTCATCTTTGATTCATCTCAATTCTATTTTACTTGTATTTTTTATTTTTTATTTTGGTGTTATTTAGAATTTATTACAGCAAAATCAAGGTATTACTTTCAAATATATTATATTATTGAATCAGATTTTTTTCTTTCAAAAGATCATTTTATTTATAGACCTTCTCTATCAAATAGGATAGATTATACATTCATATCTAAACTAATTCATTATTTGATAAATTTTATATTTAAAATTATAATGAAATATATTATATTCAATAACTTATTATTTTATAGAATATTTTAAAAAAACTCTCACATCTTTAGAATCATAATTAAACCTTTAGAACCCTGCTATTAGATTGGTATGATTCCAATTTAAACTTCACAATAAGCGAAAAAATTGATTAGTTGATAGTATAATTTTTATCATCAATAAATTTAATGATTTCACTGAAAAATCTTCATAAATCTTATTTGTTCAGAGTTGTGTTTTCTTCTTGCTCATGGTACTTGGAGGATAGCCTCATATTATCCAACCTAGAATTGATATTATTAATGATCAAGTTGATGTTGCTTTTAATTTAACATATTATGTATGTTATAATCATCCTCATAATCTTTAGCATGTAATCTAAGTCATAAATGAAGAAGAATAAATAGTAGAATTTGAGGTAGATTAGTATTCTAATCTTACTCTTGAAACTCAATAAGATATTTTAAATACAAATAAACAAATTCAAGAAGATAGAGCTAAAGTTTTAACTGCTAATCTTAGGTCTAGAACTCATTTTCTTTCTAGTTATTTTCTTTTTGATGATTTGGTTATGCCCTCTGAACCTACTATTATAAATCTAAAATTAAATCAAGTTGATCAGATTCAAAAAAAATAGTTAATTTAAGTAGAAGAGACTATTGAAACTTCCAATGAGAGATCAATTAGAAGATAGGATACAAAAGCTAATTCATGAACTACAAAAGAATAGAGATTAGAATTATCTCACTAAAGATGAAGCTGATTTCAAAGCTGAAGCAGAATAATAGATAGCTATAAATTCATGTATTTATACAAATCTAATTAATATTGAAAATCATCCAAGTAAATTACCTTCTCTTAAATGATTAAATATTTCAAAAAAATTGGAGCTCTTGGAGAATCTTGAGAAGATCATTTAGAAGTGTTTAGATTAGTTTGTGATATTCTTGGTATAACAAATAAAAATATTTGTTTAAATTTTTTTGTTGAAACACTTAAAGGGAAAGCTTACCAAGTATTTATTAGTTTACTTTCTAAATTTATCAACACATGAAAAAATATTGAAATGGAAAAATATTGAAGAATGGTTAGAGTTATCTTTTGGGAAAGCTAAATAAGACTTTGATCTAGTCAATGATCTTGTGAATTTTTTCCTTGATCCAGGTGAAATCGTCTATCATTTTATTACTAGAGTTACTAAGTTGCATCAAAATATCTCACATGATCTTAGACCTTCTAAGAAGCCATCTAGATTTTATTTTTGTAGTGCTTTACCTTTAAAATATAAAATAGCTTTGGAGGATACAGATATTATAGAATATAATGAAAGTATAACATTCTAAATTGATTATGAAAGGAAACTTAAAATTAATGGATATAAAAATAAGTCTTTTATAAATCTAAATTCAAATAATGCAAAAAATTTAAAAACTATTCAAAGTCTAAGAAATGGATTGGTCATTGTTAAAAAAAATTAATTGATTAACTTTCTTCATCTAATAGAAACAATAATGAAAGTAAAAAAAATAAAAATTGATTATTATTGTAATGTTTGTGTATTGAATCATGATCCAAATTCATGTATTATTGTTCACAAGTTTTAAAAAAATTCAAAGACAAGATCTTATATCTGAAGATCTAGTAGACAACATAAACATGTATGTTCTTAATGATCCATCAAAAAATAAAAGTGCTTATGTTGTTAATAAGTAAAATAAACATTATAATTCTTCTCAAAATAACAAAATAAAAAATAATTAATCATCTTTTAATGATAAAGATAAAATGATTCAAAACAATGTTTCAAGTAATTTGACTGATAACTCTTCTCAAAATATTCATTTATCAACCAATTATAATAATAGTCAATATCAATATTATAAGCTTAAGAATTTTTGGCAATCTGATGATAAACTTATAATATAATTGATGATTTATCTACAATAAAATTTATATTCTCATTACTACAAGCAGTTAGTCTTCCAAAATAACTTGATAAAATCAATAAAACTATTAAAATCATAAAACTAATGTAGGGTTACAAGAAGACAGTAATGAACAATCAATTTTTGTTCAAAGTTATGATCCTCATACAGACTATATACCTCCCTTTTATGTTTCAATAAAAAAATTTAATAAATTAATCAATAATTATATCTTCGATACGGGTGCTTCAAAGAATATAATGCCTAAATTTATTGCAGATCAATTAGACATATCTTATAAAATTAAAAATAGGAAGCTTACTAGATTTAATTTTAGACAAACTAAAAATTATGGTAAATTTTGAGACAGTCAATAAAATTGCCTAAGATGAAAGAATAAGATGCATGATTAATGTCCAAGTTTTAGACATTCTTAGTAATTATGTCATGTTATTAAGAAGGGATTGGTCAAAGTCAACTGGTGATTTTTTTTAAAAATATATCACATGAGTTCTTGTTAATAATAGAATTGATTTCATTAAAAGAGAAGATTGGTCTAATACACCTATAGAATTATCTGTTTCTTCAATTGTTGTTTATGTTGAGAGAAGAATTGGAACTTATGAGTAACTAAATTTAGATGAACCAAAAAATCAACATAAAATTTTTTTTGAAAAAAATATTTTTTGGTCACTTTATTTTGATGGAGCTTATTCTCAACAAGGTAATGGTGCTGGAATTTGTTTAATTTATCCTTTTGATAAAATATTTTATTATGCTTATAAATTATCGTTTGAAAACATTAATAATATAGTAGAATTTGAAGCATTATGTTTAAGTTTGAAAAAAATCATTGAACTTAATATTAAGCATTTAAAAGTATTTAGAGATTATAAATTAGTTGTTAGACAAGTTCAAAAAAATTATAAAACTAATCAAACTCATTTACATTGTTATAGGTAAAATGTGTGGTCTTTACTTGAATATTTTGAAGCTTTTAATATCACTCATATTATTAGAGAATATAATATTAACAATGATAAGCTTGTTATTTTTGCATCTAACCTAACTTTAAGTGAGAGTGAATCAACCACAAACTTCTCTTATGCTAAAAATTTTTTGATTTAAAATTCTTGATTTCAATGATAATTGTCTTATTTTTAGTTGTGATGAACACATAAATTTATTCATTAAAATTAATTATTTTGATCGTGATGATTACGTATTAAATTATGATGATTATTTACAATTAAGTACTAATAAATTACTTTTTGATTTAGTAAGCTTAGAATCTATGTTTACACCTAATGATCAGTCCAAGATTTTTAAAATGGAAGAGCCTTCTAAAAGAATCATAGGTAAAACTATTCCTATCAATTTAGGTACAAAAGAGGATCCTAAATGTGTATTTAAGAATTCAAGTTACTGCGAGTGAGAAGGTTAAATTTATTAAGTTATTTAAAAAATTCATTGATGTATTTGTCTGGTCATACAAAGATCTTAAAAATTATGATATTGATATTATTAAACATGATATACTTATAAAACTTAGTATTAAATTTATGAGATAAAAAAATATGAAGAATTAACCTTTTGTTAGAGGACACCATTAACAAAGAGCTAGACAAAATAATTGATATTGGTGTCATTTTTCTAGTAAAATATTTTGAATATGTAGCTAATTTAGTGTCGGTTAAAAAGAAAAATGGTGATATTAAATTGTGTGTTGATTTTAGAGATATGAATAAAGTTAACGTTAAGAATAATTTTTCTCTACCAAGTATAGATCAGATTTTATAATAAATTACAGGATCAAAAATGATGTCTTTATTATATAGATATTTTAGTTATAATCAAATTTTTGTAAATCTTAAAGATGCACATAAGACTACTTTTACTACTCATAGAGAAACTTTTTAGATTAATTAATGCAGGAACTACTTTTCAAAGAGTTATGCATGTTGTTTTTGATGACTTGATTAGCATTGTTATTCAAATTTATCTTGATGATCTCATTGTTTATTCAAAAAGATAAAAAAAAATCATTTAGATCATCTTCGTGAAGTTTTCACAAGATGTAGAAATTATAAAATTTCTTTGAATCCAAAGAAATAAGTCTTTGGTGTTACCAAAGGTAAGTTATTATAACATATTATTTCTAAGAATGGTATTTCTATAGATCTTGAATGCATTAAAGTTATTAAAGAGTTACCTCTTCTTAAAAATCAATATACTTTAAAAAAATTCTTTAAAACTTTTAACTTTGTTAAAAAATTCATGTCAAAGTTTGCTAATAAGTCTAATATTTTATAGTTATTGCTTCAGAAAGATAAAATTTATAATTGAGATGAAAGTGTTGATTTAGCATTCAATAATATTAAATATGTTATTGTAAGTACTCTAGTTCTTGTTAAACTAGATTTGAAGAAAGTATTCATTTTTTATGTTGATACTATTAAAAAAGCAATTGAAACTGTTATCACTCAAGAATTTGAAACGAATGATGAAAAATCAATTAATTATATGAGTCAAATTTTAAAAGATACTGAAACTAGGTACCCTCTTATTGAGAAATTTATTTTCTCATTGGTTTCATCTTTGATTAAATTTCATTATTTATTGATGAGAAACAAAGTTTTTATGTGATCTAATGTACTTGTTTTGTCTTATCTTTTGAAATAACCAATCATTTAAAGAAGGCTTGTTAAGTGGATATTATGAATTCAAGAGTTTGATCTTGAATTTGAAACCTCAAAAATAATTAAAAGTAATAACCTGGTAGAACATTTAACTGAAAATGTTTTTTCAAATATTAATGTTTTAGTCTTGTTAGTTGATGATAATTTAAATGCAAAATCTCATTTAAATATCAGGAAGATTTTTGATTTTTTTTTTTAATTTAAAATTTTATTTAGAAATGAATGATTGGGATTTTATGTTGGTTGAAGATGGTTACTATCATGACTTAGTCTTTTATTTTTAAAATTAAGTTTGTCTTAACAATTTTGATAAGAAGCAAAGATGTTTCTTGCGTTTAAAATCTTTAAATTTTTATTTATTAGAAAATTTTCTATTTTATAAAAATAGAGATGGAGTTTTATTAAGATGTCTTACATATCGTCAAACTCAAAAAAAAATTAGAGGTTGTTTTAGATTAAGGTAAAAACAGGTTTTGAAGGGACCCTGAAACAAAGATAGAAAGATGAAGCATTTATGACCACAGGGAAAACCTAAAACCTACTACAAAGAAGTAACAAAAATAGGTTTTATATGGACCTAAAACCACCGAAAAGACCACAAGTCATGACCCAGGTTTTACATAAACCTGGCTACACCATAGTCAAAAGATAAAAAAAAACCAGGAAATAGGACTAGATAACACAACCAACTAGAAGAACCAGGCTATTCTTCCAGTTCCAAAATCATTTTCACTGCTTCCTTACCTTTTACAGCAGTATCCTAAATTTTAGTAGCCGCCGACATGGCTCCCTCTTGCATAGCTTTCTTTCTTGAGCTCTGTCTCGTCCTCTTGCTAGGCCCCTCCAAGGATTTGATCTCCTCATTAGCTCTTTTTCCAATATTAACAGCTGCAGCACATATGTTAGATGTTACTTCCTCCATTTTCATTATGCTCTCCTTGATGAGTTCCCTTAGGTTATTCTCAGTCTTTGAGCTTGATGGGGATGTCTCTCATCTATTTTTCCATGTTATTGATTTTGTTCCAAGCTGCCTTCTGGTTGTCTTCCATTATTTCTATTTTCCTTTTGAGATCCATTATCTCCTTAAACATCCATGAATCGAGTTGGAGGATAGCCTCTGCTTTGCAATTAACCCATCTCGTAGGTGTGTGCCTTCCATCGTTCTGTCTTTTATCACTCCATTCTTCTGTGTTCTTATTAGGACTGTTTCCACCTTCTTCAATGTGGTCCTCTCTTCCCCTTTGATTCTGCTCCTTAGTTTCAGCTTGAACTCCCAAGTCTGTTTCTTGGTTGTCGGCCTGAACTGTGTTTTCCCTCTCATTTATTGAAATAGGGTCCTCAACAGGGTCATCCAGGACTTTATCATCCTCAACCACTTGCTGGTTTTCCTCAGAGTCATGTTCACTATTTTTAGACTTTTCCTCTATGTTGACTCCTTCTTTCTCATTCTTCTCTTGAACTTCTTCTTCCTCATTGGAACTTGAATTCCTGCTTTCTGTTCCTCCCTCTTCCTCCAAGCTTTCCTCCCCAGACTTATCAGTTCTCTCCCACTCTGTATCCTCGTCAACATTCTGAATCTTGACACTAGGGGGCTTGATTTTATCTTTCCCTTTAACAATTTCACTCTTAGTACTCCGTGAATCCTTGTTTTTCTCCAGATAAGAAAAAATTAGAGGTTGTTATGAAAGAAATTGTGGTGGATATTATGCTACAAAAACTATTGCTTATAAGGACCTAAGAGCATGATATTATTGACCTACTCTTTTTTAAGATGCTTATAAGTTAGTTCATTCTTGTATGTCATGTCAATTGTTTGTTGGTAGAGATAAAGTTGCCTACAATGCCTTTAAATATTATTATTCTTGAAAAACTATTTATAAAATAGAGGACTAACTTTATTTTAGATATATATCCTTGTTCATTTACTAATCATAGATATATATTAATAGCAATAGATTATTTCAATAAGTGGCATGAAGCCAAAGCACTTAAAAGTTCTATAATAAGTGAAGTAATTTCAATTTTAAAAAATCAAATTTTCTCTAAATTTAGAATTATTTATGAAAATATTTTTAATAATGAACCTCAATTTGTTTCGAATGAATTTTTAGAGTGTTTAGAGAAATAATCTATTATATCTAGTCATTCATTCAAATATTACCCTCAAGGTAATGGTCAAGCTGAATCAACGAATAAAAATCTAATTTCAATCATGAAAAAAATAGTTTGTGAAAATAAAATGAATTGACATCTGAAAATTTTTAAAGCTTTATGGGTTAATAGAACTATTGTTAAAGTAACAATCAGTTATTCACATTTCATGTTAGCATATAGATTTGAACTCACCTTACTAATAAAACTTCAGATTTTTTCAGCTATAACTACTCTACAATATGTTGTTAAAGATGCAAATTGGATCAAACAAAGATTGTATGATCTAATAGTTCTTGATGAATCTAAAGCAACAACATTGCAAAAACTAAAAAGCGTTAAACAAAAATTTAAAAATAAAAATTGATAAGAAAGTTTCTAATAAAAATTTTAAAGTTGGTGATCTAGTTTTATATTGAAACAAAGCTCACAAAGATCCTAGTAAACATAAAGTTGATTCATTATGGCTTGGTCCTTATCGAGTTGAAATTGTACTTAAAAATAATGTTTTTCATTTAAAATATCTTGATAGAAATTGGTTGTGTTAGTTAATGGTCATCATTTGAAATTATTCCATAATTATTATTTTTAATTTTTGTTTTTTTTTTCTATTTTTTTTTTAGTTTTGTGTTTTTTTCTTATATATCTTGTTTTGTTCTTTTTTGTTTTAGTTTGTTTTATCTACTTTTTATTATTGCTTATTTTTACTTTTGAAAAGATCAACAAGTGTCTAAAATGAATGAAGTATCATATTATGAAGGAAGAATGTGAAGATGCTACAATTCTACTGTAAATATTAATTATTTTTAGATATTACTCTTTATAAATTTAGTTTTATTTATACATGAATAATATATGCTGAGTTATAACTAGTTGCTAAAAAAATACTTGATTTTTAGATATTATATTTAAGGTATTTGTATTAATTTATGCATTTAACCCGAACTTCTTTGTTATATCATTTCCTTTCTTTGTGTCATGCTAATCGAACATCTCATCCCTTATTGATATTCATTACTAAAAAAGTTCATGGGTAGCTTATTGAGAAATGATTTACTCAGATTACACTCTTAAGATTATATTTTTATCAATAGATAATTTGATTGTTACTCAATTTCATTATTCAAAATTTACTAACAAGGTTGTTAGTGTTATGCCTATTTTTCACACCCTCTCTCAATTTTTTGAAACTAATACTCTTTCTATCACAGAGATGATCCAATCATAAAGTTTAAAACTATGTCAAGGAGTTAATTAATTAGTAATATATATAGATGCATATTTTCAATTACATAAGTTGATGATGATTGGTTTATGAATTCATATTTATATTCTAAGTAGTTTCAAAAAACATAAATAGATGAATGAATAAAATATGCATATATATTTATCACTGATAAATATTTATGATCGATCATTATATTTTTTAGTTGATTACTGATCAGATTATAGTATAACATTTTCATTTTGAAATCAAAAAATTTATATGATTTATCATGATAACATTCAGATATCTACATTGATCTTCAACTAAGTATTTTATATGAATTTTAGATCAATTTTTAGTTGATAGCTCGATCAGATTATGATAATTTGATATTTTTAATCATAGTATATGACATGATTTGATCAAAATGAAAATATATCATTGACTGGTTATAATGGTTTTCAATTAATTCATATTCATTTGTAAGTATAAAAAATGGATTGTCATGATGAATATGACATTATATGAGTTGGTTTAGAATTTGATATTAATTTTTGAAAGTTAAATTATATTCTAAAGATATTAAGCATCCTAAGGGGTTATAAATTTCAAAACCTAACACTTCATTATGCTAAGGTCTTATTTTAAATATCCCAAGTTCTTATGTAATCTAATTCGAAGGTCATAATATTCACTTGATGTTTATTAATTTCAAAAGTTTTATGAAGTAAGGTTATGATATTTGTTCAAAGCATAAAGGTTTTGTGTGATCACAAAATATTTATGACATAAGTTATTATTATTCAAAGTCATATTGAATAAATTCATCGATTGGCAAGTTGAGTTGGCAGTTCATTAGCTAATTTTGTGATATGTTAGCTGGCAGGGTGAGTTAATACAAAGCATGATAGAGGCTTCGAGATATTGGTAAGATTATTTGATGGTTTAAGGAATTTAATGAAATGGGTACATGCCTTGAATCTCATAAAATGGTAAGATTTTTAGTAAGCATATTAGTTGTTACTAAGTTTCATGGCATCATTAACTTAATTGGTTGAATGCTAAGTACTAGTCTCAATTTTAATGAGCCAATAGTGATTGGGAATGTAAGAATGATAGTTACTTCAGGATAATTAGCTTATAAATAGCATTATTTTCATTGTATAGGTCATTTTATGAATCTTTCTTGCAGAAACGACACTCTATGGGATTGGAGTTTGGAGTTGTAGATAGAATTTGTGAAAAGAGAGTTGCAAAGAAATCCATACAGGTATGTTAATAACAAAGTGGTTGAATTTTGAAGAAGAATAAGTTTTTTCAAATAGTTTCTGATTGCATGGAAATAAATATTGTTTTTGGTTTGCATATTTTGATAAGTTTTGACTTAAGACCTACATGTATCTTTTGGGAAGTTAAAAGAGCTTGCAGTTTTGTGGTTGTCATGTTTTCTATGTGCATAAGATATCAATGAGAAATGGCTTTAGTTTTTGATATATATAATAGTTTATCTCGACATATGATCGATGGATGATGAGATAAATATTATGCTTATGTCAAAATGATTCAAGTATGATTTTGTTTTGAAAAGAATAATAGGATTTGGCTTACTTGAATACATCTATTAGTTTTGTTTTTCTTTTGGTCGATAATAAAATGATGTTTTGAGCACATCGATTATAGTTTGAAAATAATATAATTGTAGTTTCGTACACACCTAGGTTTTTGTGTAAAAGTGAACTCTATTTGTTTATTTTTGTGAATATTTGGAAGGATTCAAATAAATATATGGTCTATCATTAAAAAGTGATAAAAAAAAGATTATGTTCAAACATGCAAATATATTGTTTAGTCGTAGCTTTGTACAGAATCATGAAAACATAGGTTTTGAATGAAAAGTTTTCATGGTTATGTCATGGAAATATAATATGCTAAACTGAGTCTAAAAAGATAATGGAGGTTTGTCTAGGCTTGCACATTTTAGTTTTGGGTTTCAATGGTTTTTATTATAAAAATGTTAAGTGTTTCAAATTTGAGGTTTTATAAAATGAACCTTAAAATTCTAATAGATTAAAAATATATCTGAGTATAAGAATAAATGTGTGAAAATATTTCATGGGCAATCTTGATTTATTGGTACAGAAAGATAGTTCTGGGTTTTGTTCAAAGTCTTGAAAATAAAAGAAATGGTTAATAATTTTATTAAAAAACTATAATGAGTTGTTTTTCAATTTCAAAGATATGATTTAGAAGATATATTATGGACATGAGGTGTTCTATTTTGATGTTTTTATTGGTTGAATATTATACAGTGACATTGTTTGAAGTGCATTGGTTTATATTTTGAGCTTTATTGCAAAGCTATATTAGGGTTTGATATGAGATAAGTTTTGTATATTCACAGATATATTATATGGATAGGTTTGGTATGTTTATGATCTGCATAAATAATTTTGTTAGAATTATTTTATATAGATGTTCTGGTATTTCTATTGAATTTAGATTTGAAGATGTTGAATGTTTTCTATGCAAAGGGTTCTTATTGATATTTATTTAAAAAGAATACATACAAAAATTATACATGGTTGTTTTTGTTTAAGATGATGTTTAGACAATGTAAATAGTGATAAGAGAGTCTAGGTAAAATATATTTATAGAGCTTCATATTAAAAAAAAATTGGGGCAGTATGATGTTGATATTTAGTTAGAATTATGACAGTGAAGATATGTTATTATCTAAGTTTTATTTTGATGAAAGTTTTGTGATGGTTTAGTTTCTTGGTTAACACATAGAAAGATATTGTGACTTTTAGTTAAGAAATACTTGTCAAGAATATGACTCTGCACAAATCTTTGTTTCAATTATTTAAATTAGTTCAGTTTATATTCTCATATAATATCTAAACAGTGAGAATAAAAATTCATGAAGATATGAAAAAAAAATTGGAAATAAAATTATGATAATATAATTTTATTTTAATTGTTCAGTTGGTTTTAAAGGATATTTTGATGCAATCAAAATAGAATATTGTGAGGATAGTTGACACAATTAGAACAATTTAGTTTTGTTTTAGTCAATAGATTTTTGTTGATAATGGATTTTATAAATGACTGTGTGTTTGATATACATAAATATAGTTTGGTTTCATATAAAATAAATTCATATTGATTTTTTAGTCATAAATAATTAGTTTTTGAATATATTTCAATTTTATAGGACTTCAAGCTAAATCAACCTAGATCAGATAGAGATAGTAATAAGGTTGGGGAAGAAATTAGACTTCTGGTAGTATGAATCAATAGAACCCAAATAGATAATTTTCAAGGGAAAGTTTTAAGGCTAGAATATTTTGTCCTAGGTATGCTAATATGGGAGCTAGGATGTCAATCTAATTTGATGCCACTGACCCTGAATTCTAGAATGCTTTGAACAATTTACCCTTCAATCCTATAAATCATAGGGGTGATAGAAGATTTTACGACCATATATTTGGAGCTCAATCTCATTCCCATAGTGTTTCTCACCACTTGTAGAATAATCCACATTATTTACCAGTTAAATCACCTATCTTAGAGAGAATCTAGCATGTTATTGAGTCGCACCATGTTAATGAAACCACTCAGCTAGACACTGAAGTAGCCCATGATAAGAACTTTGTCAATCTTATCTTACCTTTTTTTATGATGAACCCTCACCATCTCAGAGAGCCTATTTTAGGATGCAAAAAATTAAGTTTGAAGAAGTCACTTTAAGGTTGCAAAAAATGCAGTCTTGAAATGCATCCAACCGCTTCAAAAAAATGATTAGATAGTCTGAATGACACAGACACTCTAGTTGAGGTTAGAGTTCTCAAGTAGATTAAGTTAGAAGTGGATAATCATACAAGTGATTTAGAAACAAACATGGTTCACCTTTTAACTGTTTAGATGGAATATAATGAGTATGTGAATGAGCAATAAAAATTAGTGATTAAGGTTCTTTTTTATTCTGATGATTATTAGATGTCAACAAGATAAATTTTTATTTCAAAGTTGAACTTTTAAGTTAGAATAACTTAAGTACTTTCAGATTTGATACTTTGATTTTTAAATTTTGTTATTTTAACCATGATGTTTGGAAAGTACCGTAGACTTTATTTTTTTGATATATATAATATGCTTAAATAATTTTTGAAAATATGCATTTTGGTATTAATATAAATAATAATTTCATTAACTTTCATTTATCTATTTATGTATTGAAATATTATATTATATTTTATTATTAATTGATTAAGTGTCCCCACCCGTTAGGAAGGGTCCAGTTTATATTTAAATACTTGATCCATTAAGAATTTTAAGTCTTAATTAAACCTTAACTAATAATTGTCTATATTAATTGACTTTTAAAAAGTCAATTAAGTTAAATAAATAGTTAAATTTAGTTACAATTTCTTTTTTCAATCAAATTTGAAGCATAAAAGGAGATCAAGGATTCATTGGAAGAGAGTAATAACATAGGGATTGAAGACTTACATATTATAAAGTTAATCATTTATCTCTCTTCTATGCAACTTCGCTGAGATAGCATGACTTTTATAGATAGATCAAATGGTACTTTCTCTAATGATTGAGTAAATTACTTAGACAACACATATATCAAGTTTTATATTATTATTTATAATAGATTACCTAAATTTTATCAAGTTTATCTTTTGATGATTGCTCTTTTCAATCTTGTGTGCAGAATTCAAGTATTCAACTCGAATAATGATAAAAAAATTATTATTTATGATATTTCATTGATCTATTTGATTGTAAAAGTTATCTCTCAATATATTTTATAAAAAAAGATGTTGGTTTCTTAAATAAAGTTGATTTATTTTTTTAAGATGACTCTCTCTATTGAGACTCACATGTTTTATCTATATTATACTTTATATTGACTTTGACTTTATTTTAGCTTAATCTGATTTAGATTAATCTTCAATTAATTTAATTTTCTTGTATGTTTCCTTTAGTTTAATATATTTAATTGTGTCTTACTTTAACTTACCCTTTATTTATGTTTTTCTTTAAGTAGTTTCTTAGATTAGTCTCCTTTATTTAATTTATTAAAGTTAAACTTAATTAGATTTTAGATTAGTTAGTTTATAGATTTAGTTTAAATCTAGATTGTTTTAGTTTGTTAAACTTAATTAAATTAGATTAATTTGTTTATGTTTAGTTTGATACTTTATTTCTTTAAATAGTTTATTATTTCTTTCTTATTTTAGTTTTCTTGTTGTTGTTTGTTTGTGTTTCTTGTATGTTGAATTCTTCTTGGTTATTTACTTTATAGAAAATTTCTTCATCTTTAATATATCTCAATTTTATTTTACTTGTATTTCTAGTTTATTATTTTTGTGTTATTTAGAAGTTATTACAACAAAAACAAGATATTAATTCAAAATATATTATATTATTGAATCAAATTTTTTTCTTCAAGAGATCGTCTTGTTCATAGGTCTTCTCTATCAGATAAGAGAGGTTAAATATTCATATCTGAACTGATTTATTATTTTATAAAATAGATTTCTAAAATTATAATGGAATATGTTATATTCAATAACTTATTTGTTATTTATTAAAACATTTAAAAAATTCTTTCCATCTTTAGGATCACAATTAAACCTTTAGAACCTTACTATTAGACTAATATGATTTCAACTTAGCCTTCACAATAGGAAAAAAGATTGATTAGTTGACGGTATAATTTTCATCATTAACACTCTCTCCACGTAATTTGAAAGAGGTCATTGACCAAGTCAAATTTCAAGATTTATTTATGCATCAATTCAAGCCATCCCAAATTTTTATGGGTACTCACATGTTACTCAAGAATAAGATTCATCATACTTCAAATGATGGTGTCACTAACTCTTATGATACCATTCATACTATTCAAGTTATTATTCTTAACCAAACTTTAGAACAAGCTTCCCCTCCTAACCACATCATAAACCCTCATTTATCTTCATCCAATAACATCAATGTTCACAAACCTTTATCCCTAGTAGCATTATAAAAATTTCTACCAATGCATCTCCCATGAGAACTTGATCCCACTCAACCCATGAAACCTTGGTATGATCCCAATAATTTTTTTTGGTTTCACATTAGTTAGGGTCATTCTCATGAGACCTGTAGGAAACTTCTTAATCTAGTTATGGATTTCCTTTTTGGTCTCAATTTTGACCATGATTCTATCATTCATAAATGCCAATAAACCTATGACATTGCTTTCAAAGCTCATGAAACACAAACTAAATCTCAAGCTTTGAACCAAGATAATGCTCATTTGGCCATATATAAAGATCCTCTTTCAAATAACCAAGATAATCAAGACAAACCTACCTCTTCTACCAATAAAGTTGATAGTCTTATTGACCCAACTCTTGAAGAGAATGCAGTCAATATGATTAATATGTGAAGGGTGATTGATTTCATTGATCCTCATCCCATCCATACACCTTAATTGTCTCGCATATTTCTTGTTATCCAAGATTCTTCTCCAACTTACTTAATCGAGTTGGGGAAAGAAGACCTCATATATTTTGATGAAAAAATTGAAATACCTCCCTTGGATAACACTTCCCATACCATTTATACCATCCATCTAACTTCTTTACCTATCACCAATGATACTCAAACTTCTATCAACACTTCTTCTAATCTATCTCAAAGCAAACCTACATCAACTACTCCATCTTCTCAAGATAATAAAAAAACTTATCCTCTAATTAAACCTTTCACCTCTTATCAACATAAATTCACATTCACTTAGGATCCTCCTTTGAGGACCTCCTTCAACACTATGCACCTCTTTCCAATAGTCTTCTTATGGGTTATGATGAGTGGGATCCTATCATAGAGTTTACTAATCTCCCATCCTAAATCCCATTTATCAAATTCATATGGACCTCTCTGTAGCATCATAACCATCTTATGTAGCTTTTATTCGAAATGAACATCCCTCATCCTCCACTAGTAGGAAGCAAAACCACCTTATCAAGATCATAAGATAGAATTTTACAACAATGTGAAGAGATGTCCATACATGTTGATGAAACAATGGACACATTTATTTCCCTCAAATTATACATTACTTCTATGATCCTCAATGATATTTTTCTTTATGTGGATGATCCTCCTCTATTTATCAGTGTCCAAATTGGCAATATCCAAGTCAAGCATGTCTTGATTGATGAGGATTCTGGCACTTATGTTTCCCTTCTTGATTTTATCAAAACCCTTAAATATTCCAAATGCAACACATGTCAAGGCTATGATCGAAGGTAAATTCCTCCTTTAAGTTGTGTGTGGCTCCCCATTACCATCCCACCTATCATCATTCATGTGAAGGTGATGATCTTCAATTTTCCTCTATCTTATAAGATTTTACTTGGTAGGCCATGGATTCATCATATGAGAGTAGTTGCTTGTTATTCTTATCAATGTGTCAAATTTCCTCATAATGGATCCATCTATAAAATTTAATGTGACACTAATCCTTAGAATTTTGAATAATTTCAAGACCATAGTGTATTCAAGATTCCTATCCTTGAACCCTTGCCAACTGTTTCATTTTGTGAATCTCAATGATTTAACTTTCCTATCAATTTTACTCAAGGATATAATGGTCACCCCAAACTCATCAAGAATATACCCCCTAACCTCCTAGATTTTGATGATGATGATCTTGATGAGATCAATATCAAGATTAAAACTTTAGATCTCTCACCTCATCATCTCTCAACTTTCCACTTCTTTACAACCTCATTCTCATCAACCACCTTGTGATGATATACATGTTGTCTTAACTAAGACTCAACATTCCATTCATCACACAACATCAAATGACAAGTTCATCCCTACCTACACTATTGATCTTCATACACATGATTATGATGATGGTTATACCTTAGATGATCCATTCTTAGGAGGTTTGGTATAGGTATGAGATATTGTAATTGTTTGTTATCATTCCTCTTTGCTCTAGTCTTTCAGTGTATCTTATAGTATTTTATCCTATATTTTTTATAATTTTAGTATTTTTCCTCTTTATCATAGGGTAGATATGGTGCACACACCTCTAGTTTCTAAAGAACCTTATAGGATTATGCTTATGGATCATGCTATGACTGATCCCTATCAATTTTCTAGATACCACAACCCCTCTAGCCTAATTATCCCTGAGATGTTGGTGATAGTCCTTTAGTATTTGGTAGACCCTACCCCTCCCTCAATAGAGCCTAGTTTGGATCCCATTCCTACTCCCTCTATAGTTGAGTCTCTTCTTATTTCTAATCATATTTCTCCTTTAGTCAAATCTTGCCCAATCTCTCCACCAACCCCACCTTCTCTTTGTGATGGTTTATTCCCTTTACCATAGCCAGATCCTTCACCCATCAAATGGGTTGATCAACCTTATTATGACATTCATAAAATTACTAGTCATTAGACTAGAGATTATTCCCTATAATAAGCTTCTTCTACTTTTGTTTAACCTCTTTCTATGAGTACATATACCAAGTCTACTCACAAGCATATTTTTTGCTTTCATGGCATAGATAACCATTCATCCATGCATTATCACAAGATACAACAATATATCAACACCTTACATCCCACCACTCCTCAACCCTCAGACAAGGCTATACCTCCCCTAAAATTATTACCTGAGTATCTTCTTAAGTACAGAGAGGTATATTTTCTCTGGCACCAATATGGCACACATCACATTGATCATTATCGTATCCTTTAGTAGCATATCAAAGATCGGATCCTAACCATTATTGTACATTCTACCTTTCCTCCCATAGGTCATTCTCGCAATAAGGCTCCCCCTTATTCCCTCATGGTTCCACCTCCTGTGGTCACTTCTACACTTATTATTTTTCCACCCATGATTCCCCCACCTGTGGATTCACCTTCACTGGTGGCACCTTCCCCACTAGTGGCCCCTTCAACTCCTATAGAATCCACTCCCATGCATTATCCATATCATCCCTTACATGATATCCCTCATCATCATGATCCCTTAATCATCCCTACATTTTTTTTTGAAGAGATTCGATGTGAAGTATTTTCTCAACTTTCACTAAAGATCGATGAGTCATTAGTTGTAGTTCACATTCAACTTTATAGAGACTTATCAGATGTTATAAATAATGTGTGTGGACAAATATATCAATACTTATGAACACATGAATGGTGTTCTTACATTTTTGGATGTGTGTTCCAACTTTACATTTATCTATTTTATAGCATTTGACATTGTGTCAATTTTTTTATCTATCTTACATGGTGACTTTGGTTTCATACTTTGTATTGCTTATGATGTCATTATGTTCTCTTAATGATTATTTTTCATAATTGCATTTTTTAATTCTTGAGTTCATTTCTTGTGATTACCTTGTTCATTTTCATGATTTTTTGCTATCTTATCTCTATAAACATGAATAATTATTATTGTGACTTGGTTACATAAACCTTGTTCCCTTTAGTCATTCCTTATTTACCATGTGATAAGTTAGCAAAAAATTCATCTCATTACAGTCTCTTTTTACCATTTCACTTTGGATCTCCTCTTATTCCCCTTTATTCTTTCTTACAAACTAAGCATACACATTGTTGAGACTTGAGATAACATGCTAGTTCATTGTTAAGCTTGAGTGTTCTAGTCAGTATTATCTTTGGATACTTAACTACCTTTAGAAAAACCTAAAGCTCATTCATGTTTATCATTTTATCTCTCATGTTGGTCATTCCAAGTCCATATGGAGGGGAATCTTAAATTCCATAAAAACATTCAAAATCCAAATCATTTAATAAAAGGCAATGATTTAAAAGGAAACATTCAAAAATTCTCAAAATTTAAATCACAATAAAAGACGTGATTCTAAGGACAACTCTTTTTTTCTAATCAAAGGTCAAACTCCATAGTTTTTCTCATAATAGAGCTGAGGTCAATTTGGGTGTGATAGGCCAATAGATTAGAAAAGGAGAATAAAAATATATTTTAGTGCTACCTACTTTCTCACGCAAGTACCCAATATTTGTAGTAGACTGACGGCTCTATAAAGGGTCATGAGGAATAAGGAACACATCATGATAAGGTAGGTCCATTTTAATTTTTATTACTCAAAACTTACACCATGAGTTGATCTTAATATCACACTTATTTGCCTACATAGCCTTGTGTCTATAGCGAATAGGTATCCTATATATATTGATGGTTACTAGTCACTTAATGCCTTCTCATGTTCTTAGTGTGACTCATGTCTCCTAAGGTATTCTCATAATATTTCTATGTTATGCTTATTACATTACCTTTTTCACTCCCTAAAATCTTAATATTTCCCCTTGAAAAATATCATTTTGTTCACTGATCACTCCCTTAGGGATTCCATTTGTGAGTTGCACTATAAGACCATGGATAGGACCTAACCTTCCTCGCAAATTACCAAATTTTCAAATTAGCATTCCAAATATTATTTTTTACCATATTTTCAAATTAATTCCACCTCATTGGTTTTCCCTTTGTAAGTTACAGTGTAAGACCATGGATAGGAGCTGACCTTCCTCACAAAATTTTCTAATAATCTAAGTCACAACAAAATTACATGTGTCAAATATGAGATAAGATGTGATTGATTATACATCATTGACATGCTTAACATCTTGATTTAGTATGTTTTATGCTTACTTTATTAATATTTCACTTTTATCTTCTTATTTTCCTATTGCATGTAAGAATCCAACCTTTTTTCTTAAGTTTTTCATACTTCCCAACTTGAATTAATGTGATTAATTTAAAACCATTTTTAACAATTTTATTTCTCTTTTATACTTTCCAACATGATTTAGTATGATTGATTGACTTTATTTATTTATTTTTATACCATTAGTCTTTCACGTGATTTCTATTTTATTACATTATTTGCATACTTCCTAACGTGATTTAGTGTGATTTTACTTGTTTTAATTTGGTGCCACTCTTTCTCATGGTTTAAAAATATTTTTTTGCCCTCTTGTTTACCACTTTTTAGTTCATTATACTTAGTCATATTTTGATATTACACATTTTCCAATATGAAATAGTGTGTAGTACATTTATTTTTGATTAATTATACTTATCCAAGTCCTTTTCATCTATTTCTTTTTAACAATGCATGTGTACTACATAATGCTAGAAAAGAAAACAAAACACACACACACACACACACACACACACACATATATATATCCTATAACATATACAAAAAAAAGAAAAATAAATGTGATAAAAATAAATATATCCATGCATCCACCCCCACAACCATAATATACCACATAATATCAACATTCAACTATCAAAATAGAATATATCTATATATATCATGTGTTTTTTATATAAAATACAAAAATACATTGCTCCAGCTCTAAGGCTAGGCTCTATCATGCCTATCTTATGGCCTAGCCATGATACCCATAGTTTCCTTAGATAGTACCCTCTAAATAGTACATTTTAATGAGGATGTCTGAGATCTCAAGCCTACTACTTGTCCCTATAGCTTGGCCACCTGGGCCTATACCTATCGTAACTAAATAGTGGTATCCAAATGCATGGTTCTCTCTTGAGCCAAGGCCTGCCATGCCTACACCTACCCTAATCCCACCCCTACTAGTTTTTTTAGCCCATCTTTTCATACCTATAACCACCTCACAACCTCCCCTACTATTCTAAACTAGCTCACTTGAGCTGAGGTAGACGGTACCATGTGATCATCTAATGTGGTAAGGTTGTATGGTGCCAGCACCACATCTAAAATATCATGGAGTGTTTACATCACCAGGGATCCCCATATGATCTCATCCTCATCTGGAGGAACTTTAAAACTGAAACTAGATAGATATTAGATCACACAAACATCTCATAATCTATCTATACAACTAGTATTCTATTTTCAAAGACTAATAAAATTACAACCTTTTATTATAGTAGACTATGTCAAACAGGTTGACTTAGTCTCTTATTTAGCTCCAAAAAAACAAACTAGGTCAAACAAGTTAACTTAGTATCACAGTCAACTTCCAAATAACAAACTAGGTTGATCAGGTTGGTATAGTCATCTTAAATAGGTTTTAACAAATAGGGAATTTCAAAACTTGGTCAACTCAATCGACACAGTTGGTAGTACTTGCAAGCAGCATTCAAGGCACTTCAAAAAAAATATCATAGTCCTTAGCATCTTCCAAACCACCAAGGTTCCTTTCTCTCTTTTAAAATTTCTTTCTTACAGTTCTATTTTGCAAAGTTTGCAGTCTTCAAAATTGTAATCCTACAACAAAGTAGGTTGACCTGGTTGATCTAGTTTCATAGTTTATCTTGTATCTAAAATATGAGGTCAACCTGGTCAACTTAATTCTTAAATAATATTGATTCTATAGTACAATATCGACCCTGTTGACTTTGTTCTATAATGTTTGCATACACTATCATTTGAACTAACTTTGTACTATGCTTAAATTGAGAATTAGTAATTATATGCTAGTAATTAGTTCACACTTTCATTTTTAGTTGTTTGCATGCTTAGAGTAGCTCACATAGTCTAATTAGGTAGTTTTTCAATATACCATTTATTTTCACTATTTTTTTATTTCTTGCACACACTACCAAATCACATAATTTCAAAATGCATTTAACATTTGTCTACCCAAAGCCTACTTATTTGGATTTCATTACCAAGGGGGAAGCCAATTAAGTCTTTTGGCCAAGTATAAACATCTTGTTAATGGTATATATTGTAAAATCACCTGACAACCTTATTGCTACAAGATTGTGAAGTGAGGGGGTAGGTCCCAATACCAAGCCAATACCACTACCAACACATATCTCTTTCATCCTAAATGTCCTGAAACCATCCATAGATGGCTTTCTAGTTCTCCATTTTCTGCCAACTTTCCTATCACACTTAAAATAACACTTTATAATAATCTAACACTCAAGATGACCATTTAGTTAATATTTACTCTTCATTTGACTATTTGTTCTTTGCTTATTGTATGTTTTATTGCAAAATCATGAATTAACTAGCATTGGTGAAAGGTTTTGTATTATGTGCCCCAATTGGATCATTCTCACTTGATCCAATTTCTTGTGTGTTTGATTCCATTTCTTGATTTAAATTACATTGCAAAAAAAATTCCTATTTTAGTACATTATCATTTTGTTTGACATGATCTCTTACAAACTATTTTTTCCCTGACTATAGTACTGAGTCAACCTAGTCGACCCACTACTCCTTTATGCCTATGAGGTTATAGTACTAAGTTGACTTAGTCAATTTTGTATCCTTATCAGGGTACCCTCTATCTTATGTTACATTAATAAATAAACCTAGTCAACTCTATGTCCTTATTGGCTCAATTTTCATACCATGTTTCTAGTACTAGGTTAACCCAGTCAACTCTTTACTCTTATTTATATTTTGTCTCTCCTTGCTTTACATCAACTTTGCCTTACCTAGTCTCTCTCTTTCATCATGAACTTCTTGTTTTAGGAAAACACTGAGTTGAGTTCAATGGATATGATGAGTCTTACCAACCCTAATAGGTTCTCCCATAAGTAGCTTGTGGATCCTATCCTAGATGAAAGTAATGTTCATATATCCACTCGCACTACAAACTATGGGATCCCTCCTCATTTGTCTTCACTTCATAATCCTCTCTTCTCATTTAAAATTTAACCTAAATTAGAGTATACACTATCAATACTCTTCTTCATAAATGAGTTTCCTCAACATCGAGGAAAAGATCCTTCTACTATTTACCATATCATGATAATTGGTCAAGTTGAGGAGCTCCATTCACCTTCTCCCACGTTCTCACATGGATTTGGGGATACTATCTATTTTTCATCTCAACCTCTTCCCTCTATTTTTACCCCTTCTCATACTATGACTTCTTCTTCTTTGATTTCCTCCACCTCCATGCCTAGTATCTCTACTAACATGATAGGTTCTACATCTAGTGGACCTCTTCCTAGACCTACTCTTCTCAATTCTTCCACTATTGCATCATTGGATACCCATGGTAATCATGCCTCTAGTGATGCTTCTTTTCATCCCTCTACTAGTCCATTTTTTAACACACAAGCAAATTATGACACTAGTGTCTCACTTACTAACAACTCTTCTCAGGCTCCTACTAATACCCATAGTGGCACCCAAACTACTACTACTACCAATACTAATGCTTTAAACAATAGTGCAACTCAAACCCATCAACTCCTATTATAAAATCTTAATCAAATGAATGTTTTTCAATCTAAAAATACAAATCAAATGATGCAAATGAAAAATCACCTTATCCATCTTCAAACCCACCCTCAACAGATGCCATGGGGCATGCATAATCACAATGTTCCCCTACCTCCTCTTCAATATTCCCATGGTAATCTTATCCCTCAACCTCCCCTTGTTAATAAAATAATCAATCATCTTCAAAATGAACCTCTTAAATCTCAAATTTCTAATATTGATATAGGAGGTATCACCCCTACCATTCTTTACAATGGGTCAACTAATCCTACTCTTCATTTAAAAACATTTAGAAATCTATATAAAGACTGGGTCAAATTAAACACATTTGTTGCTACTAAGCTATTATCAAAAACTCTCATAGGTGATGTTTTATATTAGTAAAACTAACTTAAATCTCATTCTATTACTATTTTGAAAGATTTAGTAAATGCTCTAGTCCAAGAGTTCCAAACTAGTGATCTCCCTGAGAATAACTTGGCCCATTTTATCAATTGTAATTAACTTGAAACCGAAACCACTTAATCTTTCATTAAATGATGTAAGACATTGTCAAACAAATGTGAACATAATATGGCTGATGATAACCTTTTCCATCTATTTACCAAAGCTCTTTTTCCCAAGTTATAATATCAAGTCTTACTCTCTCTTCACGTACTTTGGAAGAGGCCATTGACCAAGCTAAACATAAAGATTTCCTTATGCATCAATTCAATCCATCCCAATCTTCTATCGGTACTCACATGTTACTCAAGAATAAGAATCATCACTCTTTAAATGATGGTGTCACTGAATCTTGTGATACAATTCATACTATTTAACTTGTTGTTCCTAACCAAATTTTAGAACAAGCTTCCCCTCCTAACCATGTCACTAACCCTCATTTCTCTTCAGCGAATAACATCAATGTTCATAAACCTTTATCCCTAGTGGAATTAAAAAATATCTACCAAGGCATTTCCCACTATAACTTGATCCAACTCAACCCATGATATCTTGGTATGATCCTAATAAATTTCATTGCTTTCATGCTAGTTGGGGTCATTCTCATGAGACCTGTAGGTAAATTCATAATTTTGCTATGGGTTTCCTTTTTAGGCCCAATTTTTACCATGATTATATCATTTGTAAACACCAACAAGCCTATGACATTGCTTTCAAATCCCATGAAACACAAACTAAATCTCAATTTTTGATACAAGATAATGCTCATTTGGCCATTTATAAATATCCTCTTCTAAATCACCAAGATAATCAAGACAAACCTATCCATTCTACCAATAATGATGGTAGTCTTATTGACCCAACTCATGAAGAGAATGTGGTCAATATGACTAATATGTGAAGGGTAATTATTTTCATTGATCCTCATCCCATCCACATACCTCAATTGTCTCACACATTTTGTGTTATCCAAGATTCTTCTCCAACTTACTTAACCAAGTTGGGGCAAGAAGACCTCATATATTTTGATGAACCAATTCCAACACCTCCCTTGGATAACACTTCCCATATCATTTCTACCATCCCTCCAACTTATTTACCTATCACCAATAATAATCAAAATTTTAGCAACGCTTTTTCTAATCTATCTCAAGCCAAACTTGCAAAAACTACTCCATCTTCTCAAGACAATCAATAAACTTGTCCTCCAATTAAACCTTCCACCTCTTATCAACATAAATTCACATGCACTTTGGCTTCTCCTTTTGAGGACCTCCTTTAACACTATGCACCTCTTTCCAATAGTCATCTTGTGGTTTATGATGAGTGGGATCCTGTCATGAAGATTACTAATCTCCCATCCTAAATCCCATTTCTTGAACTCATATAGATCTCTCTATGGCATCGTAGCCATCTTATGTAGCTTTTATTCAAAATTAACATCCCTCATCCTCCCATAACAAGATGTGATTCCACTTTATCTAGATTAAAAGATAGCATTTTACAACAATGTGAAGATATATTCATACATGTTGATGAAATAATGGGCATTCTCTTTCCCTCAAATTCCCCATTACTTTTATGATCCCTAATGAGATTTTTCTTCATGTGGATGATCCTCCTCTATTTATAAATGTCTAAATTGGTGATATCCATGTAAATCATTCCTTTATTGATGAGGTTTCTTACACTTGTGTTACCTCTCTCGATTTTATCAAAACCCTTGGATATTATGAATGTAATCTTAAATCCACACATAGCATAATTGAAGGCAAATGCCTCCTTTAGGTTGTGTGTGGCTCCCCATTACCATCCCACCTATCACCATTATTGTGTCTATCCTATAACATTTTTCTTGGTAGTACATGGACTCATCATATGAGAATCATTGCCTCTTTCACTTGCCAATGCATCAAATTTCCTCGCAATAGAGCCATCTATAGGATTTAGGGTGATACTAATCCTTGAAATTTTGAAAAATTCCAAGATTGTGGTGTATTCAAGATTCCTACCCTTGAACCCTTACCAATTTTTCCATTTCATTAATCTTAATTATTCAACTTTCCTATCAATTCCACTTGAGGTTACAATGGTCACCTTGAACTCATCAAGAATATACCCCCTAACCTCCTAGATTTCAATGACAATGAGCCTAACAAGATCAATCTTAAGATTAAAAATTTAGATCTCTCACCTCATCTCATCTCTTAACTTCTTGTTTATTTACAACCTCATTCTCATCAACCACCTTGTGATGATATACCTATTGTCTTAACTAAGACTCAACATTCCATTCATCATATAACATCAGATGACAAGGTCATCGCTACTTGTACCATTGATCTTCATACACTTGATTACGATGATGGCTATACCTTAGATGATCCATTCTTAAGAGGTCTATTTTAGGCCTAAGATGCTAAAATTATTCATTATCATTCCTCTTTACTTCAATATTTTAATGTATCTTATAGTATTCCATCCTATATTTTTCATAATTTTAGTAGTTTTCATTTTTATCATAAAGTATAGATGGTACACACACCTACAGTTTCTAAAGAACCTCATAGGCATATGCTTATGGATTATGTTATGATTGGTCCCTATTACTTTGATATATACCACAACACCTCTAGCCTACTTATCCCTGAGATGTTGGTGACTATCCTTTAGCCTTTTATAGACCCTACCCCTCCCTCAATATAGCCTAGTTCAGATCCCATTCCCACTCACTCTATAAAGGAGTCTCTTCCTATTTCTCATTTAAATGAGCCTTATCTAATATCTTCACCAACCCCACCTTCTATTGGTGATGGTTTTCTCAATTTACCACAGCTGGCTCCTTCGCCCACTAAATGGGCCAATTAGCATTATTGTGACATTCATAAAATTATCAGTCATTGGACTAAAGATTGTTCCCTATACCAAGATTCCTCCACTTTTGTTTCCCCTCCTCATGTGAGTGCACCTACCAAGTCTACTCACAGGTATATTTGTTGCTTCTATGACATAGATAACCTTTCATCCATGCATTGTCATAGGCTATGACAATATATTGACACATTGCATCCTACCACTCCTTAACCCTTAGACAAGGTTATACCTCCCCTGAACATATCACTTGAGTATCTTCCTAAGTATGGAGAGGTATATTATTTTTGGCACTAATATTGCACACATCACACTAATCACTACCACATCCTTCAACAGTATCTCAAAGATCACCTCGTAACCATTCATGCACCTTATACCCTTCCTCCCATAGGTTATTTTTGTAAGAAGGCTCCCCCTTCTTCCCCCATGGTTCCACCTCCTATGGTCCCTTCTCCACCTAATATTTCTCCACCTGTGATTCCCTCACTCATGGACTTACATTCATCGATGGTACCTTCCCCATTGATGACCCCTTCATCTCCTATAGAATCCACTCTCATGCATACTCCTGAGCATCACCTACATGATTTCCCTCATCACCATAATCCTTCAATCATCCCTACATTTTATATCGAGGAGATTTGATGTGAAGTATTTTCTCAACTTTCACTAAATATCAATGAGACATTAGTTGTAGTTTGTATTCAACTTCATAGAGATTTATCAGATGTTATGTATAGTTTGTGTGCATAAATATATCGGTACTTATGAACACATACATGGTGTTCTTACATTTTTGGATGTGTGATCCAATTTTACATTTATCTATTTTATATCATTTAACATTATGTCAAATTTTTTATCTATCTTACATGGTGACTTTGGTTTCGCACTTTGTATTAATTATGATGTCATTATGTTCTCTTATTGATTATTTTTCATTATTGCATTATTTTTATTCTTGAGTTTATTTATTATGCTTACCTTGTTATTTTTCATGATTTTTTTTCTATCGTATCTCTATAAACATGGATAATTATTATTATGATTTGGTTATATAAACCTTGCTCCCTTTAGTCACTCCTCATTTACCATGTGATCAGTTAGAAAACAATTCATCTCATTATAATCTCCTTTTACTAGTCCACATTGGATCTCTTCTTATTCCCCTTTATTCCTTCTCATAAACTAAGCATACACATGGTTGAGACTTGAGATAACATGCTAGTTCATTTTTAAGCGTAAGTGTTTTAGTTGGTCTTGTCTTTGGATACTTAGCTTCCTTTATCCAAAGCCTAAAGTTCACTCATGTGTATCACTCTATCTCTCATGATTTTTCATTCTAATTTTTGATGGAGGAGGAATATTCAATGCCTTAAAAATATTCAAAATCTAAATCATTCAATAAAAGGCAATATTCTAAAAGGCAACATTCAAAATTTCTCAAAATTCAAATCACACTAAAAGACATGATTCTAAGCACATCTCATTTTTTATAATCTAAGCTCAAACTCCATAGTTGGCCTTACAATATATCTGAGGTCTATTAGAGTGTGTTAGGCTAGTAAATTATAAAAGGGGAATAAAAAAACCTTTTAGTGCTACCTACTTTCTCACACAAGTACCAAATCTTCATAGTAGACCAACAGATCTGTAAGGGGTCCTGAGAAATGGGAAACACGTCATGGGAAGGTAGGTCCATTTTAATTTTTCTTGTTCAAAAATTCCACCATGATTTAATCTTAGTAGCACACTTATTTTCCTACACATATTTGTGTTTATAGCAAACAAGTATCCTTTGTATATTGATGGTTATTAATTACTTAGTGTCTTCTCATTTCCTTAGTATGCCTCATGTCTCCTAAGGTTTTATCACAAGGCACATACATTATGTTTCTTACACTCACTTTTTCACTCCCTACAATCACAATATTTCCCCTTGACAAATATTTTTTTGTTCACTGATCATTCCCTTAGGGATTCCATTTGTGAGTTGCACTTTAAGACCATGGATAGGACCTGACCTTCCTCACAAATTACCAAATTTTCAAATTAGCATTCCAAACATTCCATTTTACCATATATTCACATTCCTTCCACCTCATCGATGTTCCCTTTGTGAATTTCAATGTAAGACCATGGATAGGACCTAGCCTTCCTCATAAAATTTTCCAATAATCTAAGTCACAACAAAATTACATGTGTCAAATATGAGATAAGATGTGATTAATTATGAGTTACACATCATTAACATGCTTACCATCTTGATTTAGTATTTTTTATGCTTACTTTATTTATCTTTCACTTTTATCTTCTTATTTTCCTATTGCATGTAAGAATCCAACCCTTTTTCTTAAGTTTTTCATACTTCCCAAATTGAATTAGTGTGATTAATTTAAAACCATTTTTGCCAATTTTGTTTCTCTTTTATACTTCTAAACATGATTTAGTATGATTGATTGAATTAATTGATTTTTTTGTATACCATTATTATTTCACGTGCTTTCCATTTTATTACATTATTTTCATACTTCCCAACATGATTTAGTGTGATTTTACTTGTTTTAATTTGATGCCACTCTTTTTCATGGTTCAAAAATATTTTTTTTGACCTTTTGTTTACCACTTTTTGGTTCATTATACTTTGTCATATTTTGTTATTACACATTTCCCAATGTTAAATAGTGTGTAGTACATTTGTTTTTGTTTATTATACTTATCCAAGTCCTTTTCACTTGTTTCTTCTTAACCCTGCATGTGTACTACATAATGCTAGAAAAGAAAACACAACACATATATTTCCTATAGCATATACAACAAAATCAAAATATATGTGCTAGAAAGAAATATATCCATGCATACACAACCATGACCATAATACACCACATAAAATCAACATCCAACTATCAAAATAGAATATCTCTATATAAATCATGTGTTTTTTATATAAAATACAAAAATACATCACTCAAATTCCAAATTTGGGCTCTATCATGCCTATTTCAAGGCCTTGTCATGCTACCCATAGATGCCTCAAATAGTTCCCTCTGAATAGTACATTATAATGAGGATGTTTGAGATCTCATGCCTACTACTTGTCCCTGTAGGTTGGCCACTTGGCCCTGTACCTATCTTAAATAAATAGTGGTAGCCAAATGTACAGCTCTCTCCTGAGCCAAGGCCTATCATGCATGTGCCTCTCCTACTCCCACCCCTACTAGTGGTTGTATCCCATCTTTACATACTTGTAACCACCTCATAGCCTCACTTACTAGTCTAAACTAGCTCACTTAAGTTGGGGTAGATGGTACCATGGGATCATCCAATATGGTAAGGTCATATGGTACTAGCACCCCATCCAGAATATCATGAAGTGATCCCATCACTAGGGATCCCCATTTGATCTCCTCTTCATCCAAAATATCTTCAAATTTCAAACTAGATAGATATTATATCACATATACATCTCATAATCTATCTATACAACTAGTATTCTATTTTCAAAGTCTAATAAAATTACAACCATTTATTACCTATCTTGGTGTCACCAATCACCATCTCTTTGTCTGCTCACTTATCGAGCATGGTCTCTCCATCTACTTTTCCCTTGAGTACCTCATCTGTAGGATACCTCCTAATCAAATCAAACCCTAGATTCACCACCCATGCATGTTTTGAGCCTCACCTCAGTGGTGCCTCTATAGACTAGCTTTGCCCTAGGCTGACTAATGGGTTAACATGGATTACCACCCTATGTGCTCTATCTCACTGTTGATGTCTCATTGATGGTGTGACCATGGTGGTTGCCTTACCTCTTATTTTGGTACCATCCATTATACTTATGATACTCTTACATCTATGTATATGCCCTCTCTAGCTATTGTTATCATTATCAACTAGTCCATAGTCTCACATGTCATAGTTTGATAAGTTCATATGGTATTAATATCACATATAAAATATCATGGAGTGCTCCCATCATTAGAGATCCCCATTTGATCTCTTTTTCATTCATAGAATATTCAAAATTCAAACTAGATAGATATTATATCACATATACATCTCATAATCTATCTATATAACTAGTATTCTATTTTCAAAGACTAAGAAAATTACAACCATTTATTACCTATCTCGATGTCACTAATCACCATCTCTCTATCTACTTACTCATCAAGCACGCTCTTTCTATCATCTCATCCCCTAAATATCTCATCTATGGGATGCCTCCCAATCAAATCAAACCCTAGAGTCACCACCCATGAACATCTCGAGCCTCACCTTAGTGGTGCCTCTATAAAATAGCTTTACCCTGGGTTGACTAATGGGTCATCATGGATGACCACCCTCTATGCTTTATATCACCGATGACATCTCCATTAGTGGTACGACCATGGTTGTCACCTCCCCTCCTATTGTGGTGTTGGTTGTGGTACTTTTGACACTCCTACATCCATGTCCATGCTCTCTCTAGCTATCAATTATCATTCTTGACTAGTTCGTAGTCTCATATATTATGGTCTGATCTCCATTCTCTCAACTAGCACTCTTCCTCCTCATCTCCCCCTCAACTCTCTCACATGTTGAGCCCAAAATGTAGGCATTAGTATAGGATTCATTGGATGAGGGAGTCTGAACTATCCTAGCAAGCATGCCACTAAATGTAACTCTACCCACCAAGTGTAGTGGCCTATGATCCACACTCATGCTAACCCTAGTGCCACCATCACTCAACTTGGCCAAAATATTGCAATATGTGCATAAGGTTGACACACAATCTCTCCTTGTGTGACTATCTATAGTGCTAGCACATGGGACATGGCATGTGCCACTTGATCCTGCCTCCATATCAAAACTTAGGGTAACTAATCATCAACCACATGGAAAAACCTAGTTGGATTATACATCAAAAAAATATCATATATCCATGTGCTTAGCAATACCACTGGTCCCATGGTCATTTACCTTTCAAATATTTACTGTTAGATTCCTTATTTTGATCATATCTTTATTTTTACTAAATCATTTTCTAAACTGTAAAAAGTTTTGTAATCCTAATAGTGTAGAGAATCTTTTCCACTATTATATGCCTATGTTTCAAAAAAAATTATTTTTTGCTCTTTTTGTGCTAATCTCTATAGGCTCACCTAATGTTCTTCAATTTAACATATACATTTCTCACATCTCCTTCTTTATCTATAGCACTAAGGTAAGTAAAGGGACATGTCTTTTAATTTTATCCTTTTATTTATCTTATTTACTACACTTTATTTAGAATTAGCATTATGTATTATCATGTTCTTTTCCTAAAGCACCATCCCCTATTACACTTATGTGACATGTGATGAGATTTGAGTGGGGCATATGTATACACATAATATTTTCAAACTTTTATCAATTATTGATGCTTTCTATCTTGGAGGAACCCTCGAGTCTTAATCTCTCTGAGTGCATGCCTTAAGGGATGCACTGAGAAAGGGGTGGGTAAATCATTGGTGCTTCATAATATTGTTGTCCCTTTTTCTACTTGCTATCTACACACTTGTCTCCTAAAAACCATTCCCCTAAGCTTGGCCTCCTCTTTTGCACATTTATTCAGTATTTTACCACCTTTGGTACCCTTTTCCCTAACCTAAAACCTTTTTTGATAGTTTACATGACTAGGTTGACTGTGTCGAGCTTGTATTCTTATTGGAAAAACTTATTGAGCGTCTAGGTTGGCTCTTGGCTGACCTAGCCCATAACCTAGTGAGTTTTTTCAATAACAATACTAGGTTGACTAGGTCAACCCTATCAGCCAAAACTTTCAAAAGTGTTTAGGGTTAGATATACCTATATAAAACTAATCATTTCACCATTATTTAGAGAAGAGAAGAAGTAAGAGCTATTGTGCATATACTTATCCACCATTCTAATTGAAAATCATGCTTAGGTTTCATAATTTCTTTGGAGATATAAATCTTGTCTTGTGGAGAAGTCTTTTGGATGAATTGATAGGTTGTGTAGCCTAGAGTTGATTTATCCTTGTCATCCTTACATACCACAACAACCTCTTGAGAATCACCTTGGCTAAGGGAGAGATTGAAGCTTGGCAAGTTCATCTTCAAAGGTAAGTATTCCTAACTTTGTTTCTCCTTATAAGATTAGATAGATATGAACTTACACTTCTCTTTTATGTATTAGGATTATGTATATATTGACATGAGTGTATGTCTCTTATGCATGTTTACTTTTAGTGTTTATTACCCTCACTTTGTGTCACAAGCTTTGGTGAGCACTACATTATATTTCTTTTCTTTACTTGTTATTAGTATATTTAATATGAAAACATAAGACCCAGTTAGGGTTATTGAATAATTTTACTTCATTGGAGGCTTTGAAACACTCTTTAGTGATATTATTTATGATAAGATATCCCCTAATTGGATCTATCAAATCCATATTGGTCATGTTTTTTATTATCTAGTGTATCCCCAATCAAAAGTGTAAGTAGGATCTATCTTCATCGATCTAGAATTCATTTGTAGATCTGATGCATTTTTTATTGCATACACTTTCAATTCGACATAGTTCAGCTTTGATTTCATTTTAAATGTTTTTTTCCTTTGTAAAGTTTGTGTGCCCTTTTCTTCTCACTTCAAAGGAACTTAGCCATTTGAATTTAAATAACCTAGTTGTTGGCTTTTAAAGAGTTGAATTTTCTGACTAGGCCTTTTATCCTTTTCCCACAAGTATTTTATCTTGGCCCCAAGGTATTTTTTCTTTCAGGTGACCAACTTTCATGACTCCTAGTAGTTTGGACCCCATTTAAAATACTTTTAGCACTTAGTTGATTCTTCAACTTTCTCTCATCATTTTTCTCATTCCATGAGGAAGATTTTTGTGGATCCTAATGGCTCAAACCCATTTGAAAGGACTTTTTAAATACTTATTCAATTTCCTCAAATTTGCCTAGATGAATCCCACATTAGTAGAGATTTGAAGCTCTAGATTAGTGGGATGATTCCAAATGGAAAGATCTCAATGAAATGACACCTTGGGGTAGTTCATATAGGTTCAATTCCTTTAGGCTAGCAAGTAATGGGGATGTTACCTCATGGCATCATCTCAAGGCTTTGTTTTCCTAGAGACATTAGAGAAAAATTTAATGACATCACCCAAGCTCTGAACCATTAGAATGGTAGGATGCTTCCACATTTTGTGATCCTAGTGACCCAATGCCCCATAACTATGTGTATAAGTTTAAAATCATCCAGGTAAGTAAGTGGGATGTTACCATGTGGCATCATCCTTGCAATCTGCTATCCCAGCAAGGTTCGTGTAGCCAAATAGTATGTCTAAACATTGGGTGAATAAGATGATGCCACGTGGTGAAATCATACTTATAAAAAGAGAGAACAATCAACATGTACTTGAAACCTCAACCATCAAACCAGGAATAAATCATAAGTGGACACATTTCACCTATGATATCTATCAAATCTACTCAATTATCAAGCCTATCATATATGTCAAAGCTCGAGAGAGCCCTGACCTGTCATAGCTTGTCACGTGGAAAATCCATATAAAGTAGCAAGTTATCCATTAAGGGTCAAGAAGGTTAAAGTGAAGTATGTGTGGCATTGGATAGGCTAATCAAAGGATTATACGTGCCCCAGTTAGCACTTAACCCTCCCAAGTGTCAACTAAATACCATGAAAGTAGAATATAATTGTGTAGCAAAGGTAAAGATAAAGAGAGGTTGAGAAGAATCAATGCAGCAGGGACCCATTAGAACTAAAGACACATTGGATGTGAAACCAATGAAGTATGAGAATAAGATTAACGGCTTGTCTACCGATCAAAACTATTAGAATTTAGGATTTGACTATGCATTCAGATTAATTTGTAGAATCAATTGTAGATTGGTCTCGAATGGTAGAATGGTTGAGGAAGAAACACAAATCATGAGTGAAATAGAATTAAGGAGCATGGCATGTACCTTGGGATTAAAAATAGAGCATAAAATACAAACTCAGTCTCATTGAGGCCCAATTTAATTACACAAATTATGAGAATGCCCTTAGTCTATTAGAGATCTCAATTTTCCTACTTAACCACACTCCCTTAACCATGTGGAATATATGTAACCACCTTGTTAGTGAGCTGAGATAGAATTCAAATCCATGAGATTCACAAATTGTCTATTTAAAGAAGATGAAATTTCATTGTTAAGCATGGAGATTTTTGGGTCAAATTTCTATAGGAAGTAGGCTAGGATTGCACTTGTCTTTCCTTATTCGTATTTTGCTTAAAATATTTGCCAAGGGTTGGTCAGCACTTTAAGCATTAAAATGCTAATGAAATAGGTTTGAATTACACAGCCTTTTCCCATACCTTCAGCCTTAGTTATCTACCAGGATATATTGACCAAATAGAATGCTTTCAAGATGTTAAATAAATTTTATTGTATATTTTTCATTTAATGTCTCTAGTCTTTTGATTTAGCTAGTTAATATGTGCTCAAATTGTTAGTATACTTTTTTGTAGATGATTGTCCTAGTTAATATGTGTAGTAGCTATTTTAACTAATTTATTATATTTGTTCATGTTTCAATTTAGTATTTTCCCAGTCATTGTGGGAAAAAGCTATAGATTTTTAGGAAGACTATCTTTATAATGGGTCTAATAGATTAATGGTTTTGATATTTGTCTTGCCCACTTAGTGGCCAATGTTTGAGTACTAGCTAGACCAGATATAGTGGTATAACTATGGTTAAGCATGCCTCCTTTATTTAGCATCAAGGGGCTCATTTAGATCAAAGGTAAATCCCCCTTTCTTTTATGCCTTACCCTCTCCCCTCTCTTTTGTGTTTTCTGTAATGATGTTCTTCCTTGGTCTAGGGTGTGAAGTGAATTGCAGTGAAAAAGCACTCAAGATTTTATTGGTTGAATTAGAAAAATAATAAGACTTAGATAAAATAATTAACAAGAAAGAAAGAAAGTGAACATATATGCTCATATCATTAAACCTATAGTGGTAGTGATTGTTGCTCTCAGATTAAAATGGGTTAATTTTCTCAGTTCTTGGATTTAATTAGCATCAATCCTAAAATTAACGAGGGGACATTTCATCCCATGTACATGTTGCCTCCCTTTGGACCCCTTAGAATGCTCATTTCTCTAGGGGTCATCTGGAGTGATCAACATTCTCCAGGAGATGCAAACAAATTAAGGCAAGAATTTGAGGGTACTATTTATAAAACCAATGATGAAGTCTTATAGTTGGTTAGTTTTACACAGGATATAGTAATAAGAGTAGAAGCTCTAACAATTGAATTTAAAAGTTTAGAGGCTAAACAAGAAAGGTTGATGATCGGTGATATCATAATCTTAAAGACTTCATTACTCAATTTTGAAATTATAGACAAAGATTTTGATGAAGCTTATGTACTAGGTGAAGAGTTAAGAGCTAAAGAAGCAGATTTTAGGTCAGTTCTATGCATGCAACTAGTAGTTCCCCCTCAGCTTCATAAAGCTCTTAGTCCTTACCACAGTTACTAATATAGTTAATCCATTGACTCCTCTAGTTAACGGTATTATATCAACACTATTATCTAAAAATAATTATGTATTTGCATGTTAATACCAAGGTAGAACTTTAGTTCCCAATCTAATTACTATACATGCATAATGTATTTTTAGCTAGAGAGTTTATTTTGGGCATTATAATGGTGTATGCATCTTTTCATGATTTTAAATGTAAGGTTCTATTTTGGACTTGTAATTTTATGTGAAGATTGAATAAATGAGACCTTCCCCATCCAAAGCTTATAAATATATTTAACCTCTTGGTCCCAAAGGGAGGATAATTTTGTCTATTTAGATTAATAGGAAATTTGAAAGAGTTCCACTTGACTTTGCTTTATGTGCAAATCTTGATTCTTCTCCAATTATATGGATTAATTTAGATGTTCCATCATTTTGGTATATTATTGATTTAATTGTGTATGAGTTATCTATCTTAAATATAGTCATTCATTTTAAGTTATAGTTGATTTCAATATCTTTTGCATGCTAATCATAATCTCTCATATAGATGTGCAATAAAAATACGATAATTAGGAAACCTTTGATTTTGTAACATTTAATTATATTATATTTTGGTTTCTTTGACTCTTTATTGTATTTGATTGTCTATGTGCTACAATAGCTTACAACAAGTATTGGTTTAGATTTATTGTCTTATCTAAATTCAAGTATTAGTCTTGAAAGGTTTTATCCCTGATTGTACATAATCTCCCTTTTCTACTTTCTCTTTTTCTCTTTTTGAAGTTTCTTTTCAAATCCTACCCACCTTAGTTATAATCATCATTCTTTCACCCACTCCAATTATACCTAGGCTCACCCATAGCCAGTCCACCTATAGTAAACAATATGTATCATCCATCATTATTACACTAATAGGTCCTTATAAAACTAAATTCCCTACAACTTGTGCCTTGGAGTGAGTATATTCACCAATCCTAAAACATTAAAAGCTACCTAGTAGGAATTTTTTGGGTGTGTATAAAACACACATCAATAAAAAATTTAAATTGGTACTAGAAGGAGGGTAGTAACTCTACCTCTATCCCTTTGAAATATCACTTGACTTATGTTGGGAGCATCTAGAAGATTAACAAGGTCAACCTTTGATAATAATCTATTGTATCCACATTTAGAGATCCATAAAAAGGTTAGGTCTGAAAGAGGTGTTTCTAGAAGACCTAGGGCTCAATCATCATCCCCAAGAAGGTAACCTTCTTCCAATAATTTTGATGGACAATCTTTAGTATCCACTTATAAACAAACCACCTCCTAATCCTCTACCTATGGTTAATCTTCCACCTTAATCCCTAGCTTGGTTGACTAGCTCAGCCATCAATGTCTAAGAGTGGTACATGATTTACCTATAAATATAGAGAAGTATCTTCCTTCCTTCTCTCCCTATATAATAAGGACTATGGAATATCATATAAAGGCTTTCAAATATGCTCTGAGGATCTTAAATGTAACTCATGAAGACATGGCTTGCAGATTATTTCCCTTCACTTTGAAAGAAGTGGCCTATAACTAGTTTCTAAATATTCTATAAGGGTCAATTATAACCAGTTTAGAATGTTAATATGCCTTCTAGGCACAATTTGGCCAAGTTACCAATGCAAGTGTTATTTATCAACACTTTGCCAGCATGAGGTGAGATCCCAATGAGCCAATCTAATCATTCCATGCTTAGTTTCAAAATATGTATATCATATTAGAATCTGCCTATCATCATAATGAACCATTGGCCCTCAAAATGTATAAAAATGCCCTAGATATCATGACTAATGTATTTTTGCATAAGGTTGTTGATATTGATACTCTACCCCTAGCTTACACATAAGTAATAAATGTGGACAAATAGTTGTAACCCCAGTTGAAATCATTACCTTCTCTCATTCTTGGACCTATCTACCCATATTTCATCCCAGTTCTTATTATAACCTAGAATATTGCAGTATAAAACTAGAACCTAATGTATAATCAATTATCATTAACCTGCCTAGAATCAAAATCCCAATTTCTTGAGCAATTCTAATCCTAATGATCAAAGCTAGATTCATCCATATGTACTAGTTAATACCACTTCCACATTATACAATGCTATGAACTTAACTAAAATATAGTTGGAATCCATCTAGAGAATGGTGCAGAAGCTAAGTAGTGAGATCCTCAACATGAAGAAACATATGGGCAATATAGGTGGATAGAACTCTAATCAGAATAATTAGGATTTTGGGTTCCAAATATACAACAGTCCCTTTAATAGGTCTATAAATAATCAAGAGAATCAGGGTCCATCGAATAGGATGCTAGAGATCAACATCATAAAAGCAACTCTTCCCAACTAGTGTAGGGTCCATAGTATAACACAACAAGGTGAGTTTTATTATATTAAGTTTTGTACCACATTTTAAATATTCTAGAAAGAGATGGATAAACAAGAGAATTATACTAATTAGTCAAACCCATCTTTGTCTAATTCTTCAAGTCACCCTAGCATAGTTATGGTCTTTAAGACTTATGACTTCCCCTTTCTAGTGGAAGATGAAAATGAGCTTGAGAATAACATCGATGAGGCTCATGCTTTCTATCAATACCAGCAAGCCAAGAAAAACAAAAAAATGGGAATCAAGTAGTCTATGACTTATCACCTCCTAATAATAATGCTACTACTCCCTCATAATTGAATTCCAATAATAATTTGTCCCCTTAAAGGAAAGATAATCCACCTCCACCTAGGAGGGATAATCTACCTCCTCCTAAGGATAAATATCAATCACATAACTTCAAACATTAGGCTAGGGGAGGATATAATATTTTTAAATACATGAAAAATATTAAAGCCAATATTAGTCTTCATGAGCTAGCTCAAATCATTGAGCAAAGAGAGCTACTACTCAAGACCTTGATAGGGAGGAATTTTGACAAATCTGAGACTGCTCATGAAAATGTGATGATGTACAAAGATAACCTCAAGGTACCACCATTCCTATTAATTTTTTGAATGTTAGGTAAGAAAGTACATAACTGTCTAGTTGAATTTGGGGCATCAGCTAATGTGATGCTTACAGTTGTCTACCAATAATTTAGTTTAACTCTTGATAACTCAAAAAGAGTGGTACTATAGTTGGATAAATCTTAAATCCCATGTGTTAGATAATTTAAAAATGTACACATATATATGGCATCAAATCCATGTTAGGTTGTGGAGCTAAAAGCTTCACTGATGTAAATGGTGGAGGTTGTTGAGTTACAGAGTAACCGATGTCGATCAAGCCAATCAACGTCAATCATCTTCAGCTACACAGTAACCAACATTGGTTAGGGGTCAACCAACATCGGTCAGACAAGAACCGACGTCGGCAACCTGTGTGTTTCCAGAACTGGTATAATTTTAGACGAACAATTTGTTTGCATGTAAAGACTAATTTTAGTCTTGAGTCTGTGTTTCTAATTATTGTAATTGGGAAGTCTAATCATTATTTGTATGGGATCTATTTAAGAGACCCATGGGGCTGTATTGTAATTAAGGACAAGGAAGAGATCCTTTTGAGTGTAAAATTAGTTGATCTGCAGGTAGCAAGATCAGGGAGATCTACATGGTAAGTAAGATCAGTTAGATATGTAGGTGTGCAAGATCAAGGAGATCTACTTGGAGTACTTGGTGGATTGGAAGTAGGCAACAACGGTTGAGTTGATTGTCACTTACTGGTGGAGGGAACAACTCAGTGTTGAGTTGTGGTTGTAATTGATTGAGAGAGAGAGCTCTTGAGGGAGAATTACTGTACACCCAAGAGGTGTGGGAAGAGTGAGATTTCTTCATTGTATTTCCTTCTAGAAGAGTGTTAATATAATATTTTATTGTCTCTCATATTCTGTGTTGTTTCTAAATTCTAGTTACATATTACTTCTAGTTTAAATCCATATTTAGTTGCTTATACAAAGGTAATCAATTGTGCTCTTAAGGAGTAGGATCCTAACAAGTTGGTATCAGAGCTTGGTTCACTAACACCTTGGTTTCAGAGTGTGTTAAGTGTTTATTGATTACAGGTCACTCATAGGGGTTTTTGTTTGAGTGGGAGTAAAGCAATGGCAGAAGAAAGTAAGCTAAGAATGGAGAAATTCAATGGCAAGAATTATCAATTATGGAATTGTGGAAAAAAAGGGCATGTAAAGAAAGATTGTTGGTTGGTAGAAGATCAGCATGAAGGAAATAAAGAAGCAAATCATGCAGGTATTATTGCACGGGATGCTCTTATATGTTCCTTCGATAAAGTAAAATATTGGGTTTTAGATTCTGATGCCTCTTTCCATGCAACCCCAAATAGAGTATTTTTCCATGATTATGTCCATGGAGACTTTGGAAAGATTTATTTAGGGGTTGGTGAGCCTTGTCAAATTCTTGGCAAAGGGCAAGTGTGGCCAAAATTATAGATGGGAAACATATGGGTGTTGAAGGATGTCATGCATGTCCCAGTCCTGAAGAGGAGTCTAATTTCTACAAAAAATTTGGGTGATGAGGGTTGCACAGTTACTCTCACAGTGAAATCTTGGAAAGTTTCCAAGGGTGCACTTGTATTAGCAAGAGGTAAGAAAGTAGGTACACTTTATCTATCTACTTGTATTACTAATTCTCCTTCTATTTTATCTACTTTAGATGTAGATGCAAAGATGTGGCTCTGTAGGCTTGGTCACATGAGTGAGAAGGGAATGGATGTTCTTAAGTCAAAAGGTAAGAGTTCAGATTTGAAAAGCATAGATCGAGATTTCTATAAGCATTGTATGTTTGGAAAATAGGTGAAAGTGAGGTTTCTCACAATTGGGTCAACAAAGAAGAAGTATAAGTTGGAGCTTGTTCACGCAGGTGTGTGGGGACCAGCTCAGGGAGCTTCTATTAGAAGATCACAGTATTATGTTTTTGATGCTACAAGAAAGGATTGGGTTTATTGCATAAAGAGGAAATCTAATATTTTTGACACATTAAAGAACTGGAAAGCCTTGGTTTTCAAGGAGAAGATGATGGATAGAGATCAGATCAAGAGGCTAAATAATTTTGAGTAGGGCAATGTTGATTTGGACAAGTTTATGATCCAAAATGAGCTCACGGTTAAAAATCATCACTCACAGGAAAACACAGTTACCGACGTTGATCAGGTGAGAATTGACATTGATCAGGTGAGAATTGACATTGATCAGGTAAGAATTGACATCGATCAGGTCAGTCGCATGGAACCGACATCAGTTGGATGCAGACTGAGAGATGACTGAGATCGGTCACTATTAGAATGAAATTTGGGCAGACAGTAAGCTATCAAGGAGTCTCAAACACCCATGAGGAGGTCTGAAGGGGTAAGTAAGCCTCAAATTCATTATTCCCCTTCTTTATACTACTTGTTTCTCACTGATGGTGGAAAACCAGGAATTTTTGAAGAGGCAATGCAGGTAGAATCTAGGAAACAGTGGGAGTATGGCATGAATGAGGAAATTGATTCCTTAGAAGAGAACCAAATGGGAGATTTGGTAGAGTTGCCAGCTGGGATGAAAGCACTGAAAGATGAATGGATTTATAGGTTAAAGAAAGGAGAGAATGGATAGGTGAGATAAAAAGCTAGGTTATGTGGTCTTGAGCAAGCTGTAGGACAATGGTGTTTAAGGTTTGACAGGTGTATGACAAAGCATGGCTTTAGTCAATGTCAATGTGACCATTGTGTTAATTTTACCAGGTTGGATAATATTAGCTACATTATCATGTTATTGTATGTAGTATATATTCTTGTTGCAGGGTCACACATGCAGGGAATTACTGAGCTAAAGGTAAAATTAGTTCACATGTTTACCATGAAGGATTTAGGTGCAGCAAAAAAAATCCTTGGCATGAGTATTTCTAGAGACAGGGAAAGTCACAGGTTGATTTTGTCTCCAAAGGATTATGTGAATAAGGTAGTGGAGAGGTTTAATATGTAGGATGTAGAACTATTTAGCACACCTATGGTTGGACATTTCATAGAACAATGTCCTAAATCACATGATGAGGTTGAGTACATGATTACTAGACCTGATATTGCCCAAGTAGTGGGAGTTGTCAGCAAGTTTATGGCCAATCCAGGAAAGGAGCATTGGAAAGCAGTTCAGTGGATTCTCAGGTATCTGAGAGGGACCAGCAGTAGGTATTTATGCTATGCAGGGTCAAGCACTTCTCTACATGGGTATGTAGATTTGGAAATGGCAGGTGACTTGGATGACAGGAGAAGTCCACATGATATGTGTTCACTATTGGTGGAATGGTGGTTAGCTAGATTTTAGAGATGCAGAAGGTTGTTGCAATCATAGAGGCTAGCAAGGAAATGATATGGATGACTTGGTTCATGGAAGATTTGGGAAAGGAGCAAGAGAGTTGCAAATTATACAGTGATAGTCAAAGAGCAATTCATTTTGCAAAGGATTCAACCTTTCATTCAAGAACTAGATATATATAGCTTAAGTACCACTTCATTAGACAGGTATTAGAGGATGGACATTTGAAGCTGGAAAACATCCATATGGATAGGAACCATATAGGTATGTTAACAAAGCCAGGAACAAAGGAGAAGTTGAATCTTCATTCAACTTCTGTTGGTCTTCAAGATTGAACTTGAAGATGGGATACAAGCTAGAAACAAAATTAGAGGATATACAGGTACAGGTACAGGTGCAGTTGTTTATCTCCAAGTGGGAGATTGTTAGGTTGTGGAGCTAAAAGCTTCACTGATGCAAATGGTGGAGGTTGTTGAGTTACAAAGTAATCGATGTCAGTTAAGCCAACTGACGTTGGTCATCTTCAGCTATGCAGTAATTGACATCGGTTAGGGGTTGTTCGGCATCAGTCAGATAGGAACCGATGTCGACAACCTGTGTGTTTCTAGAACTGGTCTAATTTTAGACAGATAGTTTATTTGCATGTAAAGACTAATTTTAGTCTTGAGTCTGCATTTCTAATTATTGTAATTGGGAAGTCTAATTATTGTTTGTATGGGATCTATTTAAGAGACCCATGGGGTTGTATTGTAATTAAGGACAAGGAAGAGTCCTTCTGAGTGTAAGATCAGTTGATCTGCAGGTAGCAAGATCAGGGAGATCTACATGGTAAGTAAGATCAGTTAGATCTATAGGTGTGCAAGATCAAGGAGATCTACTTGGAGTACTTGGAGTACTTGGTGGACTGGAAGTAGCCAACAACGGTTGAGTTGATTGTCACTTACTGGTGGAGGGAACAACTCAATGTTGAGTTGTGGTTGTAATTGATTGAGAGAGAGAGCTCTTGAGGGAGAATTACTGTACACCCAAGAGGTGTGGGAAGAGTGAGATTTCTTCATTGTATTTCCTTCTAGAAGAGTGTTAATACAAGATTGTATTGTCTCTCATATTCTGTGTTGTTTCTGAATTCTAGTTACATATTACTTCTAGTTTAATTCCATGTTTAGTTGCTTATACAAAGGTAATCAATTATTCTCTTAAGGAGTAGGATCCTAAAAATCCACATGTGTATCAGACTATTGACATCCTAGTCGTAGACATACTAGAAACATATGGCCTACTGGTTAAGTCAAGACTAGTCAAATATGTTGAATAGGTACATAGCCACATATTTATTTCACATGTGGCTTTCTTTAGAAAGGAGTGCCAAATCAAATTAGGGTAGATAAGGAGCCCAAAATGAAGTACCTAATTACTAAGTACAATACCAAGAATGAAAAAATTGAATTCATATCAACACATGCAGGCTTGTATGCTTTCACTACCTAATAATAATTGCATGAAAATGAATTTGAAGCTCCTTCTCAACTTTAGACTTTACACTTTAATGGGTCTCATTTGAAACAAGTTTTTGGTATGGCCCTGACCTATTCTTAGGCCTATAGTTCACATTAAAACACAATGCCAAGCAACTTCTAATATTTGGTGACTCTGAGCTAGTTGTAAACTAGATCATAAATAAGTACCAATTTAAACTTTTATACCTAAAGAAGTATAAACATCAAGCTTGAGACTTTATTGAATCTTTTAAATCATTCAGCATCAAGGTCATCCCAAGAGAAAAGAATCAGATAGTTGATTTGTTGGTAGACTTTACTACCAATCTAATACCACTCCAAGAATCAAAAATGCATAAATTTTTAGTAGAACTAGTCCCATGCCCTTCTGGCCTAGATAATATGGACAATTCTAGGTGTTTAATGATGATCATCAAATTATACAGTTCTTGAACAATTTAGAGGCATTTAAAGCCTAGCTAATAAATGAAGTAAATATCTAGTCTATGCAGATTGAAGTTATGGGAGAAGATGGTAGTATGTAATTGAAATAAAAGTGAATCCCCTTGGCCATGGTTTCCTTGGAACAAGATTTTGAAGTCTATCCTTAGGCCCAAAAGTAGAAATAGATGAAATCAATTGAGTCTAACTTTGTCAAATAAATATTGGAGACTAATCAAGCTCCCCAATTGGTGAATGTAGGTCTAATCTATATTGAAAATGAGAAGCACAGGATAAAGATATTGCTTAGATTACAAGTATTTCATTGCATGGACATATGATGACCTAAATATATTTGATCTAAGGGTCATTACTCACACCATCCTTCTAATTCTAAAACACAAGTTGTTTAGGGAAAGATAGAGATAGTGAACTCGATCCTAGAGCCTCATATAGAGACTAAAGTACATAAGCTCCTAGATGCCAAATTATTTTCCCACTTAGTTACTTGACTTGGGTAGCTAACATTGTAAAATTTAAGAAAAATAATGGAGAAATAAGGTTGTGCATTGATTTTAGTAACTTAAATAGAGCCTTAGAAAAGGATAATTATCCTCTACCTTCTTTGGATGAAGTAATACATATGGTGAGTGGTTCAAAGATGATGTCCTTCTTGGATGGATTTTTGGGCTACAACCAGGTATTATTTGAAATAAAAGATAGGATTAAAACCACCTTAACCACCAAATGTGGAACATTTGTGTATAAAAATATGTCTTTCAACCTTTTAGACACCTAAATTTTACTGTCAAATTGCACCTAAAACAAATTAATTCTTCTTCCCCCAATTTGAATTCAAATTCATGACATTTCCCTCCTTATTTAAATAATAGAATAATTCAAATTTTAATTAATTGTACACATTTTTTTTCCAAACTTTATTATTAAATATATATATTCCATTTCATACAACATCTCCACTTTTATCTCCCTCACATGTTGACTCACCCCAAGTAATCCCATAACTTCCTCAACCACCCTTGAGTCACCCCCTGACTTGTCAAATAGCTTGACCTGTTCTTGGTGATTCATATCACCATCTCCATGTTTCTCCCAACCATTTGAAATGGTCATCATCCTAATGGATGAGAACTTATTAGCCATCGTAGATTATTTTATTAATTTGAAATATTCAAATAATCCTCCACCATTTGATCTTTCCTCTAAGAATCTATAAATAGGCATTCAATCCATCACTTTTATCATCTTGACTTATGCTAATGAAGTGCTATCAAATTTAAAAGTGAATCCAAATTGAATCAAATCTATTAAAGAGTAATTTTGCATCAAAATTTTACCCATTTTACCTTGCATTGGAAAAGTGATCAACCATAATTCAAAGAGAGATAATCAAATTCACATCATAGTGGAAGAAGATTGTTGGTAAGAAGGTATAAGTTTTTGTTTTTTTAATTTTGTTTGTAACTTTATATTAGGTTGAGTTATTTTAGATTAGATTTTGGTTGTTTAGTAAATTTCTTCACTTATTTGCATTTCTAGATTTCCTTCAATCCATTTTGGCATGCTTAGTGGAATATTCCCTCATCATTTTCATCTCACAATCATCATAGGTATATTTAGAATCATTTTTCAATTGATTCTTATTTTTAATTTTGTATATGTATTTGATATTGGTCTTGGAAGTGTTGTTTATAGTCTCAGGTCATTTTCTAGCATCTTCCATTTGGATGTACGTGTTTTCTATGTAGCTATGAATTTGGGGACTTAGCCAATGAAATTCTAACAAGAAACTATGAAATCATCATTTCCCATATTTTTATAGTCTTTTTGATAGTTTTATCCTTTTTACCATCTTTCTACTTCCTTTCTACCTATGTATATGTTTTCTATTTTTCTAAAATCTCTATTTTTCTGTAATTATGAAATTAGAGAGTCTAACTGCAAATTCAGAGTATTTAACTATGAAATTAGTTAAATTAACTGTGAAATCATTTACAAACTATGAAATCATCTTCTATGATTTTATTTATTCTTTGTTTAAAAGTGAAATTGTTTGGGTCAATTATGAAATAAATCCATCTAATAGTAAAATCAGAGACTGTAACAATGAATTTAGTGAGTATAGCTAAAAAATCATTCCATAACTACAAATTAATTATGTATGTGTTTCTTGCATTCTGTTTATTTTTTGTTTCTAATCAGTAATAATTTTGCATTTATGTTTGACTATGTACTTTTCAATTTGTAATAGAGGCTTTTTTATGTCTTATTTTTGTGTTTTTTCTTACTTTGTTGCAGTTTGCCTTGACTCTAATCCAAAACAAACTTTCTAACAAATTTTTTGTAGGGCACTAGTCAAAGAAAAGTTGTAAAAAAAGATAACACAAAACCAAAATATTTTCATTTTTATTACTAATATTTTTATTTTTATTTTTTATTTTCATTTCTAGTAATTTCTTAGATTTAATTCATCTCTATTTTCCAGCATTTTTGTATGTGTTTTGAAATTTCATATGTTCTTCCCTTGACATCACATTGGTGATGATACTCAAGAATCAAAATCAGTTTCATAATTTTTTTGTTATCCAAGTTGTGTTTATGTGTATGCTTTTCCCTTGGCGTCACATTGGTGATGATACCTAAGAATCAAATACAAGCATTAACTTTTTATTTTTATTTTTCTAGGGGCTCTATCGATTGTGGATTTCACCACCATGTGATAGCTCAAACCCTATGTACTGATGGACTATATAAATTAAGATCCATTTATTTCAAAGGCCTAAATGGTTATGTGTTTTAAATAAACTATGATATGAGGGGATTTCATGCTCTAATACCCAAGGTTTCAATAGATGCCTTAAAATACAATTTTGTCAATTGCCAACATACTCAGACCCCTATGGATATGTTGGGCATGTTGGGACAAGACTCAATAGTGTGTGTCTGCACAATCAATTTACTTCATGGAATTAGGCCTCAACATACCAAAAGGTATATCAGAGGACTTCCCTTTAGATAATATTATGAAATCTTTAAGCTTAGGAAAGCTTATTTTTCATTCAACTTTGGTGCATCAATTAGTGGTTAGCACCAAGTTACCTTTCACACACCCTTAAAACCAGACTCAGTGGATCATGTAAATGGAAAGATCCTCTGTGTTTAGTGCTTTAAAATATTAGGCCATAGTTGATAGCATGAAAAAGTGACATCAGAAGGCCTAAAAGTTGTTCATGACCTTAATCCTAGATTTTCACCTTTTTTGTGCAATTGTATGATTATTTAAAGTAGGACTTTGTTTATTATTTCCTTATGTTTTACCACATACTAAATTATCCTTGAGTGAAAATGAATTTCTTTTGAGTATTAAAGCTACCAAAAATCTTAAAATCAAAACTTTCCTAAATATAGAACTCAAAATTAATTAGTTAGCAATCAAAATTTTCAATCACTTTGGTTCTTGTTCTTAAAGTCAAGTCATTCTTCCTTGGCTATATCACCTATCACAAGGCTAATAGCCATGCTTAATAATCTTAATGCAAGGTCTAGACCATTTGGAAATGACCCTTTTCAATTTGGAAGCCAAGAACATCATGTATAAATACATGAAATTACTGAACAAGAGGAAGAAGGAGGGGATTATAAAGATGAGGGTAGCCCCAAATTAATCTTACATCCTCCCTCCTTTGACAAATACATCATGTCCAATTAAAATGAAGCCTTGTTTCAAGCTTTTATCTTAGAATAAAAATTCCCACTTGATTTTGATGTACAGAACTTGCAATACTTGATTGCAAGTAAAGATCCTTCACTTTCCATTCATGATCAATCTACACCTCAAGGCTCTTTATAGGGAAGTACTTCCCTCACAGGATCCTCAAATCCCAATCCCCATGTATCTCAAGGCAAAGGGAAAGGTATCCTCTATGATAAATCCTCCCAAGCAAGTCGTGGGTTTTCCATGGAAACCCATGCACATCATGTTAACTAGGAGAATATGCATCTTCAATCCCATCAATCAAATAATCATTTTGGTAATCCAAATCATAATCATCATAATGTGGGTGTGAATACTAATTTTCCTTCACATAAAAATCCAACCAATCTGATTTTGAACATGCATTCAAACTCACTAATCATAAGTCCAACAAACCAAATCTTGAATCTTAATTTAAATTTTCCAATCAAACATCAAAAAAATCCTAGCTTGAATATACATTTAAATTTAACAATCCTAAATCTATCACCCCAAAAATGAATGTGCATTCAAATTCACAAATCCATGATCAAATTAATCTAAGTTTGAATGTTCATTCAAACTCACAAATCAACCTAAATCTAGGTCTCCAAGGCTCACCAATCATTGTCAATCTAAATCAAATATTGATCTTGAACCATCATTCTAACTCACCAATCCAACCATCCAATCCAATGTTGAACATTACTTCATGTATGCTCAACAATCCTAATCTAAATAGTGGTTTTCAAAATCATTTTTCTCATTCTAATTCTCATAGATCAATTTCATCCAATCCAAATCCAACCCCACCTAATTTTAATTCACATAACTCTAATCCAAACCCTTCCTTTAACCCTAACACCCATGTTAAGCATGTGCCTAGCTTACATCCAAACCAAAACATAAACTCAACTAATTCAAACAACCCCAACCTTAACACAAACCTTAACTCAAGTAATTTAAACTTAAACTTAAACCTAACTATAAACTTAATCCAAACCAAAATCAAATTATCCCAATTCAAACCAACTATAACTTAAACATGAGTTCTAACCCATCCAACTTAAATTATAACATCCACAATAATTTAACCCCAACAAGTTCAACTAATCCAACTTAGTTATAATACTAACCCAAACCCCACAAACTTTAACACTAATCCTACACCAAAAAACTTTAACTTTAGCACAAACCCAAATCAAGAAAACCCAAATGTTCACTTTATAAGTAATCCTAATATAACAATATCAAACTTCAACACTAATCCTAATCCAATAAACCTTAGTTTTAACACTAATCCCAACCTATTTTCAAATCCACAAAACATTAACTTTTCCAACCAACTTCCTAATAACTTCAACCCACCACTTAACCAATTTCCACAAAATCAAACCAACATAAATCCATTCATAGATCAACCATCCAAATTTTATAATTCCTCAATTCAAATGAACCAACCATCTCCACACTTTATACAATAATTTCAAAACATTAAAGATAGAATTCAAAGCTTGTAAGATGGTTCTTATTCTAGACAAAAACAATTTAAATTTGAGGAAATTTTTTCACACCCCTATGACTTAAGTACCATGACAATGCTTTTTCTTAAGTAAATTGAACTCCCAAAAATTTACAAATACAAAAATAAAGGAGACCCTAAGGAACACCTTACAAGATTTTATCATGCATGTGCAAATGTTGCTTATAACAACGAGTATATATTATGATTATTTCCATGAAGTCTTGGGGTTTAAACCCTTGAATGGTTTTCACACCTTTCAAAAGGTTTAATCTTCACTTTTGAGGACCTTTATGAGAATTTTGGTTATCACTTTTCCTACAATATTGAAAAATACTTGACCACATTGGACTTACCAAACACCAAATAATGCAATGGCAAAACCTTTGCTTCCTTCTTACAATGATGGCGAGTAATGGCAAGTCATTTTACAGGGTCATTTCTTGAAACTGAACTTGTGGATATATTTATGAACAGTCTCAACTCAAATTTGGGTCACCACTTGTTACTCCTTTACCCAATGTCATTTGATGAAACTATTTAAAAGGGGATCTAAGTTTAATGGATATTAATCAATAAAGGTGTTATCAAGATATTTAAATCCAAAAATAATTCCTCCAAACAAACTTAAAAACCCAAGTTATTTACAAAGAATAAAAACATTGTTGGAGATTGTGTAACCAATGTTAAATAAATCCAAAACCTATTAATAACATAACCATTCCTGATGGTCAACCTTGATAATGAATACCTAAACATAAGTTCACACAATTAGGTGATACTTATGAAAACATTTTTTGAAAGGTGGCCCACGCTAACATGATTACTTGGCCAAACACTAAAGTTTTGATGAGAACATTCCTAGACCAAATTGGTATAAAGATAAATATTTTGAATACCATGGGATAAAGGGACATTATACTAATCACTGTATACACCTTAAGGACTATGTCCAAGACCTCATTTATCAAGGGGACATAGCCATTGAAAACTAATCATCCAAGATTTAAAATAACCAAAAGTTGGGGATATACCAAGATTCATTCCCCAACCATGAGCAAGGAAAAGGTAGACAAAAATAAGAATAACTTGAAGCTATTAATGTCAACCAATCTAGTCATCCTTTTGACTCTATAGTTAATAATGTTGATTTTATGCACAATCATGTCAATGTCATTACTTTAAAACTTCAAGAGTGCATCGTTACTAAAAGGTGTGCAAAACTTATCATTCTAAGTGTATTGTTGTCCAATGTTGAACACAAGTACAACATTATTGATCATCTTGAGAATATGCCCAAAAATATTTCCATATTAGACCTTCTCAAGACATCACTTGTATATAAAAACATTTTGTACAAAGTCCTTCAAGAGTCTAATGTCCCACAAGACATCAACCCCTCAAGCTTCCAAGTATTATTAGGAAATTTGTCCACTAATAATAAAGTAACATTTGACCATTTTCTCATCTCCCCTTTGGGATCTATTCATAATCTTATATTGTACATAGAGGTTATTATCTCTAGGCATCAGGTAAAGAGTGTCTTTATATACAATGGCTCAGTGTTAAATCTGTGTACATTAAGGCTAATAAAAAACTTGGAATATCCAAAAACAACATTGGATACTAATATTATCACAATAAATGCATATAATAATAATGAATGACAATCCATGGGTATAATTTATCTTCCTTTGATGATGGGGTCTATTATAAAAGAAACACTAGTACATGTACTTGATCTTGATTTACCCTATAACCTACTTCTTGGATGTTTGTAGATACATTCAATAAATTATATACCCTCCACCCTACACTGGTGTTTTAAATTCTCACATGAAGGTATGGAAATAACCATTCAAGATGATCATCAACATTTCCAATATTAGAAGTTATTGGAAGGTTGATACCAAAAATCTAATTATATCCCAATAATTGATGACAACTTCACTCCCATTGAAGAATATCCTTCACTTGATAACTATTTTCATCTTGAAACATTATTTCAAACACCCCCTCTTGGTGGTTAGATCAACCCACCAACTACTTCCATTTTTATATAAATGTCTTCCACCAATGAAGCATCCAATCAACCATCTGTGAAACAAGGTTCTAATCAACCTTTTATTGAACAAGCTTCCAATCAACCATCTACTTCCAAGGCATCTTCATCCTCTTCATCCCATTTAAAAATCATTTACAAATGCATGAATGAATACATAAAATAAGATTTTAATTATATAAACACGATCTACATAATTCCACATAATCATGGTAGGCCCTGCCATCAAAAGGATACTCAAGTGGTTAAAAGATTCGATAGAACAAAAAATTTATCAGGTGGTTTATTTTTAGATGAACATAGTGAAGATTCAAATCCTTCTTGGATTTATTCTAATAAATTAGCTACTTACTTCACCAATAATAAATACCCTGTCATAAAATCCATTATGTGCAATATTATGAATTACAAAGGTAAAGGCCTCAATCTTCATGAATAAGGTTCCATCAAATCACTAACATTAAAATCAAATGAGTCCACTCATGGCATAGGTTTTAATCTACTCAATGTACATATCACACTTTTTATAAGTGACTCTTCTAGTGAGTCATAGGATGATACTTCATGCAGTGAATCAGGTTTCATTCTTAGTCACTTCCAAGACCTTTCCCTCACTAATATTTTGCATGTAAATATCATCTTTACACTAGACCTCACATATCCATCCTTAATAAAGTGGGACCAACATAGAACACCTATGATTGTTCATTTCTAAAATGATGAGGAAATTTCAAAATTCTTGAGAACATGGGACCACATTCCAATAAGGGATCATAAGAAGGAGTTTTCTATTCAGTTAGATAATTCTACATACTTTGGGGAATAGTGATCATATCAATACATCAATTCAGCATCTACTTCAAACCAAGAGGACCTAGAGGAGGAATTTAATCTTCCTCAATCATCGCCAAACTATAAATAATATCCAACTCTCCTAGTTTATAATATTATTCCTATAAACATTGGAGTAGATGACGATCCCAAAAATTTTAAATTTGCAATCTCCCTTACTTAAGAAAAAAGAGAAATACTTACACTTTTGCTTCAAGAATATTCTAATGTATTTGTATAGTCTTATGAAAATATTCCAGGACTTGATTCAACATTATTAATGCATAATCTCATTTTACATCTAGATGTCAAACCCATCAAACAAAAACATCACAAGATGCATCCCAAGATAGAACTATAGTGAAATAAGAGTTGAAGAAGCAACTAGAAATTGGTTTTATATACCCTATCGACTATTTGGAACAATATCTGAAAATTTATAAATTCAAATAAGATAATAAATCTTCTAAAAAATTAAAATCTAATCTAAACTAACTCAACCTAAGATAGATCTACAAATAAAATAAATAACATAAACTTATACCTTAGTACCAACAAGTTTCTTCCATTGTGATGTGAATTTAATTAGCTCTCTTTTAATTTTCGTTGCTCAATTTTCCAATGCAAGGTCAAATGTGCAACATTTTGATGCAAAAATGTTCTTTGATGGCTTTGATTCACTTATGAATTAGATATCACTTCATTAGCATAAGTTAGGATGATGAAAGTGATGGCTTACATGCCTATTTATAGATGTTTAGAAGAAATATTAAATAGTGGAGGATTACTTAAATATTTCAAATTATCCAAATAATATACGGTAGCTAATGAGTCCTAATCCATGAGGATGATCACTGAAATATTTTAGTCTAATAGCATGTAAGAATTTGTTGTCAGTGATTAGGCTAAGATTATATGAGTCTTGTTGACCAAAATTTCATCATAGGTCAATTTGGGTCAACCCCCCTACATGTTCAAAATTTTCATAAGGTCCCCTAGGTTTGAAAATGGTCACCATGGTCCTAAGTGAGGTCTAGTCACACTTTGAGGGTCACATACAACATGTTTAACCTTGTCATATTTGTCAACTTTCTTAATGTACTTTTATGCCACCTTTTTGGTCATTTTAAGGATTTGTACAATTTTTCAAAAAAGGGCAAATATTTCAAGATGAAATATAATGTACCACATGTCAGGGAAGTGTTAGAGATAGTTTTGAAATTGAAATGTTGTAGGTTCAATGCAAGAAGAAGATCATCTATAAAAAGGGTAATTTTAGATGTTATACAGACTGAGGTGACTCATATGGTAGGTTTAAATACTTTATAAAGGTGTCTTTAGATCCCCATAGGTCATTTCAAAGCTCAAGTGGCTTCAAAATATCCAAAATTTTCAAAAATCAATTTCTCTCCTATCGCTCTCTTTGATAAGTCAAAAAGGGTCAATGATTTTCTTTTGGTACGAACTAGAGAAGAAGAGATGGAGTGAGTGCACTTGGGGAATGTTATCAATACATATGATATTCTATTTCATGGTCATGGTTTTAATATTGGTGTTATATGTTGTATGAACAATCATTAATATTGTTAGTGCCTCCAAACTACATATGTAATCCTAATGGCTCAGTTTTTCTCATCTGATTACACTTTGGTGATTGATCTATGTGAACCAAGTGGTGTATGTAGACTTGTAGAGCATATCCGTCCATTTCATGTTATATTTAACTTATTTTTGTATGTGTTACCATATAAGATAAGCATAATCACTCTCTTGTGCTAGAAGTGAACACCAGTGGCTAAAAAAAATGTTTTGGTAGTTGAAGAATTCATTCTCCTATGAGTAACTTCATATCAAGGTAATACACTTATTTTCAACCTCTCAAAGCATGGTGATTGTCTAATTAAAACCCAATGGACCAATGGAAATTAAATCTCAAATCATTTGAAACCAAATGAAGTTGAAGATTGAACTCATATGCCTAGTAGACAGTCTCCTACAAGACTGTGTAGGAGTACTTATACAGGGATGTTGATGAGTTTGGAACTTCAAAACACTCATAGGATCTCAAGACATCATCAAAAAAATTAAAAATCATTGATAAGGCTCAATGTTAGTATGAGAAAGGCCTTAAATCATAGTCAAATCCTTAAAGCATAGTCAATTATTCAAAGCAGCATCTACAACTAGTTGGAAATAAGCATTGAATAGTCATATTGATGGAGCAAGGAGTTACAAGGTAAAAATAGTAGGATTGAGCCATTAAAAGAGATTAGATATTGGTTGTGAGAGTAAATAAGCACCTACAGTCAATCAATCTAAAGAAAGTTACAAGAATGGGAAAGTTTACCTTAACTTCTTTGAAAGAGATTTTGCTCCATACAGTGTCATATTATGGTGAATGTCTATAAAGTCTAAGCAATCCTAATAGCTTCATTCTTGTAACCTAGACCTATAGGTAACACCTAAGAAAAAAAGGATCTTTTTGGGTCAAGGTATAAGGATGGTTTAATGTATTTCAACTTAGTCAAAATCTTGATGGAGATACTTAGATAACTACAGTGCCATTAGGCCAAAATCAACCTATAATAATACAACTTTCAAGTAGCACATAGTGTATTGATGATAGTGGGATGATGCATGATCTCAAGACATAAAGGAGTCCATTCAAGTCTAAGATAGTCTTATTGAACTTATGAGAAAATAAATGTTTGAAACATAGTATTTAGACACATATCAACACCTACAAGAACCTCTTAACTTCTCTAAGGAGCACATACAATGTGATTCAGGAGATAGACTAGCATCAATTAAATAATGGATACAAGTTTGGTTGGCAGGAAGAGGTGTAATTTGAAGATGACCATGATAAAATCACTCTCAGATTGATAATATCACAATTCCATTTGATCCTAAAAAGAAAGAATGAACAGAGACAGTCATAGCTAAAGATTCTTAAGCCCTATCAAAACCCTACACAGTCACAGGCCTAGAAGCTAGCCTAGATAATTTAAAGTGTTGAGGGATATATAAGCATGTTCAATATTTAAAACTTTATATAGAGGGTCATCATGAGTTTTACTTGACCTCCATGGTCTCATTTAGGTTAGAATAATAGTAGAAGTGCTTGTTATTTTGTCTTAGACCTTAAGCACTCCATGAGAAACACAACTTGCAAACCTAGTATATTGATGGTGAAAAGATGAAAGTCAAAGTCTTTAGTGACTATGGGATGATTTATAAAGTTTATTTTTAGATTAATAAAGTTTGATAAGGTCTTAAAGTCACTATCACCACTCATAAGTGGTCACATACTCAAAAAACTAGTTTATGCCTACTAGGCCTAAGAACTGGATATGAACCTCAGGCTTCCAAAATTCACTCATAATATTATATGATCTCCCCAAGATATTTTATAGCCTTAATTGGATAATGGAGGGTTGATGAGACTCAGTGTTTTGTAGAGAATAACTTAAATTGGCCATTTTTGGCCTTAATTTATCTCATGGGTGTCCAGAATGCATAGTAAGAACTCGAGAGCCAACTTATTTCACTCACATTTGTATGGATGAGATGCCTAGGACCTCAAGAACTTAGGGAGAGTTTATGTGGGTCCTTTACTTTAACTCATTGGCATTGGTTTGAGGGTTAATGGTTTAACCTTTATGAATCATTGTTAAGAACCTAAATGACCTAAAACCCTCTTAAGATCATGATGAGGAAAAGATGAATAGAAATGCATCCAAAAGGGGTAAAATCACCTAGAAAGTTATTTTTATCTATTTGGAACTCTCCCAAGCTCCATTCCACTCAATTTTTTTGTACCATCACTTGTACGGATGAGATAAATTATATGTTTTCTCTAAGATTTAAGGTAATTTAAAGGTGTATAAAGGAATATACTAGTGAAATATATGTTGGAATTTGTGTAGAGATGCATTATAACTCATAAACCCCAATTCTCACCCCAATTATACATGGAGACCCCTCTGCTAAGTTGGTTATTATAGGAATTCTTGAATAGAATATTGAAAAATAAGGTGACTGCAAAGTTGGAGATGAGAGGTGTGATTTTGAGTTTTATTTAAGTCTATATGATAGACAAGAGGAAAAATAATGTATTAATAGGTGTCTCACATGTTTTAAATGAATCTCAATGAGTGTGTGCAAGTCACCTAAGTGACAAATGTGAGAGTTTAGGCCTAGAGGGCTAGTGAGTGGTTGCAAGGAAGTGAATAACAAGTGGAAAAGAGAAGATCATTAGTTGAGGAGTGTATAATAACCTACACCAATCAAGTTTATACCTTCTCAAGTTAGGGAATATTTTTCAACAACTTCCAAGGTAGTTCTAATAAATTAAGTGAACTCCTCATCAAGAAAGTAGTTTCAAGAAGGATAATGAAGTGCCCCTATGTCAACTTCAAGAAGATGTCATATTTTCATATTGACACTTATTCAAGAGATCTTCACGAGTTATTTTCTAACTTTTTCTCTTGCATTGTAACTAGTCTTCAATACTTGAAACTTGGAATTGTGACTCTTCAATTTCACTCTTTCTCTCTCTTCTTCCATTACTCTATATATTGAAGCTATTTTGGCATTGTAAACTATCCACAATTGGTATGGTGAAGCCCTGCTAGTTTAAAATATTGATTTGCCTTTGAATAAAGTTTTATCAAGATGGTTTAGTCTCTAAAATTCTTTCCTAAGTATGTCAAGTAATCTATTCACATGACAAGTGATGATTATTTCCCCTTGCTTCCATTATGTGCTTGTATGCATTGTATGAGTAATACTTCTTCTAACATGTCTCATGAAGTGTAACTATTTGTTAGGTGTTTTTTAAGTTTGAATAGAGATTATAGTGTTTGATATCAGACCTCCTATTCACTCATCTTTATAAATTAATGGCAATCTGCCTCCATTTAGAAATATTTATGCAACAAGAACCTTGAGTTGAGATCAGTTTTAGTAATCTGCCTTCATAATGAAAGTTTCAAGTATGTTTGTCGAGATATCTTTGGTGTATCATCTCCATTAGTATAGGTTAATTTTATGTTTCTTCTTCCATTTTCACCCCCTATAGTGATTATACTAGTGTATTTGAGAGCTTAAATAGTTAGATCAAGGGAGCTAGCCCATAATCTATAGATCTATCTCTTGTAGCAATCTACATATACTTAGAGATAATTCCATGTTATCAAAAATTTGAGAAGATATGATTGACTTCTCTAGGGTGAAAATTTGGGATATAATATTTTTGATATGCCTGATGGGACATGATGTCCAAAAAGGTTGTTTAAGATGGATGTTGGCCTTGACAACAAGAGGTTGTAATAGTCTACTTCCTGCAGTATCTGGTGAATCCAACAATTGAATCTTGGTGGTAGACTAGTGTATTGTTTCATGTCTAAGGTAAACATAATATTTCATACAAAAGGCATTCCTTTTTATTTCCAAGATCTCCCCTACTATTCAGTCAAAGCATACAGATTTGCTAACACCCATCCTTACCCAAGGAGATCTTACCTTGCTCATAGACCTATAAGAAAGTTTTTTATTGGCCCAATCTTTCAAAATCCTAAGTATCATGGAAATAAACATACCTTTTTTTTAATTCAAAGGATATAGTCCTCTAATCATTTCCCATTATGATGACATTCCCATATCCTCCCTCAAAAGTGTCCCTTCATATACTAGTGAGATTGTCATTACCCCTATTGAGCATATTAAAAACATTACTAACTTATGAAACATATATCACATCATTGAGGAGAACATATAAATTTGGATTTTGTGTGTCTCTTTCAAATGTAAATTTCTTGACTGGTGTGGTATGTTTTCCCTTGAATCAATCACCACATCGAATGAGTTGGGAGCTACTTTGAGGAGAAGGTTTGAGGACAAGAGTGATAACTTGTCATTGACTGATCAGCTGACCAAAATAAGGAGAGCACCTCAAGAAGCTATTAAATAATTCAGCACAAGTCTGTAGAACACATGGGATAGGATCCCAATCTTGGTAATACTCATTAATCATCATTATTTCCTTTATTACCTTAACTCTTTTGATAGTGATATTTGTATGATGATACAATCTATGGGAGGGATCACATTACCTAGTGCCTATGAAGTGGCTATTAGGGATGAGAATTGTTTGATTTAGGATTGGAATATTGATCCAAGACCCCCTATGCCTCTATTCCCTAATTCTAAAACACCTACACCTATTATTCCTCCCATCCCTACACCAAAATATAAGCCAGTTGCCCCTAGTCAGTCAAGTAAATATAATGAGGTAGAAAGAGTGAAGGATATTGAGCAAGAGGTTTTAGGTCTCAATAGGATTATACAATAATAGAAAGTGATACCTTTCCAAATCCACTATTAACATAATCAGTCCTATCCAAACTATCAAGGTAATAGACCACCCTTTTAAGGTTATGTTCAAGGTCAAGGGTAGCTAGTTCAAGCAAAGTCATACAATGGTTATAATCCCAATGATCCCTCCACCTCAATATAATTAGTGCCTAATCAAAATAACCTTACCAAATATCATGAGTATTAGCTTCCATGGGATCAATCTTATGATCCATCTACCTATGCTAATGAGTCCTTCAATCAAGCTTGCATGGAAAATTTGGAAACAATGTCAGCCATGACTCAAGCAAAGGTACTCAATGGAGGAGATAATAATGGAAAGAGTACTTTAATGGGGTATAATTTACTCAATTAGAATCAATATGACTCATGAGTTTTGAATTATCAAGGACAATCAAGCAAAGATTCAAGTCATATAGCTGTAAACATAAGGGCAAAGAGAAAGCCAATTGAAGAGGTCCAAGGGGTTAGTAATGGTTCATCAATGAGTGTTAAAACATCCAAAAGGGTAGGTATGTCCAATGTAGTCCCAAATTCATAATTAGATAAAATAATTTAGAATTTTAAGAACTCTTTCACACCTCAAAATTCTCAAGCAATAGGCAGCACTATTCCTACTAGTGGACAAGCTAAGGTTAATGGTTATTTCACTAACATTGTAGAGCAGATGAAGAAGGATCATGTGAATGTATCCATGTGGGATACACTTAAAATAAATATAAAATTATACCTACTCCAGGAAGAGCTAACCAAATTTAGTTTGGCAACCAAACAACCTAGTGGGAAAGAGGTATCCTTGACAAACACATTGAAGCATAGTAAGGGACAACCAAACAAAATTGAGAAAGTAGACAAAACTCCTCCTTTATATCTATTTTATCATTATTTGAGATGATTTGGTACAAAATTATTTGATTTATAGTGGATAAAGTACTTTAGTTATGCCCAAGCGAGTAGCTGATAAGTTGAACTTGAAGTATGAACCTCATTCTAAGGGAGCAATACAACTAGATGGATTAGTTTCCAAGATAATTGGCATAATCAATGGTTTATAACTTGTTCTTAATGTTTGTCCTCATTTCACTATTCTTCAAGATTTTTTCATTGTGGATGTGCCACCTCACTTTTCCATTTGTTTGTCAAGAGATTTTACTACTAATATTAGAGGATATTTGACTTCAGATTGGTCTTATATGGCATTTAGGATTAGGTATAGTGTTAAAGTATCAATAAAATCTGAACCTCTATTTATTTTTCATGTATATCCATATGTGCTTTATACATCTAACATGAATTATAATATTAGTGATGAATAATATCATCTTAGTGATCAAAAACCTCTAACACTTCTTGATGGCATAGTTGACTTATACCTTGATGAATGGGGAGCTGAGTCGTATGGATTTGAAGAAGTTGGTCTGGGTACATACATCCTCCATGAATAATGTGATGGATCTCTTGAGGAAATTTTTTATGACACTCTAGAATAAGTTGTATGGGGTAACTACATTTTGCACATGGATGATGATGTCATTGTTCTAGTTATGATAAAACATGATAGTCCTAGTGAGCATTCAGTTTTGCTTGTCAAAGAGGAGAATAGTCATGAGAATGAACCTCATGAGAAGGTAGATGATATATGGAAACAATTCAATGCCATAGTGTAAGATTTTGAAGAGGCAAGTAGGTCTTTAATTCTTCAAAAGTAAGATAGACTTGATGATGAGGTCAATCGTGTATCTAATGAACATAAGGAAGAGCTTGGGGTCTCTACTAAGAAGAAAACAATTTTGGTAGACCATGAAGTGTTTGGAAAATAAGAAGATATCTTTTATGACTCTCAACAATAGACATATCATGATTCAAATGCATTTGAAGTTGGGGAGGCTTTCATGACTCATAATGATCAAATTGAGGAGTGCTAAATGGATATGATAAAGGCCAAAAAAGTTGCAAAGTTAAAAAAACCTATAAGAAGGCTAGGAGTGTTCATGAGAGTTCCAAGTGACACACTTTATATTAACAAGACCTCCAAAAATGGTAAGTCATTTCACTACCTCCATAACCAAGTTTTCATTAACAAACTTGCATCATATGATGGTTTATTTTCATGGACCAGCAGTGATTTTAGAAGCATTATCTTTGACCCTGGTTGAAGTAATGAAGAAATTTTCCTTCACCTCAAGTGTTTTGAGGTCTTGTATATATTAGGATAAGTGTGTGTTTTCCTTTAATTTTTTTGTGTGTTTTCCCTAAGTGATTAGAGAGCACAAGTCTGTGTCTTGGTGTCTTGTTTTGTGTGTTTGTTTCATATTGTGTTAGGTATGAGTTTGGTGTCTTTTAGAGGCATATCATTGTCAATTATAGTTTATGATTGATTGCATTACCCAAGGATAGAAGAAGGCAACTGGTCCTTGGCATAACATGCATACTACCCCTATAAATCACCAAAATGCTAACCAAAATTTCACCCTAAGTCAAATTGGGTCAACCCCCTGCATGTTCAAACTTTTCATAAGGTCCTCTAGGTTTGAAAATGGTCACAATTGTCCTAAATGAGGTCTAGTCACACTTTGAGGGTCACATACAACATGTTTTAACCTTGTCATATTTGTCAACTTTCTTAATGTCCTTTTATGCCACCTTTTAGGTAATTTTAATGATTTGTATGATTTTTAACAAAAGGGAAAAAATTTAAAGTTGAAATATAATGTAGCACATGTTAGGGAAGTGTTAGAGAAAATTTTGAAATTGAAACATTGCATGATTAATGTAATAAGAAGATCATCTACAAAAAGGGTAGTTTTAGATGTTATATGGATTGAGGTCACTCATCTAGCAAGTTTGAATGCTTCAATAAGGTGTATTGATATCCCCATATGGCATTCTTAGGCTTAGGTGGCTTCAATAGATCCAAACTTGTCAAAAACTAGTTTCTCTCTTATCACTCTCTTGGCCAAGTTAAAAAGGGTCAACGATTTTGTTTTGGTATAGACTGGAGAAGAATAGTTGGAGTGAGTGCAATTTTGGGATGTTATAAATCCTTATGAGATTCTATTTCATGGTCATGGTTTCAATACAGGTGGTATTTATTATATGAAAAATCATTAATATTGTTAGTGACTCCAAACTTCCTATGCAATCCTAATAGCTCAATTTTTCTCATCTTATTGCACTTTGATGATTAATCTATGTGAACCAAGTGGTATATATAGACGTTTAGATCACATCAATCCATTTCATGTTGGATTAAACTTATTTTGGCATTGGGGACCATGAAATATAAGCATAATCACTCACTTGTGCTAGGAGTGAACACTAGTAAAAGCTAAGAAAAATGTTTTAGTAGTTGCAGCATTCATTCACCTATGAGTAGATTTATATCAAAGGTAATACACTTTTTTTCAACCTATTATAGCATAGTGATTATCTAATCAGAATCTAATGGACCAATGGAAATTAAATCTCAAATCATTTGAAACCAAATGAAGTTGAATATTGAACTCACATGCCTAGCAGATAGTCTCTTACAAGACTATGTAGGAGTGATTAGACAGGGCTATTGATGAGTTTGGAACTTTAAAACACTCATAGGATCTCAAGACATCATCAACAACATTATAAAACCATTGAGAAGGATAAATGTTAGTATGAGAAATGCCTTAAGGCATAGTCAAATCCTTAAATCATAGTCAATTTTTCAAAAGGAGCATCTACATCTAGTTGGAAATAGGATTTGAACAGTCATATTGATGAAGCAAGGAGTTCCAAGGTTTTGAAAAGATTCTCAAGGTAAAAACAATAGCACTGATCCATTAAAAGAGATTGGAGATTGGTTGTGAGAGTCAATCTGCACCTATAGTCATTCAATTTGAAGAAAGTTACAAGAATGGGAAGGTTTACCTTAACTTCTTTGAAAGATATTTTGCTCCATACAATGCCATCTTATGGTGAATGTCTATGAAGTCTAAGCAAGCTTAATATCTTCATTCTTATAGCCTAGACCTAGAGGTAACACCTTAGCAAAAAATGAGGTTGTTGGGTCAAGGGAGAAGGATAGTTGAATGGATTTTAACTCAGTCAAAATCTTGATGGAGATACTTAGATAACTATAGTGTTATTAGACCAAAATCAACTTGGAATAATGCAACTTGCAAGTAGCACATAGTATATTGATGATAGTGGGATGATGCATGGTCTCAAGGTATAAATGATTCCATTCAAGTGTGAGATGGTCTTAGTGACCTCAAAATAAACCAAAGGTGTGAAACACAATACTCAAACACATATCATCACCTATATGAACCTCTTAACTTCTTTAATGAGCACCTATAGTCTGATCTAGGAGATAGACTAGCCTCAAGAAAATGAAGGATATAGGTTTGGTTGGTAGGAAGAGGTGTAATTTGAATATTAGCATGCTAAAATCACTCTTAGAGTGATAATATCATAATTCCATGTGATCCTCAAAAGCAAGGATGAACATAGATAGTCATAGCTAAATATTCTTAAGCCCTATCAAAACCCTGCACACAATCGCAAGCCTAGAAGCTATTCTAGAGAATTTAAAGTGTCGAGGGATATATAATCATCATCAACATTTGAAACTTGATATAGAGGGTTATCATAAGTTATAATTTACCTCCATGGTCTCATTCACATCAGACTAATAGTGGAAGTGCTCATTATTTTATCTCAATTCTGAGGCACTCTATGAACAACATAACTTATAGACCTGGTATATTTATGATGAAAGGATGAATGGTAGAGTCTTGAGTGATTTTGGGATGATGTATAGGTTTGAATTGGAGATTAAATTTTTTTTATAAGGTCTTAAAGTCATTATCACCACTCATAATTGGTCACATACTTAGAAAACCAGTCTATGCCTACTAGGCCTAAGAACTAGACATGAACCTCAAGCTTCAAAACTTCACTAATAGGATAATTTGATGTCCCTAAAAAATTTGAGATCCTTCACATAATAATGGATGGTTGATGAGACTTAGTAGTTTGTAGAGAACAACTCAAATTGGCCATTTTTGGCCTTAATTTGTCTTAGGGGTATCCAAAATGCATAGTAAGAACTCGAGAGCCAACTTATTTCACTCACATATATATGGATGAGATGCTTGGGATATTAATAACTTAGGGAGAGTTGAGGGGGTTCTTTTAATTGAATTCAGTGACATTGGTTTGAGGTTTAAGGGCTTAACCTTTATGAATCATCATTAATAAACTAAATGATCTAAAACCCTCCTAAAACTCTCATAATATCCTAATCAAGAAAAGATGAATATAAATGCATCCATAAGGGGTCAATTGACATAGAAAATTATTTGGATCTACTTGGCACTCTCCCAGGCTCCCTACCATTTATTTTTTGTACCATCACTTATATGGATGAGGCAAATTCTATGTTTTCTATAATATTTGAGGTAATTTGAAGATGTAGAAAAGAATAAATAGGTGAAATCCATGGTGGAATGTGTGTAAATATGTATTATAACTCCTCAATCCCCATTTTATCCCCAATTAGGCATGGAGACCCCTCTACTAAGCTGATTGTTTCAAGTAGTCTTGAACAAAATAGTGAGAAAGAAGGTGACTACCAAGTTAGAGATGAGAGGTGTGATATTGAGTTTTATGTAAGTATATATCATAGACCAAAGGAAAAAAAAGGTCAGAATAGGTGTCTCACATCTCTGCAATGAATCTCCTTGAGTGTGTGTAAGTTTCCTAAGTGAAAAATGTGAGATTTTAGGCCTAGAAGGCTAGTGAGTGACTACAAGGAAGTGAATAACAAGTGGCAAAGAGAAGATCATCAGTTGAGGAGTGTTTAATAACCTAAAACAATCATGTTTTCACCTTCTTAGGTCAAGTCATATGTGTCAACAACTTCCAAGCTAATTCTAAGTAGTTAAGTGAACTCCTCATCATGAAAGTAGTTTCAAGAAGGACAATGAAGTGCCTCTATGCCAACTTTAAGAGGATGTCATATTTTCATATTGACACTTGTTCAAGAGAGCTTCATGAGCTATTTTATAACTCATTCTCTTGCATTATAACTGGTCTTCAAGAGTTCACACTTGGAATTTTGATTCTTCAACATCACTCTTTCTCTCTCTTCTTCCATTGCTCTATATATTGAAGCCATTTTGGCATTGTAAACTATCCACAATTACTATGGCAAAGCCCTGCTAGTTTGACATCTTGTTTTTCCTTTGAATAAATTTTTATCAAGAAGTTTTAGTCTCTATAATTCTTGCCTAAGTATGTCAAGTAGTCTATTTATATGGCAAGTGATTATTGTTTCTCTTTGCTTCTATTCTACTCTTATATGCATTGTGTGAGTAATACTTCTTCTAACAGGGCTCATGAAGTGTAATTATTTGTTAGGTGTTTTTTAAGTGTGAAGAGAGATTAGTAGTGTTTGAGATTAGACCTCCTATTTACTCACCTTTTTAAATTCATGGAAATCTACCTCCATGTAGAAACATTTTTTCTAAAATAACCTTGAGTTCAAATCAATTTTAGTAATCTACCTTAATAGTACAAGTTTGAAGTAAGTTTTTGGAGATATCCTTGGTATATCACCTCCATTAGTATAAGTTACTTTTATGTTTCCTTCTTCCCTTTTCACCCCTAATAGTGATTAGACTAGTGTAGTTAAGATCTTAAATAGTTAGATCAAGGAAGCTAGACCATAATCTAGAGATCTATCTCTTATAGCAATTTACGTATACTTAGAGATAGTTCCATGTTATCCCAAATTTTAAAAGGTTTGATTGACTTCTCTAGGGTGAAAATTTTGGTTATAACAAGTCCCTAAAGGAAGCACTCTAAGTCACAAATAAGATCAAAAGATGAGGAATAAATTATATTCTCTCAATAAATAGAATCATATGTAACACACGCATTGGAAATGAGTGAGTTTTTAAGAAGCTTACAAATGAGGTATTTATGGAAAATACCTCTCACCAACCATTCACAAGATTATGATAAGTGTCATGATCCTGTAAGGTGAGATAAATGTTTAAAACACCTAAGTAAACCTAACTAAATAAGGTGTGAATGGAATCAAATAGTGAAACTGGTTAGGGAGATAACCCTATTCACACATGATAATGAATCTAGATAGGAAATAACCCTGTTCACACCAACACTCCCCTTAAGTAAAACTTAGGAAGAATGTGAAATACAAAAATAACACACAATAAATGGGTCCCAACAATAAGCCCTGATGAGGTGCCCATTTACAAAATAATCCCCTCAAGCATAAAAAAGGAGAAAACCCATAGGAAAAAACTTCCCCTATGAGAGGATGAAGGAAGAAGTTCATGTGGCTCTCCCTGAAGTAGTGTTGAAGTTGAGTGTCCCTATGGGTACCAATCCATCTTAACAAAATGCATGTATGTCAAGTCACTGCAACTACCAAGTGATGTAAGAAATGATGTTGAATACACAAATCACTCAAATGAAACACTGAATGTCAAAAAATGAGTAGTGAAATGAACCCAAGGAAGCATTGCTTGAACACCCCCCTTAATGTTGAATTGGGAGAAAGATAATAATGCATGTTTCTATTGATGTAACTAGTAGAAGTGGTGATAAGTGAACAAAAAGATGGTGTCACTAAATAAGGGTCACCAAGATTCAAAAAGGGACATCAAGGTGCAATGGATCCATAACATGGTCAGAGAAACTACCCCACAAACTAAATTAAAAACTAAAAGAATGCCAAGAAGTACACAAACCAAGAAATGGATGAGTGGATGCAACTACTACTCAAACATCATCTAATGAATACTGATACATGCAAGAATAGTTCTGAAAATATCATAGACTTTCAATAGGTGATAGATATGCCAAAGATACAACCAAGGAAAATACAGCTAAAAAATATGCCAATGAGACATGAAATGGTCTTCAAATGGGTTTTAGCATACAAGTGCCTAATAAGATACCCATTTACAATGGAGGAGTACTTTTTTGTTGTGAGAAAAATTATGAAAAAACTCTCAAGGCACTAAGAAAGGGGCCTTGATATGTGTTCACTAAAGAATACAGGTGCTAAGAAAAAGGCCTAAAGGACACATGAACTCTAAAAAAATAATTTAAATGAAGGACGGTCTAATAAAAATGTGAATGTTACATGAACTCAAAAAAATGCCAATTGAACATGTAGATGAAATAAGAACACTGATGTGGAAAAAGAGCTTTTCCATGAGGGGCTTTGACCACCTATTAGACTGAGCCTCACCCATCAGGATTCATCAAAAAAATGATGTGTCATAGAGGGTAGTGTTACTTACCACCATAGGTGACTAAATGAGGTGGCCACTTGTGCAATTTTATTTTTAGCATGAGAAAAATTTGTCAAAAAAAATTGATGTGTATTCTTATTTTTGTGTGAAAAAAACTCATAGTGCAATTTTATTTTTGGAATGAGGAAAAATCACATAAAAATTTCAAATTTGTGGCCAATTTTAACTTGTGTTCATTTAGCCATGCATGTTTTTCCTTGTCATTTGTGATTTATAGAAAGGTTGCCACTTTGTAGTTGGTGTAGTCACTTAACAGAGGATTTCCCATGGTAAAATAAATGCAAAAACATAATTGTCTAGACAAAAGATGGGCACAATAAACCAACACAACCCTCCCAAATTTAGTAAATGAAGAACTCCCTCCAAGTAAAAATGATTTTGGCACATTATAAGTATTACGGTTACAAAGTAAACTTGAAAATAATAACTAAGTGGTGTTGAGTACAATGTGTGATAATTTCCAAAAGAAGGCGATGTTATGTAGAATATAATTTTCCAATACAACGATACAATATGAGATCATCAATGAAAAGTAAACAAAAAATCATGCACTTGAAAAATAATTACATATAAAATGGGTTTTGGATGAGCCCAAATGGAATCTTGAAAGTTCTAAAGTAGATGACACAACCACAATGATTGTGACAAAGTATAAATTTTTGAAGAACCATTGATCTAAAGGTAGAAATAGTTTATGCCACCATGAAGAGTGCAAAAAATAGCTAAAATCAAAACAAATTAATTATCAATTAAAGGTTTAGAGCTCAAAATATTCATCAATGAAGTACGACTGCCAAGTCACCATGTGCAATGGAGAGGGGGCCATCCACAAAATTGCTAAATTTAGTATAACTACCACCAATTCTATAAATCCACTAAATTAAGTGGAACTGCTACCAAATGTAGATGAATCTTGACCAATTTAGGTGAGCTACCAATTTTGACCCAAATTTTCAAAGAAAAATTACATTTTCCATCTGGTTAGATTTTCTATGTGTGAGAAAAAATTAAAAACTCGTAATCAATTTGGACCAGCAACCCAAATTTGACCAAACTTCATGGGCATGGAAAATGTGGTTTATTTTGTTTCCAACAACCCAAATTTGCTAAAATATAGCAATTTTGAGAGTTTTTTGATGTTTTGGTGGAAAAACATACAAAAAATAATAGCATGTTTTTTTTAAAAAAAACTAACAAAAAAGAGTGTTTTTTTCTTATTGGTTAGAGGAGGTCGAACCTCACTCACCAAGTCATGGATTTGGTGGTGGGGTGAACCCCACGTAAAGGCCTCAACCTTTGTGTATAGGCCATGACTTACCCACAAGCCGTGAGCCCTTAGGGGCGCACGTAAGGCCAAAAAAATGATTTTTTTTTCAAAAAACTCTTTATATATATATATATATATATATATATATATATATATATATATATATATATATATATATATTTATTTATTTATTTATTTATTTATTTATTTTTTTTTTTATATTTTTTTTTTTTTTGAGTTTTTTTGTAATATAAAAAATTGTTTATTTTTCTATTTTTTTTGGAAATAACAGAAAAAATATAGTTTTTTTACATTTTCAATTTTTTTTTTTACAAGAAAATGTTTTTTTCTTTTTTTTTGCTAAAAAAACTAGAAAATTAAAAAATACAATTATTCAATAAGACCAAAATTTTGAGAAGCAAAATGATAGGAGTTTTTTAAAAACCTACAATTTGTTCTTGAAGGTAAAAAATGTATTTTGAGAAAAAACCTTCAAATTCACTTCAAACTTCTCTAGATTCACATAGAAGCTCTACAAAACTATCTTCAATAATTGAGCCTCTAATGTTCAACTAGAACAAATTAAGAGGAGCTTCTTACTTCTTTAGACAATCTAATTGTGGTGGTGAGCTCTGATGTGCTTCAACATGCTATAAATTGACCTGCAATGAACACTCAATAGGAACTCTCCCTAAACTGATATGTTTCCTAAACCTTTTTGATTCTTAGGGTCATCCAAAGGATGCAAAAAAAGAGCATAATCAGTATTGGAAAAGATCTCTTAAGAGGCTACCCGAGTTACTAATCCCACTTTGATACCGTGAAATATTTTAGGCTAATAGCATGTAATAATTTACTATCATTGATTAGGCTAGGATTATATGAGTTCCTAAAAGAAGCACTCTAACTCACAAAGAAGGTCAAAAGATGAGGAATAAAATGTATTCTCTCAATAGATAGAACCATATGCAACACACATGTATTGGAAATGAGTGAGTTTAAAGTAAGTTTACAAAGGGGGTATGTGTGGTAAATACCTCTCACCAACCATTCATAATATTGTGACAAATGACACAATCCTGTGAAGTGAGACAAATATTCAAAACACCTAATTAAACTAATTAAGGTGTGAATAGAATCAAACAGTGAAACCAATTATGGAGATAACCATTTTCACACCTAACAGTGGAACTAGATAGGAAATAACCTTGTTCACACCAAAATGACCATTTCAAATGTTGAGAGAAATAGGGAGATGGTTAGCTGAGTCACCAAGAATGGGTCAAGTTATTTAACAAGTCAAGGAATGACTCAAGGGTAGTTGAATAAGTTATGGGTTTGGTTGGGGTGAGTCAACATGTGAGGGAGATAACGGTGGAGGATGTTGGGTGAGGTGAAAATTTTGGATTTAATAATTAAATTTGAATAAAAAGTGTGTAAAATGGAATAAACTTTGAATTATTCCACTATTTAAATGAGGCACATGTCATAAATTTGAATTCTAATTTGGGAAAGAATAATTATTATGTTTTAGGTGAATTTTGAAACTAAATGTAATTTAGATTTCTACATTTACCCCTCTTTGAAAAGGTGTTGTGAAGAAAGATTATTTCTAAGAATAGTAGAAGAAGTAGAGCATTGATGATTAAGAATAAAAGTTGCCCCAAATGAATGAGAATGAATGTGATGATGCCCCTTTGAGTGTTGGTGCGAGAAAAAAGATGAATGCTCAAAATAAATGAAAGAGGAAAATGATTAAGCAAAGAATACCATCAATAAATCAAATTACTATAATTGGCGTCAAACTTTCAACAGTAAGGTATGTGTAAATAAGTTGCCTCTAGTTGTGAACACTAGATAAATGATTGGAAAAAGAATATTTTACCGTTTAAATATTGCACATTTAATTTGTGATCATGACGTAGGGGTCATGTGAGCAAACATTAGAATGATATATCCTAGTGATGGTAATCTATGGATTTTAAAAATAAAAAATATAGATACTTAAATTTTATTGAAAATTTTATGAAAGTGATAGCTACAATTAATTGATATAAATTCAAAATGTTTTGATTAAGATTGTCATGAAATTTGAAGAAAAATAGGTGAAAAATAAAGAAAATGATGGGGAGGAATATTTGAATTAGGGGGGATAGTATAAATATAAAGATGGGGAGTAAGAAATTCAATTGTGCAAGCTGGATTTCTAAGGTGAGTTGATAAATTTAGTTGTTGTGATTTGTGCTGAGAAAAATGGACCATATGTCACTTCACTAGCACCACGGGGAGCGTGTGAGGAGACACCAGAGACTTGAGAGGAACAGCCCTTTGGTAAGTTCAATTTAATTTTTTAGTTTTTTTATTCTATTAATTTTATTAGGGTTTAAAATTAGATAAAACAAATTCATGATTTGACTATTTGTGAATTTCACAATGAAAGTTGTAAATTTGTTGGTGGAAATCGTTAAATCATCAAATAGGATAGAAAAATTATTTGCCAAGGTTTTGAAATCATTCAGGTAAAAAATAAACTAGGTATTGATGAATTCACAATTCATATTGGTGAAATCACAAAAATAAGTTATGAAATCATCGAACAGGGGAGTGAAATCATTAAAAAGGGATTAGGTTAGGGCAATTGCAAAATTGTAAGATATAATAGCAAAATTGAAGAGATTGATAACAAAAATATTAAAATGAGTAGCAAAATGTTAGAAATGCAAAATTGAATATGTGAAGGGTGAATTTGATAAAATGGATAGAAAAAACACAAAAATAAGTAGCGATACTCTGGGATTGGAAGAAAAAGAGGTAAGTTAGCAAATAAATAGATAGGTAGGAAGCATAGAATACCAAAAAATAATATGAAAGAAGATTTTTATTTTTTTAATGGTTTTTAATTAGATGTAAATATGTTTTATGCTAATAGGTAGAATTGACATTATGCTAATATGATATGGTTGTAGGAGGTATTACCAGTTTTAGCGACATGGGAGTGGAGACCTAGAGATTTAGAGCGGATATCATGGTTTATTGAGTATGAGTTTGGACTACTTGAGGCAATAGGGCTATCATACATTATGTAGATGCCTAAGATCTAAGCAAATAGGGCTTTGTTGACTAGTTGGCTAAGAAATGGCACAATGATACCAGCACATTTCACCACCTATAAGTGAGATGACTATTCCATTGGAGGACATGTATTAGATTTTGGGGATCCTGATATGTGGGAAGTGAGTATATTGGGCTCATGGTCCATAGGAGACTACTTTGTACAAGGTTTTTGGTGATAGATTGATTCCAATGTTGAGAGGAGTATATATAGACTACTATATCTAGTTAGGTACAAACTCATTGACTATGATACTCATGTCAATTGTCAGTGGCATCATTTTACCTGACAAGAGTAGGAGGTTTTGTCATATTAGCTTGTTAAATGTTATTATGGATATTATGGAGATGGGGGAGAGGTTCACATGGGGGCCATGCATACTCATACCTTTATAGGGATCTGTATCACCTGGTATACATAGATGGGAAGGATATTGGTCCTTCCACCTTATTATAGGTATGGTGTTAGGAGCACATTGCATTTGAGAGACTGATAGGGAATATGAGCACATGGTCAGAGGATGAGCCTATTGTCTATGGATGGCACATGATTATAGGCACATAGAGGAAACATTAGGGAGACCTAGAATTTTACATGGGAGTGATAGATGAGATAGGTGATGATCATATCATTTGGAGACCATATAAAGAGATAGTCTTCCAGTGGATACAGGATGACTTATACATGGACTATATGATGGTTTAGTGTTATATTACAGGAATTCATGACTATATTATTAAGAGATATCACTATGATAGGGTGATGAGATAGTTTGGCGTCAGATAGCACATCTCAATAGGTCCTCATGTATTTTCACAAGCAGTCAGAGAGAGTGCAATGGGGGATTACTATTGATCCCAAAATAGGAAAGCACATCTAGACACACTTATAGACAATGCCATGTATAAATAGTAAAGACAATAAATGTTGGAGTTACTGATGGATATACAGATTGGTGGGCCAAATAGTAGCTAATAAGACTTACAGTTCCTTATATGCCTTTGCACACCTAGAAACATAGACTAGTGGCTATTTTGAGCAGACATCCATGGGGCACAAGACTAGGAGCCTAGATTAGGAGTGTGGATATAGGTCAAAGAGGAGGTAGATAAGGATGACATAGATGATAGTTTATTCAAGAGATCCATCTACATAATGTGGATATTATAGAGGTAGAGGATGCAAAGATACTACGAGAGGCAGGTGTTGATATGGGTGAAGATACCAAGATGAGAGTGGATATAGATCAATTAAGTGGAGGGGAGACTCCTTTGGTATTTATTGATAGTAATTAATAGGGAGATGTGGAGGATATAAAAATGAGATTAGCTCATGAGACCCATGTAGATAGAAGAGATAGGGCAAGACCATCATAGGTAGGGAGATCACATGATGATCACACCTTGATGAATAGGTTATATTAGGATATATGAGCTTGAGATAATGATATTTTAGGATTACACAGAGAGGTGGCTAGATTATAGGGGGAGGTTGATAGTACAGGGTATCAGCTAGTATTGAGAGTATCAGATATCAGATGTTTACAGGGTGACGCAGATAGGTTATAGGTAGAGGTTGTGAGGTTAAAGAGGGATGGTATGGATTTAGTAGTCAAAGTGGCTACACATGAGGTAGATACTCAGATACCATATTATACAACTCTAACATAGTTGTACACATAGGAGAGAGACACTACATGGATAGAGTTAAAAGAGGCTAGGGTTTTATTAGCAGGATAGAGACAACTAGCTACATTAGATAGATTTTTGATGGTCATGGAGTAGGCTATGTACATAGGAGTTTATATGAGGATGTTGTTTCATGCACTTTGTTTTTCATAAATTATTCTTTTATAGTCCATATGCCTAAAATATAGACATTCATCATGATTATTTTATATCAATTGTGATATTTTATTTTAAACTTAATTTAAAATTCAGGTTGTTCAATAATTATTCATGATGGAAATCTAATGAAAATCAAAATTAAACACAAGGTAGCTATATATACATTAAACATACATCCATTACAAATCATACATTTAATATACCATAATCAAATGCTAAAAAGAATTAACATGTGTTATTTTGAATCAAAATGTAGGAAATATAACAGTATTGTGTCTATCCATAAACCATGTATAAATTAAAACATAATATCAAAGTCCATAAATAGTCCATAATATCCATCACATCACAAATAATACAAGTCTCATAGCCTAAATTAATTGTGTGTGTGTGTGTGTGTGTGTGTGTGTGTGTCTGTGTCTGTGTGTGTGTGTGTGTGTGTGTGTGTGTGTGTGTGTGTGTGTGTGTGTGTGTGTGTGTGTGTGTGTGTGTGTGTGTGTGTCTGTGTGTGTGTGTGTGTGTGTGTGTGTGTGTGTGTGTGTGTGTGTGTGTGTGCGTGTGTGTGTGTGTGTGTGTGTTTGTGTGTGTATATAATGTGTTTATACAATGATACATCTCAAAAATATATGTACATTGATACATCATGCTCAAGACTATGTCAAGTCTCCCCCTACCCTTCAAATGGAGCATATATCCTAGGACTCAGATCATAACACCATGGTGTACTCCATGGAGGACCCATGGTGTGATGTGATACCAACCACAGTGACCTCTCATACTCTATTATCTATACCAATCTCTTTGACATCGATCACCTGGTTGAGTACTCTCTATATGATGATTTTCATAGTGTGTGTGGAATAGCCTCCTCATATAAGCTTCTATAGTACATATCCTACTCCATGGCCCTCATAACTCTATCCAATATAGCTAGGTAATTTGTTTGTGTAGTTTCTTTCTCCTATCTATATCTCTATGTTATAGTTGTATAATCTGGTGTCTAAGTCTCTACCTCCTATGTAACCACTCTAACTACTAAAGCCATACCATCCCTCTCTATCCTATCAACTTTCATATGTAACATGTCTACCTCACCTTATAAATGTCTTATATATGCTACTCTTAGTGATATCTAACCCTCTCTACTATCAACCTCCCCCTACAGTCTATCCACCTCTCTGTGTAATCCTGCAATCTCACTGTCTCAAGCTTGGATCTCCTCATGTAATCTATCAATCAAAGTCTGATCATCATGTGATCTTCCTGCTTGAAATAGGCCTACCATGTCTCCTATATCTATGTGGGTCTCATGATTTGGTCTCATTTTTGTATCCACCCCATCTCCCTCCCCATCACTATCAATAAATACCAAAGCAGTCTCCCCTCCACCCAACTGATTTGTATCTATTCTCATCTCAATATCTCCACCCATATCAACATGTCTCTCATAGTATCTATGCATCCACCACCTCTATAATATCTACATCATGTAGATGGTTCTCCTCAAAATCCTATCTTCTATCTCATCTTTTTATACCTCCCATCTAACCTATAACCGCACTCCTAATTTGGGATCCTAATCATGTGCCCTATGGATGTCTACTCAAACTAATTATTGTCTCCACGTAAATGAAGGCATATAAAGAATTATAAGTCTCATTAATTTTTGTCTAGATCATGAATATGTATATCCATCCACTACCCCAACATTAATCACATCTCTCATATCCATCTATGTCACTATCTATAAATGTGTCCAATTGTGCTCTATTATCCTAGGATCAATAGTAATCCCCATTACACTCTCTCTCTCTGACTACCTATGCAAATACATAAGGAACTGGTGAGTTGTGTTATGTAACACCAAAATATCTCATCACCTTATTAGGGTTATATCTCTCAATAATATATTCATGATTTTCCATAATGTAGCACTAACTCATCACATAGTCCATGTATAAGTCATCATGTGCCCTCTAGAAGACTATCTCTTTGTATGGTCTCCAAGTGATCTAATCATCACCTATCTCATCTATCATTATCTCTTTAAACTTTAGGTCTCTCAAAGTTGGCCTTCATGTTCCTATGATCATGTGCCATCCACAAGCAATAGGCTCATCCTCTAAATGTGTGCTCATAGTCCCTATCGATCTCTCAATTTTAAAGTGTTCCCAATACCATACCTATAATAAGGTGGAAGGACCAATATCCTTCCCATTTATATATACCATATTATGTAGATCCCTATAAATGTGGGTGAGTACATATGTCCCCCATGTGAACCTCTACCCCATCCCCATCATATCCCCAATAACATCCAATAAGCTAATCGGACATAACCTCTCAATTTTATTAGATAACATGATACCACTAACAAATAACATGAGTACTATAGTCAATGAGTATGTACTTATCTTCATACTAGTTTATATCTACTCCTCTAACCACTGGACTCAATCCATCCCCAAAAAACATATATAGAGTAGTCTTATATGGCCCCTAACCCCAATTTACTTGTCTCTCACATATTGAGATCCCCAAAATCCAATACACATCCTCTAGTGTAATAGTCATCTCACCATCAACAGGTGATATGTGTTGGTCTTGTTATGACATCTCTTAATTATCATAGTAAATAAATCCCTATTTACTTGGATCTCAAGCATCTATGCAATTTATAATAACCCTATCATCTCAAGTGCTCTGAATTCATACTTAGTAAACTATGTTATCTGCTATAAAGCACTAGGCCTTTGCTCCTATGTTGCCAATACTGGTAATACCTCCTGTAACCATATCACATTAGTACAATGTTAATTCTATCTATCAGCATAAAATACATTTACATCTAATTTAAAAACATTAAACAAAAAAAAATCTTCCTTCATATTATTTTTTGGTTATTCTATGCTTCCTGCCTATATATTCATTTGCTAACTTACCCCCTTTAATCCTAACCCTAACATTTTTGCTACTTATTTTAGCATTTTTTCTATCCATTTTATCAAATTCAACCTTAACATCTTCAATTTCACATTTCTAACATTTTCACTACTCATTTTAGCATTTTCACTGTCAATCTCTTCAATTTTGTTGTTATGTCTTGCAATTGTTTAATTGACCTAACCTAATCCCTTTCTAATGATGTTGCTTCCTATTCAATGAATTCATAACTCATTTTCATGATTCCTCAACTATGAATTGATAATTCACCAATCCCTATTTCATTTTCTACCTGAATGATTTTGCAACCCTGATAAATAATTTTGATATCCTATTTGACAATTTCATGATTTCCACCAACAAATTCATAACTTTCATTATTGAATTTGCAAAGAGCCAAGTTGTGAATTCATTTCATCTAATTTTAAACCCTACATATATGCAATGGGATAAAAAAAACTAATAAATTAAATAGAACTTACCAAAATCCCACTCCTCTCAGGTCTTTGGTGTCTCCTCACGTGCTCTCTGCGATGTTGGTGAAGCGAAATACGATCCATTTTTCTCAATAAAATTAAATCACAAGTCACAAAAACTAATTTTCTCAACTCACATTAGAAATCCAAATTGCACAAATAAATTCCTTACTCCCCATCCTTTTATTTATGTTATCCCCCCAATTCAATATTCCCCCCATCTCTTCATTTCATTCATTTTTCATCTATTTTTCTTCAAATTTTAGGATAATCTTAATCAAAGCATTCTGAATCTATATCAATTACTTGAAACTATCAATTTCATAATTTTTTAAGTACAATTTTAAAATCTATATTTTTTATTTTTAGATCTATATCTTAACATCGTCGGGATATATCATTCCCACATCCATCACATGACACCTATGTCATGAGCACCAACTAAGCATGTAGTCTTCAAATGGTAAAATATTCTTTTTCCAATCATTTCTCTAGTGTTCACAACTAGGAGAAACTTATTTACACATACCTTACTCTTGCAAGTTTGATGTTGATTCTAATAAGTTTATTTATTGATGGTCTTCCTCACTTAATCATTTCTCTCTTTCATTAATTTTGAGTATTCATATATTTTCTAGCACCAACACTTGAGGGGGCATCATCACATTCATTTGGGGTAAATTTTTGTTGTTAATAATAAATTCTCTACTTATTTTATTATTCCTTTGAAATGATTTTTCTTCACAACACTATTTCAAAGAGGGGAAAATGTAGACACCTAAATTACATTTAGTATCAAAATGCATCTAAAACATACTAATTATTCTTCCCCAAATTTGAATTCAAATTCATGACATTTCCTTCCTTATTTAGATAATGGAATAATTGAATATTCATACAAATATGTATATTTTTAATCCAAATTTAATTATTAACTACATATTTTTTACCTCACCCAACATCCTCCACCTTTATCTCCCTCACATGTTGACTCACCCCAACCAATCCCATAACTTCTTCAACTACCCTTGAGTTATCTCTTGACTTGTCAAACTACTTGACCCATTCTTGGTAACTCAACTAACCATATCCCTATTTCTATCAACCATTTGAAATGGTCATCATCCTCATGGATGAGGACTCATTAACCACTATAAATTATTTGGATAATTTTAAATATTTAAATAATCCTCCACCATTTGATCTTTCATTCAAAAATCTATAAATAATCACGCAAGCCATCACTTTCATTATCTTGACTTATGCTAATGAAGTGTTATTGAATTCACAAGAAAATCAAATCTATTAAAGAGCATTTTTGCATCAAAACACTACCCATTTTATCTTTCATTGGAAAAGTGAGCAACCATAATTCAAAGAGAGCTAATCAAATTCACATTAAAATGGAAGAGGTTTTTTAGTACTAAGGTATAAGTTTGTGTTATTTTTTTTGTTTGTATCTCTATCTTAGGTTGATGTAGTTTAGATTAGATTTTAGTTATTTAGTAGATTTCTTAGCTTATTTGTATTTCTAGATTTCTTTCAATACAAGCTTAATCAATGCAGGGGCTGCTTTTCAAAGAGCGATGGATTTCACCTTTTAGGGACTAGTGGGGAAGTGCATCATCATCTACATGGATGATCTTATAGTATTTTCTAAGAATAGAGATGACCACGTAAACCATTTACATAAATTCTTGGATGTATGCAGGAGATATGGAGTTTTTTTGAACCCAAAAAAACATTTTGAGTTACTGAAGGAAAATTTTTGGGTCATATTATCACCAAAGATGGGATCTTCATCGACCCAAATTATGTCCAGGGCATCTATAAGCTAACTCCACCCAACATCAAGAAATATCTAAAGTATTTATTTGGAAAGATTAATTTCATGAGAAAGTTTATTTTTGGTTTTGCAGAAATTGTCAAACCATTAAATGTCATGCTGAAATAGGATGCCAAGATTGAGTGGACAGTAGAGGCCAAGAAATCTTTCCAGTCAATTAAAACTATAATTAATCAAGCCCTAGTCTTGATTAATCTATATTTTATTAAATGTTTCTAAATTTATTCATTTGCCTCAAAACATATTATATTTATGGTGTTGATGTAAAAGGTGGAAGATAATAAACATCCCATTGCCTTCATGAGCACCAATCAAAAGGATGTAGAACTGAAGTACTACATAATTGATAAGAAAATATATGCATTTATCAAGGCCATAAAAAAATTCAAACATTATATTCTACAAGATAATACATGCCATTATCCCTAACCTTGATATCAAACTCACGTGTATCTAGAATGAGCTAGGAGAAAGAAGAAGAAAGTGGAAGGCCAAACTTCAGGAATTTGACATTGAAATCAAACCAGCTAAAATGGTAAGAAGCTAGGACCTCATCCATCTAATGACTCAAAATGAACCACATATCCACATTGAACAAATTAATAAGGTCCAACTAATGGGTGGATAATGTACTCACATATCATCCACTACCTATTTACAGGGACATGCCCCCAGAATTTAATAGAGAGCAAAAGTGAGCCCTCATACACAAATCAACTCATTACATGATCAAGAAAGGGGTCCTTTATAGAAATAAATATGAATTCATTTACCTAAGGTGCATTTCCTAAGATGAAGCTAAGAACATCCTAGATAACCTACATCATAATATTAGCAATATGTATCACTCTAGCAATACTACAGCTCATAAAATTTTGAGGATGAGCTATTAATGGCCCACAATCTTCAAAGATGTGCATAACCATGTTAGAGCATACCACAAGTGTCATGTATACTTAAATATAAAAGTGAATGTTATTATGCCTTTGTATATAGTCATGGAAGGATGTCCTTTTATTCAATGGGGCTTGGACTTTGTTGGTGTAATAAATCCAAACTCTTCAATAGGACACAAGTTCATCCTCACAATTATTGATTATTATACTAGGTGGATAGAGGCTATTGATACTAATAATTCTTGAATCATGGATGTCATCAAATTCCTAGAAGGTAACATAGTCATTATATGTGACACACCCATTTCATGAGTCTATGATAATGGTCCAACATTCTAATCTACCGAATTCATAGAATGGGCCTACAACAATCATATCACCCTCAAGTTCTCTTCAAAACATTACCCATAATGAAATGTAGCAGTTGAGTCAACCAATAATAACCTAATGGATGCCATAAAAAAAATTACACAAAATAAACCAAGAGAATGGCATCTCTTATTGAAATATTCATTGTGGGTAGATAGAACCAAGCACAAACAAGTTCTCAAGGCTTCACCATTTATGCTAATATATGGATGACAACCAGTCTCCCCCATTACTCTCAAGATACCAATGTATCAATTCATATAAGAGTATATGGGAGAATATGAGATAATAACATCTAGACTAATTAAAATAGTCCAATTATGAGATGCAAAAATTGAATTAGTACACAGCTTCAACAAACATCATGATATTGTCAATGTTGGTTTGAAAAAAGATCCAAAATCAAGCCTTTCATGATTTTAGACCTAGTGTTCCTCTAGGATAAATCACATGAGAAGAAAGGACAACATGAAAAGTTCACTCCCTTATGGATTGGACCATATCAGGTATCCTAAATCATTAGAAATAATACCGTTCAGTTGAAAGACCTTTATGGTAAGGACCTCACATTTCCAGTCAATGGATAGTTTTTGAAGCAGTACTTTATGGTTGCTCTAATTAGAGATAGATCAGAGTGAACTGTAATTAGATATTTAGAGTAAGAGTAGATTATATTTACTACTTTATATATTAGATTTATTGCTTTCTAGATTAGATTCCATACTTCATAGATTAGATTTCCTACTTTCTAGATTAAATTTCTTGCATTTTGTACTTGGTTTCCTTTAAGTTAGTTTTATTGCTTTTAGTAGCTTAATTTCCTGATTTCTAGATTAATTTTTTGAGTTACAAAACTATCTCAAATAATTTCTTGAACTAAGAACAAAAATATGTGCCAAAATAAAGGGGATGATACCTAAAGGGAACACAATCAGTGCTCATGGAAATTTATTCTAATAGTACTAGACTTTCTTCAGCTATTGACACTTACTATAATATACTCATACAAATTTTAGAAAATATTTCCATTTCCAAATATGTACTACACTATCACATTTGAAAACTTGGGTAGGAGATGATGAATATAGGATTGAATACACACTCACAGGTACATATTGACCAATAAGTTTTCTTATTCATACACCCAGCCAAAGGTGGTTCCCAACCTTTCTCTATCTATGATTTTAAAATGAAATCATGAAAATAGATAGAAAATATATGATTCAAGTAAACTTTATCGAGGTTATGGATGCCCTGCTAGAATTAGAGCAAGGCTTTGGGTAGAACCAAATATATCTTTGTCAGAGCTATGGATTCCTAGATGACAATAGAACATTACCCAGGCTTCATTTTTTCATTTGTTGTGAAGTCAAAATTCAAAATGAAACCTACATTATTTATTTAGGTCTTTGATAAAATCTTCATAGCAAAGGGAAATTGATTTCTCTAGATCACACACTAATCCAAGGAATGGGAAGGTTAGTGTGTTACATTAAGAAGTAAGAGTTTGTTCTAAAAGTTGGATTTCCTTATTCCTTCTTTGTTAAAATTAAAGTTTTTTCATAATATGTTTCTAAAATTTTGGGTTCTCAAAATACTAAAGAGTATTTTCCCTATGAGTCACCACTTGTTGTGCCCTAACACACATACCCCATTTTAAAATTTTAAAATAGGGAAGCATTATTGTAAAATCTTTATTTAGGGAGATATGAGCCTAAAATTGCATGACTTGGGTGTCATTCATTTTCCATCTAGGGTTATCCCATAGAATGTATGATTACACAAGTTCAAATTATAAAAATATAAGTTTAAACTAGTATCTCAAGTCATTTTGAATATTGGGTTTTCATGGATTTTATTTCAAGCTCAATGTTCTTATTTATAAGCTAATGGTACTAACATTTCTATATCTTAATTGGTATATTTTGAATCACAAGATTATTGGTGGAGGATCATTAATCTTCTACAACCGATCCCATACTTTTAGATTCCATAGGGTTGAAACATGCATCACTTAGAGCTTTAGACATTTGTAATATTTCCAAATCTTTGAAATATTATACAATATTAAAAGTAAAACTAGTGGCACTAAGTCTTTAAAATAGAGCTTTTGGATATAGATAAAATTTTAAGTCTTCCATGCTCTTGGGCTCTACGAACTCTCCATGTGTCACTTTCACACTAAAGTGGAAACATGAAAACTTCATCTGTTCATCAACAAAGATTAAAGGTTCTACTTTCCCATGTGCTAATGCTCCCGAGCCTTAGGGGTTCTGAATGACTGAAACTTGACACATTCTTGTTAAATCAGGCCTATAGAAGGGTTTAATGATTCTTTGGTCTACATTCTAATGGTTTTGAACTTCCATGTTTTTTGGGTACTGAATATTACTCCTCATATCTTGATCACATTAACCTGTGGCCATGAGAAGATTGATGGTCGAAAGGTATACCAGTATAGTGGTCCAAGATCATGTGCTCAGAGATTAGGCCATGTGGTTTGATCACATTAACTCGCAACTATGAGACCTATAAAAAACATGGAATAAATATAAAGGGTTGGGTTGATGAAGACTTAAAATTTGGCATTATCTAAAGGAGGCATGGCCAAAATGTGAAAATGAATTATCAACAACATCGTAAAGTTTCCAATCAATGAATAATTAATAGTTGTCTCAAAAGTGATTACTAGACATGAAAAAATAATTAATGTTACCATTTGGAAAATAATCACACCTACCAAAGCTGTCTGACACATTCAAATTGAAATAGACATTAAAGCAAAGGTTTGTTATCTACATTGAAGGTGCATGAATACATTCAATAATCAGGCTTGTGAATGATATATGAAAAATATATGCTAAGGAGAATTCACTTTTCCATTGTTATTTTAATCAAATGAGTGCATTTTAGAGCTTCCCTAACACCAAGAGAACCCTAATTTTCTTCAGCTAACAAGCATAAAACAAACCAGTTGAGCACCAAAAAAACTAGAGAGACTAAAGAAGAACAATGGAATCTTCTTCAAAATAGAGTAAGCCCTCAGTCCCCTTCCCATATTCATTTGTGGTATTAGTAGAGTGTAAAGATATAGTGTTCAATAAGAGTGCCCTAAATTGCAATTTTTCACATTACTTGATGCTCTAGAAAGAGGTGGAGTCTATCCAACCATACTCTACCCAAGATCAACTCACTCTAAAAGCGAAGCAATACGTTGATGATTTGTTACCAATTAAAAAGTAAGGACTCCACTAGGTGATATCTAAACATGAGGTAATGTCATGTATTGACATCCTAAAAATTTTATTTATTAATGGAACCATTGTTGGATATATTTTTCATGTTATTATTCAAGAGTGCATTTTCTTGAATTCAAGAGATACCTTAGGCTTATCGATCCTAAGACCACCTCTAATCAAGTCTCAAACAATGTTTAGCTTGAGCTCAACATAATATAGGGAAAGCTAAAATAATGGCTTGAAAAAGGTCAAAGGATGAATCCTAAAGGTGTTATCTCCTCCAATTGCATTATCAAATTCAAACATGGAATTATGATAATCATGGCCGTTTTAAAATAGACTATATGGTTTCCCTAATATTACATACATTCATGTTAAATGGGTTCCCTTATTAGATATAGTCTTGAAATCTAACCAATTGGTGGCACATGTGGAGATTATAAGTTCATGGTAAAATCATAGGTGATCCACCCTGATCAAAGGCCCATTGACAACAACTTCTATATGATGTCCTACCTACTAGATGCAGTGATGGATACAATTTACAAGACCTATGGTCAGAAGTGGTAGCCCTCAAATGAGTATTTGGAAAATAGGGTTGGAGAAGACTTTTATTTCATGTTCATTCATAGATATATAAATTAAATTAAAAGGATATTCAATGAGTTTTATCCTCATATGTATCTATCAATACAGGGCAACCTAATGCCCATATTATCAAAAAACATGATAAGGAACCTAGGCAAGATGGGAGACTATTGGTTATACCTAGATGTAACTATAATCTACGTAGAAGGAATAAATGCATCTCCCCTACTACTACCACATCATGTTCTAGACATTATAGCATAACAGGGAATTTCATATCAAGTCTTTAATAACATTGACTAGGAATTAGGTCAAAGGCATTTGGCCTACTATTTCAAGACTCTTCTAACCATTGGGTAGCATCAATACACGATCATGTTGCATTTTATTCAAGTTGGTAAATCTAGAACTCGGTATAATTTACAACTTGCACCTTTCAAGGAGTGGGACCCCAGGAGGAAAGTAAGGGGGTATCTCAAATCTATTCAAGAAAAAAAGAAGGTGCATGTCTCATATGATCACCAAGATTACGATCATGATCAGATATTTTTGAATGCCTTAGATGATTCATAGGTATAAAAAATAGGAAATATAAATCCATGTCTATGATATATGCCCAAGCCTTATGGTACAACCATGAGGTAATAGGAGAAGAGGCACAAAATGCATGTAGTTGGCAATGGCCTCCATCTCAACCACAAAATCAACCTCCCTCCCCTTCAATAGACTCTATAGATGGACAACTAGATAAATTTGGTAGTCAAAGAGAACCAATCCTTGGATTAAGAGGGAAATTTTGAGATTTTTTCCAGGTCCTCATGTCCCTTCTACAACAACATCTACAGCTGAACAAAGTAATAGTAATTTTGTGATGACTCATTTACCTCTCCTTAATAAATTTACTCAGGTAAGTCTCCCTAAATTCTTTAAAATGGATTTCTCTTACATTCTAACTACTCCAAACTCTCCTCAATCTCCTATGTCTCCTCAGACAAGCCCAGTGCCTTCCACTTCATCACCTTCAGTCATACTTTTTACCATAGTTGTTCCTACGAGTACTCTACCATCTCATCCACCATCCACTCCACCCATATACACCTATTAGAGGAAGCACAATCCTACTCCCTCCCAAGATAAAAAACTAGAAGAGAGGCCATCACCTGGTCTCCCCATTATAGAGGAAGTTAGTGAAGAGGAAAAGGAAAAGGATACAAAGGATACAATCAAACTTATAAAAGAAGAGGAGGAATCTGTACATGTAATATCTTTGGTTGACTATCATTCTAAATAAAAAGAGTAAGAAATGGGCATTACAAAACCAGGCGATGAAGAGGCCAAGCTAGAAAAAACCAAAGCCTTGAGTCTGGGCGATCATGAAATGGAGGAAACCTCAAATGGCCTCTTAGAGTAATAAGTCCTCACACAAGATCAAAGTTAAATAATTGATAAGCTAGTCTCTTCCATCATTTCTTTAGTTTCTAATGTTGAGATCCCAGTTGTGAGTTTACCCTCAATTATTATTAGGGTTATATTATCTATTTCTATTAGCACTATTTTTTATTTAAATATTCTTTCTTCTTGTATACAAATAAGGACTCTTAAAGCAATCCATTTTGAGAATTTGATCACAATTTTTGTCTTTAGTCCTAGTAATCCCCCAGTTCCTAAGAAAATATTGACCTGATAGAGATCCCCATACCCTAACCATTAACCATGCCAACAAAAATAATGATTGTGAAAGTAACCCTAGGTCTTTCTAGATTCTTAGCTGAAGTTACCCCAATGAAGGAAACATCTCCATGGTAGAGGGTTGGCCAAAATTTTCTTGAATTTCTTATTGAAATAAGTGTATTATTGTCACCTCCTTTGGTTACATCCCTTCCAATGACTCCACCCTCTACATCTTTAGACCCTAATCAATAAGTTGAAATATGAGAACTTATTGTTCCCCAATGGGTAAGAGCGATGTAGAATGTTAGGGATGAAAGATAAAATTTGGTCTTAAATAAGCTCCCCACAGTCTCCACTTGGTTTAATAAGTAGAGTAGGACTATTCAGAGAGTAAGGAAGAGGAAGATGGTGAACCTAAAAACAAAAGGTGAAGTAGAGTTTGAACAAAGAGAAAACTTGTTCTCTTTATCAAAGAAGCCCAAGAGAAATCTAAATGACCCTACATAATATATTGAGGATTTTAATAATTTTGTGGATTATATAGGAGTAGCAATGGAATAAATTCATCAAAGTAATAAGGAGGCATTAAAAAGATGGTAGAAAATGCAAATTACATATGCCCCTAAATAATTTATTACTAATGTTCATAGTGCAACCACTAAGTTGTAGAATATTTTATACAACCACTAAGTTGTAGAATATTTTGTACAACATCAGGGTTTCTAAGGTAGGTAGTCAAGCCAACAGAATAAATATTGTTTCACTTTGAAATAGGATGAAAGATGTATAAATGATATTGAATCTTTTGGTTTAGTACTCAAGGATTAGCATCTTCAACCAATTTAATCTCATGACCAGTATTTATGCTTCTTGGTGTTTGAACTATGTGATTGCCAAATGGGATGCTTCCTTAAATTGGCATAAATAGATGAAGAAGTTTTTGGGACCTTTTATCAGTCATGAGAGTGAGGCACTGTAGATTTTATGGGACACAAGCGTTACAAGGATAATTACCCAAATAAGAGAACTTGTCAATAGGCCCAATTTTGAGAATATTATTCAAGCAGTTATAGACAACTTCAAGCAAGAAGTTGAGGGGATTATTCATAAAATGAATGAGGAAGTATTATAGTTGGTTAGTTATTCAAAAGATAGAGTAACAAGAGGAGAATATCTAGTATCTGAATTCAAAATCTCAAAGTCTGAACAAGAAAGGTTGATGGTTGATGCTATCAGAATCCTAAAGCCTTCATTACTCAATTTTGAAATTATAGACAAAGAGTTTGATGCAACTCATGTACTAGGTGAAGAGTTAAGAGTCAAGGGAGTAACTTTTGTGTCAGTTCCACAGACATAACTGGCTATTACTACCCCCTATTTTTGGAAATCTATTAGTCTTTATCTCAGTTACTACTATAGTTACTCCATTGACTCCTCCAGTTAACGATGCTACATCAACACTATGATCTAAAAAAGATTATGTATTTACATGTTATTACCAAGGTGGAAATTTAGTTCCTAATTTATTTAAAGTACATGCATATTGTATTTTTAGCTATAGATTCTACTATGGGCATTATCATTGTACATGTATCTTTTCATGATTTTGAGTGTAATGTTTTATTTTGGACTTGTAATTTTATGTGAAGCTTGAATAGATCAGGCCTTCCCCATCCCAATCTTATAAATATATGTAACCTCTCAGTCCTAAAGGGAGGAGAATTTAGGCTATTTATATTAATAGGAAATTTGAAAGAGTTTTTCTTGACTTTGTCTTTATGTGAAAATATTGATTCTTCTCTAATTGTGTGGATTACTTGAGATGTTCCATCATTATGGTATCTTAGTGATTTGATTGTGTATGAGTTATCTATTTCAAATACAGTCATTCATTTTAAGTTATAGATGATTTGAATATCTTTTACATGTTAATCATAATCCCTCTTATATATGTGCAATAGCAATCTGACAATTAGGCAACGTTTGATTTTGTATGTTTGAGTATATTATGTTCTAATTTATTTGACTCTTCATTGTATTTGATTGTTGGTGTGCTAAAAAAACTTACAACAAGTATTGGCTTAGATTCCTTGTCCTATTTGAGTTCAAGTTATAATATTGAAAGGCTTTATCCTTGATTATCTATGGGCTCTCTTTTCTACCTTCTCTTTCCCTCTTTTTGAAGTTTCTTTTGAAATCCTACCCACCTTAGTTAGAATCATCATCCTTCTAGCCACTCCAAGTAGATCTAGGTTTAACCATAGCCTGTCCACCCATGGTAAAGAATTTGTATTGATCATAGTTATTTCACTAATAGGTTATTATAAAATTGAATACCCTACAACTCATGCTCTAGAGTGAGGTTGTTCACCGATCCTAAAACGTTAGAAGTTACCTCATAGAAATTTTTAGGATGTGTATAAAACCCACATCAACACTTTTTTGGAGGAGTTACACTTCTATTCCAAGGGGTATTTGACCACCATTTTTGGAGGATTTACTCATCACTCCTATATGTATGCTTCACTTAAGGATCTATCTCACTTAATAAATATTGGGCTTTCTCCATTTTAGTTGTCTCATGCAATACTTATCTTTTGATTTCATTTTTGCTTCAATTCATTGGTGGTGTGTACTAGCATTTATTTCATGTGACCATTTGACCTTTGCATTCACTTTGATCAGACATGGATCAAACTCTGATAGATGTTTAATCTATCTATTCAATTATCATTCTAGTCAATTTCTTTGTTCAATTATCATTCTGGTCAATTAATCTATTCTAGTCAATTTATTAAATTCCCTTTTTTTTGATTAATTAATGCAATTAATTCCTTCTTCTTTAAAGCATTATTCTAATTAAATTCCCCATATTGTATTAATTAATATTCATCTTTGATTAACTATATTAATCATTCTTCTATCTATAATTCTATGCAAATGGAATTATAATTTCCTTTCAATTGTTAATTATTCATTTTCCTCCCAAAAGGCATCTTCATTCAAGAAATATTATTGAGATCCCATGGAATACTCTTTTCTAAGCTAAGCGATTTATTAAATGAATTAATATGGAATATTATTGTCCACCTTTCATCTTGGAGACAAGATGAAGGACCCTTAATGAATCTTGAGAGATATTTTAGGATTATTCTTAACCCTTCATCTTGGAAACAAGATGAAGGGTCCACATTGGTTATCCGTGTGCTTTCTTGAGAATTATCCTCCACCCTTCATCTTAGAAATAAGATTAAGGGCCCATGATGACTCTCACAAAGATATTATGAGAATAATCCTCCACCCTTCATCTTGGAAACAAGTTGATGGGCTCATATTAATCATTCTTTGATATTTTCAAGAGCCATATTCCACCCTTCATATTGAGAAAGATGAAGGGTTAACATTATTGATCCATATGCATTATTGAGGACTCATTTGTAACCGTTCAATTTAAAATCATGATGAAGGGTCTTCATTGATATAAAATTATTATAAATAGACCCTTCCCTTTCTTATTCAACATGTTCAATTTAGACAATGAAGCATTGTCAAGTCTTCATGTCTTCTTGTGCATCATAATTTATATTCTTGATCAAATTCAATTAGTCCATAGCTTCAAATGGAGATGTTTCAACATTAATTGGCATTTATAAATACCAATTGAAGGCTACATTAGAGCCAAATCACATTCAAAGATGATTTTCAATGAAGGTCTGCATTATATTGAGTAAATATTAGAATTGTTATATTAATCTTTGTATTTTCATGAGGTCTTAGGCTCAATTATGTTTCATTTGCTTTGTCTTTGATTGACTTAGCCAAATTTGTGAAAATATGCTTGTGAATAATCCCAAATACAAAACTCTAGTCCAAAGGTCTATCAAGAGTCTTTGATGACATTATTTCAACATTCACCTCAAAAAATCATAAATACATGTATTTGTACAAGCATGACAAAGCTCATAGTTTGATCAACCTAAATGTGTCAGACAATTTAGTGTTCCACGTCACTAATGCCAAAAATCCAAAAGAGGTATGAGAGCATTTTGAAATTTTATTTAGTAAAATTAATCAATTTATAATGATGCAGTTAGATGTTGAATTGATTGCATGCTCTTCTTCTAATTTCCCTCAATTGAGGAATTTCTACCAAAATTCAAATCAATTAGAGCTCAGTTAAATACTAGCAATAAAAACATGATAATGAATGTATGTTTTTTATTCTATCAAATTTTAAAGGTACATTTAATTTATTTTCTTCTACATTATATTCTACTAAGGATGCCCTAGGAGATCAATTTAAAATGTCATCCTTTGAGTTATTTTATGAAAGGATATCTCATAAACAAACAAAATTAATGTTATTATATGCCTTAAATATCTCAATACATGCTTTGGTAGCAAATTTTCGTAATGGAAAATGGAAAACAAAAAAAAATTGGACTTCATAATAAACTAGAAAAATCACACATCTTTAAATACCACTATTGAGTCCTTTAAATAGTCTAATTCTAGCAAATCTAAAAATTCATTTAGGAAAAATAAGGTTTATAATCCTTGCTCATATTGCATTAAAATAAATAATCCTGAGTATAGATGTTATAAAAAATTGGAAGCATTGGAAGAAACATTGCAAGAACATAAGATTATTGTACTTTCATCTTCACCTTCATCTAACACAGGGAAAGTGAAAGTTCTCTCTACTAGGGTTTATTCTCCAATGTCAAATAGGTGGATATTTGACTCTAGTGCTACTCATTATCTAACCCATTTTCATTATTTTTTGAGTTTTCTTTTTTATTGCAACACTTCCCACATTATCATGGGCAACTCATCATCAGTCAAATTTTTGGGATCTGACACTGTTGATTTGTAGGATGGTTGCATCAATGATGTACTACTTGTACCTAAAAATTTTTCAATTTTGTTATAAATTTATCAAATTTTTAATTCTCGTACTAGGAAAATAGTGGATTTTATATCACATAATGTTTTAATTAGATAATTGAATGATCCATAATATGTAGTAGCAATACGTGTGGTGTATCATAGTTCATGCTTCTATGTATTTGAGAAATATGGAACCTTTGTAGGGTCTTCTATAGTTTTTCATGCTGAAATAGTGATAAAATTTTGGCATAAACATTTTGGTCATTTTAATTATAGGTATTTGCAACAATTGAGTTCCCAATACATGGTGATTGGCCTTCCTAAGGTCTCCATTAATGATGGAATTTGTCTAGGGTGTATGCCTAGAAAACAACACCAAGATCAATTTCCTAAGGGACAAACTAAAATATTTAAGGCCCCAACAAACTAAAATATTTAAGGCTCCATTAGATTTAGTACAAAGTGATTTGATGATATTTCCACTCATTCATGTTTTGGTGCAAATTATGTACTAACTTTCATTGATGATTCTACTTAGAAAACTTGGGTGTATTTTTTGTAGTATAAAAGTGATTTTTTTATCACTTCAAAACCTTCAAGGCATTTGTATAAAAATAATCTAGATATCCTCTCAAAATAATTTTCACATACAATGGGGGGAATGTTTAGGTGAATATTTATAGGCTTATTGTACTAAGTATGGCATTCAGCACCAATACATGATACCTTACACCTTCAAAAAAATGGTGTTGTTTATCAAAAAATTAGAACACTCAAGGAAAGGGAAAATTGTATGTTACAATCTAAGGACTTATCACCTTGATTTTAGTTTGTATTAAATTATGAAAATTATATTCAAAGTCACATTCCCCATAAGGTAGTGGTGACTACGACTCCTGAAAAATCCTAGTCAGGAGAAAAACCTAATGTTTTTGGTTTTCATGTCTTAAGACATAAAGTTTGGGCATTTGTTCCTAATGAAAAATACAAATATATGGAGAAGAAGAACCAATATCTCATATTTTTTATCCACTATGAGGATGTAAAGACATATCTTCTCTTTGGTCCTATGATACATTATGTTTTGTTTCGATGAGATGTTAAAGTTGATGAAAATATCCATCTATTAGTATTATATTTAGAGTCTTATCAATATTTGATGATACCTCATATTTATGATAAGAAGGGCCTAATTAATTATATTGGCAAAGACACCAATTATGGCATTGCTCTTTTGTCTCCTCTTGTACCACACATGCCCATATGGGTATAATCTACATTATAAGAAGCAAGTGATTTGGTTGGTCATCCTTTAGACTCATGTCATACTCTTACTCAAACATATATTATTACTCTTATGAGCCATGAAATTTATAATGATCTAGTTTTTTTTAGGCAACAAGTAAACTTGAGTGAGAAATTTCTATGCAAGAAGAATATTCTTCTCTCATGAAGAATAACATGTGGGAGTTAGTGCCTCTTCCTAAGGGAAGAAAACTTACATGTTTTAAGTTTACAAGACTAAATATGTATTTGATGGTATTGTAGATAAGTAAAAGACTCATCTTGTAGTTAAGGGTTTTTTATAATTCATAGGGATTGATTACTCTAAGATTTTACCCTATTGCAAAGATGGATTATGTACACCTTATTTTTTACCTCACTACAACACACCAGTAACCAATATACCAAATGGATGTGAAATATGCTTTCCTATATGGTGATATCCAAGAGGATATATAATAAACCTTAGGAATTCATGCAGGATCCTTCACTTATCTATTGACTACATCATTCTCTTTAACGCCTCAAATAAGCTCCTCAAACTTACTAAAATAATATGGCCAATTTTATTTTGAGTACTGGATTCAATCATTGTCAGTTTGAATAAAAATGTTTACATATTGAATCAAGGTGAGGATATTTTGATTTTGGTTTTATGTGTATATCACCTCCTCCTCACGAGTAGTTCATATTCCTTGATTTAGGACTTTAAGCATAAGCTGAAGGCACATTTTAATATAACAGATATAATATTTTTGCACTACTTTCTTGGCATAGATGTTCATCAATCTTCATAAGGAATTTATATTAGGCAGCATAAGTATGTTATTGATCTACTTCATCTCTTTTCCATTATTGATTACAAGCCAACTCCCATACCATATCAGTCAGGTACTGAGTTGACTATTGATTACACATATAAGTTGGTTTATGCTATATTTTATAAAAAGTTGGTAAGTATACATTTATTCTAATACATACTCATCATGACATCACATTTTTTGTTAACCTTATCTCTTAGTTCTCCCATGAGCCTCATGAGAGTCATTAACAAGTAGCCAAGCATATTATACACTATATTCAAGGCACTTTTCACTTTGGGATTCTATACACACCATAGGTATCTTATGGCATTCAAGGATTCATAGACTCAAATTGGTGTGGTTGTGTTGATACCTATTGATATACTTATGGATTCATATTTCACCATGGCTTTGGTCATGTTGCATGGGCATGCAAGAAATAAATTGTAGTTGCATTATCATCAACTAAGGTAGAATGCATAGGTATTATTAAGGCTAGATAAGAGTCTCTCTAAATTTGATAGTTACTTGGTGAGTTTGGATTTCCATAATAAGATCCAATAGTGATATAGTGTGATAATCAAAGTGTTATTAAGATTGAATGTAACCCAATTGAGCATCAACACACCAAGAACATATATATTTACATGCACTTCATTCAGTAGTTGATCTAAGATGGAGTTGTTCACTTAGATTTTGTTCCTACATCTCAATAGGTTACTAACATCTTCACTAAACCCTTGGTTTCTCCTCATTACCTTCAATTGTAAGCATTTCTAAGGGTGAAGTAAGTTATCCTTAGGGGGGTTTCTATTTGAAGTCCTTCCTTTGTTTTCCATGTTTGTACTTGGGTACCTTTTCAAGATTAATAACCAGGACCCATTTATATTTGTTTCTCACTCCCTAGCCTTCACTTAAGGGAGGGTATTAAGGAATAATGTTCAAACTACGTAATGTCATTTACTATCTAGTTATATCCTACCTAGTTAGTTTATATTCATATTAGTAAGCTTCATTTCAGGGAGCTTCACAAGTTGATTCTTGAATAATTAATTTTAGGTGGCTGTTATTTTGTTTATCAAATTAATCTCATACATGTTTATCGGGGACCTATGTGAGAACTCATTCTCATTTTTTGTGTGTTCCTTGATTTATAGAGATTTGACCTATTCTTTATTGTCATATTCCCAACTAATTTGTAGTTGTGGAATCTTCCTTGTAAACCTATTTAATGAGAACTCATGTACGTGGGATGTAATGAGAGTTACAAAATAAAATATTTCTTTGCTAGTGTTTTTCTAAAAAAATTATGGGTGTTTTTTATGCAATTTTAGATTTGAAGAGTTGCACCCCACCTAGATCTTGTAGGTTACTCTGATACTGAAGAATAATTTTGAATGTAGGACACAATGTTGAACTATCCTCATGTAGAAAACATGTAATGAAACATATGTATAATCAATCTTTACTTAAGATAAAAATCTAAAAGTAAAAATTATAAACTTATACATCAAATAATACGGAAAAAATACACCTAATTGGGTACATGAACGATTGTGTTTTCAGGTCAAAAATTGGTGACTATATAGGGTAAGAACCTTGGATATTTCATTTTTCATTGAAAATATTAGATTGGGATGTGTTTACACCAATCCTCATCGATAAAAGAGTGTATTTAGTAACTCAAAGTGTTTTTGACTCCATCATTGCATACCCAAAGTAGTAGTGTAGATTGGAATCCCTGTATGAATTCTAATAGATCAATATGGTGCAAAACTAGTGAAAAAAGGTGAATTAACTGGTATAGATGGAATAATATTTGTTTATGGTGCAAAAATGACATAAAACTGGTGCAAGAAAAACCATAATCTGGGTTTGGTGTATACAACATGGAGAATGACAAGTGTTTCCATTACATCTATGAAACTATTATAAAACTAAGGAGGTAGTCATATGTCATGCAAATTCCCCCAATATGATATTTGAGTTTATATGGATTCTAAAATAGAGTGATATCATTTAATTTCCTAAGTAAAAATATTTGTGCAAACTATGGAACACATTTCATGCATGATGCTCCCTTTCTGATAAAAATCAAAGACACTTTTCTAAAAATTATGTCTAGGTTCCAGTTAATAATTGTTTTGAATTGACTGAGATTCTATTAATTTCTAAAAATAATTGTTTTCTACCTGCTAGGATAATAGTGCATTATTTGGACAAGGCCAACCTATGCCCCTTTCTAAATGGAGTGATCTTGTCCAAAACTACTTTTTGGGTGATTTATAGGTATAAAACTTGATCAATTATGTAAAACCTACAAATTTTTAACTGTGTACTAGGTTATTTCAGTTTAATATATAATAAAATCTATTATGTATGCCTCCTCTCTTTGAGGTGAGTTTTGAAGCCTACTTAATAACTTAAAACAAAAAAAAAGTTAGATGAGAGATATTATAAAAATATGTAAATATGAGTATAATGATAACATGGAGGAGCATGGTGTCATCATATATATAAACTAAGTAAAATAATGATATAATATTCATGTGTAAACAATCATACATAGTGACATTATCAAGATAGATGTTAGCAATTTGGCATGCATATAATTGATCATATACTGAAGGTAATTAAAACTGATTAGAATAAATTAGGGAAGATGCATAATATCCATCATGGCATCAAAAGGCTGGGAAGATACATGATATCCATCATGGCAACAAAAACTAAGTAAATAATTGGCATGGCTATGATTTACGTAAATAAATAGTACACATAAAACATGCAATAGAAGGCCAAGGGGCTAGATACAAGGGACATGTTCAAATGTCACTCCCATGCACATAAACATATAATTAAATATTTGAGCCACATGCAAGGACATGTTCAAATATCCACAATCTAAACAAGGAATACACATAAGACATGAATCATAAATAAACACGTAAAATGTGTAAGAGTAAATGTAATTGGTCAACATAAGCTATTGTAACATATGTATATTCAATAACTTAGGTAGCTCGTAATATATCAATGCATAAGTGAGAAATATCAATAGATTTTGTGCAGTGTAAGGAACTAAGGTATGAATAATAAGGGATAGCCAAATAATGATAGAACCTTTATATGAGACGCCCCCAATGAACTTGCTAATAAACAAACAATCTGTGAGAGGCATGTGTCTTGTTTGGATCTGATAATTTATAGCATATGCTCACTGGGACAGTGTTGATGAAATAAGACAAAGGCATAATGTGATACTATCTAAGTAGGGTGGTTTCTCTATGTGTAATTTTAGAGTTTGAGATAATACAACCTCCCATAATTATAGTTGGAAACAACAGCCTATATGTTATGCATTCACTCATGTACATTTGTGAAGCATATTTGATATGAAATTAGATAGGAATAAGTAATAAATAATTGATCATAAATAAACCAATGAAAATAAGCTACATAAATCATGCATAGGTCCCAATTTTTAAATTTACTAAAATATTCTAATATATATATATATATATGCATTTATGAAACATATAAATTATTTAAGTATAAAACCATTGCAGATGCATAATGTTCATTGGATTCTTGATTGTTTTGCCTTCAAGGGAAGCCAATTGATAAAATTTGGTGCTCAACTTTTCTATGATTATATATGGTCCCAACCAATTTGGCTTGAGTTTACCCTTGGTTTCTTCTTTTACATTGACATTTCATAGATTGTTCTCTAGAACCAAGTCACCAACCTCAAACTCTCAACTGTGAATTATTTTATTATATGCCTTTTGAATTCAATTATGATATATCCTAAGATGTTTTATTGTTTTTCTGTGTGTATTATCCAAATTTTCCAATTCACGTAAACATTTTTCTCTATATTGATCATTTACAATAAGCCCTTTGAGGGATACCCATAAAGATGAATCCAACTCTAGTGGAAGTACAACTTTTTTCCCATAGATGAAGGAATATAGAGTAGCCCTAGTAGGTGTGTATATATTTGTGTGATAGTTCCATAGTGCATAAATAATTTGGTTGTGCCAATCATCACCAAATTTAGTAGCTCTCTTACTCAATATTTTATTTATAATTGTGTTTGTAGCTTTTGCCTATCCAATGCCATATATGTAATAAGGGGTAGAAAATGTGTGTTAAATATTATATTTAGCACAAAACTTTTTGATAGTTTTGTTCTTGAAAGATGAACTATTGTCTATAATGATAGTTGAAGGAAACCTAAAGTGAGATATGGTATTTGTCATTAAGAACTGATATATGTCCTCTCAGTAGTAAATTGTGAAGGTATAACCTCGACCCACTTGGTGAATTATTCAGTAGCTATAACTATAAATTCATGCCCACTTACTAATTTTGGGTTAATTTTTCCTACCAAATCAAACCCCTAAATCATGAATGGCTAAGGTGAAATGATGGGTTGTAATTCATGTAAAGGTACATTGTTTAAATAATTGTCTTTTGCATTTGTCACATAATTTCACATATACCTAATACTCATGTTCCATGGAAGAACAATAGTAACCTAATAAAATTATCTTGTATGACATTGCTTTTCTACTGAAATGCCTATCACATTCATTATCATGTACATATTGTATTTCTAACTCAGCCTCCTCAAAGTTTAGTCATCCAAGTAACTATCCATCAAATGACCTCTTAAGTAAGTCTCCCCTAACAATGACATAGAACTGGGTCTTTAATTTATCATATATGGTGAAAATATTTAGTGTGACTCATTTATTCAAAAAAATTATATATGTGCAAACCTATTGGTGAAATATTTAGTATGTGGTAACGAATCACAATTTTACTATAGTTTATGAGACTGGAATCTCTCCTCTATTATGAGGGGAGGTTCCCTTTACTAAAATTAATAACAATAAACACAATTATGTACAACATTTACAATTTGAATGAAAGGGGGTTCGGTAGAAATGCAATCTAGCTGAAAATAAAGGAAATGGAGAGTCATGAAAGAGTGAACAAATGCAGATTTTACCCACTTATGTAACAAATTTAAATTAAAAAGAGAAATTTATTTTAAGAGATCAGACGCCATTCATGCTTGAAACAATGAGAAATACATTGACATAATAAAAATGTATGCTCATTAAGGAAATATCTAGACACAAATTAACTCCTCATTCTTGGATAAAGAGTGAACACAAAGTTTCCTTCTTCTTCCTCTTTAAGTTTCATAAATTGTGGACATTAAAAAGTCCCTTTTCAATTGCCATTTCTTGTATTTATAACAAAGGGAATGGGTTGACCCTTCACATTCTAAAGTGACCTTTCATAATTTATTTCTTGTCATATTCTACCTTTCATAATTTTCACTTTTATAATCAAAAAATATGAATTTTCTAAAATATAATTTGGACAAAAATAGAAAAGAGAGATAGAGAACAAATTTCACTAGGAAGCTTTATGTGATTCGACAACATTGGTGGATGGATTGACTGTTGTTGAATCTTCTTTGACCTAAACTTTATCATGTGTTTCCTTAAATTTTTGGAATATCTTGATTGCTTCAAGAACTTTAATTTTTTTTGGAATCACAACATGTTAACAACGTGTGAACCATCTTTGGGAAATGAACATCAAGGAACATTGATCTTTAAACAAATTTTATAACTGGGTGTTTAACTCTTCTAATGAAATATGAATTTCACTAAGACTTTTCATTGAATCTTTATTGAATTTGCCTTCATTTAAAAGATGTTCTTTAACTACATTTTGTAATTGAACTTTCAATTCATCTACAGTATGTGTTGTAGTCCCATATTTTTTATATAAATGGAAATGGATCTCATCTAGATAGATGGAAATTAGTTTGATTTTATCTTCACCCATATCCCTACTCTCCTCCAGTTAATCTATGGTTTTGTTCAAGATTTCCATTTTTTGAAGTATACATTATGCCCATTTGCAAGATGTGTCATCCTCTTATTTCTCGAACACTACTCCTTTTACCACTAACTTAGATTCCATCATGATCATTTCTTTCACATCCCTGATCACTTCTTCCTAGACCTTCAAGGTGAAGGTGTAGGCTTTGATCTATACATAAATATCCTACAATTATTTATTGATAAGATCATATATCTTCATGACTTCTTCAATGTATTTCATTCTAATTTCGAGGAAATCATCTACCCATGCTTTGAAAGTTTTTCCATAGGTGTTTTATTTATTGATCATGGCAATATCATCCTTGTTTATTCCTGTAAATTGTGTTAGGGAATCAACTGGAGATACTACAGGATTTTCTACTAGATGGAGCAGATAACATAGCTTGCTAGCTACTTAATTTCTCCTTTGATTTGTTCTTCAGTCAGCTCATCTTGTTCAAAAATTTTAATGATCCTCTTAGTGGTTTACCAGATAATATGACCTTTTTTTGTTTCTTCTCCAAGTGATATCCTTTTTATATTATAATATCCTACCATCATTTCTCTGATATCCTTCTCAACATTTGGTTTAGCAATCTCCATAAATTATGCTCCTGAGAAGTCTAATACCAACCTAGAGGTGGTCTTTAATTTCTTTGTTTTAGGAGTCTTCAAGATATTAGCTACCACATCAAAATTTGGTAATTTATCTTTAACCACGTTTTTTCTTTTCTGGAATATAGGTTGCATCCATTGAAATGAAATGTTTTTAAAGGTAACTCTACTTAAGTAGTAGATGGAGAAAGAATAGGTTGATTTGGAGGAGGAGGAGGAACTTCTAGGGATCCAGATGGGTAATGTGGGTTCTCTTTTCAACCCTTTTCTATTTTTCCATCTTGGTAGATGAGACTTTATATTGTTGTGCGGTATTTGGGATGAGAAATTTGGGATTACCCAAGGTTTCAATTGAAGACCATGGTCTCATTGATTTCTTGTCTTATTTCTTTTTCCCTACTACTAGATTTTCTTCACATTACTTTCCCAATCGCTTCTTGTGGTTATGATCCTCATCTCTACCATCACATGAAATAGAGGATGTTGAGGAATCAATAATCACCTTATAACTACTTTTCTTGTGAACTAATGGAATATCTTACTTTGGGGGAGTTAAAACCCATTCTTCTCTTTGAGCTACCCATAGTTAATCTAGATATTTTATTATCTAACCATTTATTTGTGTGAGTTCATACTATTTGCATCCTTCATTACATGTCAACTTGTTCTCTGATTGACCAATTAATAGTTGGTAGAGGTGCATTCACAATTGTGTTTCCATATTCTAAATTAAGGAGATTTGAATTGTCATCTATCATCCCCTCAGGAACCCACTCATCTATGAATACCTTTACTTTATTTAGGGTCATTAAACTCCAATCTATTCGAATCAACTCAAATTCATTTACACAATCAGCCCAATAGTCTTTGAGATGAGGTTTATGTTCATATATTGACCCTATACCTATATTTTACTTCATATACCCCTTAGTATCCATAGAGTCTCTGTTGGAATAGGTTCCGAGAGTGAACTCTAAGATGGCTATTTTTATGTCCTAAGCATTTACAATAGACTTACAGATGAAATGGCCTAATTTAATGGGGAATGAAATGTCGAGCACATGTTTATCTCTACATCATTTATGAATGGCTAATGATTGCCTGCATATCTCAATAAGGATGATCTTATCATTATCCAACCTTGGGGTCTCAAAGAATGCCCCTCATAACCTACAGTTGTGATGTATGAAATTTTTTTGAATTGAATATAGTAATTGCCATATTGGTTAACCAATTTAGTTACTTCAGTAGATATCCTCATTCCCCAATCTCCTTTAAGCAACTACACTACTCTCAATGTTAATGCAACATTGACCCTGGTATAATGTTTATTGCTTTATTACAAGGTGAGATATTAAAAACACTCAAATACTTGTGTCAATTACGGGATAGTTCCATTTTGAGATATCCCCAAGTATACTATCTAGGAAGCCAAAGAGTATACCAGATAGGATGTCATAAAAAATTACCCTAATGTTTGCACATTCAACAACTGATCATGTAGGGAATCATTGATCTATTCACCCTAATCCATAAATTACTTTTCATGATAAATGATTTGTATTGGGAAGAACATCCAACTACAAAAAGGCCCAGTGTCTTCATTACCTACTGTCTGATTCAGTTGGGTAATCATATCTAAAAGTTCCTCTTTGAAATCTACTCTATATAAGGTCTTGGGAACCTTAGAGAGTTTCTCCCTTTTTTGTTTCAGCTTGGAATTATTGATAGTGTTCAAACACTCAATAAGGTCTTTGTTCCAATGTGCCTCTCCTTCACTTGCATTGATACTAATTAAATCCTCATGGATGGGTATTCTCAATGTCATGCTTATCGCCATTCCATATATCTTCGCCATGAGTTGTCCAAATTTTGACTTGATTACCCTAGTCTGTGAATTGTAGTATTTGGCATAGGCAAATACTAAATTTGAATATTATACTGATGTGAGAAAGGTAGTTTCTTATGGAAGCCCTTTCCCTACTAGGTGTTCTATTAATGTTATTAGAATTTCATAATTTAGTCTTTTATGGAAGTCAGTTAGGTCCATGTACCCAATATGAGAATTGGAAATCTTGGGTATGTCGCAATCTAAAACCAACAATGGTTCATATCCCATATATTTTAATTTCATCTTGTCAGCTCTAGATTAGTTGATAAACTACCTAGAATGCAAGTGAAAGGATATCCAGTAGGTTAGGGGACCTAAAATGTTGGATTGGTTGAAAGACGTATAAGGCAGTGGACATAAGGTAATTCCAGATTTTATAAAATTGGATCCTCAGAACAAGATCAAAATGAGGGAGCCATTGGTGAGATAAATATTTTATTGTTTCTAAAAAATATTGTTAGATTTTCACTCTTATGGGGTGGAGGGGAAAAATAACAATGAGGGAAGGGGATCTAAGAATGAGTATATGAGTCTTTTTCTCTTCCCCCTAAGGTGCATTGGTCCCTGTGCTTGCACATTGGGTAAGGACCAATGGTCTAGTTGAGGGCCCCTTAGAAACAAATAGACATAGACATAGCTTTCAATGCATCTCATGTCTCCATGCAACTAAGGGCCCAGAGGTTTGTTTGATGGTCCCTCAAAGATGCACGGATGTGGATGCAGATTTCACCGCATCTTGGATCTCCATGTTGTTGAGGGCCTGGAAGTCTGGCTAATGGTCCCCTAGGGACACACGGATGTGATCCTAGTGAAAGAAAGTTCTAAGTAAATATCTTTTCTAAGTTGTTTGATATTTTAAACTATAATTTTTTAGAAAATAATGAAACCATTCTGAACCTTTTGCATTGCATGTAGTTTTCAAGACTGATAATGAAACTAAATATACATTTAAAATTGATGGCTCTTGTAAATATCATATAGTGAAGATGGATTGATCATCATTTATGTCAATAAGAACTAAATAAGCTGCACTAGCCATTGCATTGACATGACAATTATCTTTTCATGGACTATTCTCAATTGAAAAATTATCAAAATGCACCAATAAACACTATACCATATTTTTGTATGGGATTAGTTTTTCTTCTTTTGTTTGGTAAACATCTGACTTGATTAAAAACTAATTATGAATTCCCATAAATCTTAATAAATTTTATTTGTAAGACATGAGCAACATGTAATCCTAATATTAATGCTTCATAATTTGCAATATTTTTTGCACAAGAAACCCCCAATCAATATGTAAATTGCATAAGCTCTCCTTGTGGATTAATAAGAACAATTTCTGCACCACCACCTAATGTGCATTTTGAACCATCAAAAAACATTTTCCATGTATCCTTAGTGGTATTATATGTTTTAAATCATCCCAAAAGGTATCTATGAGTGGTGATATATCTTGTAATGGTGAGATAGCTAAATGGTCTAGGATAACTTGGCCTTTTACTAAATTATGAGACATAATTTTTAGATCAAATTCCATGAGAAACATTACCCATTTTTTTATGTGTCTTGACAGATGAGGTTTTGACATTATAAAATTTAATGGATCCACTCTGGTGATAACTTAAGTTCCATTAGTAATCATATAGTGTTGAAGCTTCTATGTGGTGAATACAAGAGCCAAACATACTTATTCCATTGTAGTATAATTTTTTTCATAATTGATGAGTGTGTATATAATATAATATATGTCATGCTCTTTGTGATCATCATCATATTGCGATAACAAAGTGCCAAATGGATGGAATGTATAGTAAGAGTGGTTTATATAGGATCAAAGGCATGAGGATATGTGGATTCAACAAGTATTGTTTAAGTGACTCAAATCCCTCCTGACATTTTATGTCCCATTCAAACTTTGTTTATTTTTTAAGTAACCTTGTAAAGTGTTGTGTCTTATCTATTAATTGAGTAATAAATTAAAATATCACTTGAATTTTACCTTGTAAAGAATGGATTTGATTCAACCCTTGAGCAGGAGGTATATTTATAATAGCTTTTACTTTTTTTGGATCAACTTTAAGACCTCATTGTGATATAATGAAATCTAAAAACTTGCCTGATGTTACCCAAAAATACACTTGTTTGGATTCAAATGTACATTATATTATTATAATCACTCTAATATATGTTGTAAATCCAGTGCATGATATTTTATTTATTTTGATTATGCAAGTAAATCATCCACATAATCTTCAATTTTATTATGAATGAGATCATGAATAATGTGTCATGGCTCGTTGGTATGTAGCTACCATAATTTTAATACAAAAAGCATTACTATATAATAAAAGGTACCCCAAAGTGTGATAAATGATGTTTTATCTTAATCTTCCATTTATTATACCCAGAGAATCCATCCATAAATAATATCATCTCATACACTGCAGTGGAATCCACTATGATATCAATGTTTGGTAGTGAGAAATCGTCTTTAGGACAAGTTTTATATAAATATCTAGAATTTGAACATCATCAAATTTGACCATTATATTTTACCATCGACATAATATTTTATACCCATTTTGGATAGGCTATTATTCTAATGAAACCTACATCAAGTAATCTTTAAATCTCTTCCTTAACTATAACGTAACTTTTGGATGCATTTTGCATATTTTTTGCTTGACTAGTTTTGCATCTAGGTAAAGTATTATTCGATGGATTATAACCAATAGGGATCAATGCCTACCATATCAGAATATGCCCAAGCAAATATTTCAGTGAAATCATATAATGTTTCTCTTATTGATTTATCCTCATCCTTTTTAAGTATAGTGGCCAAAAGTAATCTTTATGAATTTTTATTTGTTCCATAATAAACTCAATTGTCTCCTCATTTAGAAGTGTAGATTGATATTTGATATAAGATGTAGTATGAAATAAATACAAACCATTAACTAATAGATCATTTGGTGAACTATCAAACTTTCCAAAATATGCATGAGCATTTTTAGAATGAGGAAACCTATTCTTATGATATAAGGAAGGGAGATTTTCATATATTCCTAAATATTTTGGCAAAGAATCATCATTAGAAAATTCATCTAGTGTCAAGAAATCTGGTGAATCAATTTCATCTATGACATCTAGGTATATAATTGATAATGTAGATATATGATTGATTGAATGCTTAACCTATTGAATATATTGATTGAAAATTATGGGTCTATTGGTAGGTGTAATTGAGTTGCCTAAATGATTTGTATAACCAAGGCCTTGTTTGAATTTATGAGTAAATGCCTTAATAGGATGAAGAATGTATTTCATATGCTTCCCTAGTCCCTGTCCTCTATATCACATATTTTGTAAATACCTTAAACCAAATGCATACTATTATTCATGTGCATCATTGAGGGAAAGGTCTTTCTACGTGACTATGGGAGTTACTATAGAACTATGAATAGTAGGTTGGACCATCGTCTAAGTATAAAAATTCATGTGAGGAACATAATTCTATGTAGATTTAATTACCTAACAATATTTGAATGGTTCATGATCCATGGGACATGTATATATATACCCCTTAAGAAATAAACTTTAAAAATGTGTGTAAATTAGAAGGGATGGCCTAGATATAGTGGATCTAAGGTCTTCCCAGCAAAATGTTATAATTAATATCATTAGGCATGACTTTGGCATGTTGTAGTAATAGTTATAGGACCCAATATAAGATACAAATTTATTTATCCCAATACATTGCAAGGAATATTATCAAATCCTCTAGTATTCATATTGAAATGGTCCCAAATTTTATCATGAATTTTGAGTATTTGAAGGACTTGGAAATATTAAAAATATTCAAACCTGAACTATTATCGACTAAGACTCATATAGCCCCCATATCATCAATTCTAAGCTGAATGTATAAAGATAAACATTGATTAATGACATGATGGGGTGGTAGATCTTCCTTTTTGAAATGTATAGACTCTTATATTCATTGTAATGTGTTAATGATAAAAGCCACATAATTTGATTTCATGTTTCATGGAATAGTAGTGTCATGTAATGTCACATATATAATATCCTTATAAATATTTGACTGTTGAAATAAATCTAACATGGGAACCTTGGTTATCATACTATTGAGACTTATTAATAATATTATATCATTGGGTGTGGTCATCTTGTTGCACATCCTGAGCTCTTTTAGTGATAACAACATGAACCACAACATATACTATAAGCCTATCTAAAATAGTAGAGGTAGGATGGTAGCTGAGGTAATTTAGAGGTATATGAGTGGGAGGGATGAAATGAACAAATTATGCGCTCTAACATCTAGTAGTAATATGTGGCAAGTCAAAATGAACCATGTAACATTAAGCATCATGGGGTTCTTGGGTTATGTTGAATTTTAACTTTTGTTTAAAAGTATGTACCCAAGGTCTTATATGTAGCTTAAATATTTTTCATATTAATGGAAAAATACGTGAAAAATTTAACAAAAAAATTTGAATTCAAAAATGATAAATAAATTCATTAATTATTATCATGATTATTAGAAAAATTAGAAAAATATAAAATATGAAAACCCTGGTACAGATGCTAAAAACTAAAGGAAAACCCTAAGCCAAGCTAGGGTTTTGAAATATTCAATCAATATTCTAGTTCACCAATATGTTTTATGAGAATTTGGGAAAACTAGGAAGATGTTAGATCCTAATTAGATAGAATTGACTGAGTTAAATCAAGATGTAAAATATGTGCATAAATTAAGCATTAAATGATTTATAATTTACTAATTTTGAAAAGATGATAAAAATGGAAAATATAAGGAAATAACCTAGATAGAAAACAAGAATGAAATATAGTGTATACAACTATATATCTGATGGTATGATTGTATGGACTAATTATGAATTTGAAACAAGATTCAGCTATATCTCTTGACAAGTATGTTAAAATGGATAGGGGCACGATGCACTGGTGTCCTTAGGGAGCCCTATGTCAAGAAGGGATTTTACATTATGTGAAAATATTAGTCTATGAGTTATCACATGTTAGGCTTGTTTATGTGTCTTATGATATGTGATCCATTGCAGAAGCCATTGTATGTCTTCTTCTTCACTTATAACCCTAACTAAATAAACCACAAATGATAAATGGATAAAATTAAAAAAGGAGTTATCAATTAAAATTGTGTTTGGCCTCAACACCCTTTGTGTTGAGTGTTGCCTACATACAAATAAAGAGGGATTGAACTCCATGTACTTCTCCCTTGCTACGATGGTGTGTATGAAATACTAGTGCAGATGGTTAAATGTTGGTGAAATCCTGGTATGATTAAGTGCTTATATAATGAATTTTGATGCTAAAGGTGTATGCAGACTTAGCTCAAGGCCAATTAAGTTGTGTGGACTCTGAATAAGGAAAATAGGTGTTTTTCTCTTATTGTGTAGTTAGATGTTCTAGTGATTTTTCCTATATCATCCTCTTGTGTTCAAAATGGTTTGAAATGTGGCTTTACAGTGACCTTTTGGGAATTTATTTTGATGTGGATTTATATACTTATGGTATGAATCATTACATGAATTTAAACATGAAAAACTAGTGGTTATTTGATGGGAAGACATGGTTGGCAGAACTAGACACTACCAGGGAGTGGGATTATCCAAATAGGGTGACCTTATCCAAAGGGAAAAACAACCAAACTAAAGTTGTGGATTAATCTAGAAGTGAGTTTAAGTTACTTAGGATGTTGGATAGGTATGTTTTTAAATGATTAGTTACTTGTAGGAATGGTTCATCTATAATAGGAGTGAAGTAATAGCGGTTGAAAGATCATGGAATGAGGCATGAGCTAAGTGTTTATGAGGGGTGGTCACAAGTGCATTGTTTTAGCTTAAATGTTAATTTATGTGTCTAAAAAAACAAAAAGTTTATTTACTCTTTTTTATAACTTCATATCTTCCTCAGTATCCAGTAGTTTGATTTTTTACTTAGGATGATTGTTATTTAATGTTTGGTTAACCAATGACCTAGTTTTCTGACCAAATATTGCCAACAATACCTACAAGTTTTCATTATTGGGTTTTTCAATTTTATGATGATGACATCATAATAACTCTGATATATTTTGTACCATATCCTTGATGATCTATAATTTAACTCCTATTTGAAGGGTACATAAATGAATTATTATTTTATTTGAGGTTTTTTGTATAATTTCAAGCGATGACCATTGACCAACTTATATATTACTAGATCAATAGTTCACAACATGACTAATTCATTATCAAATACTTATTTGACCTCATATGGACTAAGCCACCTTGTCTACAACTTACCCTTATGATATTTATACTTTGAATCAATAAGAATTGCCCAATATTCAGCTTGAAACATGGATGTCTTGATGAACTTGTCATGCTATAACACTCTTTATTTTTGGATTAAGTTTGTAAGGTGAATATATTCTTGATGAAACTCATCCAATACATTAAATGGAGTGATGTGTTATTTTTATGTGTTTGAGAGATCCATGCCAAGTTCTAATGCAATCCTTAGAGTTTTGATCTCAAATTATATAGGGATAACAACTTGTTTGCCATAGACCATTTCATAGGTTGTGAACCTTGTAGTGATCTTTTATGTAATTTTGCATGCCCAAATATATTTTGAGAGGTGAGTTACCTGATCTCAATGGTGTAAATATATTATCATATTCAAGGTATTCTCCAATTCCTTATTTTTGGCCCCTATCTGGCCATTAGATGATGGATGATATGGAATTGAATTTTTATAACTATTTCATACTCATTATCAAGTGTTGTTATTGAATCTGATGTAAATTATGGTCCTTGATTAGTGATAATTTCCTTTGTAGCTCTATATCATGTGAAAATTCCTCATACATAAATTTATTAACCTTTTCATTTCTTTCATCAACCTATTTGGTAAGATAATCTATGCAAACCAATATATATAATTTCTAATTAGGAGGGTCGATAGGCCCAATAAACTCTATTCCAAATTTTAAAATAATTATAAGGAAATTTGGGGTTGTAGACGCAATTCATCTATTCATGAGGGTTTCCCCAGACATTGACATCTATCACATTCTTAGATGTACTCCTTGGTATCTATATGTAAAGTAGGTCAATGGTGCCCTATTGCAAGGATTTTGGTGGCACTCCTTTGTGATGAAAAATTCCCTCCACAAGGCTCATCATGAAAATCATGAAGGATGGCAAAGATTTCTTCTTCTCTCACACACTGGCACATGACTAAATTGAGTCTTGTATAAAATAGATAGCCTAATATCCATGTAAAGTGATTGTTGTGGTTAACCAGGTTGTATCTTTCCCTTAGTAAAAAGTGATGCAAAAGTTTTCATGTAGCTAAATAATGATCAATATCTACAAACCAAGTTGTTTTTATTGAAACTAAAAATAAATGATCATCTAAAAAAGTATCATCAGTGTACGGGGTATGCTCATTAGATGTTATCTAAGAAAGGAAATTTATGGCTACATTATCCATTCTTGGTTTATCTATAATGTTAATATCAAATTATTGGAGTAGTAATAACCATCTAATAATTTGAGCATCTATTACTAGTTTTCCAATCAAATATTTAATTGATGAATGATATATGAATGAAAACATGATAGCCAGTTAAATAATGATAAGATTTATTGATAGCATATATTACAAGGAGAATTATTTTTCTATTACTCTATATTTGAACTTTGGGCCTAAGATATTTTTAATAATAAATAGATAACATAATTCAACTAGTCATATTTTTGTCCAAGGACAACCCCTAGTGTTGTATCACATGCAACTCTATGAATATGGAAGGGTAGCTTCCAATATGGTCCTCTTAGTACAAGTGTTGATATTAGAATATCTTTGAGACCTTGTAACACTTTTTTGCATTCATTATTTCAATAAAAATTAGCATCTTTAGTTAATAAAACAAATAAAAGGAACTAAAATTTTACTAAAATATTTAATGAAATGTCTATAATAGCCAACATGCCAAAAAAAGTTCCTAACATATTTGTGTTGCTATGGTATGGAATTTTTTTTAAGAACTTCTACCTTAGTTGAGTTCACTTTTATTCCTCTAGGCAAAATATGATGTCCTAGTATAATACCCTTTATCATTAGCATATAACATTTATCATGGCTCAATGAGAGGCTATTATCCTAGCAACACTAAAGAGTTTTTTCCATATTGTTGATGGTTTCTTCATAGGACTCTCCATATACTGTAAATTCATCCATGTAGATTTCCACATAATGATGATCAAGATCAAAAAATATGATTAGAACAATCCTATAAAAAGTAGCTTGAGCATTACATAGTCTGAAGGGGAGGACATGATATTCATATATTCCCAAAAGACATGTAAAGATGGTTTTGTCTTGATCTTCCTGTACAATTATGATATGAGTGTACCCACTAAAGCCATTGAGGAAGTAAAAGTACTTCTTTCTAAAGAGGGTATCCAGGACATAGTCAATGAAGGGTAGAGGAAAGTGATATTTCCTAGTGGCATTGTTAAGCTCTCTATATTCTACATAATTATGTCATTTACTGCCTTTCTTAGGTACAATGATGAGTGGATCAACCCATTGGCTATCAAAGATAGGGTAGATGACACCTGCATTGGGAACTTTTATATCTTTGTTTTAACAATTTATCATACAACATGATTCATTTGTCTTTAAGGTTGACCAATGGGCTTGCATTCATATTATATGATGGGGATATGTTAGTTGTGTATTCTGAAGCCTCCTCAAAAGTTTTCATTATTATGGGGTTGAATAGATTATGGATAATCTTCCCTGAGCAAATTTGAAAATTATTAAAATCTATTGTATATGTGGGATATGTCATTATGTCATTATTATTACATATTGATTGAGTTAAATTATTATTTAGATTGGGTGCAGGTTGGGTAGGTAGTTTTGGTGGTAGAGGAAATAATTGGCATTGGGTATTTGGTATTAAAACTAGTGATTGTGGTTGTTGTCATACCAAGTTGGATTTCCTATCCATTATTTTTGACATAGCTTAGAGGATTAATACCATTTCATGTTTTATTGTTGTCACTACCAAGCTTGGTTTGGGAACTGTTGCTAGTTGGCATGAGATTGGAAGTTTGGTTGTGGCCAAGGACTGATTCCAATTATTTTAGATGGCAAGTTTCCTTGTGACCAATTTTGGTTTTGGAACTATTACCAATTGGTTTTAGATGTTAGAATTTATCTTAACCAATTTTGATTTTGGGGAGGCATTAGAATCCAAAAATTTGGTCCATATAAATTATTAGGAGGAGTATATGCAAATCAAGAATTAAAAATGAATAAGTTGGTGGCAAAACTAGATTTTTTATCTATTTGACCACGTATTATGTTGTGATATGTATAAAAATTGATCTCCTTCACCTCAAATATTATGAAGCTCCATTTTTTTAGGACTCTCATTTGTTATCTTAGCTACCTTCACCCAAGAAATTTGACACCTACAGTCCTATTTATTCCTCCGACAATCAAGATAGTAGAATGTAAGAGCTTTTTCTGCTTCTTCCTATTTTTTTTATGCATGTAGTGTGTCTAGTTGTGTGGCCATATGATTGATGATTTCTTATTTCATGTCCCATAGTAAATTGTTGGCTTCCATCCTTGAGATCTCATTAGTGGATTTAGAGGATGATCATGACAGTGTTTTATTATTTTAGGTTTTTATTCATTATAAACCTTGGGCAGTATATATACACAAGGGTGATGTCATCAAATATCTCCACTAATCATGAGATTGAGGGCTTTCAAATGTTCCTCATTAACATCTTTCAAGAATATCAACTTGATAGACTCTGAGTCCATATTGTTTTATTTATATTTTTAAAAACTAAACAAAAGTCTTTCTATATAATCTTCTAGTGTCTCCTATTATTTTTGTGACATGCGAAAGATGTCATCCCTCTAGAATATTTTCCTCTACAGTAATCCTAGTACATGGAGAGAAATATCTCTTCCATATTTCTTCAATTAGTATCTATATTTTTCCTCGCTCCCATAAACCATTAAAGGGTAAAGCATCCTTAAGAGTGGCTGGAAATAATTTCAGCCTTTGGACATCCTGATTGTAATCATAACTATGACATAGGAAATTGAACTCAAAAAATGAATGTGTCTATTAGGAGCATCCTAGGTTACTTAATTCATTATGATTGGTTTAAATAATAAATTGTAATTTATTGTTATTACTAGCTTAGTTGTTATCTATTTGTCTTTATCACACCATTTATGGGTTGATATGTCTAGGTGTTTTCTCGAGGAGAAGAATAGAGATAATTTTCTTTATTTGCATTTGGTTTTATATCCATCCTTTGCTTATGGATGAGATAATGTAGTCCAATTCATATAATAATTTTTTTCATAATAGGTATCAAAGCATTGAGACTCTCAACCTATCTAAGAGATGTAGGAAATTTGTAGGAGGTTTCTAGAGGATATTAGAGAGGTTTGAGTAGCAAGAAATCTATAAATATTTTTGCCTCCTCATAATCCCAATCCTTATCCACATTATTCATAATAATTAGATTAGATAATGAGGAGTCATCCATGCACTGCCTCATGCATAAAATATTTTCTTATATGCTAAATAAACAATCAGATTTAAAAAATAAGATCAAAGGCATTCAACATCACGGAGTCCAATATCAAGGCATCAAACATAGAGGCATTTAGAGAAGCTTCAGGAATTTTGGTGAGTGTTCATGCATTTTGAGAATTTTTTCTCCCACCAAGTCACCCTACAACCTAAAAGAAGAAATAAATAAATTCATAAGGACCAATACTTATGTGTTACAAAGCTAGTAAACAATCTGATCAATAGTGTCAACATTTCATAGAATGGAGAGTAAGGATGGTGTGTTGGTTTAAATATATGATGTGGAGTTATATTTAAATATCATCATGTTGAAAACCTATTTCAAGGTAATTCCTATAAAATTATTGGAGTCAAGTTGAAACCTCTTTCATCCATCCTAAACATCAAGTTAATCCAGGCATCTTGATAATTCAATGTCATGTTGGAACATGAAGATGTTGATGTTTGCATTCACATTCTCAGCAAGAAAAAAAACCAAGCACCATATATGAGCTATTTATGTCTTTTCTGCTCAAAACCACTATGGTTTAGCTAAAAATTACCATGAATAACATTTACTTCACTACATTTAAATTACAAAACTACCTAAAACTCAAACCCATGGTTTGAAAAGTGGTTTTGTTCAAATACATAGTTTTTTGAAAGCTTCACATATATGTTTTCACAATATGTTTCTGAAATGGTACCTAGGGGAGTTGGAAAATCTCTATTGTGAAATCTTGACAAACTTATATGGTCAAGAGTTCAAGTCTCAAGAAATAACTTTTGCTCAAATTTATCTTTATGCAAAAAGATAAAATTGGAAATAGATAAAACATTTGGAGGCACTACCAAATTTAGTGGTTTGGTTAAAATTATCCATTGATAAATATTTATATCACAAAATATAAAAAGGAGAAAAAAAATTATGTAAAAGAGGCCAAAGATCCCAAAACAAAAAAAATTACAAAAAATTTGATTCTATAGAAAAAGAGTGGAATTTCATTTCTCTATTGTATTGTATTTTCATTGTAAAAACTTATAAATTTATTTCAATATTGTATTGCACAAATCACAAGTTTATTAAAACTCAATAGTAGCATTTGGTGCAAGTAATGTCTCTAACTCACATTTACAGGAAAAGTCATTTTTCTTAAGTTACATCATACATAGCCTAATATAATTTCAACAATGATGTATGGGCATCGTCCTTATAAACTATTAGGGAGAAATAAGGACACTTGCACTCATAACCATCCCTCCATTACCCATTCATTATAGGGAATTTATGACCAAATATGCATGATTACATATAATAAGGTGTTAAAGATTTGACAAACCCATTTTAGTATTGTCTATGTACCACGTACTACTCTATTTCACGTACATTAATGCCTCTTTCACATACTTCCAGGTATATAGAAAGGGAAAGCTTCTTCCACATACCAACGGGTATATAATAAGGGTGTGTATATAAAAAGGTTTAATATATTTGTTTGATGATATATATAAAGGGATACCTTGATACGTGAAGAGATAAGGAACTATTTCATCACCTGTAGTCTTGACCATGGCTACACAAACACCAAAATATTTATGTCAGATTCTCAGTTATTCAAAGGAGATAATTACTTGGGAGACAAAGATTAAAAATAAACTAGAATTTGAATAAATTTGACCTAACATAAGTGGCACATTCACTCAACATGCCATAGATATTGATCATCAATGTAATTTTGACAAAGCCAATTAAAAAATAAATTGATCATCATGTTCGGGGAATCAAATGAAGTACAACCACACATCCATGAATCCACAATAGTGAAGGAACCTTGGGTTAAGCTAAAAATTATATATGATGCCAAAAATGAGAGCACTATTCTACACCTACATAGTCAACTTCACTCTCTAAAATTGAAATTTGGTGGAGCAGTAGAGACATTTCTTAGACATGTTACAACACTAAGGGCATCACTCTAATCCTTGCGTGAAATAGTCATAGATTACTCTCTTGTACCAATTATAATAAGACATCTACCACCCTCATATAAAATCTTTATGACTACCATGACTGTCATAGAAAAAAAACCAAGTTTTGAAAAATTGGTGAATATGTTGCAATAAGAAGAATATTTGAATGCTCAAAGAGAAGGTGAAGACCATGTTCTCATTTCTCATCAAAATAAAGGGAACAAACCCCTCAAGTCTTCTAAGAAATCACCAAAATAGAGTCAATGATAGAGTCAACAAGGGAATAAATCTAAAAAATAATGTCTCATTTGTGCTCGTAAGGGACATGAGCTAAAATATTGTTGGTACAATACATTACAGAAGGGATCTTCTAGTGGCCATAAGATAACTACCCAACAATCATCCCCATTAAATCAAAGTAAACCACAGGGATGAAAAAATGGAAATTGGTAGAAGAAATCAAAGCAACAAGGTAACATTATTGAATATGAATATAATGATGAAGATGGAAACTGCATGTTCTCTATTGATTTCTATGAAGAATTAACTTCACAAAGTGATATATGGTATGTTGATTTAGGTACAAACCAACCCATGAATAGACAAAAAATATTGGTTCTTCACTTGGAAGGACACACCCAATAAAATCATGTTTCATTAGTTTATGATACCTTATACAATACCCAAGGGATTAATGACATTGATTTGCCTCGTGGCACACAAACATGTAGAATCACAAATGTATTATAAGTACCTAGATTAACCAAGAATTTTTTGTTAGTCAGTCAACTTTCAGATCACAAACTAAAGATTGATTTTGAATTGAAAGGTAGAATAAAATTATGTTTGATTCAAGATAAATCCAAAAACTCTAAAAGTATTGCATGATCATCCAATGTGAGTTGAATGTTTCAAATCGGCTTTGTTTAGAAAAATAATTAGGCACTTGTTAAAAAGGACATAGACTTAGCATAATTATGGTAGAGAAGATTTGGTCATATCAATTCTGGATATCTTGACACACTCCACCATTTTTACATGTAAGAGGTTTTCTACTTCTCAAAAAGGGTACAGATAAATGTTAAAATTGCTTAGCTAGAAAACAACATAGAGCTCCATTTCAAAAAATTACATATCAAACCCATGTAAAACTTGATTTGGTGCATACCAATCTATGCAAACCCATGAAACCTATTCATGTTGCCTTTAAATACTTCATGCTCTTTGTTGATGAATTTTCAAGAAAAATATGGGTTTATTGTCTCAAAACAAAGAATCGAGCCTTTGAAAATTTCAAAAACTTCAAAATTATCATTGAAATAAAGACTAGTTATAAAATAAAAACCCTCCACTCAGATCAAGGGGGAATACACCAATAATAAATTCAAAGATTTTTAGGAATAAATGGCATTCATCATCAACTAGCACCTCCACACTCACCAAAACAAAATGGTTTTGTTGAACAGATAAATTGCATTATCATGGAAATGGTGCAGTGTATACTACATGATTCAAGCTTGGCAAAGGTATTTTATGCAGAGGAAATCAAAACCATAGTATATCTGCTCAATAGAGTTCCCGCTATAGCTCTTGATGGGGTAACACCACAGGAGGCATGATTAAGGCAAAAGCCATATAATACATATCTTTGAGTTTTTGGATGCAAAGCAAGTATGCACATTCCCAAAGAGCAGAGGACTAAACTTGATATGAAATGAGAAAATTATGTCTTCTTAAGGTATAATGAAGAAGCCCTTGGCTATGGACTAATTGATCCAAATATCAAGAAAATATAAACTAGTAGGGATGTTGACTTTTTTTGAGAAAATAGAATCAAAAACTCCTTCTACAAGCTAACCTAGTAAACCAATCAGTCCCATAGAAAATGCATAAGATGGTAATCCCCAACTGAAGATATTGATGATGATGGGAATAATGGTGCAGCTCCACCACTCACATGAACTACTCAACATATGTCTAAATGGTATATAAGTACACTAATAGATGTTAAAATGAATGGTGTTCCAAACACATCTACCACTAGAGCAAGGACTCATAGTTTGGCTCAAGGAGAGGTCAATTTGGACTTAATGAGTATAGTTGTTGAATCTATTGATCCCTCTATAATTTATGAAGCCATACAATCAGAACCTTGGAAAGATGTCATGGATGTAGAATATAAGTCACTAATGAAGAATCAAATATGGAAACTTGTAGATCTTCCACCATGGAAGAATCCAGTTAAAGACAAATGTATCTTCAAGTCAAAGTACAAAGCAGATGGTAGTCTTGACAATCACAAGGCAAGGCTAGTTGTAAAGAGGTATACTCAAAAAGAATTAATTAACTATCAGGATACTTTTGCTTCCATAGCTAAGATTAAAACTATCAAGATGATTTTTTCTCTAGCTACATAGTTTGGTTGGAGAATCCATCAAATGGAAGTAAAAAGTGCCTTTCTTAATGGATACTTATAAGAAGAAGTATATATGACTCAACCAGAAGGATTTTTCATATCAAGAAAATAAGATAAAGTTTTTAGACTTGTCAAATTATTATATGGTCTTAAATAGGCTCCCCGGGCATGGTATATCAAAATTAATGAGTATCTCTTGAAACATGGCCTCAAAATGAGTCCATATGATCCCAATCTCTACCTCAAATAGCAAGGGGGGAGATGATTATCATCATTATATTTTTTGATGGTCAATTCATCACTGAGAGTTTAGTGAATATGATTGAGTTAATAAAGAGAGATCTAAATTGATCATTCAACATGATAGATCTCGAGCTTCTACATTATTATCTTGGTTAGGAAGTTTGATAGAGAAAAAATCACTGATCCAAAACTCAAAATTTTTGGTTGATAAATATTTCAATAGCATAGAAATCCCTTCTGTAGGTCCAATGCCTTTACCTAGTTGCTAACAAGTTTTCTACGGAAATAATCATAATCATTGCTCTTTGTCGATGGAGAATTTGAATGCCGAACACGCGCGTGCACGAGCGTGAACCCAAATCCTGAACCAGGTAGCCGTTGATCCAGTGGCTGGTGTGGCCGCGGCTTATGCTACGAAAGGGACTCCACCTTTGAATGGGGAAAGGATCCTGATTGCCCATTCTTCTGCGGAAGGGGGTTCTTTTCTAGTTACGAATATAGCAAAAGGATCCCCTGTTATTGGTTTTGTCCCTGGTTCAAAGGGAAGAACTTATGCGGATGTGGCTACTTTTGAAGCTAAAATACATGACGCAAAACATCAAGCTTCTACTAGGAGTTCGTCCGTTTCACTAGTAAGTGCTTTAAATCCTGTTAGGGTAAATCTAGATCCTGATACAGTTGAAGCAATCTTTATTCAGGTAGAATATTTTTCAGAGTATGGGGCTATTTTTTGATTTCATGGCTACCGGCCCTCTCTTGCAGATCTACATGGCTAGATCTCCAATACCTGGCTGCCACTGATTGATGGAAATGTTGAAATATACCCATGTGTTAAAGGTTTTTTTTTAGCTTTATTCCAAAACTCTAAGGACAGGAGGACTATTCTGTCCAACAGTATTTTTTTATGGCAGGGTAAATACCCTCTTATGGCCAAACGGTGGCATATGGATTTCAATCCTCTCATGGAAACCTTCAACAAGATCCCTGTCTGGGTTCGGCTCCCTAATTTACCAATACATCTATGGCATGTATCGGTGTTTAAAACCATTGAAAATGCTATAGGGGAGTTTTTATTTGAGGATGAAGAAACTAAGAGGTTTTACCACTCGACCTATGCACACCTAATGGTTGAGGTGGATGTTTCTAAGGGCCTTCCTGAGGCTATTTGTTTGGACTCCCCTAGGGGTTCTTGGACACAAATGTTAGATTTTGAAGGTTTACCTTTTCGATGCAAAAAATGTCACCTGACGGGGCACATTATAGCCCGGTGTACTGCAAGGAAATCCAAATCTAGAAGATCACCTTCTTGGTGGTCTGAATCTGATCATGAACATTATTTTGCTAAACAACTCGAGGAAGATTTGACTGATTCAGAGAATGAGAATGAAAAGAGTATCCATTTTGAATCGATGGATCGGGAGACTCCGCTAGAGACAGATCCTATTGAAGGTACTATGGAGATTGGATTATGTGATCTCTCTGAACCAATTACTGAGGAGGTGGTGGTCCCTCCACCTATTTTGAAGGATTCTCCTAGGAGCCAGAAGTTGGCTGGTTCTTGAAAGGATTTTGTTGAGGCATTGTTGCCCCCTGGACTTCATGGATCATGTCCTTCTGAGGACTGGGTTGCTGAGGTAGCTAAGGTAGAGGATGGTTGGATAGAAGTTAAGAGGAAGAATTCTAAACCTTTGGTCCCCCCTCTAGATATGAAACTTCGGTCTTGTAAAAAAAAAATTAATAGTTTGTCCAGCTCTTGACTGTTGTTTTCAGATTCCTGGTTAATCTGGTCTTGTTTTTGCCGGTTCCAGGCTATTTTGTAACCTGGTTGTGCTTAAGGTTTATCTCTCTTCTGATGTATAGGGTTTCAGGGCCCCTTCAAAACTTGTTTTTACCTTAATCTAAAACACAGTAATAATGAATTCTCTGAGAAGAGATGTAGTATTACTCAAGATCGCAATACAAATATATGCTTATCTCTGAGAATAAATCTCCATCTTCACATTTCGGGTTACCTCTTCATTTATACATATTTTCAAAGAATGGGGAGGATGTGGAAGGTCACAAATATTGAGGGAGATTAAGTGGTTTGACTTCCAAGATTTAAAATAATACAAAATTTGAGGAATTACTATTTTTAGAAACTTACTATTTTTAGACTGCACTACTAAAATTGAAATCTGGGGCACTTCCATTGGGTTTTCAAGGTTCAAACTTCATTTATCAAAGATCAATGTCATCTCAAATTTTCTCCTCATTCTTATCTTTCTAATGGTTCAAACGGCAAGTCAATTGGGGCTACGATGCAAAAGTTATGGCTCTCGAAAGTTTTGTCATCAATTGGGGTAGAACTGTCACCCGAATTGTCACCTAAATTGTTGCCTGGATCATTCCTCCCTCCTTGAAAATCAATGGTCCCCATTGCATCAATGTTCCCCATCATGTGTGGTAGTTGTGTCTTGATTTGATTCTCTGTGAGCCACTCACCTTGGTGGCTACGCTGGCCCCTTTTGACCACCCGATAAAAGTGAAATAGAGTGTCCTCTTATTGTCTTCATCTAGGTATCCACAATCTGATCCTCTTCCATTGGAGCAAAACTCTGTGGATCAAGCTCATCAATGTCTAGTTGTTCTTCTATAATTGAAGTGTCTAATATAAGTGGGTGATATGGTTTGAGGAGCTCCACATTGAATATTGGATGCAGACCAAGGTAGGCTAGTAGGTTCAACTCAAAAGCATTTTCTCCAAATATTCTGGTGATGGTGTAGGGACCATATTACAAAGGTTGAATATTTCTGTGTGGGCCTACAATTCATTCCTTCTGAAGCTACAACCAAATCTTGTCACCCACAGCAAAATGGTGTGCAATCTTATGTTTGTCATGGCGTTGCTTATACTTCTAATTCATCTTCTCCAGGATGTCATGAACTTGTTGTTGGATGTATTGCATTTGTTCAATAAAATTTGTTGCTTTTGCTACCTCAGATCTTCCATGAGGTGTGTATTCCATGGTGTAAAATGGAATAGCTATATCAATTGGTGCCATGGGTTGGAACCCAAAACATTCTTGGAATGGACTCTGCTTGGTCGAGCTGTGCAACGCCTGATTGTATTTATGTTGTATGAAAAGAAGTCCCTCATCCCATGTGCATGGATGTTTGGAGTGATACATCTAAATCATGTGAACAATCAAGTGGTTTACCACCTCTATCTAACCATCAGTTTGTGAATGGAAGGCTATGGACTTCATCAACTTAGTATCTATCATCTTCCATAGAGTGGACCAAAAGATGCTCAGGAACCTACTATCTCGATCTGAGACAATGGACTTGGGGAGACAAAAATGGAGCCATACATGACTAAAATATAGTTGAGCAATTTCCTTAGTAGATATATTTTTCTTATAAGCAATCATGATAGCCATTTTTGAAAAATGATCAACTACCACAAAAGTATAGTCCTTACCATGTTTTGAGTGGGAAAACCTGAGAGAAAATCCATTGAGACGGATTCCCAAGGCCTAGTTGGTTATGGCAATGGTGTATACAATCCTTGATTCTTACTTGTCAGCTTGGGTATCACACATGGGGTGCAATATTTGAGATATCTTTCCATATCCTTTCGCATATGAGGCCAATAGAAGTGTTTTTGAAGAACTATCAATGTCTTTTCGACACCAAAGTGTCCAGTTATACTACTAAAGTGTGCTTCCCATATCATATTTTATTACTCTACAACTAGAACACATATGTGCCCCATATGACAGAGGACATTATCTTGCAAATAGAAATTAGAAACATGTTTACCTTTTTGAAGTGTTTGATATGTATCAGCAAAGGTAGGATCTAATTCATACAGAGCACCCCAAGTGGCAGTCTCATGTCCACACAGGTCAAGAGCTATTGTGAGTGCAGTAATTGGTGGGTGGCTCAGATAATCTACAGCTGTATTTGAGCTCCCCTTTTTTGTGTTTTATTATCAGGTGGAATTGTTGAAGATATGTGGCCCACTTTTGGTGCCTCTCATTTCATAGTTTTCTTTGTGTCTGGATGAATTCCAATGGTTTGTGGTCAGTGTGGATGACCATCTCTTTCCCTAAGATGTAGTGTTTCCATTATTTGTAGGCTTGCACAATGGCATAGAGATCCTTATCACATGTTGGATATTTCCTGACTGTATCAGTGAAATTTTCACTGTGATATGCAACAGGATGGCCATGTTACATGATGACATCTCCCATGGCATATTCAGATGCATCTATCATCAACTCAAAAGGTTGATGCAAATCTGGCAAGGCAAGAATAGGGGCTGAGTAGAGTCTATTCTTCAAATTCTCAAATGCCCTTTGTTGTATTTCACCCCACTAAAATGTATCTTTAGCTCCTCCTTTAGTCACTTGGGTTAGTGACCAAGCAACATGTAAAAATCGAAGAACAAACCTACGATAGAAATTTGCAAGACCCAAAAAGTTGCGAAGCTCTGTGAGGGTCCTTGGTGTGGGCCATTCTTGAATAACTTGAATCTTTTTTGGATCAACATGGACCCCTTCCTCATTCTCAACGTACCTGAGGTACTGAATTATTGTCATCTTGAATGTGCATTTGGCAAGATTTGCATACAACTTGTGCTCCTGAAGAGTTTGAAGCACCTTACGAACATGTTGCAAATGTTCTTCCCATGTTTTGCTATAGATGAGTATGTCATCTAAGTAGACAACCACAAATTAGTTGGTGAAGGGTCGTAGGATGTTATCCATCATCCTCATGAAGGTTATAGGTGTGTTAGTTAAGCCAAAAGGCATAACCAACCATTCAAAGAGCCCCTCCTTAGATTTGAATGTAGTCTTCCAGACATCAGTGGGATCGATGGGAATTTAGTGATAACCAAATTTGAGATCAATTTTGGTGAAGAACTTCGCACCACGGAGCTGGTCCAGCAGGTCATCAATCTTGGGGAGAGGGTAGCGATTCTTCACAGAGATTTTATTCAGGGCTTGGTAGTTAATGCAAAGCCTCCATGTTTTATCTTTCTTCAGTGTAAGACAATTGGGATACCACAAGGTGAAGATCTTGGCCTAATGTGACCCTTTTGGATCAATTCTTAAATCTATCTATTTATCTCATCATTCTCCAAAATTGATATGTGATACACAGGACTATTAGGCAAAGGTGATCTTGGGATCAAATCGATAGAATGTTTTACCTGGAAATGCAGTGGAACTCCTGTGGGTGACTTGAATAAGTCATCATATTCTCCTATGATTCATCCTATCTGCTTTTGTTGTTGTGTTGATTATGTAGTCAGGACTGCAACATCAGCCTTCTTAGATTTATGTGGTTTGACCACCATGAGAGCAAATTGCTTTGTCTTCTCCACCAATCTCTTGCATTTCTTAGCACTGATCAGGGAGACAGATGTGGGATGTGGTACCTCTGGTACCCTATAGCACCATGTTCCAAGATTGAGGTGATCCTTCGAGTTTGTGATTCATATATTCCATGTCGCTCATACATGAACGGCTGACCAAGGAGTACATCACAAACATCTAGATTGACCACATCACACAAGAATTCATCTTAGAATGGTTTTATAGCATATGAAAGAAGACACTGATGGGTGACATAGAGGTCTCTCCCTGGGCTCAACCATCCAATATTGTAGGGCTTTGGATGAGGCTTCATGGATAGATTTAGAATTTTCACAACTTTAGCAGAGATTAAATTCTTTTGACTCCCACTATCAAGAATGAAATGCAGAGACTTACCTTTTACCCATAATTTGGAGTGAAATAATATTTCCTTATCATCTGGTCTTTCCTCATGGGTCTGTGATGAAGTGATGATGGTTTCAAGCTTAGCATCTACAATTTATTATTCATCCTCTTCGACTGTGGGTTGTGTATGAGGCAGAGTAGTAGATGTCGAGTATTGTGACTCAGAAAGTAGTGACTTGATGGCTTGACATTCTTCTTTGGAGTGAGTTCAAGTTTTGTGGTAATCACACCATTTTCTAGCCTTCCCCTTTTGGAATTTCTTATCCTGAAACTCCTTCTACTTCCAATTTTGGCCTCATGTTTGACCTTCCTTGTCACTTTTCCATTTTGAGGGTTGACTCTTTGTATTCTTTCTACCATGCTTCTGTTCAATCTTCACTGCAAATTTGTATGCCTCGTCAAGGGTTTCCAAATTGAAGAGTTCCATTTCCCCCCACATGTACCATTGTAGTCCGCCACGATATTTGAGAGTCTTATGTTTCTCACTTTCTTAAATGCCCAATCTTGCAGACAAAGAATGAAAAGTGTCTATGTAATATTGAATAGATTGGTCCTTACCTTGGCGAAGTTGTTGCCACTGTATGTATAGATCATCATATGCTCCGATGGGATAGTATTCTTCTTTCACCCCTTCCACAAAATCATCCCAGGTAGGTTCCACCTCAAGGCCAATGTCATCTCTACTGAACCTCTTTTTGTACACTTCCCACCAGTTTTTCACGGGCAATGATGATTTCAAAAGAGCAAAAGTAATCTTTTCTCCATCGGTGAACTTATTTATAGAGAAGTAGGAACACAATTGATCCAACTAATTTTATACAACATCAGCATTGATTTTGCCTTCAAATGTAGGAATATCAAAATTTACCTGAACCTTGAAGGGTGTTAGGGCACTGAAAGGATTTTCCCTATATGAAGATCCAGGAAGTGTAGCCACAAAGCCAAGATTTCCCATCGAAAGTGTTTGAATAATTTGGACAAATTATTGCAACATCTGTACTTGTTGTTGTTGGAGGGATTCATTCACCATCTCCTTGAAAGGATCAGATGTCTCGGTGTCGTCCACCATTTGAAGTCATTTGGAGCGAACAGGTGGAAAATTTGGAAGCTCTGTTATTTCCCACCCAAGCTTCTTGTAGCCTAACCTCATCCTCAGGATCATACACTGCCAAGACAAATCACTCTGATACCACTGATCTAAAACTCAAAATTTTTGGTTGATAAATATTTCAATAGCATAGAAATAACATAGTAACAATGAATTCTTTGAGAAGAGATGTAGTATTACTCAAGATCGTAATACAAATATATGATTATCTCTGGGAAGAGATGTCCATCTTCACATTTTGGGTTACCTCTTCATTTATACACATTTTGAAAGCATGGGGAGGAAGTGGAAGGTCACCAATATCAAGGGATACTAAGTGGTTTGACTTCCAAGATTTAAAACAATACAGAATTCGAAGAATTACTATTTTTAGACTGCACTACTAAAATTGAAATTTAGGGAATTTCCATTGGGTTTTTAGGGGTCAAACTTCATTGATAAAATCTCCATGCCATCTCATGATGTTATCCTCATTATTATCTTTCCAAAAATTCAAACGACGAGTCAATTGGGGCTACGGTGCAAAAGTTATGGCTCCTAGAAGTTCCATCATCAATTGGGGTGGACCTGTCACCCGAATTGTCGCCTAAATTGTTGCCCGGATCAATCACATATTTGTGTCTCAACTAAAATATGCCAAGATAATGTTTGATAAGTTTTTCATGATGTATTTCAAGTCAATTTCCACACCTATGGAGATGATACTTCAATTGTCTCGAGTAGATCCATTACCACAATTAAATGCAACTATATCGATAATTGATAGGGAGTCTTGTTTACTTAACATATACTAGGTCAAACATCAGTTATGTTGTCAGTTATCTCTCATGGTTCATGAAAGAGTCCAGAGTTTTCCATTAGAAAGTAGCAAAGTGAGTATTGATATACATTAGAGGAACCATGGATTTTGGCCTAGAATATAAGAAGAAAGTTAATTTATTCTTGACAGGATATTCAGATTCAGATCATGTTGGGAACATTGATGATAGGAAATCCACTTCAAGATTTATATTCTTTTTGGGATTTGGACCAATATCATGGGGAGCAAGAAATAAACTTATGTTGCAAAGTCTTCCATATAATCATATGTATACTTGAAGGATTTGGAATACCACATAATCATCCAACAAACCTTTAAGTAGACAATAAATGAGTAGTGAAGCTTGTTCACAATCTCTTAGTTCATGAACACACCAAACACATTGAGGTGAAAGTACATTTCATTTATGAACATGTTCAAAATAACATCTATCTCTAATATTATCTGACATATTGACAACATGAATACGTTTTCACTAAAGCACTTGTGTGAGAAAAAATTGAAGCATTCAGAAATTTTATTTCCTGTTCACTTGAATCTATGCTAAATTAAGGGGGGGAATGTTAGGACTAACCTAGGTTACTTGATTCACCATAATTAATTTAAATAATAAATTGTAATTTCTTATTATTACTAGCCTAGTTTTTATTTAGTTGTCTCTATCCCACCATTTATGGGTTGATATGTCTAGGTGTTTCCTGAAGGAGAAGAATAGAGATAATTTACTTTATTTGTATTTGTTGTTATATCTATCATTTTATTACATATGAGATAAGGCAGTCCAATTCTTATAATAATTAATTCCATATTTTGGTAATGTAATGATCAAAATTCTAGTAATAATATAATTCATTTTAGTGTTTGGTTAATAATGTCAGGATCCTCGCTTACCATTCCCCTGAAGTTAGGCAAGGTAGAAAAGGGAATGTTATTCATATGTGTTTTACCCATGGAGGTGTTGATAGGAAATTCAAAATTTATGGCCTCACTGACATGGGTTTCTCCTTCAACTTCTCCCATGATTCAACAAGCCACTTGTGTACTAGTGAATTTTTTAACCCACTATTTAAACTCCCTATCAATATTCTTGGCGAAAGGTGAGTAATGAATTCTAGTATTTAGTTTTTGTAGGAAAGAATAAAATATTTTGGATGGGGGTGATGGAGTGGAAGATATTATAAATTATTTTGTCAATTCAAAAAATATATCATCTTGCTCAACTGGCTCAATTGGTTTGGCTAATACTACAGTGTTAAAAATGATCTTTGAATCTAGAAGGGATTAATATTCTCTTTTGGAGAGAAGTTTGGGTGAGGTTAACGAAAAATGAATGTCAAATTCTTGTGTACAAGTTGGTAATCTTTGAAATTTTATGAGGTTATATTTTTCAAGAGTATGAGGATCCTCTTATTCCCTGGCTATATAATGATCTACTAATTCAGCTTAAAACCTATTTATTTTTGCTTCTTCTGATATAGATCCAAGTGAATGGTGTGGATTAGATAAGGGTACATTTTTGGAACTTGTATTTTTTTTAGGTAATGCCTCAACTTTTATTTTTATATAGAAACTTAATCTCATATGTAAGAATCTACCTAAGATATCCCTCTTACATTGCATGCACTCAATCAATCTCCCTTTTAATTATTTTTGCCCTGTACTGCCTTTTTAATCCTACTTACGTTAAAATTAAATTACTTCTACCTTATTGGTTGAATATTTTGTCGATCAGCGTATTGATAAATAAAATAGGTCTGATCAGCCAAAGTAGGAAGATTAGTCATCCAAATGTGTAGGTTTACCACATCAGAAGGGGACTGATCTCTCCTCTCATCAAGGGGAAGTTCCCTATAGATAGGAAATATATATATATAAAAACAGAAAATAATACTCAAGGGTAAGACAAACCATCCATCTCTCTATCTTCAGAGATGATGTGTGTGGATCAAAGGAGAAACTCAAGGAAAATGACAAAAAGCACTCTTCTTTCAGAAGTACTATTCAAAAAGTCACAAGAATACTCCAGGTAGTAACAGCAAAATGTAACAAAGGATGTAATAACCAGCAAATCGAGATGCAGCACAAAGTCTACCCCTGAATTGCTCAAGAGTAAGATACGAAGGACAATGAGGGCACAAAGTCGTCCCAAGGTCTTTACACAGAAATGAAAAGAAAACACACTAAAGGCAATTATGGGGGCACAAAGTCTCTCTACAGTTGACTCTTCAGGACACCTTCTTGACTGTTGTCACTAATTTTGCTTGTTGAATTAAAGGAACAGAAGATATATTAAAGAAAAAGACATAAGAATAGTTTCCTCAAAAACAAAGATATTATAGCACAAAGTCTGAAAAACCACTTGCTTTCTTATTCCAATAACAAAATATGATAAACAAACTGAGCTCAAAGTCTCAGAAGTGTCTTTCAATTTATGCAGAGTTTCATTCTATTTTTCAAAAAAGAGATCCATTTACAATAGAAGAGAGTCCCTTATATAGCCTCTTTAATAAGGCCTCGAGAATAGTAACACATCATGTTGCATTGGAATCTGTTAAGAAGATAGGCTGGAACTTAGGGGCGTTTACCCATTTGATTTTATCAATGCAGAGAAACAAGTCACGCTATTGAAAGTTTTCAACTTTCAATGTCCACCTGGCGATATGATCCTACCTTCATCGTTCCTCCTTTTCTGGTTAATTAAATTGGGTCCTGGATTCAATTTACTATTCTGTTCCTTCCTCACTTTCTACTGGTATTGGCCTTGAAGTCTGTGAATGCATTCAGGTCTGTAGATTCAAAGGATTAACAGCTATTTTATGAGCTTTAAAATTGACATTCGCGCGCCCGTCACTATGTTTTCAATGGCTAGTTCACTGTATTTAATTTGACATCTTCAGACGCATCACCCCTTGGTCCTTCTTCGGCTTTTCTGTTTGGCACTTTTCTAGAAAGAAACTGCCCTTTCAGGCCTTAAGAAATGATCTTTGAATGGCCTTCGGGCTTCTTGTTTTACATTTTCCTGAAGGGAAGGTGACCCTTCGGCTTCGGGGAAGTGTCCTTCTATTCGACAGTCAGGAGTCCCTGGCAAGGGCACCTGCCCTTCGGGGTCCTTCGACGGCCTTTCGTGGCTTTCTTGCGGGTATTTTCCCCAAACAAATTCTCGCAAACAAAAAGTCTAAAGAAATTGTTCCTATCACTTTTGCCTTGGTTATTTATTCGGGCTTTTTGCCCGCAACTTCTCCGAATTCTTTCAAGATTTTTGTCTGAAATAATTCCTTCGGACAAAATTTTGAAAGAATTATGACTGTATGCCTTAAACAAAATTTTTGAAAGAATTTACCTTTGTGGCCTTCTTCGAAAATGACCCTTCTGAAGGGTGTTTTTGTTGACCAAGTGCCCTTTGTAAGGGCACTTGTCCTTCGGGAGGCTCTTTGAACTTTTGCATTTGAAACGCTCCTTTGAACTACTCCTTTGAACCAAGGTGATGAACCAACTGTTGAACCGTTTGATTGAACCGCTTGGTTGAACCAAATGTTGAACCACTTGGTTAAACCAAAATGGTTCAAGCCAATGAACCCTTTGATTGAACCAAGTCTTTGAACCAAGTAAATGAAGCAAAGCCTTGAACCAAGCCAATGAACCAACTGTTGAACCACTTCGTTGAACCAATCGGTTGAACCAAAATGGTTCAAGCCGATGGTTCAATTGAATGAACCAAGCCTTTGAACCATTTGTTTGAACCAACCGTTGAGCCAAGTTTTGGTTCAACGGTTCAAACAAAGCATTAAACTGATTAAACATTGAACTCATTGAACCTTTGAACCAAAGTGGTTCAACGGTTCAATGGTTCAAGCCTCTTTTGCTTGAATTTTTGTTGATAGACATTTTTTATTGAACCAAGGCACTGAACCAATCCTGAAAATGACCAAGTGTTAGAAATTAATTCTTTTAGTTGAACCCGCCTGCAGAAGCCTTTGAACCTGTAGAAATGAATCTACCTACACAGTCCATAGAAATCAAGGCTATAGAAATCAACCTGTAAAGCTCATTGAACTTGGCCTGCAGAGTCCATAGATTTTCTCTTCCTGCTGAGTCCATAGATTTTTTCTTCCTACAGAGTCCATAGATTTAAGCCTGCAGAGTCCGTAGATTTAAGCCTACAGAGTCCGTAGATTTAAGCCTGTAGAGTCCATAGATTTTTGAGAAGCTTGAAAACTAAGGAATTTGAATGCCCAGGACAAATTTTGAAAAGGGAAGAGACAATTTTGGTCTTTAGGACCAAAATAGTTCAAATGTTGTCCCAAAAATGAGTGATATTTTTGGGGGACAATCGCTGGCTCCAATTGGGAAACTTCTGTCAATTGCAAAAAAAATTGAAAGGAGTAGAATCTAGAATCTCCAGTGTCTTCATGTGTACCATTGGGTTATAGAGTCATGCTACCCAAAAAAGAAAGGCATCAAAAATGGAAACAAACAAAACAAAATAGAATTAAAAACTATACATATATACAGATGTAATGATCTAATACTTCAAGAGTTGAAGTGTTTCAGATGCTACCCATTATGAGGCAGAGAAAAGAGTGTGCCATCTTGATATTTTAGCAGAAAGTTGTTTTCACCAATGTGCTGATGAATTATAAATGGGCCTCTCCAAAGGGAGTCAAACTTTCCATGCATCCCCCTTGGTTCTCTCCTTTTGTCCCACAACAGGACTTAATCCCCAATCTGGAAATCATGATTTCTGGCCTTCTGGTCAAAGAGTTTCTTTACCAGACTTTGATGAGCAGTGATTCTGCCCACCACCATGGTTCTCTGTTCCTCCAGCTCAGTCAGGCACATGATTCTTTTATCAAGAGAACTTTCATATGTCTGATCTTCAATTGCCTTTGCCAATTTCAAGGCTGGCAATTCTAAGGTGATTGGTATCTCAGCATTGATACCATAAAGAAGTTGAAAAGGAGACATACCAATTGCCCTCTTTGGTGTGATTCTATCTACCCATAGAGCATCAACCAACACTTTGTGCCATGTCCTTTGATTGTCATCTGCTAGCTTCTTGATGATAGTTACCAGGTTCTTATTGTTGGATTCAGCTTGTCCATTCCCTTGTGGAAAATAATCAGAAGAGTGAGAGAGTATAATTCCATAATAGAAATAGAATTGTGTAATCTCTTGAGAGGTGAAACAAGCTACATTATCAGTAACAATTTTGATTGGAACTCCAAACTTGGAAATGATATTTTCTTTGAGGAAGTTGCATACAACTTCTGAAGTAGCATGCTTAGTTGGGATTGCTTCTACCCACTTGGTGAAATAGTCAGTTGTTGTAAGGACATAATCATGTCTAGAACTTGAAGATGGGTTTATTCTCCCAATAAAATCAATCCTCCATTGCTAGAAAGGTTCTTCTATGATCACTGGCTTGAGAGGCATAGCAGTTAACTTGGGTCTTCCAATAAATTGCTAACAGAGTTCACATTTTCTCACCCACTTATGTGCATCTTGGAAAAGAGTTGGCCAATAATACCTGGCTCACAGAATCTTGTGAGCAGTTACAGGAGCAAAAAAAGTCCTCCACAGGCCAGATTGTGGAAAGATCTAAAAAGTTGGCTTTATTTCTCTTTGTCTATACATCAAAGGAATACTCCGTCTATGCTTCTCTTGTACAAGCCATTGTCCCAAAGGACAAAATTGGTAGCTTTCAACTTGATAGTCCTCCTTTATTTGTAAGACAAATGAGCAAGAGGTTCACCATAAGTAAGGAAATGAGTGATACCTAAATACCATTCATTGGTAGTGGAGACAAAAAGGATTGTTGGTGTCTCTTCCACTTTAGTTTCTTCACACTGTGTGTCTTCTGGCTTATTTTCAATAATTAATTGGCATAGGCCTTTACCCCTAACCAGCTTTATCAGCTTGATGTCTAGATCAAACTCTTGGATCTTTTTAATCCAATTACCTCTTTTCGTGCCAAACTCCTACTGAGTTAATATAGACTTGACTGTAGTGTCAGGCACTAGGGTAGTAGTATGTAAATTCAAAATATAGAAGTGGAAATGTTTGACTGTTTTCACCAAAGCATAAGCATGCTTCTCTATATTTGAATATTTCATCTCATGGGTTTTGAGAGGGCAACTCATGAAAGAGATAGGAGATTCCATACCTTCCTTATCCTGTTGAACAAGAATTGTTGAAAGAGTGTGTTCAGACGCATAGTTGTATATGATGAAATCTTTGTTATAATCTAGGCAAACTAAGGTAGGGGCGTGAGCAATGGCAGTTTTGATATCCTAAAATGTTGATTTGCCTTCTTTAGTCTAGCTGAAGATGGTCTTCCCTTTCATCATGTTCACAATGTGTCTAGTTTTCTCAGCAAATTCGGAGATGAATCTCCATAAAAAATTCACCTTTTTGAAGAAAGAATGAATAGCGTTCTTACTTGTAGGCAAATTAAGTTCTTGAATAGACTTGACTCTGTCTGAGTCAATCTTTATGCCTTCTTTGGACACAATGTGTCCAAGGAGTTTCCCTTCTGTTACTCCAAAAATAGACTTTTTAGGATTTAAGGAAATACCATTCTGGCAGTAGTGCTCCAGCACTTATTGTAAGTGGTGTATATGATCAAATCGATGCTTTGAAAAGATAATCAAGTCATCAAGGTATACCACTATGAATTTACCAATCTCATCTTTGAAATCCAGATCCATAGCTCTCTAAAAGGTAGCACCAGCATTTATTAAACTAAAAGGCATTCTTCTATATGCAAATGTACCCCAAGGTGTGGTGAATGCAATCTTGTGTTGGTCTGTTTTACCAACTTCAACTTGATTATATCCTAAGAAGCCATCCAGCATTGATAACATCTCTGAACCTATCACTGTTTGAAGCACTTGATCCATAATTGGCAAAGGATAATTATCCTTCAAAGATGCTTGATTCAAATTTCTGAAATCTACACAAATGCGAATTTTGCCATTCTTCTTCCTTACAGGCACTATGTTTGCAATCCATGTAGAATGATGGATTGGGAAGATGATTCTAGCATTTAACATTTTTTGTATCTCAGATAGAATAGTACCTAATATTTTTAGATTATACTATCTAGATTTTTGCTTGTAGGGCATTGAGTCAGCCTTGAGAGGAATGTCATGGCGGATTTCATCAGGTCTAAGAGACTTCAGGTCTTCATAAGAATATGCTAAGACATCCATGTATTGATAGAGTAAAGAGGTGAACTTGAATATTTATTTAGGGGTGCAGCACTTACCAATATTGACCATCTTGGGATTTTTTTTAGTAGTCAGATTCACTTGATCGAATCCCTGAGAGAAACTCGAGTCTATTTGTTGTTGTTTGATGAATCTATCATGCTTGTCAAACAGCTTTTCAAGAGAAACCAAGCCTTTGGGAATTTTGTTTCCTTTCAACTATAAGAATTCTTCATTTATATTTAAACTAGATTTAGAGACATATTCATTCTTCTGAGATTCACTGCCTTCAAAATGTAGTTGTTCAAGATTGTCTTTTCATTCTAAGAAAGCAATGATTTGATGATCATCATTGAATACTTGCCAATGATTAGCATTATCAGGAACATTTGGTCTATAGACCAGCTCAATAGTATATCTATCTTCTTTGAAATCTGAATGAAGAACTAATAGAGTTCCTGAAATAGCAAGTGCATCAGCACTGTCATTAGACTCTCTACGTATAGTAGAAATGTTGAAATCATCAAAGCTTTTAATTTGATCCCAAACCAAGTTATGGTAGTGGTGTAATATTTTATTCTCGGTTTGGTATAAGTTCTTCACTTGACAAACCACTAATTTAGCATCTCCTTTGGCATGAAGAAACTTGATGCCTTTGTCTTGAGCAGCCTTCATGCCAAGCAACAGAGATTTATATTCAGCTGTATTATTAGTGTTGCTAAATTGTAATTTGTAAGATGAAGGGAACATATCTCCTTGAGGAGATATCAAAACAATCCCAACTCCTAAACCGGTAGAGAAATAGCTACCATCAAATTCCAAAGTCCATATCTCATCTGATACTGATTTTTCTTTAGACTTTCCTTCATCAGATATGGAGGATCTTTCTTGGTCTGTACTGCAGCCTACTAGTTTTTCTATTGTTCTTGTTGAACTGATTTTTGAGTTGACACTTTCAAGAATTATATCAGGTGTTTCATGCACTTCATCTATAGATAGAAAATAGTTACCCATACCTGTGGATTCAAAAAAAAATTGAGCTTCAGGGGTTGATGTCTGGGTGACCACATACTTTACTTATTTTTTAGGGAGCAACCTCTTCATTACACCTTGGATAGGGATCCTTACCTCAGACAGATCCATGCTTAGTATTCCTCCCATGTCCTCACAAAAATTTCATCCATGCAAAATGCCATAAGATGCTGGGACGTCAGCCACCAAGACAGTCATCTTGATTCTCTTGTCTGAAAAGGCTGCAAATGCAAATTGGGAATCTTTGATTTGCCCCAGCAATGGTACTTGCTTATTCTCCATGGAGAAACATCTCCCAAATGTCTTGGTCAGTGTGAGACCAAGAGACTCAGCTACTTTAGCAGGCATAACATTATTAGATGCGCCTGAGTCTATAATACAGTTACTCAACTTGTGGCCATTAATTAACAGGGAAATATAGAAAGGTTCTATTTTTCCAGGAGCAGCTGGGGGAGTAATGACCAAATTATTTGGAATAGGCGTGTTCCTTGAAGAATCAGGAGTTACCTTTTTAGCCTTTAGTCTTGCATGGAAGATTTGGTTCTTAACATATTGGAATAGTTTATTCAATTGATCAAGATTAGACTGCAAATATTTGAACTCAGACATTTATATTTTTGTTTTTTTGACATGATCGATTATGTCAAATGGCTGAATTGAGCTAGGTACAGAGAAAGGTACTTCAACTTTTTGAGTTTTAAGAGGGATGGGAGGTGGGTTGTTTTGTGAATTTGAAGTAGAAGGGGAAAGCAAAATTGATGTATTTGTTTTTTAAGTGATTACATGATCCTTTGACTGAAAAGGCAGAATGGTTCCACGTTTAGCAATTGTGACTGCTAGTTGTAGTTGCTCTTCTATCTTCTCTTTATCAGCCTGTTGGACTGATTGGTTCTTAGATCTGGTAAACACTGCACATAATCTATCAAAAGCTTCTCCTTTGCTTCTGGGTTCATCCTGGTAGTTTAGGAAACCAATGTGGGAGTCATCAGCTGATTCTTCTTGATTGTCTTCAAGGAGATTAGCGTCATTTTCTTGATTCAATTCAGGCTGGAAAGAGAATTCTGATTCTACTTCAAGATATCCCATTGCTGAATCAGTTGGAGGAGCTTCTAGGGCAAGTTTCCCTTGTGGGGGAAGAAGGTGATTCTATTTCCCTTGATTTTTGGTAGCATTGCCTTGATATGACTAATTTGGGAATGTCCTTCTGTACGAAGGAGCAGAAGACATTCCTTGAGCCATTTACTTTTTGAGAGCAAGCAACTCATTTGCCAACTTCTGCACCATTAGATCTGTGGTGTTTGTAGATGAATATTTAGAAGATGATGAAGCTCTATTTCTATTTGGATCTCTTCTTATCTTCCCTGCTAAGATGAGATCATCTTCTACCTCAGTGGCCAAACGTTGAGCTGCAGCAAGATCTATTTGACCAGCACGTCTCAAGAGAAAACTTACTTTAGGTAACTGAGAATTAATGAAGAAACATTTGAGATTCTCAGCTGTAGGTCGAGCTATTACAAGAATTCTATTTCTCAATTTGTCAAATTTGGCTATGAAGTCTCTCATAGGCTCATAAGGTTCTTTCTTCATCTATGTAAGTTGAGCCAGAAGTGCATGTGCATCTTCTACAGGTTTGAATCTAGCTTCAAATTTATCTTTGAGAATATTCTAATCAGTCACTGATAGAGCCTGCAGATGATAAAACCAATCTATAGCAGTACCTTGTAATGTTTCTACAAAAAACTTGACTGTTACATCTTCAAATTCTACTCCGATTACTCCACAAGCTATGCTGAAAGCTACAATGTGCTCATCAGGGTGAACTTTTCCATCACCATAGAATTTAGAGAAGTTCTTCCTTGAACTATGTGGAAACTCATGTAGAGGTGAAGTAAGACTGAGAGGACCAAAAGCATTACCCCAGGGACCTTGAACTGCCATTGTAGGATTATGAAAAGGAGGGATAACAAATCTCAGAGGGGTAATTATAGGCAAAGCTTTATCAATAGCAAAGTAGATACTTCATCTGAAAATGGAGATCTGACTTTAGTAGGAAGAAATCTCTTGGTTCGTTGGAGATGAGATGGTGAAGGAAATAGATCAAAATCACTTTGTTGTACCAACTCGAATACAGGGTCAATGATACCTTTAGCCCTTTGGCTTCGTGTATACCTTGAATCTACCAAATTGTGAAACAAAAATGGAAAAGAATTGACCTTGCTTCAGTTAAAGCTTGAGGCTTTAAACTGTGCATTCTTTCTCGATTAGTGTGGAGGTAAATGGATATATTATAAATGGATAATGGGTATATCCCCAGTGGAGTCACCAAAAACTGTTGATTGAATATTTTGTCGATCAGCATACTGATAAACAAAATAGGTCTGATCAGCCAAAGTAGGAAGATTAGTCATCCAAATGTGTAGGTTTACCACATTAGAAGGGGACTAATTTCTCCTCTCATCAAGGGGAGGTTCCCTATAGATAGGCTATATATATATATATATAGAAAATAATACTCAAGGGTAGGACAAACCATACATCTCTCTTTATTCAGAGATGATGTGTGCGGATCAAAGGAGAAACTCAAAGAAAATGACAGAAAGCACTCCTCTTCTTTCAGAAGTACTATTCAGCAAGTCACAATAATACTCCAAGTAGTAACAACAAAATGTAACAAAGGATGTAATAACCAGCAAATTGAGATGCAGCACAAAGTCTACACCTGAATTGCTCAAGAGTAAGATACGAAGGACAATGAGGGCACAAAGTCATCCCAAGGTCCTTTACACAAAAATGAAAAGAAAACACACTAAAGGCAATTATGGGGGCACAAAGTCTCTCCAAAGTTGACTCTTTAGGACACCTTCTTGACTGCTGTCCCTAATTTTGCTTGTTGAATTAAAGGAACAGAAGATATATTAAGGAAAAAAACATAAGAACAGTTTCCTTAACAATAAAGATATTACAGCACAAAGTCTGAAAAACCACTTGCTTTCTTATTTCGATAACAAAATATGATAAACAAACTGAGCTCAAAGTCTCAGAAGTGTCTTTCAATTTGGGCAGAGTTTCGTTCTATTTTTTTAAAAAGAGATCCATTTACAATAGAAGAGAGTCCCTTATATAGCCTCTTCAAGAAGGACTCAAAAACAGTAACACATCATGTTGTATTGGAATCTGTTAAGAAGATAGGTTGGAACTTAGGGGTGTTTGCCCATTTGATTTTATCAATGCAGATAAATAAGTCACGCTATTGAAAGTTTGCAACTTTCAATGTCCACCTAGCGATCTGATCCTACCTTCATCATTCCTCTTTTTTTGGTTAATTGAATCGGGTCCTGGATTCAATTTGTTGTTTTGTTCCTTCCTCGCTTTCTGCTAGTCTTGGCCTTGAAGTCTGTGAATGCATTCAGGTCTATAGATTCAAAGGATCAATGGCTATTTTATGAGCTTTAAAATTGACGTTCACGTGCCCATCACTATGTTTTCAATGGCTAGTTAGCTGTGTTGAATTTGACATCTTCGGGCACATCACCCCTTGGTCCTTCTTTAGCTTTTCTGTTTGGCACTTTTTTGGAAAGAAACTGCCCTTTCGGGCCTTAAGAAATTATCTTTGAATGGCCTTCAGGCTTCTTGTTTTACATCTTTTCGAAGGGAAGGTGACCCTTTAACTTCGGGGAAGTGTCCTTCTATTCGGCAGCTGGGAGTCCACCGCAAGGGCACCTGCCCTTCGGGGTCCTTTGGCGGCCTTTCACGGATTTCCTACGGGCATTTTCCCTGAACAAATTCCTGCGAACAAAAAGTCCACAAAAATTTCCCACGAACAAAAAGTCCACAGAAATTATTCCTATCACTTTTGCCTTGGTTATTTCTTCGGGCTTTCTGCCCGCAAATTTTCCAAATTCTTTCGGGCTTTTTGTTCGAAGGAATTCCTTCAGACAAAAGTTTGAAATAATTATGACTGTATGCCTTAAAAAAAAATTCTAAAAGAATTTACTTTTGCAGCCTTCTTCGAAAATGACCCTTCTGAAGGGTGTTTTTATTGACCAAGTGCCCTCCGTAAGGGCACTTGTCCTTCAGGAGGCTCTTTGAACTTTTGCATTTGAAACACTCCTTTGAACCAAGGCGATGAACCAACTGTTGAACTATTTGATTGAACTGCTTGGTTGAACTGCTTGGTTGAATCGCTTGGTTGAACCAAACGTTGAACCGCTTGGTTGAACCAAAATGGTTCAAGCTGATGAACCCTTTGATTGAACCAAGTGAATGAAGCAAATCCTTGAACCAAGCTAATGAACCAACTATTGAACCAATCAGTTGAACCAAGCTTTGAACCAAAATGGTTCAAGCTGATGGTTCAATTGAATGAACCAAGCCTTTGAACCATTTATTTGAACTGACCATTAAACCAAGTTTTGGTTCAATGGTTCAAACAAAGGGTTGAATTGATTAAACATTGAAATCATTGAACCTTTGGACCAAAGTGGTTCAAAGGTTCAATGGTTCAAGCCTCTTTTGCTTGAATGCTTGTCGATAGACATTTTTGATTGAACCAAGGCACTGAACCAATCCTAAAAATGACCCAAGTTTTAGAAACTTATTCTTTTGGTTGAACCCACCTGTAGAAGCCTTTAAACCTATAGAAATGAACCTGCCTGCAGAGTCCATAGAAATCAAGTCTATAGAAATCAACCTGTAAAGCTCATTAAACTTGGCCTGCAGAGTCCGTAGATTTTCTCTTCCTACTAAGTCCGTAGATTTTTTCTTCCTATAGAGTCCATAGATTTAAGCCTACAGAGTCCACCTGGTGATCTAATCCTACCTTCATCATTCCTCCTTTTCTGGTTAATTAAATTGGGTCTTAAATTCAATTTGTTGTTTTGTTCCTTCCTCGCTTTCTGCTGGTCTTGGCCTTGAAGTCTGTGAATGCATTCAGGTTTGTAGATTCAAAGGATCAACGGCTATTTTATGAGCTTTAAAATTGATGTTCACACGCTTGTCACTATGTTTTCAACGGCTAGTTCGTTGTGTTGAATTTGACGTCTTTGGGTGCGTCACCCCTTGGTCCTTCTTCGGCTTTTCTATTTGGCACTTTTTTGGAAAGAAACTACCCTTTCAGGCCTTAAGAAATGATATTTGAATGGCCTTCGGGCTTCTTGTTTTACATCTTCCTGAAGGGAAGGTGACCCTTCGGCTTCGGGGAAGTGTCCTTTTATTCGGCAACTGGGAGTCCCCCGCAAGGGCACCTACCCTTTGGGGTCCTTCGGCGGCCTTTCATGGATTTCCTGCGGGCATTTTCCTCGAACAAATTCTTGCAGACAAAAAGTCCACAGAAATTTCCTGCAGACAAAAAGTCTGCAGAAATTATTCCTATCACTTTTGCCTTGGTTATTTCTGCGAGCTTTCTGCCCACAGCTTCTCCGAATTCTTTCAGGATTTTTGTCCAAAGGAATTCCTTCAGACAAAAGTCCGAAATAATTATGACTGTATGCCTTAAAAAAAAATTTGAAAGAATTTACCTTTGCGGCCTTCTTCGAAAATGACCCTTTCGAAGGGTGTTTTTGTTGACCAAGTGCCCTCTGCAAGGGCACTTGTCCTTCGGGAGGCTCTTTGAACTTATGCATTTGAAACGTTCCTTTGAATCGCTCCTTTGAACCAAGGCGATGAACCAACTATTGAACTGTTTGATTCAACTGCTTGGTTGAACCAAACATTGAACCGCTTGGTTGAACCAAAATGGTTCAAGCCGATGAACCCTTTGATTGAACCAAGTCTTTGAACCAAGCGAACGAAGTAAAGCCTTGAACCAAGCCAATGAACCAATTGTTGAACCACTTTGTTGAACCAATCGGTTGAACCAAGCTTTGAACCAAAATGGTTCAAGCCGATGGTTCAATTGAATGAACCAAGCCTTTGAACCATTTGTTTGAACCGAACGTTGAACCAAGTTTTGGTTCAACGGTTCAAACAAAGTGTTGAACCGATTAAACATTGAACTCATTGAACCTTTGAACCAAAGTGGTTCAACTATTCAATGGTTTAATCCTCTTTTGCTTGAATGCTTGTCGATAGACATTTTTGATTGAACCAAGGCACTGAACCAACCCTGAAAATGACCAAGTGTTAGAAACTAATTCTTTTGGTTGAACCCGCCTATAGAAACCTTTGAACCTATATAAATGAACCTGCCTACAAAGTCCGTAGAAATCAAGTCTATATAAATTAACCTGTAAAGCTCATTAAACTTAGCCTGTAGAGTCCATAGATTTTCTCTTCCTACTGAGTCCGTAGATTTTTTCTTCCTGCAGAGGCTATAGATTTAATCTTGTAAAGTCCACCTGGCATTCTGATCCTACCTTCATCGTTCCTCCTTTTCTTGTTAATTGAATCGGGTCCTGGATTCAATTTGTTGTTCTATTCCTTCCTCGCTTTCTGCTGGTCTTGGCCTTGAAGTCTGTGAATGCATTCGGGTCTATAGATTCAAAGGAACAATGGCTATTTTATGAGCTTTAAAATTGACGTTCGTGCACCCGTCACTATGATTTTAATAGCTAGTTCGCTGTGTTGAATTTAACGTCTTCGGGCACGTCACCCCTTGGTCCTTCTTCAGCTTTTTTGTTTGACACTTTTCTAGAAAGAAACTGCCCTTTTGGGCCTTAATAAATGATCTTTGAATGGCCTTCGAGCTTCTTGTTTTACATCTTCCCGAAGGAAAGGTGACCCTTTAGCTTCAGGGAAGTGTCCTTCTATTCGATAGCTGGGAGTCCCCCGTAAGGGCACCTACCCTTCAGGATCCTTCGGTAGCATTTTGCGGCTTTCCTGCAGGCATTTTCCTCTAACAAATTCTCGGGGACAAAAAGTCTACAAAAATTTCCCGCGAACAAAAAGTCTACGAAAATTATTCCTATCACTTTTGCCTTGGTTATTTCTTCAGGCTTTCTGCCCGTAGCTTCTCTAAATTCTTTCGAGCTTTTTGTCTGAAGGAATTCCTTCGGACAAAAGTCTGAAAGAATTATGACTGTATGCCTTAAAACAAAATTTTTGAAAGAATTTACCTTTGTGGCCTTCTTCGAAAATGACCCTTCCGAAGGGTGTTTTTGTTGACCAAGTGCCCTCTGCAAGGGCACTTGTCCTTCGGGAGGCTCTTTGAACTTTTGCATTTGAACCACTCCTTTGAACCAAGGTGATGAACCAACTATTGAACCGTTTGATTGAACCACTTGGTTGAACCAAAATGGTTCAAGTTGATGAACCCTTTGATTGAACCAAGCAAATGAAGCAAAGATTTGAACCAAGCTGATGAACCAATTGTTGAACCACTTCGTTGAACCAATCGGTTAAACCAAGCTTTGAACCAAAATGGTTCAAGCCGATGGTTCAATTGAATGAACCAAGCCTTTGAACCATTTGTTTGAACCGACCGTTGAACCAAGTTTTGGTTCAATGGTTCAAACAAAGTGTTGAACTGATTAAACATTGAACTTGTTGAACCTTTGAACCAAAGTGGTTCAACGGTTCAACGGTTTAATGGTTCAAGCCTCTTTTGCTTGAATGCTTGTCGATTGACATTTTTGATTGAACCAAGGCACTGAACCAATCCTGAAAATGACCAAGTGTTAGAAACTAATTCTTTTAGTTGAACCCGTCTGCAAAAGCCTTTGAAGCTATAGAAATGAACCTGCCTACAGAGTCTATAGAAATCAAGTCTATAGAAATCAACCTGTAAAGCTCATTGAACTTGGCCTGCAGAGTCCGTAGAGTTTCTCTTCCTACTGAGTTCGTAGATTTTTTATTCCTACAGAGTCCGTAGATTTAAGCCTGCAGAGTCCACCTGGTGATCTGATCCTACCTTCATCATTCCTCCTTTTTTGGTTAATTGAATCGGGTCCTGGATTCAATTTGTTGTTCTGTTCCTTCCTCACTTTCTGCTAGTCTTAGCCTTGAAGTCTGTGAATGCATTTAGGTCTATAGATTCAAAGGATCAACATCTATTTTATGAGCTTTAAAATTGATGTTCGTGCGCCCGTCACTATGTTTTCAACGGCTAGATCACTATGTTGAATTTGACGTCTTCGGGCGCGTCACCCCTTGGTCCTTCTTCCACTTTTCTGTTTGGCACTTTTCTAGAAATAAACTGCCCTTTCAGGCCTTAAGAAATGATCTTTGAATGGCCTTTGGGCTTCTTGTTTTACAACTTCTCGAAGGGAAGGTGACCCTTTGGCTTTAGGGAAGTGTCCTTCTATTCGGCAGCTGGGAGTCCCCCGCAAGGGCACCTTCCCTTTGGGGTCCTTCGGCGGCCTTTTGCGGCTTTCCTAGGGGAATTTTCCCCGAACAAATTCTCGCAGACAAAAAGTCCGTAGAAATTTCCCGCGGACAAAAAGTCCACATAAATTGTTCCTATCACTTTTGCCTTGGTTATTTCTTCAGGCTTTCTGCCCACAACTTCTCTGAATTCTTTCGGGCTTTTTGTCCGAAGGAATTCCTTCGAACAAAAGTCTGAAAGAATTATGACTGTATGCCTTAAACAAAATTTCTGAAAGAATTTACCTTTGCGGCCTTCTTCAAAAATGACCCTTCTGAAGGGTGTTTTTGTTGACCAAGTGCCCTCCGCAAGGGTACTTGTCCTTCAGGAGGCTCTTTGAACTTTTGCATTTGAACCGATCCTTTAAACCAAGGTAATGAACCAACTGTTGAACCATTTGATTGAACTGCTTGGTTGAACCAAACGTTGAACCACTTGGTTGAACCAAAATGGTTCAAGCCGATGAACCCTTTGATTGAACCAAGTCTTTGAACCAAGTGAATGAAGCAAAGCCTTGAACCAAGCCGATGAACCAACTGTTGAACCACTTCATTGAACCAATCGGTTGAACCAAGCTTTGAACCAAAATGGTTCAAGCTGATGGTTCAATTGAATGAACCAAGCCTTTGAACCATTTGTTTGAACCGACCGTTGAACCAAGTTTTGGTTCAACAGTTCAAACAAAGTGTTGAACCAATTAAACATTGAACTCATTGAACCTTTGAACCAAATTGGTTCAACAGTTCAACGGTTCAATGGTTCAAGCCTCTTTTGCTTGAATGCTTGCCGATAGACATTTTTTATTAAACCAAGGCACTGAACCAATCCTGAAAATGACCATGTGTTAGAAACTGATTCTTTTGGTTGAACTCGCCTGCAGAAGCCTTTGAACCTGTAGAAATGAACCTACCTGCAGAGTCTGTAGAAATCAAGTATGTAGAAATCAACCTGTAAAGCTCATTGAACTTGGCCTGTAGAGTCTGTAGATTCTCTCTTCTTGCTGAGTCCGTAGATTTTTTCTTCCTGCAAAGTCCATAGATTTAAGCCTGCAGAGTCCGTAGATTTAAGCCTGTAGAGTCCGTAGATTTTTGAGAAGCTTGAAAACTGAGGAATTTGAATGCCTAGGACAAATTTTGAAAAGGGAACAGACAATTTTGGTCTGTAGGACCAAAATAGTTCAAATGTTGTCCCAAAAATGAGTGATATTTTTGGGGGACAACATACCTAAAATAAAACTTTTATATAAAATAATAAATTTATTCTAGAAAGGAAATTTAATCTAGAAGGTAGGAAATATATTCCCAGTTTTTCAAGGGTTCAATACTTAAGACCTTCCCCAACAATGATGCCACAAATATAGGGAAGATATAATCTATTATTATATGTTAGCTTGAGGATTTATCTTACACCTTGTGAGAATATATGCCAAGAGGAAATCACCTAACATAGACTATATAATCCTTCACTTAAATTGTCAACCTAGGGACGCTTATGTTGAGAAATGTTGTCATTGATGTTAAGGTTGATATCATTTAATGTCAAGGTCGATGTCATTGATGTCAAGATGCATGGTGTGTGGGGTATGAACTTGTATGCCTGATAGGACAATGAATCTAAGCAACATAATGTCTCTCTACTAAGAGATAATTTGAAGGCTTGATAATTCATCAATAGTTTTGGCAATAGTTTTGAAGACTCAACATAAAACACAGTGAGCTATGAAGATCCTCAGTCGAGTTCTGAAGATTTGCATAAGTAAATATAAAGATGCTCCATCAAGATACGAATATGTTCTATTGAAACTCCAAAGAAGAGGTTGTATGATGTTGCTTGAGCATACATAAGAGGCATTGGATCACTTAGGAGAGTTTCAAGGTGAAGCCTACAGGAGTAAGTACTTTAGTCCAAGTCTGTAACTAGACTAGTTTTAGACCCTACTTGGCCCAATGAGGCATCATGATCTATTTTCAAAGCATGTAAAATATGTATGGATGTGTTTTATCATGTTAAGAGGTTTTATGGCATGTACATGAGGTGTTGAGAGCTTGGATATTGGTTAGAAGGATAGTTTTAAGGACTAATGTAGCTTGTAGGTCAAGGTCTAGAGAGCAAAGCGATGGTGGCCAAATGCGGTATGAGATATAGATTTTAAAATAAGAATGAGCAAGTGAAAATTTTTAGTGGTGTGATAGGTTTTCCCAGGTTTTTTGACCAAGTATAAGTTCAAATTTTATAATAAAAGGTATGAAAATAAGTTTTAAGGTCTCTCAAGTGCACAGAATGAAGAGTTGTCTACCCAAGAAGGTATTTCAAGTATTCATTGGCATGTGCAGCATTTGCATGAGGAACTAGTATATTCATGGTAGATTGGTAAGTTTCCTATATCAAATTTCCAAGCATTGGTTTTTGTAATTAGGGGCTAAGCTTTATGAATGATCATTAAGACTAGAAGTTGGTTTAAACCCTCAAAGAACCTTAACAATGACCTGATGTTGAAGACATTGTTATAAAGTGATTATAATGGATTGTTATGGATATTTAAGATATTTGAGGTTATATTCAACTCTCCTAGGTACCTCCAGGTGTTATTTTTTTTTCAGGTGTGTGAGTATAACCTATAGGAAATGCCTTATTTCTTGGAAATTTGTTGTATTAGATAACATTGACCAAGTCAAAGTATACAAATCATTAGAGGAAAAATTTCGAGACTTATATTTTATTTCCATGATGGTTTTTGAGTAGGTTATAAGCCTTTATGTATTCTAAACTAGTCATACAAGTTAACCTATCACTAATAGACCTAATGGTGCAGACAGTGAAAAAATAGGCAGAAGTGAGAAGTTGATTAGGGATGTGTTGCCATAGATTAGGGATGAATTAAAGTACATGGAAAAAATTTTAAATACCTATAATACATGTTAATTATTAATATAATATTTTTATATCATTATATATAGAAAACATTTGCTCTGAAATTGACTTAGAATTCAAAGTCATCATGACTGGTCTTCAAGGCAAAATGACAATTAAGGGTGAGCAATGAGATTGAGACTCAATCCCATAAGTTGATGTATCTAATGAATATAATGATGGTTTTTAGGACTTGAATTATATATCCATGCTTTTCATAATATTTTAAGTTAGTGTAAGAGGTTGGAACATTGAATCCAAAATGGCTTAAATGGCAGAGTAAGGACTGTGAGAAAGAAGGTCAACAGATTAGTCTATAAGACCAATAGTTTCCATTAGATTTTATCATCTATTTATTTGAGGTTATTATAAGTATGGTATAATATAATTTTCATGCACTATAATCCCTTGAGTATTTTCAATATCATGTCATAATTTCATGTTTCCTTGACCGTATTTTGAGGTTAGTTGGCAATTCTAAATGGGCTACTTGCAGAGAAGAGTTTGAGCTTGTATACCCTGGGTTGAAGTATTTGATGAAGTTTATTATGACCCTGAGGTCATGAATTTTCTTAATATGTGATTTTTTTCCATGTTTTTTTGGTAAAAAAGTGTTTTTTCTTCATTTGTTTAAGACAACTTTTCTATGTATGTACAGGCCTATTGTGAATAGTGTTTTGAGAAGGGGTTCAAGTGGTGGTTGGACTTAAAACATGTTATGAACCTAAAGTGAAGTTGTATAAGGTATATTTTAATTTAATATGAGGTTTTCCTACTATATATGGAGTTATGAAGTGTTTCAATAAAGACAAGTGTAATGTGTGACTAAGAAGGTCTAATAGGTCTCCATGAGATGTAAAGAAGGAATATATCTTGTTAAGTTATGTCCAACCTAATGTATTATTTGATTCATGTTTTAAATTTTTTATATGACCTATTTAAAGGGAAATCTAATTTTTCAAATGTGTATGGCTAACCAATTTGTATGAGAGCAAGAGATTAGTATAAGTACAAGGCAGTTTTAGGCCTATTTATGGGTGTTAGATAAGTATGTGTGCAAATGAATAAAAGAGCACAAAGAGGAGTAGGAGGAGGTAATTTGTACCATGATATGGGTGTCATGAATATATAATAGGAGGTTTTAATATGAATATTATTGCCTATGTGAAATAATCAAGGTGATAGAGGGCTTATTGAGCAATGATAGATTTACTTGGGTGAGAGGTAGTTTTGAATGTGATCATGAGTGTCGAAGAGCAAACCATGAGGGTCGATTGTGATTAAGAGAACATTCATGAGGAGAGGAGTATATTAGAAGTCTATGAGGTTGTCATAGATGATTAGAGGTGTATTAGAGGCATGAATATGTTGATTAGGCCATGTTGAGGTAGATGATGTGTAGAGAGCAGATAAAAGATTGAGTATGATATTGATGTCATAAAGAGAAGAAGAAAGATAGAGAGAAAAGGAAGACCGTCATTAGGTGTTGATAAGCATCAAGGAATAGGTGGAAAAAAAATTTATGGTTGAGTGGGTGTTGAGTCATCATAGTTTTGATGGAGTGGGTAGGGTACTTGATCAATAGGGGGGTTGGTGCCTCCTAGCAAGTTGGTGCTTGTTAAAGCCAAGTGGGTGCTTAGTGAATTAGGGGTTGGTGATAATGTTTGGGTTATTTCTCAGCTAAATATTGATTCATTTCTTTATATGACTATTTTTCCAAGCTTTTTTTAGTGGGTTTTATCCCCCATGAGGATTTCCCACTTATATGATGTGTTATGGTTGTTTATGCATTGCTTTGGTTGATTAATGATTCCTTCATAATTAAGTACATTGGGTTTATATTTATTTATGAATGGTAATGAATGAATGATGAAGTGAAAGTAAAGAGTATTAAGGACACTGATCCAACCCCTCCATCTCAATGATTGTGCTTCTAATAATTGATATCAGAGCTTGGTCCTTTGGAGCAAGCGTAACAGTTGAAAGGTGATCCTAAAAGCACAAGATGGCTAAGTAGTTAAATAAAGAGAATAAGTAATTGAAATAAGTGGTCAAAAAATACAATAATATCATCAAGGATCTCAATATTTGGCTAAAGGATGTAAAGGCAAGTCTAAATTCAAAAGAGGAAGAATGTTTTAAGTTGAAATCTAAGTTGAGTTTCTTGAAGGTGGAGGTTGAACAAGCCAATGTCAAGCTGAAGTCTTTGAAGAAAGCAATGTGGTTCTTAAGGATAGCATCAAAGAGTCATCTCAAGTCAAGAATTATGATAGTCACTTTAGTGAGATCAAGAAGTATAAAGGCAATAGGAGGGAAGATCAAATAAGGCAATCAAATGCATTTAGACATTCAAGTTCACTTCATGGTCAATGCTTTGTGTGCCATAGGTTTGGAAATAGAGAAAAGGATTAAAAAATGGCCTCAAGGAATGAGTGGTAATGGGATCATGGAAGAAGGATCAATCAGATCAAAGGTAAGTTTAGTAATGTTATTTTCTATAATTGTCATAGTATGGGACATATTGTTAGATTTTGTCCTAAAGTGCATAAAAAGGGTCCAACATGGATATGGAGACCAAAGGTAGTAAGAACTCATAATTTCAACCTATCAATAAACATGGTTTGATTTTAGTAGAACAAAGATCAAATAGGAATAAATGCCAAGAATATGTTTCATCAGCTTCTATAAAAAGTACTCTAAAAGGTAAGATGGTAGCAAATTTTGAAAAGGTAAGAAAAGAGAAAAAGGATGATATCAAGCCTAGATAGGTGTTGAAGGAAGTAAGAATGATAACCAAAGAAGAGAGAAGGAACATGGAGATATGGGAATCTCCCGATTATGTATTGTTCTAGAGCCCTATAGAGTGGGTTGTCTCTGTTATACAAATAGAAGCAAGTGTGAAGGCCATCAATCAAGTTATGCATGGAGTTGAGTCACCAAATTTGATGAGTAGCTATAAAATATTGATATCCTAGCACTAAATGAGGCTTTTTAGGTCATCTATTTTTTACAGTTATGGATCCATTACAAGAAAGCTGGAAAGTGACTTGGAGACCTAACTAGGTCTAATTGGAGGGCTAGTTTGTGAAGGAGCCACCATGAAGAAAAAGTGTTAAGAGATAAATTTTGATATGCATGAGGGGGTATATAAAATATCCCTAGATATTAAATTTTAAGGTCTATAGATCATTATATAAAAATATATGACCCCTTTTAAAATCATCAAGGGCTACAAGGAAGCCTAATGGACCTAGTGTGAAAAAAAAATGCAAAGTTGAAGAATAAGAAGTCAAGCAAGTTAGTATGAAGCATGATATAATTATGGTGGAGATTAAGAAAGGAAATGAATATGGATATTATCCATCCTTATGTTTTCAGATGAGATGGCTTCAATATGTATAAAGGTATGTAATGGTTCATATGTTTCATAGATGCATGCATGATTGAATGTGTGAGTTTATTGGGGATGTTCTAAAAGTATAGATGGTGAGTGCACATGATATGAAGGATAAGGGGGAGTGTCTTTATTTTAAAATTGGTTTGATTTAGATAAGTTTATGGCATGATGGTTCAAACATAAGGTAGACATGGTTTTATCTCCAATATTTAAGATGACAATCAAATATAGTGATGAGAAGGCCTGAGGTAGCTATGAGCTAAAGATGAATGTAAGAGGTGTGTTGATCAGTCATAAATGGTATCTCATGTGTGGGAAATGATTTCAAAAATAAACATATGGAATTCAAAATACATAGAGGTATAAGATTTATTAAGAAAAATAAAAGAGGTATGATATTATGGTGAAATAGTGGATCAAGGTCTACATCAGGTTGGTTGATAGTTAGTATATTTTAAATTCAATCTCAGTCATGTCAAGAAAAAGTAGATGGAGATGATCACAGTGATAGGGGGAGACTATTTATGATGCTTCAGGTATGTGTTGGCATGGTTTGTTAATATCAAGTCTAAGGATCAAATGGCATCTTGTGGAAAACCCTATCATTAATTCCAAATGGGGAGAAAGTCTAAGAAAGGAGTTTGACCAGACTAGGGGAGATGAGAGTGGTCAGTTTAAATAATATTTTTCCATAAATGAAAAAGTGGGAGTTTGTTGATAAGTGGTGTCATTGATGTCAAGATGCACGGTGTGTGGGGTATGAGCTTGTATGCCTGATATGACAAGGAAGCCAAGCAACCTAATGTCTCTCTACTGAGGGAGAATTTGAAGGATTTAGAATTAATCAAAAAAAAATTCAACACATTTTTTTCAATAGTTTTGAAGACTTGACATAGAACATAGTGACCTATGAAGATCCTTAGTCAAGCTCTGAAGATTTACATACGCAGCTCTGAAGATACTCCATCAGGATACAAATATATTATATTAAAGCTCCAAATAAGAGGATGTGTGAGGTTATTTGAGAATACATAAGAGGCATTATATCACTTAAGATATTTTCTCAAGGTGAAGCCTACAGGGGTAAATACTTTAGTCCAAGTCTAGAACTAGACTAGTTATAAACCTTGCCTGGCCCAATGAGGCATCATGGTCTATTGTCAAAGAACATAAAGGATGTATGTCTACATTTGATCATGTTAATAGGTTTTATGGCATATACATTAGGTGTTGAGAGCTTAGATAGTGGTTTGAAGGATAGTTTTAAGGACTGATGTAGCTTGCAGGTAAAGGTCTAAAGAGCAAAGAGAGAGATGCTAGCCAAATGAGGTATGAGATCTAGATTTCAAGATAAGAATGAGAATTTGATCATTTTCAGTGGTGTGATAGGTTTTCCCAAGTATGTTTACCAAGTATAAGGTCAATGTTTACAATTAAAGGCATGAAAAGAATTTTTAAGGTCTCTCAACTACATAAAATGAAGAGTTGTCTACTCAAGAAGGTGTTTCATGTATTTTTTGGCATGTGTGGAATCTACATGAGGACCTAATATATTCATGGTAGATGGATAAGTATCCTAGAATAAATTTATAAGCATTGGTTTTTAGAATGAGGGGTTAAGCTTTGTGAATGATCATGAAGACTAGAAGTTGGTTTAAATCCTCAAAGAACCCTAAAAATGCCCTGATGTTGAAGATCTTATTCTAAAATGATTAAAATGGTTTTATATGGATATTTAAGGGATTGGGGGTTATATTAAAATCTTCCAATAACCTCTATGTGTGATTAGTTTGTCAGGTGTGTGAGCAGACCCTCCAAGAAATGCCTTGTTTCTCATAAATTTATTGTAGTAGATAGAGTTAACCAAGTCAAAGTATGAAAATCATTGGAGGATAAAGTTTGAGACTTTTATTTTATTTCCATGATGTTTTTTATCAGGTTATAATAGTTTAGGTATGTTAAACTAGTCATACAATTTGACATATCACTAACAGACCTAATGGTGCAGATAGTGAAAAAACCAAGCAAAAGTGAGAAGTTGATTAAGGATGTATTGTCATCGATTAGGGATGAATCCAAGTGTATGGATAAATTTTTAAAGATATGTAATACATTTTCATGATGAATATAACATTTAGATATCATTTTATATATCAAAAATTTGGTCTCAAGTTGACTTGTTTAGCTTAGTGAGGTCTATGTATAGATAGGTCCAAAGATTGATCTATATGTATAATATTTGTTATTATACCTTTATGTTTTTATGTTTGGATATGTTATAAATATCTCTAAGGATAATATTAATGCATCAATATATTTTCAATGTGTTTACACAAGTGTTAGAATTCAAAGTCATCACGACTAGTCTTCAAGGCAAAATGGCAGTTCTAGGTAACTAATGAGCTTAAGACTCAATACAATGAGTTTTTGTATCTAATGCACATAATGATGTTTTTTAGGACTTAAGTGATCTATCGATGCTTTTAAAAATCTTTTAATTCAATGTTATATTTTGGAACATTGAAACCAAAATGGCTTGTTTGGCTGAGTAAGGACTGTGAGAAAGAAGGTCAACAGATTGGTCTACAAGACTAATAGTTTCCATTAGAGATTATGATATATTTGTTTGATTTTTTTATAAGGATTTTATAAGATAATTTTCATACACTATAATCCTTTAGTATGTTAAATCATGTGTCATAATTTTATGTTTCATTGACTATGTTTTGAGGTTAGTTGGCAGTTCTGAGTGGGTTATTTACAAAGAAGAGTTTGAGCCTGTATACCCTAAATTGAAGCATCTAATGAATTTTGTGATGACCCTAAAGTAATTATGTTTCTTAATATATGATTTTCTTCTATGGTTTTTTTGAAAAATTGTGTTTTTGCTTTAGTTATTCAAGATAATTTTTTTGTGTATGCACAGGCTTATTGTGAACAGTGTTTTGAGAAGGGGTTCAAGTGGTGGTTGGATCTAAAAGGTTTTATGCACCTAAAGTGAATTTTGATAAGGTATATTTTAATTTAATATTATTTTTTCCTATTTTATGTGGATTTTGAAAGCATTTCAATAAAGACAAGTGTAATGTGTGACTAAAAAGGCCTAATAGGTCTCCATGAGACCTAAAGAAGGAATATATCCTATTAAATTATGGCTGACCTAATGTATTTTTTGATTCATGTTTGAAATTTGTTCTATTACCTATTAAAAGGGTAATATAAGTGTGAAAATTTATATGGCTGACCAAGGTGTATGAGAGCAAGATACTAGTATAAGTACAATACAATTTTAGGCCTATTTATCGATGTTAGATAAATATGTGTGCAAACAAATAAAAGAGCACAAAGAGGAGAAAGAGGAGGTCATGTGGAGAATAATAGGGGTGTCATGAATATATAATATGAGGTTTTCATATGAATATCAATGCCTATGTGAACTAATCAAGGTTATAGAGGGCTTATTGAGCAATGACAGATTTACTTGGGTGAGAGGTAGTTTTAAACATGATCATGAGTGTCAAGGATCAGACCATGAGGGTATATTGTGATTAAGAGAACCTTCATGAGGAAAAGAGTAGAGTATAATTCTATGAGTTTGTCATAGAAGAGCAGAGGTGTATTAGAGGCATGAATATGTTGATAAGGCCATGATGAGGTAGTTGATGTGTAGAGAGAGCAGATAGAAGATTGATTATGACATTGATGTCATAAAGAGTAGAAGAAAGACAAATAATTGGTGTCTAAGTGGGTGATGAGTCATCATAGTGTTGATTGCGTGGGTGTTTGATCCACAAGGGGATTGGTACCTTCTAGCAAGTTGGTGCTTGTTAAAGCCAAGTTGGTTCTTGGTGAATTAGGGATTGGTGTTCCTTGTTGGGTTAGTGCTCATCTAAAAATTGATTAATTGATTTATATGACTATTTTTCCAATCTTTGTCTTAGTGGGTTTTATCCCCCATGAGGGTTTCCCACTTATATGATGTGTTATGGTTGTTTATGCATTGCTTTGGTATATTAATGCTTATGTACATTATTTTGATATTGATAGATCAATGGTAATGAATGAATGATGAAGTGAAAGTAAAGATTATTAAGGACACTGATTCACCCCCCTGCTCTCAATGATCATGCTTATAACAATATAACCTTGTAAAAAGTCTACACTATATAGGCAACACTACACTATGTAAAATACTAAGAAGGCTAATACATACTTGTTAAAAGTAAATGATAGGAAAATAAATTGTAGGAAATGAAATTACAATAAAGTAAATTGTAGGAAAGGAAATGTTGTAAATCAATTTGTAGGAAAGGAGATTACAAGAATTGAAATTCTAATCTAAATTAGAGGCTTCCCACACAAAATTGAATATTGAAAAATCAGAAATGCTTATCTGAAAAATCAAACGTGAATGTATAGAACATATCTTATGACTAATTTACTAAAAATGAAAGATACATACACACAATTCATAATGAAACCAATTTAATGGATGGGATCCTCACCATAATTCCTCTCAAGTGGGCCATGCCTCGATTGGATTTATGTTGCAATCATTTCCTCTAATATAGTTGGATTACTTCAAATCATGTTTATTGCATCATTGAGTCCATAGCAATAAAAATATTACTATAGTGAAATTATAGAGTTATCAAAATAGTGACAATAACTTCAAACTTCTATTCTTTATGTTCTTACTATATCTTTTTCTTAACACTAATTCCACCCTATTATTTATCTCTTAAATGGAGAAGGCATGGTTTTATTTGGATCAATGGTTACAACATAGTTTAAACTAATAACAAAACAATATATAAAAAAGGTAGTAAAGATAAATAACACATCCCTTTGTTGCAACCACCTAATATTAATAGTCAATGAAAGAGGAATGGTGATGGGGAAATCTAGATTTGACTCTCTTTTTTCCTCATAATGAGGAACTATCATAATCCTTAAATCATAGAATTTACTCGCTCAAAACCTTCATTTAACTGTCAATCATTCAAATGTGTATGCAAAACTAATGTTAAGGGTACGAGTGGATCAGAATGCTCAAACCATTACTATAGGAAACTTACCCACTTTCTATAGGTAAATGCCTAATTGGTATTGGTAACTTACCTAGTTTTTACAAGTGACTCTACCCAATTACTATGGGTATATCTACCCGATTGCTATGGGTAGCTCATCCATTTACTATGGGTAGTTGTTTACCTATGATTGTCTTACGATCTATAATTTCTAGATTAGTGATAAAAACCAAAAATAACAATAATGATAAATGACATTATTTTATTCATAAATAAACAATCCTAATGCAAAACACCAAATATATATGCATCATGTTTATCAAGTGATAAAACATAGATATTTGGATATACTAGTTATAATCAGTTGACAGGGGAAGTTTAAAAGTTTAATTAGGGTCAATACTCAATCTCATTACTAGTTTCACTTGTTCTATGTTTCATTGTTATTGTTTATTTTTTCTATAGGCTAATCATTGATTATGCTTTGTGTGGATCTTACCTTAGTGTATGACATTGTTTAACTGATTTTTTATTATATGTCTCTTTTTTTGGCCTTTGCCTTCTCTTATTTATTTTTCATGATTGAGTGTATCATCATATGCTTCTTTATTTGGGTCCTTTCCTTCTTATGTGACTTTAACTTGATTTAGTTTTAATTGTATGAATCTTTCTTTAGGCCCTTGCCTTTTTTTTTACAACTATTTTTCATTGAATTTTCCATTCTATGTAATGTTTTTATATGGCTATTGCCTTGTATGGCATCTAATTGTCCATTGTGTGTGTCCCTTGCCTTGTGTGACATTTGATTGTTCATTTTGTGTGGCTATAATCTTGTGTGACACTGATTATTATTGTGTGTGCTTTATTGTATGCATCATGGCCATGACATCTGTGTGCTTATGAGTGGATAAATTGAGGATTTATTTTGAGATTGCGGTGATGTGATCCATATCATGCATCTTTATTATTATGTGCGGTGTCATGATCCATATCATGCACCTTCTTACATAGGTTACTATTCATTAATTATAATTGTGATGATTAATATTGTGTGCCTCATTTCTATATCTATCTTGATAATATAGTTGTATATGTTATAGTACATGTTTCATAAATGCTTTGATGATATATTCATACTATGATTACATACTCTCCACATATTAGCACATGCTTTTAACCACTTACATTTTTCTATATCACATTTTGTGATTAACTATTTTATTTTGAGATGAGTATTTCATAGGCTACATTCCTCACCTCAAAAGGGGAGAATATTAGTGGGCTTGTCATAGAGATTCAAGCCTCTATTTACATATATTTTAGATTTTAGGACAAGTTACATGATTCAGAGGGTTCATATTGGTTCATATTATTAGTTTGGTTTAGATTATTGGATATTCTTATATAGAATGAGATAGATACAAGGGCATATGTGATACAGCATATACACACATTTTACATGAACATAAAATATAGGTTTTAAAATATTTTTAGTTTGGGACAAAGTGGGATATAGATGTATTAAAGTTTATATCATGTTGGCACCATTTAGATTAGCATGGGGGCATGAGTTTTTCATGTGCCCACTATTGTATTTTTATATATTTCCACCAATTGGATCATATTATAGAGCATGAGCATTGCTCATGTGCACACCCTATTGTAATTTCTATATTTCTTGAGCATGACATTGATAGTATATAAAAGTGAAGATTTTGAATCTATAAATTTGTCTATAGTAGTCAATTCACCTTACAAGAGCCTAGCATAGGCTCCCCCTTCCACCTTGAGGTTCAAGATCAATTAACTGAGTAGTGTGGTTAAGGATCAACATCTCTCAATGGCCTAACACTACTCTTCATGAGGGTTTCAAATTTTATTTTCCAAACCCATGGCCCTTTCCTTAGTGTATAATTATCAAGGAATGAACACCCTCAATTCTCTAATGCTTTAGTAGAAAGCACATTCTCCAATGCTTTAGAAGAAAACATCATCTCCAACACATCATAGGGTAACACAGTTCACTAACTACAAGTGTATTCCTTCCTAACTATTCTAATTTCAAAAGTTACATTTATCTAGTTCATTTCAGATTTCATTTCACATATGAACATAGATTGTTTCATGTTCATTGCAGGTTTGCATGGAGCAAGTTTCACACATGGATCCTTCTTCCAAAGATAATGTATGTTTACACACTAAGGTACATATCTTTATATTTTTACTCTAGCATTGTTTTTAATTTTAATACTAGAATTAAAAGGGGCATCATTGGACATTAAAATATGGTATTAAACACTTGGAAATGTAAATCTTGACCTTATCTATCGCACATGACTTGTGTGTACACATATGGCTCTTGCACACCCTTATATGTTATTTGCATGCCTTATATGGGTCCAACCTTTCTAATCTTCTATCAATCGCCTATAATAATTCCCTAGTTATTTCCTAACCTATTCATTATCATACTCAAGTTATCTCCATATCAACAAATTAGTATTTTTGCCTTTCAGATGAGCCTATTAAACTCAAACCCCTAGAGAATTCAGAGACATCCAACCCCAATGGACTTTTCCCATGCCATATAATGGTTTATTTTGAAATATAGATTATATTTATCGATCGGTACATACATTTTGCATTTTTATGGCATGATAAATTAGTCAGAGTCTGATATAAATACATAATAAGTCTAAGCATATTCCATCATCTAGCACTATCAAGAAAGTCTTAAGCAATTGTATTCTACCATTTGCACATTTAAAGGGACTACCCTAAACTTCTTAATTACAAAATAAATCATAAGGAGTATGTGCTATCCAAGTATGAAACACTTGATCCAAGCCAAAAATTTCATTTTCAAGTGTCAAAATCTAGATTATAGGTTGCATTCATAAAAGGATCACCATTACAGACATACACCTAACATGAAGAACTACATGTAGTTTCACTTCCTTATTTGGAGTATTGGATACATAAATAGCACTTAAAATTTCATTACAAAGTCATTAAGGTTATATTAACCCACATCTCTTCCCCTTTTTCAACCTTAAACCTAGAATCAAAATTGGATCTAGGATTTAGAAGTGAAGGAGATAAGTTTTATGGATTTCTACACATAACAAGCATTTAATATTACATAGGAAGATAAATTTCAAGTAAGTGTAGCACCTTGTACCAAAATAATGAGACAAAAATATATAGAAAAAATTTAGAAACAAAAATATCCTATGTGTTGATGCAATATCATCCAAACAAATCTAGACAATCATGTTCTTGATCCAAGCAACTTTCAATCCATTTTCTAGTCTTTTCAACTGTCTACATTCAGTCTCAAATATGCATAGAAAAGTAACACACTAAATATCTAAATCCATTAATAATTTACATCAATAGTAAGTTGATTTTTTCAATCATATTCTATTTATACATTCATATAAGTGCTTTATTGTAATACATTCAATAATCTGAAAAGTGTAAAAGTTCTATTTTATTAGATCACATTAATAAAAATAAGCTAAAACAATAAGTTAATGGATTTAAGAGAGTCTGAGCAAGACATAGTTGTGTATGCACAAGTAATGTATGTTAAAGCTTGGTTAAAATTGAAATTTTCAAGTGTCTAATACCAATTTTATGTGTTTAAAATAAAATAGATGTTAATATAATGTTGAATGTGAGAAAATAAATAATTTTTAATTTAAAATACAATAACATGAATTTGAATTACAAAATCTATGACTACAAGCAATCAGCATCTAATGCTAATCACCATCATCATTTATGAGCTCATTATCATTATTATAATCTATGAGCTCATTATATATATTGTTTGGATTGTACTACACTCCATGTAATGATAGGTTTAAATAGTCGTAGTCTAGATCAACATCATCATCACCTTCTCTAAAATTAGATCCATCAAATAAAATTAATTATCTATTCACCTATAATGATATTATTTAATAATTATTAAAATAATCAAAATTAAATTTATTACTAAAAATAAAATTACTACTAAATATCAAATAATGTCTTACCGACACAAACATCCTAGAATGTGTCCATTCATTGAATGCATATGTGTTCCATCTATGCGATTTTATCTACTCTCGCACTTTATTATTAGCCTTGAAGTCATGTATATTCTCCTACAAAAAATTCATAAATGTTAAAATATTAGGGTGTAAATTCAAATTTTCAAGCTACATAATTTAAATAAACTTAAGAATTCACAAGCACCCTATTCTACACTCAATTGTCCCCAACAATGACTCACCAACTTCCCCCAAATCATTTTATCTTGATGGGATTTGTCATAGATACTTTTGACCCTTGTAGTAATATGAAAACATATAAAGCTTGTAATTAATGAATTTATAAATAAATAACATTTTTTTCATTCTATGTTTTTATTTTTTTAAATTACTAGAAGCCCATTTTGTATCCCATATGCACTACTTTTCTCATTATTTTTGCCACGTAGCTATATTCATGTTTGGATGTCAATGAGTTACTCTATTATCATGAATATTAACCATGTAGGTCTCTTACATATTAATGTTTTCATAAATTAATATAAACATATAAATAAATAAATATTATTTGAGTTAATTACGTTGTCTTACCCATATATGTCGCCTCATACTCCTAAGTTCCTCTACCATAATTTTTTCAATAATCCTCACATCATAGTAGGTGTAACCAAACTATTTTTTAATAGAATCAACTATTTTTTATGCTTAATTGGTTGACATTTAAATTCCAGGTGAAAATTTTCTACAAACAATTTTTTGGCTTAGAAAACAATTATTTTATTAAAGTATATAAAATAAAATCACAAAATCAAAATAACTTTAAAACTTAAAAAAATTTGATAACATAGAAAAATTAAGAAATTAAAAATAAAATTAAACTAATACACACTTATCCTCAGCATCTTATAATATTTTCATTTCATCATTGACATACAATCTCATATACTGACTGCTCTACACTCAATTCCTATACTAGTCTACTATTATATGAGGTGGTTGATCCTCCTCAAAATCATGTGTATAAATCTATATCCCTCTCATCCCTCTCAATGCTACATTAAAAACCTCCTCAAGGATTGTGGGTGTAGTATCCTATCATCTAAATTGGTGAGCACAAGATTGACAAGGCTACGAGGAAGATAACATGAAAGACAAAAATCTACAATTATCTAATAAGGATAAAAACCAATAAATTAAAAAATAAATTTAAGAACATGACTACAAATATGAAAAAAAAAAAAATGTTTACCTCTATGGTTTCCCTGAAACAAGTTAAATATGACAAATCATCTCAGCAAACTCACCAAATGTAAATTGTCAAAGCACCTCAAGGATGCGGTACACATTAAAATATTGACATACATATGACTACAAAGGCACATAATGGGTGTGGTACTGAGGGTTGTCATGTTCTTTTATATCTCATTTGAAGGCTTCATGAACACTAGTTCTACCACACCCCACACTATATAAGGCCCTTTTCAAAAGATTTGAACTATGGTCATTGGGTTACTTTTTTTACATGCCTAATATTAAAAAAAGGTGTTTTTTAAACTATATAACTTTCATAAATTTAAGACACTTGAATAAGGACAATGTGGAAAATAATTTATGTTATTATTTTTTTTTCCTTTCCATGCATTTAGTAATTTTTATAGTGTTTTTCATAAGGTTTATGCTTGTTTTTTTTGTATGGATTTCTTTATGTTTTTGCTTTCTATTTTTTATAAGGTTTTCCTAGAGTTTTTGCTTGCTATTTTTGCTAAGGTTTTAGGGTTTAGGGTTTCTACCCATTGTTTTCCATAAGATTATTGTATCTTATTTTTGCTAAGGTTTCTACTTATTAGTTTCACACTGAAAATAACTAGTGATTTGTGTTTGTTATTTTTTCTAGGGTTTTGGATTTATACGTATTATATTCCCTAGGGTTTCTATCTACTATTTTTGTTATGTTTTTTTCTTTTTTTCCTAGGGTTTTACTTATTTTTTCTAGTGTTCCTACTTATTATTTTAATATTATAAATAAATTATTTTATGTAAATAAAATTGTAGGGTTTCATAGTGTTTTTGTTATGAAATAAATTTATTTTTTCTAAGAAAACAAATATTTTTGTGTCATGAATACTTCTGGATGTAATTACAAAAATACATCTAGAATCATTCATGATACTTTACATGGATTGTGGAAATACTATTACTTTTATAAAATATATTTTTGCTATGAAAATAATTTACATACCTCTCTCTTTTTGTCTTTGTAGTGTTCATCATTTTCCCTTTCGTCCTCATCAAATGTACATAGTTGTTTTCTCCATACCCTTCTTACTCTTTCATTTTCTTGTTGTTGAAATAAATGCTTCCCTCTCCTCTTCCATCTTGTTGGTTTTCCTCCTCTATATTTGATCCTTGACATTTTGTATATTTTATGGGCCCTCTTAATTTTTGACATTGTGATTTCTTTGTTACAGTTTTTTTTACTCTATGTCTATCCCAAAAAAAATGAAATAAGGGAGGGTAGATGGGCCTTATTGTTTTTTGTCAAAACTCTTAGGATAATAAATAATAATAATGTTTTAATTTAAATTTTTATTAGAATATATGAAAGATAATAAATAATAAACACGTTAAATAATAAATTAAGTTATTAAACATGTTTAAACGCATAAATATGACATTTATAAAGTATTTAACATATATTTATAATACAAATATTTAACATGACAATACATTTAATTAATTAATTTGAAACACATAACATAATATTTATAAATAACATGAGTATATAAATATAAACAACATTTTATAAAATTATATATATGACTATATTTCATTCAATGTTTCATACAAATAAAAAATAGGGATATTAATCCAACTAAGGTGGAGGTGATTTTTGTTTTACCTTATTTTAGATTAATGTGTCTAAACAAATATTAAACTAGAGACTGTTTAGATTATATAGTATATAACAATAATACACAAATCTAAATGTTGCAACAAAGTATGATTAAATTATTTCAATTTAATACTTATATAAATTAATAATAATACTAGAGTATTTATTTCGTTACTAATCTATTCTAGTCTGAGACTATGTGTAGGTGACAAGAAAGACTGAAAATGAATCTAGAGTGGCTTAACTATGAAAATAGGGTATCTGGATTTGCCTAGATGAGTTCATCAAATCTAAAAAACTATGCCAGAGGTAGGAATATTTATTTTTTTGGATTCATCCATGTATCATGTGCCTCATTATTTTGTCATAAGTGTCTACTTGTAAACTATATTCTAGTGTGATATTGGTAGCTCGTTGTGTGCACAAGTTTAAAAAGCATGTCTCCTCACTTCAAAATTGTAGTTCCACTTTCAACATTACATTAACATGTATAAATGGGGAAGAGTAATGGGTTGAGTTGACCCCAGAAACTCCTCAATGAAATGTTGATCATTGCTTATGTATCCAATACTCCGAAGAGGGAAATGAAAATGTACGTAGTTTTTCTTCTTAAGTGTATATGTGCAATCATGATCCACTAGTATGGATGCAAGATGTAAAATAGGTTTTAACTCTTGACAATGGAAAATTGATTTGGATTAGGTGCTTTAGACTTGGCTAGGGATTTCTCCTTATGGATGGTTTTATATTTGGGGGATTTAGGGCATTCCTTGATAGAATAAGTTTTCTTAGTACTTGCTTGATAGATGCTAGATGATGAACAGGCTTAGACTTATTTTGTATTTAAATGTAACTCTTTGGGTAACTTCTCATTCCACCACTATGAAAAACTATGGGATGGGCCATAAACATTATTTGAATTTGAAAATGATTGTTACTCGGTGCGTAGATGAGTCTAGCGAAGGTGGATGGTTTTGAAATTTTGGAGCTATATGTATATGGTCAGAAGTGTCTAGAAAGACATGAATAATGATCTAACGATTAAGAGATAGTCTAAGTATGATAATAAATAAATAGACTAGGAAATTCATATAGTTTACTGAGTTTTTAAATCAAGAAAGTTAGGCCTATAAAAGGCAAGTGGATAAAAGAGAAGGATGCACAAGAGCCATATATGCATGCACAAGTTATGTAAGTTATTTTTAAGGAAAACTAAAAGAATATAAGTAAAATAAAGGCATATGAAAACAAATAATGTAGCTCAACATGATAAATGGAAATAAGTAGAAAGACATAACATGTAATAATGTAACCTATAGAATGAGATTCCCCCAACATTGACATATCCCGTGGGAATAAGAATGTCCTACATCTATATATCCATATATCATGTATAATATGTATGTCTTACATCTCACTCATATATAATGTGAAATGAATGGTATGAAAAAAGATATGTAATCTACCAAACATGTGCTGAATAATCTAAATTAATGTAATAACTATAAATCATGTTTGTTCTTAGGTCCTTTTTATTATTATTGGAATATGTTTATTTTTTCATTTTTTTATTTTTAAAATATTATTGATGATGTTATTTCTATCTGACATTATCATCGATGAGATACTCATATGGAGGTGTTGTATCAAATGTAGGAATGGTCACATGTCATAAGCAAGTAGCATCATCTTTATCTCTATCTAAATCTAAGAAGTAATCATGTGATGAGGTATATCCATTATCATCATGAATTATAGGATCATATGTATGATGAGTAACCCTAGTGTGCATGGTATAATGTGGAATCTATTGTATAGTTAAAACATGTGATTGTGTTCATTATGGCACACACAAAATAGTCTATAAAACTAGCTTAAAATGTGATGAAGTAGATAATGTCTGTAAATATTCTTGAATAAACCTTTGATATAACAATCATTGAATCATTGGTCATTTATGAAATTCAACTACCTTCCTCTGAATTGTCTATGTAGAATGATCCTGAGTAGGTTATATAATTGAATATGTTGGTGGTAGGGATGGAGGAGGAAATGCCTCTAGCTTAATAGGGTACTCGTATGGATTACCTAGAATTATAACCACTCAATTGGCATGTATATACTACACACATCTAAATACTGAAGATGGTACTGCACATAGCTTATGTATCCAAAGATGTCCTAAAAACATTTCAAATGTTGTTGTACTCGATAAAATTAATAATAGATTAAAAATTACAAGAAGACCCACCTTAATTGGTAACATAAAACTCCCAAGGGTTTTTTGGTATTTTTTTGTCAAATCCTTTGAATATCCTAGTTATATCCATCAAATCCTTGTGTGTATAACCAAGACTAGTAAGGAGTGTCGTGATACAAATGTTACTATCATGAAAATAAGTCTATATGACTAAAATCATCTTCCACACTCTCACTATAATCAAATATAATTGTAGGTCATTATAAAAATTTAATTGTAAGCATAAAAATAATTCCATCCAATGGATGTGCATATGTTAGAGGAGGGGGTTGTGCATTGTAAGTTATATACACTTTAGAATTAGCTTTGGTTTTTCTTGCCACGTGACTGGGAAAGGGATCAATGAAGACTTTCAATTTTACATTCAGATTGGGTTTTGGTTCTAAATAATTCATAGGTGTACAATATCATTAAGCTCAATATTGTTATCATCAATGAGACCTTGAATCTTATGTCTTATTGAAACACATTTATTTGTAGAGTGTCCCCCCACATCTATGATAATCACAATATGAATTTTTGTTGAATACCTTAGATGAAGACTTGCTCATGTCAACCCATTTTGGGGGAGGGAGAGATATAATATTGAACTCAAGTAACTTATGAAATAACTTATGAGGAGGTTCAGATAATCATCAAAAATTGGCTCCTTTTTGGAGTGGATAAGACAAGGTGATTAGTTGGTTGTGATATTGCATTAGTTGATACTTTTACCTCATTCTTAGTATCATTAAATTTAACCTTATAACTTGGTTTTATTTGAAAAAAATTAGTTGACTTAGTTGGAGCATTAACCACATACTTTAGTTTATTCAACAATATGAGTTTAAATTCTCGATCTCTAACTATGTACCATAACTCATCAAATAATTTGAATCTCTTGAACAAAATAGACTTATGGAGAGGGGAAAGTAAAATTCGATTGAATATATATTACAAATCATTATCAACCATATGATTGGTCATCTTAGACAGTATGGCATTGTACCAAAGCACATAGTCATTGATTTATTGATTATATCCTTGCTTAAGTTTTGAAATATGAGTATGAAACAATTTCTAACTGATATTGATTTAAAAGTATTCTAGAAATTGATTGGCCAAATGAATAAATGCATTAAATGATCCAAATGGAAGGTCATAACATGAATGCAAATAATTATCTTAAAAGCTTCATGGAAATAACTTGGTCAGCAACTTGTTATTGGAGGCACTGTCCAAATGTGTTGTGTGAAAGGCTCTTAGGTGTTGCTCTAGATCATCTTTACCATCATATAATGTAAGACTAGGATATATGAAACTTAGAGGTAATGGATAAGATAAAATATTTGGGGTTGATGTATTGCAAATCAATGCATGATAATCCATCAAATGAATCACTCTAGAATCACTCTACTCTAACAACAATAGCTTAGCCTATAGATCTATAATAGTTTGTATGACGGATTATGTAATAGGCATAGATGATGATGTCAAATGACTAGAGATTGTAGGATGTACATAAGTTTGTTATGTAGGGATAGGTAGCATAATATGAGGAAATCCTTATGTTACCCCCACACCTTGGGTGGGCATCACATATGTAATAATGGGCATAGACATAGGAATAGTAGAAGTGGTAATAGTCGTTTGAACACCTATTTTAAAGTCAATACCTCTAAAAGGTTGATGGATATCCTTGAAGGGATGATATTATTCTATGTGGTAGCTTCAACTTCTATTGTATTTTTAATTTCATCTCTAGTTACATGTAACAATGCATAAATTAAATATGGATTCATATTGAGATATTGATTTAATTGGCATCGATATATGTCATCAAATATACTTTCCACAGTATATGTTTCTTCTTCATGGGCATTTTTAGATTCAACATTCATATAAAGTCCATAAAGAGGATGCACCCTATCACTTGGGATGTTGGTAACATAATTAAGGAAGGCTAAAGTTTTTACATGATTCATTTCAGCCATAGAATTTTGACACAAAGATTTGACCCATGGGATTACATAGTTGTTAAAGATATTGCATATTTATGGAATGCAACATGTAATGATTACAATCATAGCGTGAGTTAAAAAATAGAACTTATGTATATCCATTATAGCCATGCATGATTTATGTAAAATGAGGAAAAATAATAAATTGGGTCAAAAAATCATATATATATATATATATATATATATTAAGATGTCTAAAACCTGAGAAATAATGTTGAAACTCTAATGGGAAACCCATGGTTTGGTTGTGTTCAGTATAAGGAACATGTTTACTAATATGTTTTACCTTATTTTAGATAAATATGTCTAAACAAGTATAAAACTAGAGGATATTCATATCATATAATAGACAACAATAATACACAAATCTAAATGCTACAACAAGGTGTGATTAAACTATTGTAATTTACTATTTATGGAAGTTACAAAAAAACTAAGGTACTTAGCTTGTTACTAATCTATTCTAGACTGAGATTGTATGTTAGTTTCAAGAAATACTAAAAATGAATCTAGAGTTGTTTTGATCTAAAAACTGGGTATCTAGATTTTTTTAGATAATTTCATCGTGATTTGGAAGCTTGTGAAAGATCGAGGTGTTTGACATCTACTAAATTTGTCCCTATAGCATGTGACTCACTGTTTTGGCATAGGTTTCATAAATTATCTTCCCATGTGACATCAGTAGCTCATTATGTACACAATTCTAAAAAGCTTGTCTCATTCACTTTAAAACCCTAGATACACTTTTGACACTAGGTTAACCTATAAAAATTGAGAAGAGTAATGGATTAATGTAACAACCCCACTGGGTGCTAACTAGAAATATGCATTTTTAAAAAAATTAAACACCAACACTATAAATAGATTACACCATGAGAATCCAACCAGTGATCATATAAAATACTCTAAGTGAGATAACTATAATTAGGCATGTGACATCTAACCATCATTGGTCATTATCAATATATGAAACTCATCATAATACAACATACAAAGTAATTACAAATATCCAGCCACTACTAGTACAATACACAACTATTATTGTCATTCCATAGTAAATAGGTAATTACAACTCTTCATGATAATGTTTCTAATAATAAATGCAATACAATACAATGTACATAAGTAAGATACATGGATCACATAGAGCATAGTTCTGGAACTCAAGTATCTATGGCAATCTCAAGTGTCGTCTCAATAAGTAGTATTATTGTGGGGAGGGAGAGCATCATCTAAGTGCTTTTCCACACCAACCATGGACCAATGATCCCCTATATTAATTCCATCAAGAAATGGCCCTCCCTTCATGGATGAGTAGATAGTGATGGTGCAGGAATCCAGAGATACAAGCAAGTACCCATATGTTGTATGATTTCTAAAACTAAACATGTAGTGTATCATATAAAACATGTTCTATTGCAAGATATCGCACAAACATGTAAATCACACTCATAAAATGGTAAGGTCTCACTAAACATAATTTGATCAAAGTTTTAAGAATAATAAATAATAGTGATCTACAGATCAGTCAAAATTTATACACACCATTTGATAAGACTGCCTTCATCTAGCATTATGATGCTAGTAAGCCAGTGAAGTCCATCTCACTCCTTAATCAACAATACAAATTGGTCAAACATAATTTAACCACAAGATTCATAAAAGTTACATCTTAATAGTAAAATATCACATTAACATGTAAAACATAGGAGTAATCAAAGCACATATTTATTCTGTCAAACGTATGAAAGAATCTTACATTATTATATATCCCATACTATAAATAATGACTATAGTTTATACCACCTAGGTATAATATATATTTAATTGTAGATTCCAACAACCTCAATTAATTTTCAAATATACTACACCCTATGATAACCCATATTACCATAGTCTAGTAATCTAATACATAACTACTAACTTTTCACAATCAGTCATACAAAATAGTCTTAAATATATGGAAACATAAGATTCTATTCAAGCTACTACATATAACAAGGTAGGTCATAATTTTATATGAAACACGTATTAACTCTTTCATATCATATGTTCCACTCTCAAAGGTTGTATGCACACATACACAAAGTCCTACTAACTGTCACAGAATATGTTATTCATAGTAGTAACCAGCATGCATACTTTAAATTAGTCAAATGTAGGTGTGAATCTAGACATAACAATTATAGTATGTACCATCCAGGTATAACATACATTTATATTGTAGTACTCTATGACATCTCATACTGTCATAGTTTATTGTTTATGATCATAACAACACAATTATGAATAACCAGTCTTATCATTTCAAGAAACAACCAACCCATAATCATAAATAATAATCTAACAAAAGTATGGATTTATACCACCTGGGTATACTCTATGGTTAAACTGCTTAATTTAATATACTTAAATAGATCTAAGTTTACAACCCAAGCAGTAATAATACAATCTACTATTTTATATACATGCTTACTTCTAGATAGTCGATCATAATACTTGCAGAGAACAGATAACTTATAAGCCCATTATAATCTTTATATTTAACACTTCTTTCCATTTCTATAAAAAAATTCTCACATGGTTATAGTTTCATTTTCTCATGTACTTATGACTCATTTTAACCATCCATTTAACTACAAGTTTAGGCATATGACCTAATACACCTATATATGTAATATCTCCATATGGTTGCTTATGTCCATGGATAAATATGTTCAATAATATAAATGACATCATTAACCTTTAAAATCCTTGGCCAATGCAAATTAGTATCATAGAACTCATTCATATTAACATTATTCCATATATGATAGAATTCGGTCAATACAAGAAGAAAATGAATATAATATTAACACAATATGAATATGAAGTATAGACAACACATAATATGAAGTAATATCATAGTATATATGTGTAACTTATGATTTACTAAGCTAAACATATTACTATACCACATGTGCCAAAGACGATAATATATTTAGTGAGAACCATCATGTAGCAACCCATGATATTATAGTATATATATAGTAATATAACTTTGGCTCGTAATAATATTACTATATAATAGTAAATGATATTAACTTATAATTTCAACATATTAACTTATTTAAGATATTCTAAGAGATAATCCCTGAGATATGTAACATGTATCTAACACATAACATGAGATATTCTTAATATGTCACTATAAACACATTTTAGAGAAAATTGGTTTGCCTTATCTGTCAACTTGGTATCATCAACCATGACAATTTATAGAGATGTAACACACAAATATCACACACGGTCTCCACCATAGATCCCAATAGATAGAATGTGTTGTATGTATAATATCAACTATAAATTGGGTGTATGTAAATTAGTTACATAAACTAATCTTGATATATTTTATTTTTAACCATGGTAACCACAAGCGGATTCTAATATTCATATATTATTAGTTTAAAAATATCAACTAATTTACTATGGAACTCTTGAAGTGTAACCACAGATCTTGATATTTATATCAATTGTTTTATGTACATAGGTGGATATGAGATATTAATAATTTTTAAGGATTCATATATGCAGAATTAAAATGTCTTATAATTAATCACTTCGCCATCCTGGTTTTATTATTTTAGAATTATAGGTTGACACCCTTATGCAAATCAACTAACTTGACCAATGACTGCATGCATAAATGGACAGTTTTCTTGGTCACTAAATTTGTTATCTACCATTTACAATTACAAATCTATTATTGGGTCAGTTATTATTGATTCCTTATATTTGTAATAACTACCCTACTAGGAATTTATTGTGATACCATGGCATAGGGCATCGATTACCATGAAGGTAACTTAAGATGGTTTATTGGTTGACTGGGATCACGCTTTATTGAGTGTTAGTTAATGTAGTTTTTCATTAATCTAGCTGAAATCTATTAGTTTTATCTAAACTAAAGGAGATAGGTTGTACTTACTATATAAATCACTACACTCCCTAAACAGAATGCTACACTCTCTAAATAGGTCTCTACACTCTCTAAATAAATCGCTTTAAAACAAAAGACATCTCACTTTCCATCTTATGCTCATGTTGGCTTAACATATATTAAACATTATCAATAGATCAAAAAAAAATAGTAATGTATATAAGTGGAGTTTCACATTTGTATAAAATTTATTAAACATACACTCATTTAGGTAATCTATTGCAAGATATCACTCGGATTATACAGAGTTAGATTATATGGATATGGGTTATATAGCATATATGGCAGTTTGAAATCACACCATATGTTTTGTAATGTTAATATCACTCCATAAATGGAGGAAACGGATAGTTTATATAGGCTACAACCTATAGTAGTTAACATCACTCCATACATGGAAGAAATCATTATTGTACCTTAAAGAGTCATTGATGTGCATAAATGCATCACTAATATGTAATATTGAGATGCTAATGTGTAATAATAAGTGGCAATAATAAAAATTTAAGGAATTTAGTGATTCATATAGTGTGTCTCAGATGGTAAAAATGAGTTGCTTTATATATGCAGATAAATTCAATGATTCATACAAGTTATTTAACTCATATTCAATGCTAATCACATTTAAGATAATTTAGTCTATTCAAATCATTATAGTATACAACTATGATAGAGTCATAGTATGGGATAGTAATTTATATTGAATCACTATATAGTTCATATCAAATCGTTATGGTAACTAATAATAAGATAATTTGGTACAGTTGTTTGAATCACTATCATAGTTCATATTGTATGCCTACAATCCATATATTCAATAGCTCAATCACTTATATGGAATTTGCCACATACATTAATGGATTTCTTTCTTTTCCATTTTTTTATCACAAATGGTAATTTCTTAAATTTTTATTCATTTTTATATTAATTATAAAAATTCATAATTTCACTAATTAGCATCCTCTTAATGGCATGACGAAGAAATCAACAAGTCCGAATTAAATCAAATTACATTAACCTATAAAGCATTAATGATCACACGCAAATCACACTAGATGAAATCCATAAAACCATTAAAATATGCTAATAAACTATGAGCAAAAACTATCCAATGCAATAAAAATAAACACATTATGTTACCCATTCAATATGCATTTTAGTATATGCCAACTATTGTGGTGTGTGTAGGGTCTTCGCTAGTTTATTTATCATCCTTCGACATCTCCAACTACATCACCCTCTCTGATGATGCTCTCCCTCTAGCATGCTTTTAGGGATGAGTTTTCTTGCGTCAACCTCACAACAAGCAGGTAGTTAGATTATATCAACATGATAAACATATATCATAAAATATAACTAAAATAACACATCTTCATGTTCATAATGTAAACACATACACTACGCTAACTCAAATTAATGTAAAAATTTATCCCAAACAATATCTTATTATCCCATAATAGCATATATCTCAAAATTTAGTCAAAAATAGCCAAACCCAATTTGTCAACTATAAATATCCTTGGATAATCATATAGTTTGCTTGATGAAAAAGTAGGATGTAACACTTAAGATGACCCCAACTATTTCTTAATGAATGGTTGAGTGATGCCTATATATACAATACTCCAAAGAGGAAAATCAAACTACACATAGTTCTTCCCCTTAAGTGTATTTTTGTAATCATGATTCATTAATATGGATGTAACCTATAATATAGCTTTTGACACTTGACAATGCGAACTTAACTTAGATTGGGTGCTTCAAAATTGGATAAGGCTTTCTCTTTATGATTGATTTTTTAATTGGTTGAATTAGTGAAGTCCCTCTCAATGTGTAAGTGATAGAATAGGCTTACTTAGTACTATTTCATAGATGTTAGGTGATAAATAGGCTTAGACCAATTGTGTATTTATGTAGTACTCTTTGGGTGTCTTTTCATGCCACCAACATGTGGAACATATGGGTTGACCCATAAATATTATTTAAATTTGGAAAATGATCATTTATTATTACATAGATGAGTCTGATGAAGGTGGATGGTTTCAAAAATATAAATTCATCTATGTATGGTTGGAGTTGTCTAAAATATGAGAATATAGATATGATGACTAGGAAGCAGTCTAAGTATGATAATAAGTAGGTTAAGCACATATTAAATAATTCTTGTAGTTGACTGATTATAAATTGGGAAGGCTAGGACCATAGAAGGAAATTGGATAGAAAAGAAGGGTGTGTAAGAGCTATATATGTACACACAAGTCATGTAAGGTAAGGGTAGGTCAAGAATCACATTTATAAGTGTTTAATACCATGTTTTAGTGTCTATAGTTGTATTCCTTCATTTTATTCTTGAAATAACTCATCCCATGATTATCCTAGTCTAAGGATAAACTGAAGAATAAGGAGATATACATTATGAAAAGGCAGTGTAAGCATGTCAATGGATATACTGCAAATGAATATATCAGAGACTTGTGCAAGTGGACAGTTGAACATGTTCATCTCATGTTCCAGTGGATCTTCGATGAGGTTTTAAGAATATGCAGGAGAATGATATGATGGAGGTGTGGTGTAGGTGATGGCATGGGTTATGAAATAAGAGTTTGTGCATAATTCTCATAATAATAAAAAGGCATTGACGATTTGACAAAACAAAAACATTTATTTAATTTCAAAAGAAAATCATCATGTTCATCAAATTCATATAACATTTTATAAAATTAATTTTGAACTATTTAACTATAGCCAAAAAAATAATATATCAGGAAATAAACTACATTTTACATTACATAAAAAACCATGACATTAAACTATTTTCAAAATACTATAAAAAATAGATTATTTTAAAAATTAGGTTTCAAAAAAATGATATAGACAACAATCATCATTATCAACTATTTTTTTCTCAAAATTTTCTAATATTGCTTTCCCTTTAAATTGATAGTCAGTAAGAAGTTATTTTCCATTTTGTATATTTACAATTGCTTCTACCATTGCATAATGACGTAAAATTATAGGCATGTCATCCTTTTTTTCATTAACAGACTCTATGTATTGACAATTGGTAGATGCAAAACATGTACACCCATGTGTATTAATGATGAAACCAGGAATATTTTTAAATGCACAAGGATGCCCATCAATGTATTTACAATCATACATGCATTGAGTTTCATTTGGTTCCATATGAATCTATTTTTACATTGTAGTTGAATTAGAATGTATGTCATAAATTGACATAATAAACTTATATTTCATTGTTTTAATCCAATATAAACTATTGAAATTTATATTACATAAGATATATCATTCACCATACAAATATCAATGCTAACAAATGAATTTTTGCACTTAGTATTTATAGAAATGATTAAGAGAGAAGATACATAGTTGATATTCTGTTATATTTTACTCACGGTCTGTGCACAATCATGTGAAGTAGTTTTAAATGGTTTTATGATCACTTTGCTCAGAAGACTAATTATTAAAATTTATTAGGAGAATGTTAGTGAATGCACAGACACCTATAACAACCATATTTCTTCACTACCTACTAGAACTTATGTAATTTTTTAGTCTGTCATACCATATATTTTTGTGCCTCCTTGTCAAGATCATTTTTGAGTTATTTTTTAATCCCAATCTAGTGCATAGATTATGATTTTGTCTTCTTTTATTTTGAAACCCTGGTTTCACTTTCTCTACTTAATTGACTAGAAAAAAGGGTTATAAAGATTAGTCAGACATCCATAACCACAACTTGTTGAGTGGTTGAGCATTGCTTATGTTCCAATACTCTAAAGAGGGCTCAAATTGCACATAGTTCTCCCACTATGTGTAGGTGTAGTCACTAGTGTTTCACTATAATTCAATGCATAACTTTAGCTTTCAACACTTGACAACATGTAACTTTCATCTCACAATAGTGTTTTTAGACTTGTGTTTAGGGCTATTCCTTTGAGGGATTTTCAAATTTGGATGATTTTGAATAGTGTTAACAGGATGTGTTAATGTATTCTTTAATGTGCAAGTGATATTTTTAATAAAATAAGATAGGAATAGCCTTAGACTTTATGTGTATATATAGATGACTATTTGGGTAATTTAATTTGACCTCTCTTTCCTTAACTATATAACACAATTATGAATGATGGAAAATTCTTGAACATAATGGACTCGTGAAAAGGTGGAAGAAAACATTACTTGAATATATCTTGAAAATATTTGTTTTCCATAGGATCATTTTAGATATCATGGTCTTATACCTTAAGACATATTCTATGATAAGCTTGTTGGATTCTTGCTTGAGTTGAACAATTTGCACTTATGAAATCTTCTTAGTTATATTGATTGAGAAGTGTGTGAGGAAAAGATCTAATAATGGATTAAATGCATTAATTAATTAATGTGGTAAATCATAAAACCATCTTACTGTATATTATTTTAAGATTCTCAAAAATAACTTGGTCAATAGCCTATCATTGGACAAGTAGTCTAAACATGTGTGAAATACTCTCAAATGTTGCTCGGGGTCACCTTTTTCATCATAATATAAGCATAGGTTTCAAAAAACTATTTGGTAAAGGATACACTATGATATGTTGAGCCAATGGAGTGTGCAACAAAGTCTATGAATCAAGTGCTTGATTTGGTTTTGAAGCACCTTGTTATAAATATGACACCTTAGTTTACAGAGAGTGAATCTCATGCATAAGGGATTTTACATCAAGATAAGAAGAATGTGTGTGCTAACTAAAGGCAGTGTCTCCAATGACTGAGTATAAATTGGCATGTTAATATGTTTAAACCCTTGGGTTACCCCAATAATAAATGGTGTTACATTGATTAGATTGAATTATATGTAAAAGGGTAAAGAGCCCAAAACAGTAGAAGTATCAGATGTATTAGCCAAGTTTTCACTCTTTGTTTCTCAAAGAGGTTGCAAAATGATATAATAATGATGAGGTTTTTTAAGGATTCTTTCATAAAATATTTTAATAATGTGTACTTTGTTTAACTCTGGTATATCACCTATAGGTGGAATTACATATCGGTTTTCATCCTGAGGACCAAGGTTATCTTGATCATAATGTTCATGCTCTAAAGTAGGGGCATGGACCTTTACATGCTCATTTGGTTCATTAACATTTGAGGTCCTAATACACCCTTGTAATAATCTATTTTAGGTGTGTTATCAAATTATATATGAGTATGCTCAATTTTAATACCACTTAACATAGCACTTCATCTAAGAGAGGTAGAAATAACTTTTTTAAATTGTATAAGATATGAAAAAACTTAGAGTACAGTTGCTAATAAAGATTTTACCAAATTTTACAACCCTAATACAATAATTAGAAACACCAAAAAGGAGAGAAACCCTAGGAACATATATGGTTAGAATTTTGGAATATTCAACAATAAACGAGTTCACCAATATGTTTTATCAAAAATTGGGAAACAAAAAAGAGTGTTAGATCCTAATTATATAAAATTGACTGAGCTAAATCAAGATGTAAGATATAAGCATAAATTAAGCATTCATTGATTTTTAATTTAATAAATTTGGAAATATGCTAAAAATGAAAATGCAATAAGGTATATAACTTGGTTGGAAAATAAGAGTGCAAGATTATGTATATGATTGTAGATTTGGTTGTATGACTATATAGACTAACTATGAATCCAAGACATGGCTTCACTTGATCTCTAGATAAGGTCATTTTAATTGGAAAGGGTCATAGTACACTAGTGTCCTTAGGGAGTACTCACATCCTAAAGGGGTTAACTTTCTAAAACTGATTGGTTAGTTTACCTTTGCTTGTGTGTTCTGTTTGACTATGAAGGAGCCCTCCATCCATCACAAAAATCATTGTGTGCTTTTTTCTTCACTAAAACCATAAATTAATGACCAAGAGGATGGAATTAAATCACAAGGTAAAAATGGGTTAGCAGTTGAAGTTTTGCTTGACCTCAACACACCTTGTGTTGAGTGCTACCTACGTATCAATACTTCAAAGCAAGATCAAACTCCATGTATTTCTCCCATGTTATAGTGGTGCATGTAAAATATTGGTGTAAAAATGCTAAATATTAGTGAAATTCTATTGTGATTAAGTGATTTAAAAATGACTTATGACCTTGGAGGTGGATGCAAAATTAACTCAAGTCTACTTGGGTTGTTAGACTCTAAATTGGGGAAAATGGGTGTTTTCCTCTTAATGTGCAGTTAGATGTTATAGTGTTTTTTATGTATGAGAATCTTGTTATAAATTGGTTTTAAATATGGATTTATAATGATATTTTGGTAATTCCTTTGGCTAGGGCTAATTAAACTTGTGATATGGTTCGTTACCTAAATTTAAATTTGAGCAACTAGTCATGATGAGAGGACATAGCTGGCAAAACTGGGCACTACCAGGGAGCGGGATTGTCCAAATAAGAAGGTCTTATCCAAAGAAAAAAGGTAGATAAATTTTAAGTGAAAATTAATATGAAAGTGATTTTAGGTTGTTTAGGATGTTGGATAGGGATATTTTGACAATATTAATTGATTATATAAATGGGTCATCTGTAATAGGAGTGAAGGAATAATAGTTGGAAGATTATGGAATGAGGCATGATAAGTTAATATGAGGGTTGGTCACAAGTGTATTGTTTCAACTTAAATATCAATTTATGTGTCTATAGTAACCACCAAAAATTGACTATTATCAACACTCTCTAGTGAGGAAGAAACAATGATCTGGCATATGATGAGAGTCTACTTAGGATAATAGAGAATTATGGCACATACTAGGGAGATATTGTATATGAATGACAACATATTGGATTGGCCAATCCAAAGAACAAAGGTAGATAAATTTTAAGTGAAAATTAATATGAAAGTGATTTTAGGTTTCTTAGGATGTTGGATAGGGATATTTTGACAATATTAATTGATTATATAAATGGGTCATATGTAATAGGAGTGAAGGAATAATAGCTGGAAGACTATGGAATGAGGCATGATAAGTTAATATGAGGGTTGGTCACAAGTGTATTGTTTCAACTTAAATATCAATTTATGTGTCTATAGTAACCACCAAAAACTGACTATTATCAACACTCTCTAGGGAGGAAGAAACAATGATCTGGCATATGATGAGAGTCTACTTAGGATAATAGAGAATTATGGCACATACTAGGGAGATATTGTATATGAATGACAACATATTGGATTGGCCAAGTTCATAGATAGATGGATGGATAGGAGAGAATGTGATCTAGAGTAAAATGTGCACACATAAGTCATTTATGTCAAATATAGGTCAAAATTGATGTTTCCAAGTGTATAATACCAAATCTATGTGTCTACACTCACCACATAATTATAATCTAAAAAAATCTAAATTAGAATGTAAAAAGGTATAATTAGCACACCTGATGCGCATTGAGTATTAGACCTAATATTAATTTTTGACAATGTGAAGAGCCCAAAACCTACATTAGGGATAGTTGATGTCCAAATCATATAACTTAGTCTCTTAAATTTAAATACCTTATAAGATGTTGGGTGTGGTTCATGAAGTGGCCACATCTATAATTCAATTAAAGAAATTAGATTTATATTTTAGTAACACCTCATTAACAAGTTCCAAATCATATTTGGACTCTTCCTCATTTATATCAATCTTAATCTCCCCCTTATCTACAATCAATGTTAGAGAAGGTTATTTACCTTAGCTCATGTTCACCTAGGTGTTTTATTATTTCCTTTTATTTAGTTATCCCCACCCATTTATGTGTGGATATTTAATTTATATTATTTTAGATATTACATGTTTATCTTTTAGATATTATGGGAATATTTTCTAGTTTTTTCTATCTTTTAGGGATAGTTATCTCTTAATCTTAGGTTTGATCTCTTAGCTTGATCTCTTAGTTATGATTGATCATTTAGCTTGATCTCTTAGTGAGGATTGAGCTTCCTTGCCTATATATGCAAGGCATATTTATTGTATTAAACAATCTTTGGGGATATAATATATGATATTGTTGATCTTTGTTTTGCATATGTATCTGTAAGTATATGATGTCAAATTAATTTCATAATATTATTTTTATGAATGTGATGTTCTATTAACACCATAAATCTTTGTGGCTTAGAATAATTTGATTATTGTTCCTTTTATGGTATCATATCTTAAGGTGTTGTAGACATTCATTTATAAATTATTTATAATGTCAATTTTTTTTACATATTTTCAATTCTTTTTTGTTTGTTGTGATGGGTGTCAGGAAGATCTCTGCATTTTTTCTTGCAGAATTTGTTTCACAATGTTTATAGTGATGGTTTGGAAGGAAGGACAAAGAGTTTTTTTTTTAGATCTATCTTTGTTTTTATGTTATCTACAGCATCCTTGGTTTTAGTTCTATGTTTTTTCTGCATCATGGGTTTGTTTATTTTGTAGATCCATGCATAGAACAAAGATGAAGTTCAAATGGGTGTCAAATTCAAGGTAGCAGATAGAATTGAGGTGACGTGTGAGAGAGTTTCAATTTCAAACCAATAGATAACAACACTATTCATCTCAAAATTTGTAATACACACATCAATCAAAAGGGGGAGCTCTCATACTCATCCTTAGTCCCTTGGTTATATGGTATGGTCATGTGGAGGGGGCTTAATTTTTTATTCCTACTAATGGGGGATTAACTTTAGACCTTGAATTTTTGTTTGTAATTTCTCCAAAAATTATTTTTTTTTTTTTAATTTAAAAAAAAAAATGGTGTAAATTTATTTATTTGACCCGTTTATGATGGAAAACCTTGTAAAAATCATAAATTTTGATCGGTAACTTGAAACCAAGTGCTATTTTTTCAAAACTGTATATTTTTTATATCTGATCTATTGGTGTCATTCATTTTGTAAAATGCATTAAAATATAAAGGCCAAATTTGGGGGAGCTCAATACAAAATCTTTTGGGGGGTTGTCTCAATGCTAATTTGTGCACCCTTTTGCATTCTTTTGCTCTTTGGTGATTTCTTAGAATGGCTTCATTTACTGCATTAGATTAGTGTGAGCTATTAACAACATATAATTACCACACATAGAGATCAATAATGAAATAATCATTAAATTTAAAGGATTGTGGGCCTTAATGATTGCAACATAACTAGTGTTCACTAGATAATATGAGAAATTTTAGCACCAAATTCAAATTTGATGAGTGTATGGGTTTGATACGAACTTATATAAGTGATAATTTTTTGTTTCATTTGGAAGGTTATGACTCTCCTTTCAAAATTTGAGAAAAATTGAAGGTTCTCTTTAGTAAGATGGATCATATGAGAGCTAGGCAACTTGAAATAGAAATCACTTCTCTCAATCCTAAATATTTTCCATCTATTGTAGACTATCTTATTAAGTTCAAGCACTTGTTGACATAATTGAATAGGAGTGGAAGAGATAAAAAAGATGAAGAGCGTGTTTACTTACTTATGTCTAAGTTGAAAGGTCCATTCCAAAAAAATTCTTCTACCTTTTTATATAGCATGGATGTCTTAGGTACCACAATTAAAATGCCTAATTTAAAGTTGTTTTGTAAAAGACTTACTAGGGAAGAATCCAAATAGTCTAATATTGAGTCTTTCACCTCTCAAAAATCCTTATTATCATCTCATCCTCAGGGCAAGGTAAAATAAAAAATTAAACCCAAGACCACTCCTTCTCCATCTCAAAGTGCCACTAAACCTAAAGGCAATAACTCTAAACCCAAAGAGTCTTCTAAATACAAGAATAAGTCTAGCCTTTCATGCTCCTTTTGTGGGGGGACTAGTCATGTAGAAACTAGAGTTGGAAGAGAATTTAATCCTTAGAAGATGAAATTATAAAACACAAGATCTATATATACACTCCACCTCCTTCTAATGAGCATGGTAAAGCACTTAATGTTGTTAGAAGATCTCAATCCCCTGTTATAGATAGTTGGGTTATAGATTCTGTTGTTTCTTACCACATGACTTCTTCTAAGGATTGTTTCACATCTCTTGGTTTGATTTATACTTCCAACATTGAGGTTTGAGATTCTTCCTTTATTTATGTTAACGAAAAATGTGACATACAACTTGTTGGTGGTTGCATCAATGATGCACTATATGTTCTTAATGTCACTTCAAATTTGATCTCTATTTATCAAATTTGTCATTCTGGTACGGGAAAGACAATGACTTTCACACCACAAGGAGATAAAATTCAAAATTTGTTGGAGCTTCACTCACTTGTTACACAAGGTGTTGTTGATCATAATTCTAGTCTACATCACTTTGAGGGTTTTGATGAGACTTACTCTATGGGGACATGCTTTGTATCTCATGTTAATTCTGAGAGTAAGCTTTGGCATGAGAGATTTAGACATCTTAATTATACATATTTGAAGGAGTTGAGCACTCATGGTGTGTTTTATGGTCTTCCTAGAGTTTCTTATCTTAATGGAGTTTGCCCTGGATGTGCATTAGAAAAACAACACCAAGATTCATTTCCTAAGGGTATGTCCAAGAGAGTTTTTTCACCACTTGAGCTTGTGCATAGTGACTTGAAGGTGTATTATACTTCTTATTTCAATAGATCTGAGTATTCACTTACATTTATTGATAATTTTTCAAGATGTACTTGGGTTTATTTTCACAAGTATAAGAGTGAACTTTTTTCACACTTCAAAGTCTTCGAGGCTTTGGTCAAGAATCAATCTTCTAGTTGAATAAAGAAGGTTTGCACTAATAATGGGGGGAGTACTTTAGTAAAGAGTTTTATAATTTTTTGATAGCTCATGGCATTGTTCACCAACATTCTATTCCTTAGACACCATAACATAATGGCTTAGTATAAAGGAAGAACCAAACTTTGAAGCAAAAGGCTTACTGCATGATGCATTATCAAGATTTACCTCCTCTATACTAGGTAGAAGCACTTAATTGTGAAAACTAAATTTAAAATCACACACCACACAGAGCACTTGAGCATTTGACTCCAGAGGAGGCTTGGTCTGTAACTAAGCTGAGTGTCTCATTTTTTTTACTTTTTGGGAGCCATGCTTGAGAATTTGTATTAAATAAGAAAAAGAAAGCCTTAGATAAGAAGAGAAAACCCTTGATATTTATAGGTTATTGTGATAACATGAGAGATTATTGAATTTTATATCCTAATTCTCTTGATGTTTTATTTCAAACATGTGTTCAGTTTGATGAGCATTTCTCTTCTCATGAGTCTTCATCTTCTTCCATGACTTCTTATTCTTCTTTAATTCCATCCATTGATGATTCTTCACTTCATCTTGATGATCCCTTCTTTGAGGATCCAATTCAAGAGGACATTGAGGAGGTTATGTATGTAGACTTAGATGTGGATCATGTTCCCACTAGGCCTAAGTGGGCTCATACTATAATTTTTGAGTCAACACCTTTCATACAAGATATTCCACCCATTAGACATCATCATGCACATTCTACAAGCTCTATAATTTTATGTCAGATATTTTCTCGGGATCCATAGTCTTTTTCATAGGCTCATGGGATACAAGAGTGGGATGATGCGATGACAGATGAGTATTCTTCCTTGATGAAGAATTATACATGGGATTTGGTTTCTCTTCCTAAGAGAAGAAAGTTGGTTAGATACAAGTGGATATACCAACTAAATATGTAGATGATGGGTCCATTTATAAGTATAAAGATCATCTTGTAGCAAAGGGTTTCTCAGAATTTAAAGGTATTAACTACTCCGTGACTTTTACCTCTATTGCCAAGATGGATTATGTGTGCCTTGTACTTTCTCTTGTTGTATCATAGGGTTGGCTAGTGTACCAAATGGACATAAAGAGTGCCTTATTACATAGATATTTATAAGATTAAATCTACATGGAGCAACTTATTGGGTTTATTCATGATTCTTCTCTTGTTTGTCGACTACAAAAGTCTCTCTACGGTCTCAAATAGGCTCCTTCAGCATGGTATTAGAAGATGGATTCTTTTCTCCTATCTATCAGATTTGTTTGTTTCCACTCAGATCCTACTATATATATCCAACATGTTAGAGAAGATATTGTTATTCTAGTTATTTATGTTGATGATCTAGTTCTTATATGTAGCTCTTCTTCTTAGATTCAGGCTATTCAACAAGCTCTTTTTTGTGCAGTTTGATATGACAAATCTTGATCTTTTACACTTTTTCCTTGGTTTATATATTTCTCAATCAGATTCAGGTATTCCTTTGAATCAATATAAGTACACCCTTGATATTATTCAGCATTTTGACATGGCTAATTACAAGCCAAGTCCCTCTCCTTTCTAGTTTGGGGTCACTCTTACTTCCACCTATGCTACTCCTCTTTGTGATCTTATAGTGTATAGGTAGTTGGTTGGAATTATCATGTACTTGACCCATACTTTCCCTAATGTTTATTTTATTGTTGGGATTCTATCTTAGTTTGCACATGCTCCTCATGATAGTCATTGGTAGGCTACCAAGAGGATTTTACGATATATGTAGGGAACTTCTCACTTCATATTGCACTATACCAAAGTTTTTACTTAGTTGGTTGAGTATATTGACTCATATTAGGTAGGTTCTAATGATGATAGGATTTCCACTTTTGGATACCTATGTTGTCTTGATTCTTCTCTAGTTGGTTGGGATTGTAAGAACCAATAAGCTATTGCATTTTTATCTACAGAGACAGAGTATAGGATAGAAATCATAATGAGTCAGCAAGTTCTTTGGCTTCATTAGCTATTGATAGAGTTTGAGTTCACATAGGATTCACCTACTATACTTTGGTATGACAACCAAAGTGTAATTCATATTTCTAGCAACCCTATTGAGCACCAGCGGACCAAGTATATTGAGATTCTTATACACTTCATTCATCATCACATTTAGGATGGAGTTATTTGTTTGGAGTACATTTTGACTCAATAATAGGTTGAAGACATATTTAGGAATCCTTTTGCATCACCTTGTTAACTAGAGTTGTGTGGCATGCTTGGGGTTTCAGAAGATGTCCTTGGGGGTTGTTTGTGAGGACATCTTTTTTCTTCATTTCTTCATGGATATATTATACATGAGTTATTGATCAAGCCTTATTATCCAAATTCATATTGTGGATATGCCACTATTATTTTTGTCCCCTAGCTTCACTTGAGGGGGGTGTTATAGGAGGTTATTTAAATTAGCTCATGTTCACCTATGTGCTTTATTATTTCCTTTTATTTAGTTATTCTCACCCATTTATGTGTGGATATCTATTTTATCTTATTTTAGATATTATGATATATTACATATTTATCTCTTAAATATCATGGAGATATTTGCTAGTTATTTCTATCCTTTAGGAATAGTTATCTCTTAGTCATAGGTTTGATCTCTTAGTTATGATTAATCACTTAACTTGATCTTTTAGTTTGGATTGATCTTCTTTGCCTATATATGCAAGGCATATTCATTGTATTAAACAAGCTTTGGAGATATAATATGTGATATTATTGCTTTTTATTTTGCATATGTATATGTAAGTATATATTGTCAAATTACTTTTAGAATATTGTTTTTATGAATGTGATGTTCTATTCACACCATAGATCTTTGTGGCTTAGAGCAATATGATTATCCTTATTTAAAATTATGGACATCCTACTATCTATCCATGCACTAATGATAGTGTTTTGGACCTCTTCCACTTCAACACATTTCCTTTTATCATATTTTGTTGTTGTCATACTACTTTCAAATTCATATGTAAATGACAGTGGTGGTGAAGAATAAAAAATTGAATTTTAAAAGCTTGACATAATTGTAATTAAAAATTGTAAAATTTCACTTATTTATGTAATTTCCATATTTCAATAAAAACATGTAACAAAAAAAATATGTAGACTTTCACTAATTTTAGCTTGATTTCATTATTTTCCCAATTTTATTTTAATTTTACCTAATTTCCTCAATCTCATCAATTTTACCCTATTTTTTGCAGTTTAATCTAATTTTATCAAAGTTACCTAAATTTTACTTTAATTTCTTTAAGTTTACCATAATTTTCTCATTTCGATAATTTTCCTTATTTATCACTATTTTCTAAATTTCATCAATTTTATTTTAATTTCATTAATATTATCTTATATTGTCCAATTTTGTCAAATTTACTCTAATTTTACCCTAATTTCCCTGAGTTTCACTAATTTTCATATTTTCTCTAAATTTCCTTATGTTCTCTATTTTTTCCATATTTGTCAAAAAAATCCCAAGTTTTGTTAAATTTTGCCTAATTTTACTCTAATTTCCCTAGTTTCTCCAAGTTTACACTCATTTTTGTAATTTTTCATAATTTTCCCTATTTGTCACTAAGTTCCCAAATTTTGTCAAGTTTGGCCTAATTTTAATTTATTAACCTTAATTTCTCCAAGTTTTACTAATTTCTATAATTTTTTGTAATTTCTGTAATTTCTATATTTTCTACTTGTCACTAATTTCTTTAGCCTAATTTTACTCTAATTTCACCCTAAATTTTCCAAGTTTTACTAATTTCCATAATTTTTTGAATTTCTCTAATTTTTCATATTTGTCATTAATTTCCCTAAATTCATCAAGTTTGGCCTAATTTTGCCTTAATTTCCTCAATATCTATAATTTTTCATATTTGTCAATAATTTCTCTAATTTCATTAAGTTTAACCCAATTTTACTCTAATTTTTATGAGTTTCACGAAATTGTGTAATTTTCCCTAATATCTCCAATGTTTATAATTTTCCCTATTTATCAATAATTTCCCTTATTTTTTCGAGTTTGGCCTAATTTTACTTGACTTTTACCTTAATTTCCTCAAGTTTCACTAATTTTTATAATTTCCTTATTTCCCCTAATTTCTCTTATTTTGTATATTTGTCAATAATTACCCTAATTTCATCAATTTAACTTAATTTTACTCAAATTTTACCTTAATTCTCTAAGTTTTAATAATTACCCTAATTTTACCTATTTTGTTAATTTCTCTAATTGTCTATATTTATCAATAATTTCCCTAATTTCATCAAACTTGCCCTAATTTTACTCTAATTTTCCTAATTTCTTCAAGTCTCACTAATTTATTCAATTTTCCCTAATTTTTCTTATTTATCACTAATTTCCCTAAATTTGTTAAGTTTGGCCTAATTTTAATACAATTATACCCTAATTTCTTTGAGTTTCACTAATTTTTGCAATGTCTTCTATTTATTATTAATTGACCCTAATTTCATAGTTTGGCCTAATTTTACTCTAGTTTATCTAAGTTTCATTCATGTTTCTATAGTTTCCCCCTTTTCAACATTTTCACTAGTTTATTTCATTTTTCGAAGATGCCGCTAATTTTTTTGGTTGCCTCTAATTTCACCTAATTGTCTATAATTTTACATTTATTTTCAAAATGTAAATATGATTTCCTTATTTTTACCATGATCTTTATTAACTTCTATTCTCCTAAAATTTCACTTATTTACCCTAATTTGCTCTTAATAAAAAACACCACAAATAATAATCTATTATGAGACTAAATTGGCCATTTTTTGATGTTTAACTAGAGAAAAAGAAGAAAAAAAAACAAACTTGCCTTCTTTTCCATCAAAAATGACATGTTGCTAGTCTTTTTCCTTCACTTTTCCTCTATTTCTCCTCTCCAACACTGAAAATGATTGTTTCATACCCAAAATTACACTTAGAAAGGGATAAATAAGTGTCTAATACATATTTTTTTTTAAAGTGACATAAACATGGCACAATTTATGACACCTTTTTGTGTGTCATTTGCATGAATTTTGCATCACAATTCCATTTGAGCAAGGAAAAAAATTGCACAATGACATGAAATTGAGCCAATTGGTGGCCCTATTTGCACATGTAGTAGTGAAAACACCTTCTTAACCCTGATAATAAGAAAAACCATGTACTAACCAACCACAATCTCACCTTAAACAACCTACCAAATGTATCATAGGATTATGAAGAAGATGTTAGTAGATAAACCCAAAAAATAACTTAATGACAACTAGCATTCCAAGCCTAAGACCTAAGGTGAGAAAATTAACAAATAAAATAAAAGGCAACAAGAAGACAAAATGAAACATCTTCACCTTCCTTGACAATTCGACTTGCTTTTTGGCATGAGAGTGGTTTGTGTTCATTTTGTGGACAATGGAGTCTTTATCAATGCTTCATTCACATGTGGTTTGGCTTTGGCATGATTTGGTTATGTGAAGCTCTTCTTACAAATTTTGCATAGTAAGTGTGCAAGAAAAAGTTTTTTTTAGAATGGTCATGGCACTTGTATTTATATTTTTCCTAAAATGGGGAGGATCAACCATGACCATTCAATCTAAGATCGAGATATGTGGCTCACAATTGGCCCAATTTTGGAGGCAAAAGGCTTTAAATATGTTAATTAATATTTTTAAGAATGGATTAATCAATAGTTATGGCTTGTTATTTTAGATATTTGTTTTCATTGACTTTTTGAGTTTTTGCCAACTTTCAAGGTGACTCACAGCCTGATATTTTTTTTTTTTTGAATTTTTAATTTTAGATATTCTCTAATTGAATATAGATTTTTCACTTATGAATTTAATGGGGTTTAATAAATTAAGTGAATATGATTAATCTTTTGGCCCTTTCTAGAAGTTGGTTAAGCACCCCACTTAATTGGTCAAAAATGTTAGTTTTCTAGGTCGCACTTGATTAGGGATGAATCTGTGAGAGGTTATTATTGCGTACAGGGTAATACCCCAAATAGGGAAGACTTGATATAATTTTGGGAATTTTCATCTAATGTGTAGACGAATTAGGGATATTCAATTATTTCTAGGCTTAATTTACATAGTTTGGTAGAAATCAATCTGAAGTTCATTTAGACATGAAAGTGGTCAAAAAGGAGTGTTTACATTTTGCCTCTATTTGAGAAGGTGTTACAAGACACAAGCATTATAACATCTTTTCAAAGAATAAAAAAGTTACTTAAGAAGAAAAAGAAGATAATGATTGAATAATGATGCTCTAAACAAAGTTTGGGAAGCCTATGATGCCCTTACGAGGGAGTGGCCAAAACACAAGATTGATGGATGAACCCTCAAAAAGGAGCAAGAAGAAGAATGAAATTAACCCATGGATGAGATTAGTCCAATCAAACTAACACTTGCATGCATTGATTTATAATAATGAGAATATAAATGTGTTGACCACCATAGATTGTTACGAGCCAACAGGTACAGGTCCATGCCCCAAAGGGTAATATGGATTAAGTAATGATTTTTCTCAAGCATGATAGATTTGATCATGATAAATTGATTGTAACCCAGTAGGTCAGATTGGAAAGCATAACTCAAGGATGTAACTTGTTACATAGATTAAATATGAGTGAGTGCAATGGTCTAATGACTTTGTAAAAACTGAAGAAGCCACAAATAACTAGGCACACGAGGCTATGTAAAGTGATGAAAGAGATTATTAAAAGATCCAATGAGGAATAATGGTAGACATGGTGATAATAGTGATGATAATGATGACTGAGCTAACTCGAGATACACCATATATCTAAGCATTGCCTACATAGTCCAAATAAACCTCAGGCCAATGTGGTTCTCCCAGAAGTGGGAGAAAATGGAGTGAGGAATAGAGTATAAGAATAAGAATTGGTTAATGTTCATGACTCAGTTATACTTGCCAATGCAGAGATGCACATCCTTATAAGCATTGATACAACCAGAATGGTCAATTGGTTTTAATTTGATTAAGGAAAAGGGGATAATTGCCAAAGTAAATAAAGGGAATTATTATTGCATCATTGTATTTAATATCTTTACCCATTATTTAATTTGGCATGTGACATTTTGCACCATAATTATAAATAAATCATGGTAATATTGGATTTCATAAATGTAAGGATCAAATCTTGATTTAATAGACAATTGGAAGCAACACACCCATGATAAAAACCATGATGATAATGTTGACATGTGAATATGGATGGACTCAAGTAAATGCATAATGAATCAACCTATGAACACATATACATTGCATCAAGGAAATAACAATGAAAACAAATAAAAAGGCAAACAAATAAAAAAACAAACAAACAACTAAGAAAATAAACACACACAAAGCTTGAAAATAAAAGCAATAGAAAGCATCCTTTCTTTAACCAAGCCAATACCTATGTGTGAAGGCTCAATGGAATGATAAATGGATGGTGCCCCCAAACAAGGCTATATGCAAGGGAGTGGCATGTGGGGATAAGATATCCTAGTATAAACTGCATGCTTTGATTTAACTAAGTTAGGTGAAAGTTGTGAGCTTGGCCTAAAAGTGTGAATTGGATGGTGCCCCTAAGCAAGGATACATGCAAAGGTAAACACACACACCTAAAGATACTTGGCCTAAAAGTTAAAATGGGAACCAACCATAATTTTTCCCATGTAGATATAATTTGGGAAGGACACATCCTAATGGATTCTAAAAATAATTGGCTTAAAAACTAAGGTGCCCTAAAGTGGGTGGATTGAGGATTATTGACTAGGTTTAGTAGAAGACAAAAGTTTTTGAATTATTTGGGCTTTATATCTCCATAGGAGTTTTTAAGCCATTTATTTATGTTTAAGTTTTTTGGATTTATATTTTTCATGGAGATTTTAAGCATGTTATCTTTTTTTAGTATTTTTTAGGTATCTCAACTTGATGGAGGATTACGAGATATAAAATGGGTCAACTCACAAAATGATGAGAGTGTTTCTTAAGTTACTCATAAAATGGTGAGAGCATGGATTATATTGCTTATAAAATGACAAGAGTGTGGGCTTATATTGCTCATAAAATGGTGAGAACATGGGGATGAGGGTGGTCAAGTTTACCTCAGAAAACACTAAGCATTGCTTACGTATTCTAAGTGGACCTCAAGCCACTATATTTCACCCTACAGTGAAAGAACCGTCTAATCAATAGTAATAACAAGTTAGGAAAAGGGAAAGGACAAAACATAAAACAATGATAAAGGACAAGGCAAGGTGAATGGAAATGCAAGGTAAATTGCAAAGCAATGTAAATGGAAAGGTATGAAATAATGGCAAGGCAAGGTATGGAATAATGGTAAGGATTTGGCAAAGGGCAAGACATGAAATGATAGTGTGGTGTTTGGAAAATGGAAAGGTGTGATTCTTTTGCTTATACTAATGTGTAGATGCACGTCCTAATAAGAATATGATACAACCAAAATAGTCAATGAGGTTGATATCTATCCCACACCCCTTCTTAATAGTTGCTCTGTTAAGAACCTACTATTGATGTGAACTCTAATAATGCTATTGTGATCTTCATTGATCATTGATTTTATTTCCTCTAAACCTCTAGATAAGGCGTCTTCATACCCTATGTGAAGGAAAATGTAGCCAATAATGGTAAATAAAGATTAGTATTTGATAAAAGGTTTGATTTGGAAATGGAATATAGGTCTTGAATGAAGAAATGGATCATAATGGAATGTATAATGGTTGGGTAACAAATGAAGATCGGGATTTTCAGTCACATAGAATGTCATTGATTTCAAATTTGACATAATTTTGGTTATGGCAAGGTCAAAGAATTTTGAATATGCTCTTGATAGGACCACCAAAATTTCTAATTATTTGGGCCTGAGAGATGATCCAATCTGATTATGCATTGGATTAGTAGTCGCATTAATGTGGACTTCAATAATTTCTTCATCAAGCAATGAAGAATTGTTGTGCTCAACTATTGGTGCCTCGAAGAGGTTTTCACCAATAAAATTGTCTTGATTATCCCATATCACCTCCAAGAAGGTTTCACCAAGGAATTTTGACTTTGGAATTTGATTATCTTCTATCACCTCAAACAAGGTTTCACTAGAAGACTATTCTTATTTGGCCTAAATGTGGTCTTGCCCCGTCCCCCCAATTCTCTGCAACTAGTATGTCACCATGGATGCAGTTCAATAATGTGTGATTTTATCGGTCCCAATTGATGTTTGTGCGAGGTGTAACATCAAGATAATGTCTATGTTGATTGGTATCAATGAAAAGTGGAATGGTAATGGAATGATAAATAACAACACAATCCTCATAGAGGCTATTACAATAACTTGTGTCAATGCTAAAGAAAACATCTAAAAGGATCAAAACTATCTGATAATTTTGAAGTTGATTCAAGATCAAGTTGATTTGAATCTGATGTTGATAGTGACGTTGATTCTACTTCAAATGTTGAATCTTATATTTGTTAAAAAATGGAACCTGACTCTAACTTTGATTCTGCTTCTAATGTATAGGTGGTCATAAATATGTCCTATTGAATGTTTGGTAATGGATGAGTAATGGATTGTGGTTTAACAATGGATTATTTATTAGAAATAAGCCTTTGGTCAAAGGGATTTGGATTTTGATTGCTTATAATATAACCTACATTTTTGGGATCAAAATCCATAGGTAATTGAGCACCTATTTCTAATAATCGTAATAAGAGATCATCTTTATTTTCAAATATGTATCATTCAAAGTTGGCTCAATCTTGATTTGTTTATGAAATTGAATAAATAGGCTCATGCTTAAGAAGGGGATCTTTGTAAATTAGCTTATTAAATATGTGTTCAACAAAGACTAGCTTGTCAAAGTGAGGTTCATCCAAGATAATGGAATGGTCTAAGGGTGGCTCTATCTTGATTTGTTCAATAATCATTGGCTTGTCAAAGTGAGGTTTATCAAGGTTTAATAGAATGGTCTAAAGGTGGCTCCATCTTTATTTATTCAACAATGTCTGACTTGTCAAAATGAGGTTCATCAAAGATAGGGGAATGGTCGAAGGGCGACTTAGCAAGGACTAGCTTGTCAAAGTGAGGTTCCTCAAATATATGGAAATGGTGTAAGATTGTCTCTATCTTGATTTGCTCAGCATAAATAGGTGTTTCAACAAGAATATCAAGGATTGGTTGATTTTTTTAACCTTTTTTTAGAAGTGGATGAATCTGATCATGCTTGGGAAGGGGAGTATAATGTATCCCATTTAGTAGATATCAAACCTAGACACACTTAGGTTTTCAATAGATAATGGCCTTTAGATGGGCAATGATCAGCTCTATTATGGTTTGAAGACCAGATTAATTGTTGGAGGTATTTATTATTTCTGAATAATGCTATTAAATTGGACATTATTGCTCAAAAATCCATTCTCAAAAAATTGCTTCTCAAACCAGCTTGATCTCAGTAATTGGCCTAAAGAAGGGTGGTCTTAGCATATGATAATCAACATGGCTTGGCTTTACAATTAGAAACTAGCCCATAAGGGGTAGTTTGGGTATGTGATAATAAATTAAAATAAAGAAGGGTGAACTTATGTGGCATTCAAATTTAAAATGAATCCTAATTTATCATTGGAAGGGCTTGGTAATAGGCATGTGCGTTAAAAACAAACCCTGCTTTGGCTTTGTTTGGCTCATGATTGGTACGTGGGTTTAAATGTGAACCTTGATTGGATTAGAATGTGGGTTCAAAATTAACCTAAATTTCTCATGGTTTGGAATGTGGATTCATAAGTAACCCTGATTTTGGCATGGCCTTTCAATTTGGTTAAAATACTTGATGTTTGGAAAAGGTCTATGGGAAAGTGGTCTCAGACTTTGATCAATTTAAACTTATAACTTGGCACATGTGAATTTTATTTAGGAAATGGTTTGAAGTGAAATAGACCTAGTTTAGGTTTGGGATGAAAGTAGTCTTTGAAACAAACTTGGTCTAATCACAAACTTGAAGCTACTCTTAAGTTCAAGACCCTAGCTTAAATTAAAAGTCACATTCGGTCTAAGTGAAACTTGGAAACAAAGTAAAATTTAGTCTTGGTCAAAAAGGGAACTCAGTCTAGGCAAAGGTCTTTAAACCAAACTAAAAATCAATCCAAGTTACATAATCTAAACACAAAAAGGTGAACAATTCAAACCCAAGTTGTAGGCAAGACTCAACCATAGACCAATCGTCTTTAGAACTGAACTTTGAAAGATGATTTCAAACTTGATTTATAGTACTTGGATTTTTAAATGAGAAATAGCCTAAACTAAAATTGGTAGCGTAATAATGTCTTTTAGATTTTTTAGGCACAAATGTCATCTTTAAACTTTGCTCTAAGGTAGATGGTCTCACCAAATTTGGGCAGCATAACACTTCTTAATTTGAATTGTGTACATATCAAATGTTTTTAGACTTTTTGTTTTGAATGAATGTTTTCAGACTCAATTTAGACAAAATAATATGCACACAAACATACATTCATATCTTAATAATTGACACAAGGTGTGCATAGTATATACCAAGCCTCTGCCAATATAATAGTTCTTTATAGGAATTAATTGTTAATCCAATAAATAAAAGTGCATGTAGGTAGAGTGATTATCCCCCCTCTATCTCTCAAGAACTTGCACATGGCATAGAACTTAGAGAGCAAAAATAACTCAACATTGGTAGGATAATTTGTGGCAAATGGGGTCAATTAATCTAAAAAGTTTGAATGGCTTTTGAAATGGTCCACAAGTGCCTAAAAACACTTGGGTGCAATAAATATCCATCAACTAGATTCAAATTGTCTAGCTTGTTATGAAAGGGTCTTATCCCTTTCACAACAACTTCAATCATGAACTACTTAGTGAAATCTGATGTCTAGACTATCGCATGACCCGAGATCCCTTTTGGCTAGTCAAGTTAATTGCTCAACCACTGTCCTACTGGATAGTATGCTCAATTTGTATACCCCACTGGATAAGTGGGATTGGTATAATGTTGGGAGATGAAACCCTGGGTTAACACACCCTTAAAGGACTTGCAAGGAGGATATGAACTCTCATTTACAAAGTCAAAAATTAAAAAGGGGAGATATTTGATTCTGAATCACCCACATTCAAAAAAATGAGGGGAGAGCATACACGACTTGAACTATGGGCTATAATAAACAAAAAACTTAGTCACATTTTTTAATCACCCTAAATAAGGGAGAGCATACGTACAACTTAACTTTAAACAATGCTAAAAATGGAAATATGAAATTTAAAGTGAAAAAGCAAATGTTGCTTTTAAACACCAAATTTGAAGTGAACAAGTTTTAAAACACCAAAATTTGAAGTGTGAATGAGTCTTAAAACACTAAATTTGAAATGTGGACTTGTTTTGTACCTTAATAAAAGTGCTTAAATAGTTTTGATTAGTGTTATAAACTAAAAAATTTCACCTAATACCCTACATCAAACATTACAGAATTCATTTGCTTTATTTAGTTTGCAAGAACAAAGCAATTTTTTTGAATTTTGAAGCTCTTGGGTTTTTAACTTAGGATGAAGTCATCATTTAGTAGGATTCAAAGTCATGGTTTTAACAAGAAAATCTTGGAAAATGTATGTTTTTATAAATTTTTTGATTTATAATGTGAATCCACCATTTAGTATGAGAAATATATGAAGTTGTTGATTTGTATAAAAATCTAAAAAGTTACGAGACTCAAAACCTGATGAAGTCACTGATTAGTAGGGCTAAGTTATCGATTAGTCCTGATAAAGTCACTATTTTCTCCAAAAAATATAAAAGTCATTGATTTTATAAATGAATTTACCTGATGAAGTTGTTGTTAACTATAGAGCATGATTAAAAAGTAGGTTAGTGTGTGTTAGTAAAGAAAACCTAATAATAAGCATAAATAACCCAACATGTTAAGGCCACTCCCTCAATGGGCGGTGTCAATGAAATCAAGAAACTAATGAGGAAATCAAAACAAGCAATACCCTCCTAAAGTGGATCTCTTTTAAGTATGGTCCATAAACATGTTTGTGCCTAGATTTGGTGCTCCAAGTCTTTGTCAATGCGGTTGGACAAGTGCCTTCATCATCTCTTCTAGCACCAATGGCTTTGGTTACTTGATTGGTCAATTTGGAGAGATTAGTGAAGTTCTTCTAGCAATATTTTTTTATAGGTTATTCTGAGCTAGTTCAAATTTGGTTTGCACAAGTCTTTCAGCAAAAGGAGGAACTAGTTCAGTGGTTCGACATCAGGGTTCAACGGCATGATCTTTCTCACACTTTGAACTTGAACTTTGAACCATTGTTGGTTCAATCAATTGGTTCAATCGGTTGGTTTAAATGGTTGGTTTAAATGGTTGGTTCAATTAGTTGGTTCAATCAGTTGGTTAAAATAGTTGGTTCAATCAGATGGTTCAGTCAGTTAGGTTTAAAGTAGTTGGTTCAAAGCAATTGGTTCAAGTCAGAAGGTTCAAAGGGGGTATTCCAAAGCCTGAAGGATGAGTGCCCTTGTGGAGGGCAGTCAATCTCAAACTAGACCATTCCAGTAGGTTGTGGAGGGCAGTTCCAGACCCAAAAGTGCCCTTGCGGAGGGTAGGGAACCCTTGCGAAAGAATCAAAAGGGTGAGTTTTCCTTCAGAAATGCTAAGGCAAAAGGTAAGACAAAGGTTGAATTTCTTTGGGCAAAATGTCTGAAGGAATTCCTTCAGACATTTTGTCTGAAGAAATTCACAAGGCAAAGAACAATATCATTCGAAAAGATTTTTTGCGGCAAAAAATTCACAAGGGAAATCTTTCAGACAAAATGTCTGAAGGAATTCCTTCAAAATTTTGTCCAAAGGAATGTTGCCCGAAGGAAAAGCCCGATAGGAAGTGGCAAGCGGGAAAGACACAAAGGAAAGGTTTCCTTCGGGCAAAATGTCCGAAGGAATTCCTTCAGACATTTTTTCTAAAGGATTTGAGAACAAAAGGAGCCCGAAGGACCCCGAAGGGTAGGTGCCCTTACGGGGGACTCTTGGCTACCAAAAGAAGGACCTTTCTCAAGGCTTGAAGGGACACCTTCCCTTTAGGAGGTTTCAAAGATAAAAGCTTGAAGGAAAGGAAGCATAAAAGCTGAAGGAATTAAAAGGGGTGGCGGGCCCACAGACGTCAAATTGGGCATCATGAACTAGTCATTGGAATACAAACATCAAATGACGTCCCCAAAGATGTCAAATTTAAGACAACAGAATAGTCGTTGGTTTTTAAATGGCGACGAGTGTGCGAATGTCAACTTTACGACAATGAAATAGCCATTGATCTTTAAATGTTTGAGCGCAAGCCCGAAGGAATTCAAAGGCCTTAAGGCCAAAAAAAAGAGACCACCGAGAAGGGAGCCCAAAGAGCCAAAGATTGATAGAAGATAGCCTCGAGGGCTCAAATTGCCAAAAACAGTCAAGAGAGGAAGAGACAAAGCTAGGAAAAGACAAAAGTTAAGAATGAACTTAGCGACCTACTGATGAAAGAGCCCAAGGAGCCAGCAAAGGATGATAGAAGATAGCCCTGAGAGCTCAAATTCTAGGAAAAGACAAAGCCAGGAAGAGACAAAACTATAAATATGGACAAAATAGCCTAGGTGGCAAAAGGAGAGGCGAGTTATTCTTGCAGTTGAAATAGTCTCCACCGAGTGGTCATTAAAGAGTACAAATGGTGAACGGTGCGACCTATTTTTCTCCACTTTGCATTGATGAGCAGATAAACCGCATGAATGTCTTGAAGGAGTGGTCTTGTTTATAGACAAACAGCGCGGCCCATGATTTCACACATGGTGTTTAATATATGTTAAACACCTAAAGTCCAAACTAGAGCTGACACAACATTCTCTATCAAGTGGCTTCCTCTTCCCACTGCTCTCAATGCACATGGGCCACTTGTAAAAGGGTGCCAAAGTCTTTTCCAAAATGGGGCACCTTTTACCTCATCTTTCTCTATATATATTGTAACTTTTCATTTTAAAAAGATATCTCTCATGTTGTAAGGCGAAGCCCTACCAATTTTCACCTAGAATCAATAGAATATGCATTTTTTACCTCTACTTTGGTTGGAAATATCTTTGAGTGTGTCTGAGTGTTAATCTTGTGTTCAGTTATTTCTTTCTTAATGCTTCCCCAAGCTTGATACCAGCACACCTGGTATAAACAAAGTGCCACCCTTGCAGGTAGCAAAAAAAAAGTTGTATCTGGAGCACAGAGATAGGAGAGGGTTATCAGACAGTGTGTCGTCCTACAACACCTGTGGTAAGTTCATCTTATGTGTGTCTTCATTAAGCCTTTCTGATTAAGTTCCCTCTAATCTGGTCCTTTTACTAGATAATGTGTATGTATGTGTTCTTATGGTTCAAAGTGTGAGTATGAGTAGATCAAACTTTTTTGGTGCATCACCAGCTTAGGTTAGGTCCTATTTTTTTAGTAATCCTTCTCTCTTTTCAACCCCCATTATATATATGTATTAGCAACATTACTAGAATAACTCAGATGCATCAAAGGGAGCTAGCCCTTATCTAGAGACTCTCCCCTTAGTTTTTCTAGACCCACAGGCAAGAGAGGAGTTTCCATTGTGCCGCATGGAAGAGAGAAGCTTAGTCTTCTCTCAAGGGTGCAATCCACAGTGTCAACAATTTTTGGCACGCCCGATGGGACCATTTTTTAACACCATTTTTCACACTCAGCAAAGTTCTAGGATTGATGTTGGTCCTGTTACAGCAAAATCAACCATTTTATAGCATCTAACAACACCACTATTAAGAACATCAGTCTCTGATCAAAGACTAGTCTGACCTCCTATGCCTAAAATCACCACATGATCTTCTGCTAAGGGTGTCCCTTTTGAATTTGTTGAACTACCTTTAAACTTAGCAAGATGACTGAGGTTTGTAAGAACTCATCCTTATTCAACAATTTTTTTTCCCATACATGCTATAAGATACACCTACGCAAGAAGGCCTTAGTTGAATGATATCATAGCTATGGCTTTACCTTTTGTGGCCTTTCATGGTCAGAGTCCTTTGAATCTCCTACATTATGACCTGATTCTAGGGCTAGTCCTTAAAAGTGTGCCTCCCTTTAATGGAGAAGGGCCCATTACTGCCATTGAACACATCAAAAATATTGATAACCTCTGCAACATTCACAATGTCACTAAGGAAAACATTGTGATCAGATTGTTGGCATTGTTTTTTGAGGGCAAGGTTCTGGACTAGTATGGGACTTTGCCCATGAATTTAGTCACTTCTTGGAATGAATTGGGCACCCTCTTAATGAACAGATTTGGAGAGAAGAGTGACCACCTCTCACTTGCCGAGCATTTGACCACTATGAAAATAGCTCCACACGAATTCATGCAAGATTTCAATACACGATTTCAAAAGACATGGGATAAAATCCCTATTCTGGTAAGGCTGACTCTAAGCTATGCTCTCCTCTATTATTTTTAAGTGTTGAATAATGACATTGCTATCATGATACAGTCTATGGGAGGACATGTGTTGCCTGCTACCTATGACATAGATATAGTGGCTGAGAATTGCCTGGTGCAAGCTGGGAAGATAGCCCTTAGACTTCATATTTCACTCTTTCCTGAATTGCTGCCACTAATCCAAACTGTTGCACCTACCTTAGCTCTTCTGCTTAGCATGGAAAACCCAGCTGCTACTTCGTCCAATGACCTCCATGAAGTAAAAAGCTTGTTGCAAAGTGTAACAAATGAACTAGTGGCTCTCAAAAGGTAGCAAGCTCATAATAATTGACCAAATCAAGGATATCAGTAGTATGGACAATCAAATAAACCCCCTTTCAAGAATTATAATCAAGGATAGGGTCAGTTTGCACAGGCCAAACTTTTTCAAGGCAATAATCCAGGTGCCCCTTCATCATCTAAGGCCATGGTGCCTGTTCAAAATAATCTAGTACAGGAATAACCAAATTGCTCACCCATGAGATACAGTCAAGATCAGGGTATTTACACAAATGAAATGCTGGGTCAGTACACGAATGCATAGGATACTCAGGCAGCTGCCCAATTCCCCAATTTTGAGGCATCATTACAACATGGCATGGACATCAAGTTGGCTCAGCCTGATTCCACTCTCATGAATCACTTGGAAGGTGAATTTTATACAGTCAATTATGTGGGAAATACAGACAATCAAGGTGATTATGTCACAGCTAACACAAGGTCCAAGAGGAGAGTTATGGAAGAAGCTCAAGCAGTTGTTCAAGCGTCAGCACCATCTTCTTCATCACATGTAAACTAGAAAATTCCAAACCTTAGACCACCGATTGCACCCTCAGCTCCTTGGCCTGCACCTCAGGCTGTAAGTAATCCCAAAGAAAATTTGAAAGAAGGAAACCCTCGAGTCAACGTGGTAGATCAAATGAAGAAGCTGCACATTAATAGCTCCTTGTGGGATTCATTATCAATATCGGGACAAAAGGACATGCTGCAAAAAGAATTGCATGGGCTGAATGAATAAGCTATCCCAGCAAAAGCTGATAATGTTCTGATGATGAATGGGCATACTTCCACATCAAGCCAAGTTAAGAAAGAGGAAAAGGTTCCCCCTTTTTATTTGTCCTTGGTCATAGGAGATTTCTTGGTGCACAATTGCATCATTGACAGTGGAGCAAGCACCTTGATAATGCCCAAATGCATAACCAATAAATTAGGGATAAAATATGAAGAAATGACTGAGTCCTACAGCTAGATGGAACACCAGCAAAGATAGTTGGAGTGGTGAAAGGTTTGAACTTGAAACTACACACCTACCCAAACTTCTCAGTTCCCCATGATGTGGTAGTGGTGGATGTCCCTCCTTACTTTGCTATTTGTTTGTCTAGGGATTTCACATCCAAAATAGGTGGCTACTTAGCATCAAACTGGTCTTATCTAGTTTTTAGAACCAAATATGGAACCAAAGTCAAGATTGAGTCAGAACCAATCCACCGAGATCATCTGGAACCATACTCACTCAAGACGGCAAATGTTAGCTACGCCATTATTGATCAAGAAGAATTCCAAGTGGATCAATCTCCATCCTCTACCCTTGAAGGAGTTGCTGACCTACTCTTAGATGAATGGGGAAGTGACAACTTTGAGTATGATCCTTACAAATTCATAGAATAGGTAGGCCTTGGGATTTATTGCATGCATGAAGAGGGTACTTTCGTACCAATTTTGATGAAAGCAAGCCAAGAGAGCTCAAGTTTATGGTAGCTATTTTTTGATGGCTCAAGAAATAAGTTGGGAGTTGGTGGTGGAGTGGTGTTAGTTTCTCCTTCACATGAGAAGTACTTTTTGGCCTTTAGGTTCTAATTTTCTTGCACGTGTAATGTTGCGGAATATGAATCCCTCATCCATGGTTTGGAGTGGATGAAGAAAAGAGGAATCAAAGAGCTGTAGGTTTTTGGTGATAGTGAGATGATTGTGAATCAGGTGAGAGGCCAAAATTTGACAAAAAATTCCTTGCTTAAGTCTTACAAGCATAGGGTATGGGAATTAGTGGAGAGTTTCCTTGCCTTCAACATTACTTCCATTCCAAGGGAGCAGAATAAGTAAGCAGATAAGCTAGCAGCAGTTGGCACCCAATTTGATGTTTCTAAGGAGATAGGCCAAAATAATAATTCATGCCATTTAAAAGTGGTAATTAGGCCCTCCATACCTGACAACATCACCAATTGGCAGGTGTTTGATAGTGATCAGCAAATATCACTCTTCTTGCAAGAGGAAGCTAAGTTTACTGCTAGAAACCAGACCAATCTACAGCAGCAGTATGGCAGCCAAATTGTTCAACTGAAGAATAATAAACTTTTCAAAGGCTTGGTCACCCTTGAAAGTATCTTCAATGAGGATGACAAATTAAAAAGTGATAAAGCAAGCATCACCATGAAGAAGGAAAACTATGAGAAGGTTGACATATTCAAGGATAAGTTACTTGCACTTGGAAAAGTGTGCATGGACCATGAAAGGTAGGCCTTCACCTTGTTGTGCCAGGAGTTTGTTGATGTCTTCACCTGGGAGTATAGTGATTTGAAGGGTTTCAACCCAAGTTTGGCCCAACATACCATTGAGTTGGAGGAAGACGCCAAGCCGATCAAGCAGAAGCAAAGGCCTGTCAACCCAAAGATTGAGCCTCTCATGTGAAAGGAACTCACCAAGTTGATTGAGTCCATGATAATATTTCCAATCAAACACTCTTCTTGGCTGGTCAATCTTGTTCTTGTCTGAAAAAAGAATGGGGAGATCAGATTATGTGTAGATTTTAGAGACCTCAATAGAGTCTCTTTGAAGGACCATTATCCTCTCCCAAGTATGGAATAGATCCTCTAAATGGTGATAGGAAGTGAGCATTTCTCCCTCTTAGATGGGTATATCAGAGTTGTCTCAGGATCCGGATAATGTGAATGCAATGGAGATGTGATCACAGTAGACGAAGCTAGTGCACATCACATAGATGCTAAAGCAATTTGAAATTATACAAGGAGATAAATTACACAAGACAAATAGGAGAAAACCCAATATTTGATTAACTTAAGATGGCCAAAGTGAAGAATACATATAGGAGATCACGTAAGTAACTCCTCCACAAAAGGTGGTCAAAGCACCCCAAGAATAGACTGTAACTCCTCCATGAAAGGTGGTGACAAGGTGCTAAGAATAAAGAAGTAACTCCCATACCCGAAATAGCCAGTCAAAGGAGTTACTTATGAAACCTATGACACATCTATGACACACATCGCCACATAAGCTAGCCTATCCCACGAATGTAAGAAAACTCCATGTATGCACAAATATATAATATTCCTTAATTAAATAATAGGAAAAAATAAAAACCTACACTAACACCCCCCATAAGTGCAGCTTAGGTGGGCAGTGTGAAAATATAAAATGGGTCTTGGCAACTAGGCCTGATGAGGAACCCATGTACAAATGCAATCTCCCATAAGATAGAGAAAAGGAGAAAACCCATAGGAAAAAACTCCCCCCCCAAAAGAGAGACATAAAAGAAATGAAGAGGCTAGTGGGCCTGCCTGAAGATGATGATGCTACAGATGTGGACCGCACCCCAAGAAGAGCTCGTAAATGAATGAACTTGATCTCGGTGAAAGGTTTGGTGAAGATGTCTGCAACCTACTCCGAACACTAGAAAAATATCAAGTCAATGACCTAACTATGAATAAGCTCTCGAATGAAATGCATGTGAATCTCTATGTGCTTGGTCCGCTGGTGCTGACCCAGATTCTTGCAAATCTTAATGGTACTCTGGTTGTCACAATAAATGATGGCGGGTTGCCTGATAGGAATGCCAAACTCAAAAAGTATCCCCTGAAGCCAAATAGCCTTAGTAGATGCATTAACAGCTCCCCTGTACTCTGCCTCTATGGATGATATAGCAATAGCATTTTGCTTCTTGCTAGACCAACTGATAGGACTAAAACCTAGAGAGAAACTGTAACCAAAAGTGGACTTTCAAGTCTATGAATCGCTAGCCCAGTCTGAATCTGTATACCCAATCAAGTCAGCCTCTATGCCAAATCTATAATGAATCCCATATCTATGTGAACCCTGTATGTAATGCAAGATCCTCTTAGCTGCTTTCCAATGCAGCTCATGAAGTTCCTGCATAAATCTGAAGACAAGTCCCACTGCATATGATATGTCAGGTCTGGTGTGAGTCAAGTAGATGAAACTATCAAAAAGTTGTCGATATCGAGTGGCATCAACTAATGGTGAAGAAAAGTCAGCCTCAATCTTGACTCCTAATAGAAAGGGAGTCAGAGATGGCTTGCAATCAGCCATGTGAAACCGAGATAATAAATCAAGAGCATACTTAGGTTGTGCAAGAGAAATCCCTGAATCTGACTATGAGATCTCGATGCCAAGGAAGTAGTGCAACAAACCCAAGTATGTCATGTCAAATATATCCTGGAGAGATGCCTTCACCACTGCAATAGCTGATGAAGAACTCTCGGTGATCAAAAGGTCATCAACATATAGAACCAAAATCAGGAGCGAATCATCCTGCCGCAAGAAGTAGACATTGGGGTCAGAATGGCACCTAGTGAAACTTCCTATGAAAAGGAAGGAATCCATCTTGGCTTACCAAGCCTGAGGGGCATGTTTGAGGCCATAGATAGATTTCTTAAGTCCACATACTAAGGAAGAATCCTGAACAAATCCTGGTGACTGCTTCATGTAGATCTCCTCCTCTAGGTCTCCGTGAAGAAAGGCACTCTTCACATCCATTTGGTGCACATCCCAACCATGTGCTATGACAATAGCCAAGGTGAGTCAGATAGAATTCATCTTTGCAATGGGTGCAAAGGTCTCTGAGTAGTCAATGCCTGCCACTTGTGAGAAACCCTTGGTGACCAATCGTGCCTTGTACTTATCAACCAACCCATCTGCTGCAAACTTGGTCTGATATATCCACCTACATCAAACCATCTTCCTTCCCTTAGGAAGTGAAGTCAAGTCCCAAGTGTGATTTCTGATCAAGGAAGAATATTCTTTCTCCATAGCATTATCCCACTCAAGTACTCCTGATGCCTGTCAAAAAGTCTGTGGATCTAAAATTGAGGCAAAGAAGGCATGTGGATCTCTCTGAAAATCCCCCCTAGTACGTCTGTCATCTATAAGATCTCTTGCCCAAGTGCCAGCACTCTCAAGTGTCTGTCTGGCCCAAAGTGGCCTGAAAGTGGGTGAGTCAGGTGCTAACTACTCATCCTCTGACTGACTAGAGGTGGATGACTCTGCATCACTATCTTCATTGTCTGAACACGAAAAAGAAGAAGATGTCTCTAGCTCAAGAACTTGTTATGGCTGATCTGAATTTGAGGAATCATCATGAAGAAGTAGATCCAATGAGAGAGAAGTGCCAAGTGTTGAGTCTCTAAGACTCTCCTGAAAGTGGACAATTCTCTCAATGAACAACTCATGAGTGGTCAGATCTAGAAGGCGATACCCCTTAACACCATCCAAATATCCTACAAAGATGCAAGGCTTGGACTAACATTCCATAGCTTTGCGTTTCTTCTTTGGTATGCGGGCCATGGCTGGGGATCTGAAAACCCTAAGGTGCTCAACATCAGGTTTTCTTTTATGCCAAGCTTCAAAGGGTGTTATCCCTTTTAAAGCTTTGTGAGGAACCCTGTTTTGAATGTAGCAAGCACAATTGATCGCTTCAGTCCAGTACTATGGTGCTAAGGATTTGGAGTGAATCATATAGCTACCCATCTCTTTCAAGAACCTATTTTTGCATTCTGTAACCCCATTTTATGAAGGACTATAAGTGACTGTGTGCTACAAATCAATCCCCTCTGTGGTGCAAAACTGCTCAAACTTGTTGCTGACATACTCCCCTCCATTATCAGTTCGAAGAACCTTGATGGATTTCTCACTCTATTTCTCAACAAGAGCCTTGAAGTATATAAAATTTTCAAACACTTCAGACTTTTGTTTGAGAAAATATATCAAAGTGTACCTAGAGAAATCATCAATGAAAGTGAGGATGTACTTGGCCCTTGTGAACGATGGTTTGGGAAAGGGTCCTGATACAAACTGTGGACTAACTCCAGAGGTTGTAAAGCCCTCCAAGCTTTGCCTTTATCAAATTTTGATTTGGGATGCTTCCCAAGGGAGCACCCCTCGCAAAGTCTTTTTGAGAATTGGACACGAGGCAAGCCAATGACCATGTCATGTTTTCAAAGTTGCTCAAGGTAGCGGTAGTTAAGGTGGCCAAACCGCTCATGCCATAATTTGCTAACTCCATCTGAATGAGTCAGCAATGTTGTTGGAGAAGAATTAGGTGAAAAATGTGAGAAGGTGTATAACCTTGCTTAGTGATTTGCCCTACCCACTGCCACTGTAGTATCACTATGCAACTCCCTAATAGCCACTGAATCTGGTGAAAACTCAACTCTCATGCCCTGACCAATGTGAGTGATTTGGTACACTGATAGGAGATTGGTTGAAAGAGAAGGAACACTTAGAACATTATTGAATGTTCCTCCTTCCATTTCAACAGACCCTCTCCCTGCTATGAAAACTGATGTGTCATCACCCAAACTAATTGAAGTCATGCTACAAGGCTCTAAAGATGAAAACTCAACTAGGGAAGAGCCCATGTGGTGAGAAGCACCCGAGTCAATGACCCATGAAGATGTAGAAGTTATTTTAGCTACAAGGGCCTTGCCCTTTTCTTTCTCCTTACCCTTACCTTTTTGCCTTAGTAGAATCTTGAGTAGATGAATTCTGCTTGATGGACTCAGGAACACCTAGTTGCCGGGACCCATTTTATATTTCCACACTGCCCACCTAATCTGAGCTTATGGGGGGGTGTTAGTGTAGGTTTTTATTTTTTTGATTTTTTTTTTGATTTAGCATTGGAGGAGGAAGACTCAGTGTTGTTTTTGGCAAGATTGTTGTTTTCTTTCTTCTTCTCCTGGTCCTTGTTCTTTTTCTTCTTCTCCTTTGTTGAAGTCTTATCCTTACCATTTCTAGCTATCAAAGCTTGGGGTTGAGTAGACTTCATTGTGCCCATTTGAATTAGCTTATCTTGCTCCCTAGTCAAGTCGGCAATGAATGAATCCAAAGAAGGCATTTTCCATGTAGTGCCAAGGGCACTTTTTGTGGCATGAAAAGTGGAGACAAAGACTGAATAGCTTGGACCTAACTTCTTTTGCTGGTAATTTTTCTGATATTGGGCACTACCAAAGGAGAAATGCAGGGCTAAGATGAATCAGGATGTTTATTGGGAGGTTGAGGAAGGTTATGAGCAGCTACCAGAGACTTGTAGATTGAGAACACGCAGGGTTTTAATGACCCCCGATACAAAAACGTCATTGAAGGGACATTTTTTCAGTCAGAGCCTTCAAAAATGCCTCCCACAGATCTGAGGCTACATGTAGAGGCCAAAAAAAAACTCTTTCCAAGGGTTTGCAACTAGTCAAAGTGCCTTTTTACTCCATTTCAGGGTTGAAATAGAAATTATGGGGCACCAACTTCCACCAGAGAGCAAAAAACGTGATCTAATTTTTCTATTAGTCTGCAGGATGTTGGAAGAGCCGTGGGGATCCTTCACACAACTGAGAAACTCTAAAAATGAGCCGTTGAAACCTCCTTGGTAACCAAAAAATGGATTTGTCCTGATAAATAACGAGAACCACAACCAAACCAACAAAAAACAATACCACAATAACTAGAAAAAAATTATTGCAAAATGAATTAATCTCGAATTCGAAATTAATTGCAGCAATAAACCAGACACATGATTACCGGGGTGGCTCTGATACCATATTAGAGTTGTCTCAGGATCTGAATAATGTGAATGCAATGGAGACATGATCACACGAGACGAAGCTAGTGCACATCACATAGATGCTAAAGCAATTTGAAATTATACAAGGAGATAAATTGCACAAGACAAATATGAGAAAACCCAATATTTGATTAACTTAAGATGGCCAAAGTGAAGAATACATATAGGAGATCATGTAAGTAACTCCTCCATAAAAGGTGGTCAAAGCACCCCAAGAATAGACTATAACTCCTCCATGAAAGGTGGTGACAAGGTGTTAAGAATAGATAAGTAACTCCCATACTCGAAATAGCCGGTCAAAGGAGTTACTTATGACATTCTTATGACACCTATGACACATCTGTCAAGATCCTACTCTCCCCAATAAGAGTATATATGATTACCTCTTGTATTAGCAACTAAACACAGAATTTAACCAGAATGAATAAGTAACTAGAAATATGAAACAACACAGGATATGAGAGACAATACACAATTGTATTAATAATCACTCAGAAGAAAATACAATAAAGAAGATGCCACTTCTTCTTCCACCTCTAAGGCTTGCCACACCTCAAGGACTTCTTCCCTCTCTCTCACGGTGCCAACAATCAACTCCAATTACAGAGTTGGTGTTCACCTCCACCAGTTAGTAACAACGCTGCCAGTACACCAAGTACACAATCGTACTCCAAGTAGATCTCCCTCTCCTTGTTGGCACCTGCAAATCAACAGACCTTACTTACCCTGTAGATATTTCTACACCCTGAAGAACCTTTGTCCTTGCCTCACCAAGTCCTTATGATTCTTCAACCAGTACCCCGATGGATCTCTTAGTAGAACTTGCACAACCTGCAACTCTTCCTGATCATACACACTCAGCACCCCTTAGGAACTAGGAGGAGCTACTCTAGCTCTCTCTTCAAGCTCAATGGCTTTCTAGCAAACTTTTACAATAAAGCCTATGAGTCTATTATATAGATCTCATGCTTACAATAATTAGACTTTCTTAATTACAATAATTAGACATGCAACTCAAGACTATAATTAGCCTTTAACATGCAAACCCTCGGTTCAACGAACTAACTGTCTGTGCAACGAACATTTCTAGAACCGCCACAGGCGACTGACATCGGTCCCTATCTGCCTGGAGGTGACCGACGTCGGCTGACCTCCTACCGATGCCAGTTGTCTTCAGCTCACACCTGCCGATGTCGGTTGCCTTCTACACTATACTCTGCCGACGCCGGTCTCCCTAGAACTCAGCAACCTCCTCCGTGTTTGCAACAGTTGAAGCTTTTAGCTCCACAACCTAATAATCTCCCACTTGGAGATAAATAGTTGTAACTGTACCTGTACCTATACACTGTCTAATTTGTTTCCTGGCTTGTATCCCTCTTCAAGCTCCATCTTGAAGACCACCCACCACACACCCTGTGATGCCTTTCCTGTCATCCAAGTAACCTGCCACATCCGAACCTACATATCCATGTAGTGAAGTCCTTTACCCTACATAAAATGTTAACCTGCTGCTAGTCCCTCTCAAATATCTGAGAATCTACCTTCCCCAAATTGGCTCCAAACTCTCTGACAACTCCCACTACTTGGGAAAACTCAGGCCTACACTATACCTTATGTGATTTCGAACACTGTTCTAAGCTCTTCTTGAACTGTCCAGCCATAGGTGTGCTTATCGATTCTACATCCTGCATCTTGAACCTCACCAACACCTTCTTCACATCAGCTCCCACTGGAGACAAAAAATATCCATGTTTCTTATGCCAAAAAATTTCACTGCTCCTAAATTCTTCATGACACACCACTGAACTAACCTTACTTTTAGCTCAGAAACTCGCTGTATGTACGAACCTGCTCCAAGCATACCATCCAAATACAATAACTGGATAATGTCGCGACTCATCATCCACCTGGTAAGAACAAACACAATAGTTACACTGACATTGACTAAAGCCCTACTTTGTCATCCACCTGTCAAAACCTGTACCACTGTCCTACAGCTTCCTCAAGACCATATACCTTGGCCTTCTGTCTCACATATCCATCCACTCTCATCTTTAACTTGAGAATCCATCTGTCTTTCAGTGCTTTCTTCCAACTGAAAACTCCACCAACAAACTCCTGTTTGGTTCTTCTCCAAGGACTCACACTCCTCATCCATGCCAAGCTCCCACTGTTTCTGGATTCTACCTGCATTGCCTCTTCACGTCTTCCTGGTTATTGACCATCAGTAAGCAACAAGTAATATAAATAAGGTGAACAATGAATATGAGGTTCACTTACCCTTTCTGACCTCCATATGGGCGTTTGAGACTCCTTGACAGCTTGTTGTCCACCCAACATCCGTTCTAGTGACCGATCTCGGCCATCTCTCAATTTGCACCCGACCGACGTCGATTCCCTACGACTGACCATGTCTGCCGACGTCGGTCTCATGACTGACACTGGTGTACCTTATGCCAACATTAGTTACTATATGACTGATGTCAGTTCCTGCTTCCCAACACCACCGACTCTGTTGATCTACACATGACTGATGTCGGTGCCTGTCTGTTCGACGTCGGTTCTTCCTGACCAATGGCGGTACCTGTGTTCCCTTGTGAGTGATGACTTTTTACCTGCGAGTTCCTTTTGGGTCAAAACTCTATTCAAATTAACACAGCGTTGCTCAAAATAATTCAGTCCCCTCCACTGATCTCTGTCTGTCATCTCCTCCATGAACACCAAGGCTTTCCAGTTCTTAAGTTTATCAAAGACATCTGTCTTTTGCTTCAGAACATGCATTTCCTTCTTACATATATAACCAAGCCTACAAAGCCACATCTCTGCAACAAAAGGTGAATCAGTAATATAAGTAGATAGATAAAGGATACCTACTTTCTTACCACCGTCTAATTCAAGTGCATCCGTTGTGAGAGTTACTGTGCATCTCTCATCACCCAAATTTCCTAAAGAAATTAGACTCATCTCCAAGACTAGTATCTGCATGACCCCTTCAACACCTGTGTGTTATTCGTCTGCAATTTCAGCTTCACTTCCTCTTTGCCAACAATCTGACAAGGCTCTCCAACCCCTAAATAAATCTCTCCAAAGTCTCCAAAGACATACCCATAAAAAGATGCTCTATTTTGGGTTGCATGAAAAGAGGCAAAAGAATCTGTAAACCAAGATTCTACTTTATCCAGAGCAACCTATGCAACAACCCTTGCAACATCTGCTTCTACACGCTAATCTTCTACCGACCAACAATCTTCTTTTCCCTGCTCTTTCTTTCCATCAATCAGACCATTCGTGCTATTCAATTTCTCCATTCGTAGCTTACTTTCTTCTGCCATTGCTATACTCCCACTCAATCAAAAACCCCTGTGAGTACCCTATAATCAACAAACACTAACCAGATTTGAACCACCTGTTAGTCAACCCAACTAAAAGCTCTGATACCAATTGTCAGGATCCTACTCTCCCTAATAAGAGTATATATGATTACCTCTTGTATTAGCAACTAAACACGGAATTTAACCAGAATGAATAAGTAACTAGAAATATGAAACAACACAGGATATGAGAGACAATACACAATTGTATTAATAATCACTCAGAAGAAAATACAATAAAGAAGATGCCACTTCTTCTTCCACCTCTAAGGCTTGCCACACCTCAAGGACTTCTTCCCTCTCTCTCATGGTCCCAACAATCAACTTCAATTACGAAGTTGGTGTTCACCTCCACCAATCAGTAACAACGCTGCCAGTACACCAAGTACACAACCGTACTCCAAGTAGATCTCCCTCTCCTTGCTGCCACCTGCAAATCAACAGACCTTACTTACCCTGGAGATATCTCTACACCCTAAAGAACCTTTGTCCTTGCCTCACCAAGTCCATATGATTCTTCAACTAGTACCCCGGTGGATCTCCTAGTAGAACTTGCACAACCTGCAACTCTCCCTGATCATACACACTTAGCACCCCTTTGGAACTAGGAGGAGCTACTCTAGCTCTCTCTTCAAGCTCAATGGCTTTCTAGCACACTTTTACAATACAGCCTATGAGTCTATTATATAGATCTCATGCTTATAATAATTAGACTTTCTTAATTACAATAATTAGACACGCAACTCAAGACTATAATTAGCCTTTAACATGCAAACTCTCAGTTCAACGAACTAACGGTCCGTGCAACGAACAGTTATGGAACCGCCACAAGCGACCGACGTCAGTCCCTATCTGCCTGGAACATCGACCGACCTCCTGCCGATGCCGGTTGTCTTCAGCTCACACCTGCCGATGTTGGTTGCCTTCTGCACTATACTCTGCCGATGCCGGTCTCCCTGGAACTCAGCAACCTCCTCCATGTTTGCAACAATTGAAGCTTTTAGCTCCACAACCTAACAACATCTATGACACACATCTCCACATAATCTAGCCTATCCCACGAATGTAAGAAAACTCTATGTATGCACAAATATATAATATTCTCTAATTAAATAATAGGGAAAAATAAAAACCTACACTAACAGGGTATTTAGGATACAATCAGATTTTAGTGCAAGACTGTGACTAGTACAAGACAGCCTTCACTATGAAGTGGGGAATGTTTTTTTATTAGAAAATGCCATTTGGACTTTTCAACGCTGGTGCCACTTTTTAGCAAGCCATAGACATGGCCTTTCAGGGCCTGATAAATAACATTGTGCTAGTGTATCTTGATGGCGTGATCATTATCTCTAAGGAGGCAGGCCAACACATGAAACACCTCAGACAAATCTTTGAGAGGTGTAGAGAGTTTAGTATCTCTCTCAATTCAAAGAAATGCATGTTCAATGTCCATGAGGGTAAACTCCTTGGCCACGTTGTTTCCAAAGAAGGCTTGACCATTGATCTAGAAAGAGTTTGCTCCATCCTAGAGCTGTCCTTGCCTAAACATAAGAAGGGCCTGCAGAGCTTCTTCGACAAAATAAATTTCATCAGGAGATTTATTCCAAATTTTGTTGAAGTTAGTCAAGCCATTGACCTCTATGCTGAAGAAGGATGAGAAGTTCGCGTAGATAGCGCAAAAGAAGGATAGTTTTGAAGAGATCAAGTAGGCTATCGCCCAGGCTCCTACCTTGATCAGTCCTAACTTCACCAAGGATATCAACCTCTACACCTTCAAAAATGAAGAGGTAATCTCTACCATGCTTACCCAAGTGAATGGTGATAACCTTGAGCAACCACTTGCATTTTTTAGCCAAGGCCTAGAGGGTTTTGAGGTCAGGTATACATATGTGGAGAAACAAGTCCTTACAGTCATATGGAGCCTAAAGAAATTCAGACATATGTTGTCCAATAGCAAGATTCACCTCATGGTTCCACATCTCAGCGTCAAAGATTTCTTGACCAACCATGATCTGAATGAAAAGAGAGTGGGATGGATCACTAAAGTAATGGAGTATGATGTGGATGTCAAGATCACCAAGTTGGTGAGAGGAAAAGGCCTGTGTGAACACCTTGTTGTAGACATTAAATAACAAAAAGAGGATACTTTGTTAATTCATGATGCAGCCACAGTAGAAGAACCAGCTGTTATGAAGGATTGGACATCAGACTTGAGGTGTTTCCTTCTCAATGGTGAGTGCCCACAGGGCCTTGATAGGACCAAGAGGAGATATTTCAGACTCTAATCTCTCCCTTATGTCCTGATTGATGGAGTGTTGTTCAGAAGGGATCTCTCAGGAGTACTTTTAAGGTGTATTTACCCAAGTCAGGCCGATAAGGTGCTGTCTGAGTTCCATGATGGGCCAGCTGGTGGTCACTTTTCTCCTAAGCCTACAGCTACAAGAATAATGAGAGCTAGTTACTTCTAGCCCACTCTATTCAGAGACACCCATGCCAGGGTATGAAAGTGCCAAAAGTGTGCACTCTTTGATGGGAAGCAACGACTGGCTACCATGCCTTTACAGCCTATTCAGGTGGAGCAACTATTCATGCAATGGGGCCTAGACTTCATAAGGATGATCAATCCTCCCTCCAGTGCTAGCCACAAATGGGTTTTGACTGCCACAAACTACTTCATGAGATGGGTAGAGGCTGTCGCTTTGAAGGAAGCCAACGAAAGTGTAGTCCTAGACTTTTATGAAGACCTGGTGGCAAAGTTTGGAGTCCCAGCAACCATCATATCAGACAATGCATTGGCCTTTTTGGGGACCAGAACAGTGAATGGGCATTGAGATACAACATCCATCTTAGTACTTCTTCCAACTACTACCCATAAGGGAATGGGTTGGCCGAATCCACCAACAAAAATCTGATCAGGATTATCAAAATAATAATGGAGGAGAATCAGAGAACTTGGCATGCCAAGTTGAAAACAACCCTGTGGGCAGATAGGGTCACTCCAAAGAGGGCAATTGGTAATTCACCATACACACTCATGTATGTAAGGGAAGCTAGGCATCCTATTTCACTTGAATTGCCAGCGTTGGACCTTGTTCACCAGTTGTAGTTAGAAGAAGGCAACAGCATGGAGGTTAGGCTATGTGAGCTGATGAAACTTCAAGAAATAAGGGACCAATTTATGGCTTCTATGACAAGAAGATGAAAAATCACTTTGACAAGAGATCCTCATCAAAAGGTTTCTCTGAAGGAGATATTGTCTTGAAATGGGATGAGGATTGAGCTAAGCTTGGAAAGCATATGAAGTTCAATGCCCTATGGAGTGGTCCATACATCATCACTCAGTGCAAGCAGCACAATGCATTCCAACTATCCAAGTTGGATGGTGAAGAGCTATATATCCCAATTAATGGGATACATCTTAAGCATTATCACTCAGCCCTTCTCCCATCATGTATATATTTTCCTTGTTTTTTTTTCTATTTTCCCTAAGTGCTTTTGCACATGTTAGTAGTTTTCTTAATCTTATGTGTGTTTTCATTTCCTTTTGGGGGTAAAACCTTCGTGATTGATTCTTGGATATCACAAGGCTGTTGCTAACTCTTTCAAAGCTGCATCTCGACTCTGTGTCCAATGGACTTTGAGGCTACTGGTTTCTAAGCATAGCATGCATGCTTCCCTTGGGAATCACCATTTTGTTGACCAGTTTGGCCATGTAGGCCTAAATCAGTCTCCTTCTTCCCCTATTATTCTGAGCCAATTCAAATTTGGTTTGCATAAGTCTTTCAGAAAAAGGAGGAACTAGTTCAGTGGTTCGACGTCGGGGTTCAATGGCATGATCTTTCTCACACTTTGAACTTAAACTTTGAACCATTATTGGTTCAATCAGTTGGTTCAAATGGTTGGTTCAATTAGTTAGTTCAAATGGTTGATTCAATCGAGTGGTTTAATTGGGTGGTTCAATCAGTTGGTTCCTTTTGTTGGTTCAAACGGTTGGTTCAATTGGTTGGTTCAAACGGCTGGTTCAATCAGATGGTTCAGTCAGTTTGGTTCAAAGTAATTGGTTTAAGTCAGAAGGTTCAAATGGGGTCTTCCAAAGCCTGAAGGATGAGTGCCCTTGCGGAGGGCAGTCAAGCTCAAACTGGACCATTCCAGCAGGCTGTGAAGGGCAGTTCCAAACCCAAAAGTGCCCTTGCGAAGGGTAGGGAACCCTTGTGAAAGAATCAAAAGGGTGAGTTTTCCTTCAAAAATGCTAAGGCAAAAGGTAAGACAAAGGTTGATTTTCTTTGAGCAAAATGTTCGAAGGAATTCTTTCAGACATTTTTTCCCAAGTAATTCACAAGGCAAATAACAATATCTTTCGAAAAGATTTTTCGCAGCCAAAAATTCACAAGGGAAATCCTTCGAACAAAATGTTCAAAGGAATTCCTTCAAACTTTTGTCTAAAGGAATCTTGCTCGAAGGAAAAGCCCGATAGGAAGTGGCAAGCGAGAAAAACACAAAGGAAAGGTTTCCTTCGGGCAAAATGTTTGAAGGAATTCCTTCAGACATTTTATCCGAAGGATTTGAGAACAAAAGGAGCCCGAAGGACCTCGAAGGGCAGGTGCCCTTGCGGGGGACTCTCAGCTACCAAAAGGAGGACCTTTTTCAAGGCCCGAAGGAACACCTTCCCTTCAGGAGGTTTCAAAGACAAAAGCTCGAAGGAAAGGAAGCAGAAAAGCTAAAGGAATTAAAAGGGGTGACGGGCTCGTAGACGTAAAATTGGGCATCATGAACTAGTCGTTGGAATTCGGACGTCAATTGACATCCCTAAAGACGTCAAATTCAAAACAATGGAATAGCCATTGGTTTTAAAATGTTGATAGGCGTGCGAACATCAACTTTATAGCAATGAAATAGCCATTGATCTTTAAATGTTTGAGTGCAAGCCCGAAGGAATTCAAAGGCCTTAAGGCGAAAAAGAAGAGACCATCGAGAAGGGAGCCCAAAGAGCCAAAGATTGATAGAAGATAGCCCCGAGGGCTCAGATTGCTAGAAAGAGTCAAGAGAGGAAGAGACAAAACCAAGAAAAGACAAAGCTGGGAAAAGACAAAAGTTAAGAATGAACTCAGTGACCTACTGATGAAAGAGCCCAAGGAGCCAGCAAAGGACAATAGAAAATAGCCCTGAGAGCTCAAATTCTAGGAAAAGACAAAGCCAAGAAAAGACAAAATTATAAATATGGACAAAATAGCCTAGGTGGTAAAAAGGGAGGCAAGTTATTCCTACAGTTGAAATAGTCTCTGCCAAGTGGTCATCAAGGAGTACAAACGGTGAATGGTGTGACATATTTTTCTCCATTTTGCATTGATGAGCAGACAAACCATGTGAATGTCTTAAAGGAGGGGAATTTTTTACAAACAAACGGCGTGGCCCATGATTTCGCATATGGCATTTAATATATTTTAAACACCTAAAGTCCAAACTAGAGCTAACAAAGGATTCTCTATCAAGCAGCTTCCTCTTCCCAATGCTCTCAACGCACATGGGCCACTTGTAAAAGGGCACCAAAGTCTTCTCCAAAAGGGGGCACCTTTTTCCTCCTCTCTCTCTATATATATTGTAACTTCTCATTTGAGAAAGATCTCTCATGTTGTAAGGTGAAGCCCTGCCAATTTTCACCTAGAATCAATAGAATACGCATTTTTTACCTCTATTTTGGTTGGATGTATCTCGGAGTGTGTCTGAGTGTTAATCTTGTGTTCAGTCATTTCTTTCTTAATGCTTCCACAAGATTGATACCAGCACACCCAGTATAAACAAAGCACCACCTTTGCAGGTAGTAAAAAAAAAGTTGTATTTGGAACGCAAAAATAGGAGAGGGTTATCAGACAGTGTGTCTTCCTACAGCACCTATGGTAAGTTCATCCTCTGTGTGTCTTCATTAAGCCTTTATGATTAAGTTCTTTGTAGTCTGGTCCTTTTACCAGATAAAGTGTATGTATGTGTTCTTATGGTTCAAAGTGTGAGTATGAGTAGATCAAACTTGTTTGGTGCATCACCAGCTTAGGTTAGGTCCTATTTTTTCAGTAATCCTTCTCTCTTTACAACCCCCCCATTATATATATGTATTAGCAACATTACTAGAATAACTCAGATGCATCAAAGGGAGCTAGCCCTTATCTAGAGACTCTCCCCTCATTTTTCCCAGACCCACATGTAAGAGAGGAGATTCCATTGTGCCGCGTGGAAGAGAGAAGCTCAGTCTTCTCTCAAGGGTGCAATCCATAGCGTCAACAGTTATTAGTACTAAAAAGCTTGGTTTTTTTGAAGTTATTCCTGAATAATAACATTACATAATAAAATCTTAAAGGTTATGGCCATGGCTCATGTATTTATAGTTTTTTCAAGAATTTTGAGAATCAACTGTAACTGTCCATCTTGAAATCAAGATGTGTGGCCAATAATTAATTCAATTTTGGAGGATAAAGCAATTAATATTTTAGAATAAGGGAGCATCAATAAGGCATGAATGGCCTTAAACATGTTATTTATCTTCATTAATGCTGGATGCTTGACACCCTTTTGATGATATCATGGGTGATGTCATGGCCCAAATATTTTTAATTATGAATTTTCAATAATAAACATTCAATAACTTTCCATGGTTTTTTCACTTATGCTCTTAATCTGATTTGATTTACTTAATGACTTTTCTTGGTATTTTGAAATTCTTGGAAATTGGTCGCATGTTTAATCAAATGTTCCAAAGTGTCAATTTACTTGTTCATAATTTGGTTGGAGTTGAATCAGAGGATGATAACAATTGTGAACGATGCATTGCCCCATTTAGGGATATATAGGAACAAATTGACACTTGTACATGATGTGTGCAAAAAAATTAGAGCATTTAAATGGCCCAAAATCATAATTTGCTTGGTCACAAACTTGACATGAAGTGAATTAAAAGAAGATAACAATTACAAAAAATGCACTTCCCCATTCAGGGATACACGAGTGCAAATCGGCACCTACATGTGACATGCAAATGAATTAGATCATTTCAGTGATTTTGGTCCAGATTGTGCATTATTACAAAATGCCATTCAGATTGACAATTTTAACACAACAGTGATAAGAATTAGATGTCTACATTTACCCACTATTTCAGAAGGCATGACGAGACATATGGTCAAAGCAATGACTTTTTAAAGAATAAAAGGTCACTTAGAATGATCGTAATAAAAAGAAATAAATGTGTTCCCACTTTTCACTAAATTTTGCATGAGTTACAGAGAAAATAGGGTTACAAAAATTCCCCAAACAATTTTTTGGCTAGCCCATGATTCCCCCTCAAGGGGAGGATAGAAAAATTGAACTATTTGACAGGTTGGCCCTCAATCAAAAGAAAAATAATCTTATAATTCAGCAAACAAGGCTAAAAAATGGAGTAATTAGAAGAACCCAGTTTGAAAAATAGATAAACAGGGTGAGAACGAATGTCCTAAGAAGATAAATGGGGGAACAATAGGCCTAGGGGTGAAATTTTTAAAAAAATTACTATAAGTTTACCCTAGGGGGTAAAAATCATTCATTTTCACCCTCCACTATTGCAATCTAGAGCTTTGATAGTTATGCATGAGAGACCTAAGTATAATGGCAAATATCCCATACCATTGACACCTTAGAGAGCATATCCAAGAGTACCAATGACCATCGGGGAGTGGAGCATTGATAGGTACCCTTTTGGGTTTTTAATTTTTGCATTTAATGTTTTTATTACTAGGTAAAAGTAGGGTGATCTCGTTGTTTGTAGAATTTTACAAACAAGGAGGTCGCCATCAAAAATGGTGATTTTGCCATAGAAAATGATGATTTCACCATCAAAAATGGTAATGTCACGTCTTTAGTGAGTTCAAGGTATAAAATGATGAGGTCACCATTGAATTGACAATCTTGCCAATTTTGAAGAAAATTGTTAGACAAATAGCGAGATCACCAAGTCAAATGGTGAAATCACTAAAAATGATGAGGTTGCCCTACCAAACAATAAGAATGCCCTATGGAGCAGTGATATTACAAACCAGTGAGGGAAAATGGTAGGGTTGATCTTTTAAATAGTGAGATCGTCAAGGAAATGGCAAGGTTGCTAGAAAGACCAAATGAGGCAGAGGAAAAGAAAAAGTGGTCCAAAATAATATTATTCTAGGCCAAAAATTACAACAAAATAGATATATGTGCTTAATTAGAGGGAAAATGAACAAATTATTGACTTGGTTCCTTGTGTGATGACTTGTAGGAGTGAATTAGGGTCATTACAATGCATGAGCGATGATCCCTACCATTGATTTAGTAAGGTCCTATGAACTTCTAATGTATGCAAGAGATATAAAATAGAAATATATGTAGATGTTTTGCTAAATTATTTACAAATACTATATAGTTTCTCAATAATAGGATAAGAAGGTTTGGCCTTAGCTAGTATAGGATTTAGTTTAGGATTAGAAGGCACAGGGTTTAAATTTGGCTCAATATTAGAAGAAGGCAAAGGGCCTTGAAGGGTAACTCACAAGCATCTAGTTGCGATTGCATAATTTTGAGTCGGTATGGAGTTATCATAATTAAACAAATTGGGTGGTGGTCTAAAAATAACAACCCACAAAAACTGAAGTGCAATAGAATTGCTTGAACTTGGTGCAGCCTTACTTAAGGGAGAGGTTGAATGAGTCTTAAAAAACCAAAATTTGAAGTGTGAATGAGGCTTAAAACACTAAATTTGAAATGTGGACTTACTTTCTACCTTAGGAAAAGTGCTTAAATAGTTTTGGTTAGTGTTTTAAACTAAAAAAAATCACCTAGTACCCTGCATCAAACATTAGAGGATTCATTTGAATTATTTATTTTTCAAGAACAAGGCAAAAAAATTTAATTTTGAAGCTCTCAGTTTTTTGTCTCAGGATAAAGTCATCATTCAACAGGATTCGAAGTCATCGTTTTAACAAGAAAATCCTAAAAAACATAGGTTTTATGAAGTTGTTAATTTACAATGCAAAACCACCATTTAGCAGGAAAAATATATGAAGTCATTAATTTGCATAAAAATTCAAAAAATTACAAGACTCAAAATTTGATGAAGTCACCAATTAGTAGGGCTAAGTTACCAATTAGTCCCGATGAAGTCACCGTTTTCTTGAAAAAATAACAATGTCACTGATACTATAAAATAATTTACCTAATGAAGTTAATGTTACTTATAGAGTAGGATTACAAAGCAAGTTAGTTCATGTGTTAATAAGGAAAACCCAATAATAAGCATAAAGAACCTAATATGCTAAGCCCACTCCCTCAAGGGGCAGTGTCAATGAAATCAAGAAACTAATGAGGAAAGCAAGATAAACAATACCCTCCCAAAGTGGCTCTCCTTAAAAGATGGTCCACAAACATGTTTGTGCCCATATTTGGTGGTGCTCCAAGCCTTTGTCAATGCGGTTGGACAAAATTCTCCATCATTTTTTCTAGCACCAATGGCTTTGGATCCTTGATTGGTCAATTTGGAGAGATTAGTGAAACTCTTCTAGCAATGTTTCTATATAGGTTCTTTGCACTAAAAAACTTGGTTCTTTTGAAGTTATTCCTGCATAATAAAATTACACAATAAAATCCTAAAGGTTGTGGCCATGGCTCATGTATTTATAGATTTTCCAAGAATGTTAAGATTCAATCATGACCGTCCATCTTGAAATGTGTGGCTAAGGATTAACACAATTTATGGGACAAAGCAATTAACATTTTAGAATAAGGAAGTAATAATAAGGCATCGATGGCCTTAAACCTGATATTTATCTCCATTGATGTCTGGTGATTGACACCCTTTTGAAAATGTCATGGGTGATGTCATGGCCCAAATATATGAATTGTGAATTTCCAATAATAGATATTCAATAACTTTCCATGGATTTTTCACTTAAGCTCTTGATCTGATTTGATTTACTTAATGACTTAATATTTTGTAATTCTTGAAAATTGGTAGCATGTTTAATCAAAATGGTTGAAAATGCCAATTTACTTGGTCACAATTTGACTGGAGTTGAATTAGAGGATGATAACATTTGTGAATGATGCATTACCCCATTCAGGGATATATGGGCACAAATTAGCACTTGCATGTGATGTGCATAAATCAATTAGAGTGTTTAAATGGCCCAGAATGATAATTTACTTGGTCCCAAACTTAATGCAAAGTGAATTGAAAGAAGATAATGATTACATAAATACATTGCCCTATTCATGGATACATGAGTGAAAATCGGCACCTCCACGTGATGTGTGCAGACGAATTAGAGCATTTCAATGATTTTGGTCTAGATTATGCATTATTGCAGAATGTCATTCAGATTGGTAATTTTAGCACAACAATGATAAGAATTGGATGTCTATATTTTGCCTGTATTTGAGAAGGCATGGAAAGACATATGGTCAAAGCAATGGATTTTTAAAGAATAAAAGATCACTTATAATGATCGTAATTAAAAGAAATAAATTTGTTCTCACTTTTTTCTAAATTTTGCATGAGTTACGAAGAAAATGGGGTTACAAAAATAATCCAAATAGTGTTTTGGGTGCCCCATGATGCCCCCTCGAGGGGAGGGTAGAAAAATTGAGTTATTTGATGGGTGAGCCCTTGATCAGAAGAAAAATAATCTCTTAATTCAATAAATGAGGCTAAAAAATGGATCAATTAGAAGAAACCAGTTTGAAAAATGGATAAACAGGGTGAGAATGAGCGTCATAGGAAGATAAATGAGGGAATAATAGGCCTAGGGGTGAAATTTTTGATAAATTTACTCTAAGTTTACCCCTAGGGGTAAAAATCATTCATTTTCACCCTCCACTATTGCAATCCAAAGTTCTGATAGTTACACATGAGAGAGTTAAGTATAATGGCAAATAACCTATCCCATCAACACCTTGGGGAGTGCGTCCAAGAGTACCAGCAATCACTGGGGAGTGGAGAATTGGTAGATACCTTTTGGGGTTTTTAATTTATGCATTTAATGCATTTATTATTAGGTAGAAGTGGGAATTTAGGCAATCTTGCCATTTGTATAATTTTACAAACAGTAAGGCTGCCATCAAAAACAATGATTTTTCCACATAAAAAGGGTGATTATGCCATAAAAATAGTAGGTTCGTAGGCTCTTTAGCAGGGTTGTTGTAACATCCCCACTGGGATTGACTTAGAGTAACGTGATTTTTTTAATCGATGTATTCTTTCATTAAAATTCACCCTGAGAATCCATTTAGTGATCTAACTAAAACACACTAAGTATCTTAACTATAAAATAAGCATGTAATAAATTCTTCTTACTGATAACTAGCATCATATGAGACATAACATAACTGAATATAGAAAGTATTTACAAATGTCCAACAATAGCTGGTACAAACATACATCCACTACTATCAATGTACAATGAGTAAATAATTACATCTCTTCATAAATAATGTTTCAATGATAATAAATATAATACAATGTACAAGATACAAGGCTCCATGAAGTATGATTTCCCTAAACTCCAATATCTATAGCAATCTCAAGTGTTGTCTCCAAAGAAGTACTCATGTGGGGAGGGAAAGCATCATCCAAGTGCTTTTCCACACCAACCATGGACCATTGATCCCCCACACAATCCCCCATCAGGGAATGGGCCTCCCTTCATGAATGAGTAGATAGTGACAATGCAATAATCTAGAGAGACAAGCTAGTACCCATGTGTTGTATGATTTCTAAGAACATGTAGTTTACCATAAAGAAATCCGTTATAACATGATATTGCACAAACATGTAAATCATACATATGAAATGACAGTGTCTAACTAACATTGCTTTGGCCAAAGTTTTCAATATTTATTGATCTCTAAGATCAATTAATTTCATACACACCACTTGATTGTATTACCTTCATCTGGTGATGCAGAGGAACTCTCTACTAAATACTCACTTGTCTTGTTTCAACTTGTTCATTCTTTGACAAAAGCTCATAGGATAAATAACTCAATATATGATTCAGAGTTTCTTGACGCTTTTAGGGTTCTTATGACCAACTATTGGTTTGTTCAAATCTTCCTTGAATCTTTTATCTAGTCCACACAATGCCTAATCACAACTCTTTTATCAATCTCTGCTTCTTTCCTTTGTTGTAGCCTTCTTGTAGTCTTTTTGACTATTTTCAATTATAAGGATAAATGGAGTTTGATATTGAGAAAATAAAGTGATTTTTTGACACCCTATATTTAATTCCTACTATTCAAGAGTTTTTTTGGCCCAACTCCACTCAAATATGCCCTTTCTAGACCTTGTTTAGGCATAATTAGGTTTCTACTACCCTATTTTACACACATTTTAGACTGGTACCTTATTTTGTACATAGAAATTTTTTACGAGTCTTAAAATTCCAAAATCTATCAAAGTACCTTATTTCCAAACTAATCACCATTTTTATTAATTTTGAATGGTGGAAACTCGTACAAAGCAAGATCTTCTTTTGAAACCCTAATACAAGGTTTTATCAGCCTATATTAACCCGAGAATGAGAATTTTGGAGTATTAAGCTACCAATTAAGTTTAAATCCTCTATGAAAGTTGAACAAGGTATGTTCTATCTTCCCACATGTGCCTAAGTGTTTACAAACATTGGAAAGGACCTATGTTGTCTACTTAATATAATTTTGTGTTTGATTGTGTGTAGTTTCACAATCACCTGCAAGGTTTGAAGTGATTTCTCACAAAGAAGTATTGAAACATTTAAATAAATATATCAATAACCTTAAGATCATTGGAATATGTTCTTACCAATGTATATGTAATCAAGTCAACTTCCTACAGAGTCTTGCTTTACTTACAATGCAAACTCAATCATCTTTAACACAAAATACAAGAAACACAAGGTTTGCACAGTTGAACTTAAAATTTTTGAGGTGCTAATATTTATTTTATTTCATTTTAGCATTCATTCCTCCTCAAACTCACCTATAAAAAATATCTCCTTGCACAAGCATTTACAAGTTTTAAATGTCTTGTAACTTCTCTAATGATTATTGATTCTCTCCAAGAATGTTGAAAGACTCAAACCACCCTAATTCCTATCATACCTATATGAATGACTCATTACGTAACTTAATTATGTAGTGAAGTAATATTGATCCCTTATAGTGCCTAGTCACAAAGATTACATCACTGAAACTCCTTTAAACATGACTGAGGACTCAAAACTTGACAAGAAAATTCAAAAATCCAAATTAGCAAAATTGGCAAGAAAATGCCAATTTCAAATTCTAACCTCCCTAAGCACACTTTGACACTTGGAGAAGATTATAAAGTGTATGTTATGACTCTTAAATCCCTTAAAACATCATAAATAAGCCACATGACTACTAAACAACTTGATCAATCCAAAATTATGCAAATAAAAGAAGACAAGTTCACCCATAGAAGGATGCTCCTGCATCATACTACTGAGGAGCAAAAAAATACTTTCCATGAAAGTTAAATTAATCCATTATAGATGATTTATCTAGAAATATTTCTCAGTATCTTTCATTATTATCGACTTATACTCTTAGTTTCATGGCCTTCTGGATCTTAAGGCCTACTAAAGGAATGAAGACCTCCTTATTTCTTGACTAATGTTGCATTGTCTCCTCTTTTGAGTTTATCTTTCTGTATATTGATATCCAAGCTGATCACCTTCAGTATTTGGTTATTTTCCTACAATAAAATTTCACATGAAACAAACAAGTTAGATGAAACAACTTCTTTCTTGCCCTCTTGAAGTTCACATGTTGTCACTCCAAATTTTGACTTCTCTTTGACTACATCTATTGCCTATTGTATTGTTTTTGTTTGTTCCATCTTGAAATCTGCAATACCATCAAGTTTTTGAACTAAATTCTTTCTCTTTATCTACTATTCACTCACTATCTAGTTAGTCATTTCACCTTCCATGACAAGCTCTCTCAACATAATAACCTTCTTAGCAAAGCTTTCCAAATACCCCATGCTCCTTATCAAAGATAATTGATGAAACAAGTCTCCAAACAACCTTTCCAAGTGTTCCTTTGACAAAAATCAATTTTCACAAAACAAATCAGACCTATTATTAGTTGTGACACCTATCTATTGAGGACCACATAATTTATTACTCACTTCATCATGCTTGGCTGGCTGTAGTAACTCTTTGTTGCCTAAAATTCGTACTTTAAAACTCTTTTCAACTATTACATTATCTTCTGGCATTTATTTGTCAACTTGTACTCCACCTTCTTCCTATTGACACTTATCCTCAGTTTATACTTTCTTGTTGTCAATGTTATAACTGGTTTCTTGTGGCAAATACTCTTCCACCCCTAACATTAGCACTCTAGATTGTGTCTCTTTTCATGCTTGACTATCCTTCGATGGAGTTAGTGTATGTTTGATGCCATCCTTCTCAATAGTGTGTTTGTTATCCCTACCATCATGAATAGATATTTTATCATGTTTCCATGGTATCCCAAGTATGATATGACAAACATCAATAGTATCACATCACACAAAACTTTGTTTTTGTAACCACCAATCTGCAAGTCTACATGACATTGCTCACTAACTAGGACTTGATGATTTCTTTGAATCCAAGAGACATGATGAGGATTAGGATGCATTTGTCTATATAATCATAGCTTAGTTACAATGATGGAAGAAAAAAGGTTATCCATGCTACCATTATCACCTATAACCTTATAACATTTACCTCTAATTTTGCACATAGCCTTGAACAATGTCTTTCTTTGTGGTGGCTCTTTTTCTTCATGGCTTGACTTCAAAATAACTCTCCTCATTAGCAAACTCTCTCCTATTTCATGTTCTTCAACATAGTTTGTTAATGACTCCACACTTTCCCCTTCTGGTTAAGCTACTTGATTCTTGCTCTCACTCCAAGAGCTACTAGCTTGAACGTCTTTTAGACATTTATAAGATCTATGTCTTTCAAACTTATTAAATTTGAAGCGTTTACCTATAAATGCATTATATCCTCTTCCTATACCATAATGTCTTCCACCTCTGAATCTATAACCACCTCTATTAGGCTGACTTGTACTTTTATAATTATTGTCAACTTCCTTACTATGAATTTACCATTGATTTTTATTGCTTGGTTGTTTTCTTATTTCTTGTTGACCTCCACCTCTGTAACTTCTTCCTCTCCCTCTATTTTTTTGACTTTTCCTTCTATTAAAATTTTCCTCTACCTTCAATGTAGCTTGATAGGCCTCTTCTATTGTCCTTGGAGATAGAATGTTGATTTCATCTTGAATGCTAAAATTCTATCCATTAATGCACCTGGTAACTTTTTCAACATCCTCCTCTATGTGTCCTACTCTGATGGATAGTTTGTAGAATTATTCACTATATTATTTCACTAACATTTCTTTTTGTCTTAGATTTGTTAGCCTCCTAAATAAGTTGGTTTGATAATCTTTAGACATGAATTTACCCTTCATCTTGGCCATAATTATGTCTCATGATCTTATCTTTTCTTTTCCCCTTCCTCTTCTTTCTTCCTATACTCCATCCCACCATAGAAATGCATGACACTTCAACCTTGTCACTATAAAATTCACCTTCTTCATCTCATTCACCTCTTCATACTCAAAGTATTTATCCATTGTTGTTATCCAGTCAATCAACTCTTCAACATTGAGACTGTCTTCATATACTGGCACCTCCAATTTGGGATTTGATGTCACATATAACTTCTATGATGAATTTTTCCTCCGCTCTACCTTCCTCTCCTTCTTCTATAGATTTTTATTGAGGAACCTCATCTTCTCCTTCACTCACATCACCTCTATCCATCTCTCTTCTCTGAGCCAATTCCATAACTTACAATCTTGCCTGCAAGTTTCTCACCTCAACCACTAACGCATCAACTACCTATGATCTTCTTTGAGCTTCTGCTACTCCACATATTTTAGATACCATGTTTCTTACCATCTTCCCAAGAGATACTAAGCTCTGATACCAAAATGACGTAGAGGAACTCTCTGTTAAACACTCACTTGTCTTGTTTCAACTTGTTCATTCTTTGACAAAAGTTCATAGGCTAAATAGCTCAATATATGATTTAGAGTTTCTTTATACTTTTAGGGTTTTTATGACCAACTAATATTTTGTTTAAATCTTCATTCAATCTTATATATATTCCACACAATCCCTAAGCATAACTCTTTAATCAATCTTTGCTTCTTTCCTTTGTTATAGCCTTCTTGTAGCATTTTTGACTATTTTCATTTATACAAATAAATGGATTTTGATATTGAGAAACTAAAGTGATTTTTTAACACCCTATATTTAATTCCTTCTCTCCAAGAGTTTTCTTGGCCCAATTACACTCAAAGATGCCCTTTCCAAACCTTGTCTAGGCCTAATCAAGTCTCTATTGCCCTATTACACATACAATCACCTTATTCCATACATAGAAATTTTGTACTGGTCTAAAATTTCCAAAAGCTATCAGAGTACCTTATTTCCCAACTAATCACCAAAATTTATTAATTTTTAATGATGGAAATTCCTACAAAGCAAGATCTTCTTTTTAAACCCTAATATAGGGTTTTATAAAATTGTATTAACCCGAGGAGAATTTTGGAGTATTAAGCTACCAATTGAGTTTTAGCCCTCTTTAAAATTTGAAAAAAGTATATGCTAACTTCCCACACATTCTTGAGTGTTTATAAACTTTGGAAAGGACCTATGTTGTCTAATTAATACAATTTTGTGTTTGACTGCATGTAGTTTCACAGTCACCTATAGGGTTTGAAGTGATTTCTCACAAAGAAGTATTGAAACATTTAAATAAATATATCAAGAACCTTAAGATAATTGAAATATGTGATTACCAATGTATATGTAATCAAAATCTACTTCCTACAGAGTCTTGCTTTACTCACAATGCAAACTCAATCATCTTTAACATAGAATACAGGAAACATAAGGTCTGCATAGTTGAACTTCAAAAACTTGAGGTGTTAATCTTTATTTTCTTTCATTTTAACATTCATTCCTCCTTGAACTCACCTATAAAAATTTTCCCCTTGCATAATCATTTACAAGTTTTATATGTCCTATAACTTCTCCAATGGTTCTTGATTCCCTCCAAGAACGTTGAGAGACTCAAACCACCCCAATTCCTATCATACCTATATGAACGACTCATTACGTGACTCAAGCATGTAGTGAAGTGATTTTGATCCCTTATAGATCCTAATAATAAAGATTGCATCATTTAATCTCCTTTAAACATGATTGAGGACTCAAAACTTGATAAGAAAATTCAAAAATTCAAATTAGCAAAATTGGCAGGAAAATGCCAATTTCAAATTTTAACCTCTTTAATCACACTTTGACACTTGGATAAGATTATCAAGTGTATGTTATGAATTATAAAGCCCTTAAAACATTATAAACAAGCTACATGACCACTAAACAACTTGATCAAGCCAAAATTTTGCAAACAAGACAAGTTCACCCTTAAAGGATGCTCATGCATCATTTGGCATTGGTGATACTAGTAAGCTAGTGAAGTTTGTCTCACTACTTACTCAGTACAAGCAATGCGATATTTTTTTAACCTAAATATAACAAATAGATTCATATAGATTACTTCCCACTAGTAGTCATAAAATATGTTAAACACATGAATAATCAAAATGCATACATTTAGTCCATCAAATGTATGAATGAATCACCACTATATCATTTACCACATAATAATAAGCATTAAATATAATTTATACCAACCGGGTATAATCCATGCTCAGACTGCATACTATTAATTTTTATAAGTAGATTCAAATATATAGTACATTATATGACAAGTAAAAATATCATAGTCCATCATTTATATGTACACACTACTTGATTCCAACAACCAATCATAATAAATAAAGCCATAATTCTCACGATAATATAACCTTTCACTTAAACAACTTGTCACATTTTTAGTAGACTATGTTCATGTATTTATTGACTCTTGACCTTAGGATTCTATAGCTTATTTTAGTAGTTAATAACACTACAGATATAAGTACACCTCTATATGCTATATATTTGAGTACCTAAGTCTTCATATTGATATTTTTTTCATATATATACAAACACCTATACATCCATAATATGAACCATATATAATTACTATGTCAATATATAAATATTATATGCAGATGTCATTAGTCATTCTATTAGTATATAATCACGAGCTTTAATAGTTCAATGGTTTAGTCTACTATGCTTTTCAAGCCCAATTAGGTATTCTATTTTATTTACACATATTTTCTTCCTTATGTTCAAGCTCATTGTTTCCAACAAGTGGCATAATCACATTAGTCAACCACCTTATTATCAGGTGTAAGTTTATCTAAGTGAATTGTATTAGAAACCAAACTTGTATAGGATAATAATTAAGTTTTTAAGAATGCCACACATCTTCTCAACACATACCTGACTCTAATCATAACCATATATATGTTAATGGAGCTAAATATTAAAATAGTTCAGTCACAAGATCAAATATTCTAGACTCATTTATGTATTTTAAGCGTCTCATCCCAACATGATTGTTGCAAAGGAAGATTCTCTAAGTCTTCTATGCCACATAGTATATTCATCGTCGTATAGATAACACACAAGGTTCATTCTAATTCATCGTAGTTATCATAGATATGTATAATCGAATGATAATTGATAATATATCACTTTGCCTTTTTATTTCCTATGGAAATCATAATCTACAGATAATATAAATCCAACATTATATTAATCTATATTGATAAATTATAACCTACAGATAATCGAATGGTAAAGATACAAAAATCTGGAATTGAATGACACATATCATCAGTTTCATTCATACATAGGTATCATTCACTACACTTAGTCACAATAGGTTACATTATATCAAGAATATATTATATAATACATTTACCAGATCTGTTTAGATATATTTACCATAAACTTAGGCCCTTTACCTCATGTCACTAGATTAGATATATAGGTCATTGGGATATACTTGTCATATGATTCGCTAGTCCTAGAGTTAAGTATATTTCAAAACTAATCATACAATCTAGGATTTGATGTCCGAAGAGCATACCATATACATATTTCACTATGCATACCATACTGGTTATGCATAATATACAATCATACATTAGGTCATCATCTAGTTTTATAAATTACTTTATATGCTTTAAAAATTCCCCTCATACAAGTTGATATAAAAGTTAATTTATATGAAAGGAGCGATTTTAAAAATCTTGTAATGTATACTTAACTCCATGTTAAATATATATATATCATTGTTCATGCTTGAATACATATCATTGTATATCTATAGTGATTAGATCATTGTATATCACAATTAGTTCACCATATTTTATGTATAAAGCACATATCTTAATCACAGAGCTATAAATCACTACACTTGATATTGATGTATAAGAATAATGTAAATCACTGAGTATATTAGACTGCAATTTTCATAATAACAATTCAAATTGGAAATTTTACATATTAGACTTTCAGTCCCGTTATTCTCATTTACACAACCAATTATATGAGTCACTACCCATACTTAGACAGTTTGCTATAAATATATATTCATATTAATATATTTACCTGTTATATATTTACAAATCTCAAATCTGTCCATATAGTCTATATATTAAATATACATGATGACTATATCCCTCAGCTATATTCCATAAGCACAAAATTGTTGGATATAGCTTACCTACACTAATCGTTATACATTATTAGAATACAAAAGTATGATATATATGTAATAATACATTATATATATGAAATCATTGTACATATAGATGAAACTGGGTCACCAGAGTAAGAACAAATGCTCCAAATGCAAATACCTAATATATACGAAATTGCAGGATGAAATTGTTGTACACGATGTATATGATAAAGAAGTAAGAATACATTATCATGCATATATAACATAATTTAATAAATTGCTCCACTAATGTGTGTGTGTGTGTGTGTGTGTGTGTGTGTGTGTGTGTGTGTGTGTGTGTGAGATTAACAAATCGTTGTAGAATGAGTCACTATATATATTTAATAAAATTGATATCAAATTCATTTATTATGTGGAAGCTACCCATTCATATATATATGATTACAATATAAATCTGTGAATATTCGTTAATACTTAAATTTAGGGATATAGGTTTTTATAACAAGCTCTATATAGTGATATACAAATATAAATAAATATTTGTTATATGTGTTTATTCAATATAAACAAATATAAGTGTTTAGATCTATATAGGTATATCCCAATACCTATTTAAATACCTATATCGCATATAACAAATGATATACAAATATAAATATTCAATAGATCATTGTATATATCGTTGTATCTATAATATTCATGTAATAGTGTATGCCAAATAAATTATAATAGTGTATGTAATATACATTTAATATTATATATATAAGTATATACACCGATCGATTCCATATATACGATATTTCTATAACATATACAAATCGTAGTTTTCCTATATAATGTTTATATCTATAACAATCACATAGATATTTATTTTCATAACTATAAATATTAAACTAGAATAATGGCGCCTACCTGGTAATGCTCCCACTTGGAATCGTTCTCCTCTATGTTCTTCCTTCTCCTTTATGCTCAACTATTCTCTATTTTCCCTATGTCGCACCTCCCTTTCCATTCTCTTCTTCCTTGAGCTGCGCCATACTCCTTTCTTCTATTCTTTTTTATGAGTATTGCCTTTTTTTTTAAAGCAGACTTCTTTTCTTTTATTTATTTTATCCATGATTTTATTTTTATTTTTCTATTTTTTTAAGAATCTTTCCTTAAATCGTTGACTTCTTCTTTTCTCCAATTTTCCTTGATAGCAAAAGTAAAAATCCTTGTTTTATTCTATTTTTATCACCACACCATTATTATATTTATTCTTATTTCCTATTTTTATATTTTTCAAATAAATTAATAATAAATAATTATTTAGTATAAATAATTAATCATAATTATTTGATAATAATGTTACTAATGTAGGTCATTAATATTCTCTTAATTTGAAATGGTAAATCGGATGTCTATTAAACCAATCACCAGCAAAATCAGACTACAACATTATGCATTTAACCTTACTCATAACATCCACAATGCAATCACACATGATGTATTCCACATTCAAGTATTAAATTGAACTAACTCACACTTAATTAATTTCTTAAATATAGATAACATAAAGAACATACCAATGTTAATAATTCAATCAATGCATATAATGAGTGCTATTTGATGTGGTGTGTGTAGGGTTCTAATTGTTTCTCTGTCATCCCCAAATAAATCCATCTATGTCACCCTCTTTGATGATGTTCTCCCTCTATCATACTCTGAGGGACGAGTCCTTCCTACATCAAACTCACAACAAGCAAGTACTTAGACCATAACACCATGACATATATATCATAAAATATTGCTGAAACAATAAGTCAACATGATCACAATGTAAAGAATATACACTTCAGCTAATACATAGTAATGAAATCATATAACTAAAGCAATATTTAATTATCCCATAATAACATAAAACTTATGGCTTAATCAAACAGTAATAAAATGAAATCACCAACTATAAATATCCTTAAATAATCAAGTAAGTTTGCTTAGTAGAAACTAGGGATGTAACAATCGTGATAAAAAATGATGAGATCACCACTAAATTAGTGATCTCACCAATTTCAAAGAAAATCATTGGTCAAATGGTAGGATCACCAAGTCAAATCACAAAATAACTAAAAATAATGAGGTTACCTTGCTAAATGGTGGGAACGCCTTGTGGAGTGGTGATATCACAAACTAGTGAGGAAAAATGACAAGGTCAATATGCTAAATGATGAGATCACTGAGAAAACAATGAGGTCACCATAAAGACCAAATGAGGTAGAGGAAAATAAAAAGGTAGATAAAATAATATTATTATAAGCCCAAAATTAGAAAAAAATAGATATACATGCTTAATTAGAGGGAAAATGAAGAAATGACTGACTTGGTTCCTTGAGTGGTGACTTGCATGAGCGAGTCAGGATCATTACGACGCATGATTGATGATCCTTACTACTAATTTAGTATGGTCCTATGAACTCCTTATGTATGAAAGAGATCTAAAATAGAAATTTGTGTAAATTTTTTGTTGAATTGTTCATGAATACTACATAGTTTCTCAACAATAGGATGAGAAGGTTTGGCCTTAGCTGGTATAGGGTTTAGTTTAGGATTAGAAGGCACATGGTTCAAATTTGGCTCATTATTGGAAGAAGGTAAATGGACTTGAAGGGTAACTCATGAGCATCTATTTATAATTATAATTTTTTGAGTTGGTAGGGAGTTATCACAATTAGAAGAATTGGGTGGTGGTCCAGAAATAATAACCCGCAAAAACCAAAGCATAATAGAATTGCTTAAACTTGGTGTGGTCTTATTTAAGGGAGAGGGTGATGACCCTAAAATAGACAAACCAATACTTTGAGAAGCTTCAAATGGTACATGAGGTTTGACTATAATGGTGGTGACATGATTACCAAAAATGCGCCCCACAATGTTATTATAATCATATGGCATAGTATTGTAGCCTAGGTTATTGGCATCGGTATCAGGATCCTAATTATGAAAATGTTGATTATGTTTCTGACATTGTCCTTGTTGGAGTTGGCCCTATCCTTGGTTTAGATTATTTCATCACTGTTGTTGATTTTGATTGGGAAATGGGTCTTTGCAAATGCCGATACCTTGATTGGTGTTCTAAGTTGCTTGTTTTGCTTCAATCTATTTTCTCTTAATCAAGTCTTAAATGAGATGCTTTAGTTGTACACATTGATAAATGACATGGCCAATAACATGAAGGAAATCATATAAATCATCTTCATAATACCAATCAAGTTTGGGTTGATCTTCAGGAAATGGTTTCAACACAGGTCAAATGATTAAATTAGCTACAACCAGCTTCTGAAATACCACCTCAATAGGTTCTTCGAGCTTTTTGAATGGTCTATATTTGTTGAATCCTCTGCATGGAGGAGCTCTCTATAAAATGGGTGGTGGATTATGTGTTAGGAATAAAATAGCTCTAATACTACATGTTAGGATCAATAAGCTGTATCCCATTATGCAAGCAAATAATGAATAAAAACAAGATATAAAAATAAGAGACAAGAGCAAACACATTACAAAAGAGATTACATGGAAAACCCTTGACAAAAATCAATAGAAAAAACCATGGGAAAAATGGCAGAGTCTAGATTTCATATTAATCACAACATCAACTTCTACTACTACAACAACTCCTCTAATAACTCCATTAGTGCTAACACACTAAACACTCAATGCTTACACCTGAAGCATTCAAGTTGTGAACCAAGCATAACATAGCCTACATGATCTAACCTTAAATAATGCAAGCACAAGCATACATGGATCCACTAACTGGATAAATTACAAAGGGAAAAATCATGCATATTTATGCATTTACAACAAGAGAGAAGATTAAGAGAAATAACCAAAAGAGAGGAGAAAATGTGCCATCCTATAGTGGGGAACATTATTCATGAATAAGGAACCATGTATCCCCCATGTGAAAATTCAAGGCTTGAATGGCATCTTCATGATGCACTTTGACCTTCTTCATGTACACCAAAATGTTATTCCCCACCTTGTATGTGACCTCAATTTGGAATAATAGACAATGTTCCCCACTTTTCCATGTGCATACTCATGAGTCAAAATATTCCTCAACTTTTGATTTCAATCAAAGGAGCCCATAGACAAAATGTGCCCCACAAGTACATGATTGAGTGGAATGATGAGATCCACTTTCCTTTTGTCTCCTACATGCATTCATAATTCATCCCATGTGATTAAGTGGAGAAATGTGCCCCATTTCTCTCTCTTCATCTTTTCAATAATAAAAGATTCATTATGGGGCATGCTACATCACCAAGGTGCCATCTCATAAGCATAATCACTGCTAACTCATCACTACCACCTCTCAAGCACAGTCACTGCCAACTCACCATTGTGAATAGTAATAACCACCTCATCACATGAATAGTGGCCATTAATAGTGACTTATGAAAAGTGGCATGCGAATAATGACTTCACATCCTAATATTCTCCCACTTGAAGTCAATATACATAGGCTTTGCCACACCTACGCATTCTTCCATCTAACTGCCAACCATGCTCTCTGCTACCCTGATGGAAACACAATAGAAGTTTTGTTGCACTACTAAAACTTCTCTATCCTAATTGGCTTTATCAACATCTACTCTTCCATAGTAAATTGTAGCATCTAAAGTGATAATTCACTTCTCCACACATAGACGAATCTTCCTATCAAGATTCTATCATGAACCACTCACAAGCCCCACTGCTTGGGAATATCCAGTCTAGTGCATATCATGGATTACACGAGGCTTCTTACTCCTGATGAATCTAATACACAAAACATAACATGCCTTCTCCTCCTTTAGGATGCTCTTGGGAAGACAACTAGCAATGCAAGAAGTGGGGTACTTCATTACTTTCTCATTCTTGTGCATCTCCATCCTTGGTTTGCTCTTCTTGTCACCTTCCTCTCATGTGTCCTAACTAACTAAGCCATGAAAATAGTGATCATATTAGGGCTTGCATCCAAAAATTCAATAACTTATACTAAACACTTTATCTCTTCATGAAGGTACTAAATATCCTGTACTATATGTGTGATACTTGCACCAACCTATATAATGACTTATTCAATATACAAACTAGTAACACTTTTACCCCATCCATCTATCTATCTCTCCCTAAGAAAGATCACCATGTAGGAATCACGTTATTCCAACTCCTTGAACAAAAAATAGTGCACGTAACACTCTTAATAGTAGTCAAGAGAGAAGATCTCATAAAAGTCAAAACTAGACTTCTCCACATAATCACCAAGCTATCAACATGACACAAGTGGACTAATCATAGCTCTAGGGAAGTCATCGCACTACTCAGTTCACCAATGCACCTACCAAGTTTTTAATCCTTGAGAATGCATCCAAAATGCATCATGCTCTACCAAATATTTCTAAAACACCGACTCATGTGCCTCCAATGTTATTCCATGCATCAGTCTTCTCCTTCCAGGAATACTAGGTCTCACTTTAGCATCTACATCTTCTTTTTCCTCATCCTTAACTACTTCAAACCAAGTATGACTTCAAGTTTATTTGTACTTCCTTATTTTTCATGGATTTTTGTCATCTACAACATCTCAACTAACAAACTGTGGTTAGTAGGATACCACATCATACACTCCTTATTTCTTGCCAAGAACTATACTTGCTTGATTTCAAATCAAGCCTAGATTTTGATTTGTGCTTTAAATTTAACCCTCTTACAGGGCTTACTTCTGGCTAGCATCACATCACCTTGAGTAATCTTTGATGTTGGTGTTATTGTTGTACTAGTTACTTAATCGCTACATAGTCGATACAAGGAGCCATGAGATACTCCTTTTGCTACCACTAGGGCTCATTTAGATATTATGCATTTACTATTCCCAAAGGTACAAAAATACTCTAGCTCATCCATCCTCTTAATAGACATCATATTCTTCTTCAACATAGGAACATGATGCACATCTTTCAACATTTTAATTCTACCATCATGTAGTTTGATCCTTGTATCCCCTCTTCTCATGATCTCTAATGGATGATCATTAGCTATATAGATAGACTCTCCACTACATGGTTGGTTACCCACAAAGCAATCTCTATATAGAGACATGCAAAAAGATGTACCTAAGTCCAACACCCAAGTATTATCGCTTGAACTACTACTAAGGTAGAAAACTGCATGTGTTGCCACTTCCTCTGAATCTAATGTGCTAGCCTAAATTGAAGGTGGATTTTGATTTCCATCCTTCTCCTCATTCTTCAAATGCCAACAATCCTTTTGCAAGTGTCATAAATTTCTGTAATGCAAGCCCTTGGTCTTCTGCTTGGGTCTTCTAGACTTTGATCTAGATGGTTATCTCCCTTGTGTGCTCTTCTCAATGGATCCCCCTCTCACAACCAATGATTCATTACTTGAGGATGCACTAGAAGATATTATTGTCATCTCCTCTCCAAACAAGGCTACAACCACATCATCAAACTTAAGAGCTCCAAATGATGAATTATTGATGATCGCCACCACATGATCTCATCTATTAGGGAGTAAACATAACAAGGTGATTACCTTGTCCTCATCTTCCATATTCACATTGATGGAGACTAACTTGCTGACAATAGTTTTGAAGTCATTCAAATGAGCAGTAATTGATGAATTTTTCTTCATTCTCAAACTAGATAAATGCTTCTTCAAGAATACTTTGTTTGTTGCTGACTTTATCTGGTATAGGTTGTTTAACTTCTCCCATAACTCCTCTACAATATTCTCCTTATTAATATTAAAGAGCACAAATTCTGCAAGACAAAGACAGATTGTATAAATCGCCTTCCTATCCATCTTACTCTAATATTCATCTGTCATACTGCTAGGTTTGCTTGCAATACCCTTTAAGGCTGGAGTTTGGTCATTTTGTACAAAGAGATCTTCCACCTTTAAGTCCCATAGGGTGAAATTTATGCCATCAAAATTCTCTACTTCAAATCTAGTTATTCCTCATGTCATTATAGTAGCTCCCACTTGCACACAACTCCCTTACAACAAAAAAAACTCAAACATAAGAGGTTTTCACAAGACCCTAACTCTGATACTAGATGTTAGGAATAAAATAGCTCTAATAGTAAATGTTAGGATCAATAAGCTATATCCTACCATGCAAGTAAACAATGCAAAAAAAACAATCTAAAAAAATAAGAGACAAGAGGGAACACATTACACAAGTGATTACATGGAAACCCTTAATAACAAGCAAGGGAAAAAACCATAGGTAAAATGGTAGCTTTTAGACTTCATATTAATCACAACATCAACTTCTTCTAATACAACAACTCCTCCAATAACTCCTTAAGTGCTAACACACTAAGCACTCAATGCTTACACCTTAAGCATTCAATGTTGGGGGAGGGTGGAGGTAAATCCAAGAACAAACACACCTATTCTAATTCCACCCGTTAGGATCTTGCTCCTCAAAAAGAGCACAGTATGATTACCAAATATAAGCAATTGAATATGCGGAAATAACCAGAAACACAAGTAACTAGAATTCACCAATAGCACAGAATATGAGAGACAATACACTATCTTGTATTAACACTATACAGAAAAGAATACATCAAAGAGCCGCCACACTCTTTCACCTTACAGAGATTCACCACACCTCAAGTGTACAGTAATTCTTCTCACACACACTCTCCTACACAAAAAACGGTTCCAACAACCAACTCACACACATAATTGGTGTTCACCTCACCAACCAGTCAGTAATAACCCTGCCGGTACACCAAGCACTCTATACCACTTCAAGCTGATCTCTCATGAACCTGCAACCTGCAATTCAAAGACCAAACTTACATGTAGATCCCCAATGAGCTTGCAACAACCTGCAACTCACAGATCTTACAACTAGAAGGAACTCTTCCTTTCTATCTCATGCCTTAAACAATACATGCCAATGGGTCTATAAATAGATCCCTAACTCAAACAATAACTTAGACTCTTAATTTAGACAATTATCCTCACAGCCCAAGACTCTGGTTGGTCTTAACATGCAAACTCATCATTCACTTAACTAACTGTCTGTGAAACGAACACTTCTGGAACACACAGGCGACCGACGTCGGTCCCTGCTTGTCTGGTTCTGCCGACGTCGGCCGACTTCCTGCCGTCGCCGGTGGCCTTCTGCACTGGTCTCTACCGACGTCGGTCCTGCTGCCGACGCCGGTTCCTTTAGAACTCAGCAACCATCTGTTCCTCAGTTTGCAAAGGTTGAAGCTTTTAGCTCCACAACCTAACAATCTCCCACTTGGAGATAAACAGTTGCAACCTGTACCTGTACCTGTACACCGTCTAGTTTGTTTCCTTGGCTTTGTATCCCTCCTCAAGATCACTCTTGAAGACCAACCACCACAAAATACGTGGTGCAAAATCTGTCATCCAAATTACCTGCCACATCCGCATCTACAACCATGTAGAAAAAGAACTTGACCCTGCATAGCATGTGCACCTGCTGCTGGTCCCACTGAACTGCCCTTCAGTATTACTTTCTCGGATTGACTCCAAACTTGTGAAAACTCCCACTGCTTGGGAAAACTCAGGTTTAGTACATACCATGCACTCAACCTCATTATGTGAATCAAGACACCTGTTCTATGAACTGTCTAACCATCGGCGTGCTAACCGGCTTCACACAATCATCCTGAAACAAAGTCAACAAGACCTCCATGTCTCTAGAACACACTCATGCCAAAGAATCTTGCTGCTCCCAGATTCTCCATGACACACACCTGAACTAGCTTTACCTTTAGTTCAGCGATACCTGTATATGTAACCCTGCAACAAGCACATCATACAGAAAATGGGATAATGTAGCTAATATTATCCAACCTGGTAAAGAGAAACACAATGATCAAACCTCCATTGCCCTGCAGCTAAAACAAGATCATATACCCTGATCTTCCATCTCACGTTTCCATTTCTGCTCTTCTTCATCCTTAACATCCATTCGTCTCTCAGTGCTTAATTCCAGCTGGCAACACTACCCAAAACACCTGTTTGGTTCTCCTCCAAGGAATCACATCCTCATCCATGCCAAGCTCCCACTGTTTCTTGGATCTACCTGTTCTGCTTCTTCAACAACTTCCTGGTTCTATACCATAAGTGAGCAACAAGTAGTGTAAAGAAGGGAAATGATGAATTTAAGAACTTACTTACACCTTCAGTCCTCCATATGGGCGCTTGAGACTTCATGACAACTCGCTGTCCACCCAAAACTCGTCTCAATAATCGATGCCGGTCACATCTCAGTCTACAGCCGACCGATGTCGGTTCCCTGCGACTGCCTCCCTGCCAACGTCGGTTTCCCCTGGCCGACGCCGGTCTCTGTCTGCCCCGAGTCACTGACGTCGGGCTGCACATAGCCGACGTCGGTCCCTGTCTGGACACCGATGCTAGTTTTCCTGCCGACGTCGGTCTCTGTGTTTTTCTTGTGAGACCTGACTTTTTCCCGCGAGCTCTTTTTGGATCAAACCCTTGTCCAAATCACCCTTGCTATGCTCAGAATTCCTCTGCACCTTGTGCTGAACTCTGTCCGTCACTTTCTCCTTGAAAACCAAGGCTTTCCTGTTCTTGTCACTAACATCGGATTCCTCAAGAAACCTTACCTTCTTCTTCTGCATACAGAAACCACGATCCATGCCTTCCAAATCCGAAAGCATACTCTTTGACTCAAGAACCAGCATCTCCTTCTTATCTATGTGACCAAGCCTATTAGGCCACATCTCTGAATCTACAGCTGAAGTAGATAACCCAAAAAGAGAATCAGTAAAACAAGTAGATAGATAAAGCGTACCTACTTTTTTACCTCTAGCTACAACAAGTGTACCCTTGGTAACCTTCCAAGAGTCCGCTGTGAGAGTTACTGTGCAACCCTCTTCACCCAAACTTCTAACAGAAATCAAATTCCGCTTCAGAACTGGGACATGCATGACCTCCTTTAACACCCATGTGTCACATGTCTGCAATTTCAGCTTCACTTTACCTTTGCCAACAATCTGACAAGGCTTACCATCCCCTACACAAGTTTCTCCAAAGTCTCCCTGGACATACTCATGAAAAAATTCCCTATGTGGAGATGCATGAAAAGAGGCACCAGAATCTAATACCCAAGATTCTACTTTATCCAAAGAACATACCAGAGCATCCTATGCAACGTAACCCGCAACATCTGCTTCTTCTCCATGTCCTTCATGATGATCTTCACCCAATCTGCAATCTCTCTTTAAGTGCCCTTGCTTTCCACATTTCCAGCAGGTTATTCTGCCATACTTGGACTTGGATATTTTGCCCATCTTCGACCTTGATCTCCCACGCTCTGTCTTCTCTCTTGGCCTTCCTCTTCCTTCAACACTCAAAGCATCTCCAGATGATTCACCTATGCTTTTCCTGCGTATCTCTTCATTCAAGATCACACTCACAACATCATCCACTTTTAAGACTTTTGAAGGAGACACAGTATTAGAAACTGCCATTACCAAACCTTCCCAACTTTCAACAATGAACACAAGATTAAGAGAGCTCTAAGTTCATCATCAAATACAATATTAACTGAACTTAACTGGTTTACCAAACCATGGAAATCACTAAGATGGCTATGAACAGATCCACCTTCCAACATTTGCAAATTAAATAAACGCTTCATAAGAAATACCTTATTTGAAGCCGAGGGTTTTTCATACAAATTTGCCAAAGATTTCATCAACTCCACCGTTGTCTTACACTGTGATAAGCTAGAAATCACAGATGATTCAAGACTCAATCTAACAGATCCCAGAGCCTTACGATCAAGAACCTCCCATTCTTCATCTTTCATATCCAAGGGTTTGCTAGCAACCCCACCCAACGGTAAGTACAAATCTTTCTGATACAGATAGTCCTCAATCTGCATCCTCCATAATTGGTAGTTCTTGCCATTAAACTTTTCCATTCGTAGTTGACTGTTTTCTGCCATTGCTCAACTCCCACTCAAACAGAAACCCTGTGAGTACCTGTAATCAAAACACACTACCCAGATCTACACCAATCTGTTAGTATCCCAACCAAAAGCTCTGATACCACTTGTTGGGGGAGGGTGGAGGTAAATCCAAGAACAAACACACCTGTTCTAATTCCACCCGTTAGGATCTTACTCCTCAGAAAGAGCACAGTATGATTACCAAATATAAGCAATTGAATATGCGGAAATAACCAAAAACACAAGTAACTAGAATTCACCAATAGCACAGAATATGAGAGACAATACACTATCTTGTATTAACACTATACAGAAAAGAATACATCAAAGAGCCGCCACACTCTTTCACCTTACAGAGATTCGCCACACCTCAAGTGTACAGTAATTCTTCTCACACACACTCTCTTACACAAAAAACGGTTCCAACAACCAACTCACACACAGAATTGGTGTTCACCTCACCAACCAGTCAGTAATAACCCTGCCGGTACACCAAGCACTCTATAGCACTTCAAGCTGATCTCTCATGAACCTGCAACCTGCAATTCAAAGACCAAACTTACATGTAGATCCCCAATGAGCTTGCAACAACCTGCAACTCACAGATCTTACAACTAGAAGGAACTCTTCCTTTCTATCTCATGCCTTAAACAATACATGCCAATGGGTCTATAAATAGATCCCTAACTCAAACAATAACTTAGACTCTTAATTTAGACAATTATCCTCGCAGCCCAAGACTCTGGCTGGTCTTAACATGCAAACTCATCATTCACTTAACTAACTGTCCGTGAAACGAACACTTCTGGAACACACAGGCGACCGACGTCGGTCCCTGCTTGTCTGGTTCTGCCGACGTCGGCCGACTTCCTACCGTCGCCGGTGGCCTTCTGCACTGGTCTCTGCCGACGTCGGTCCTGCTGCCGACGCCGGTTCCTGTAGAACTCAGCAACCATCTGTTCCTCAGTTTGCAAAGGTTGAAGCTTTTAGCTCCACAACCTAACATTCAAGTTGTGAACCAAGCATAACATAGTATATAGGATACAAACTTCAAGCATGCAAGCACAAGCTTGCATGGATCCACTAATTGGATAAATTACAAAGGGATATCTCATGCATATTTATGCATTTACAACAAGAGAGAGTAATAAGAGAAAGAACTAAGAGAGAGGAGAAAATTCACCATCATATAGTGGGGAACATTATTCATGAATAGGGAACCATGTCTCCCTCATGTGCAAAGTCAAGCCTTGAATGTCATCTTCATGATGCACTTTGACCTTCTCCATGTGCACTAAAATACTACGCCCCACCTTGCATGTGACCTCAATTTGGAATAGTAGACAATGTTCCCTACTTTCCCATGTGCATACTCATGAGTCAAAAGATTCCTCAACTTTTAACTTCAATCAAAGGAGCCCACAAACAAAATGTGCCCCACAAGTACATGCTTAATTGGAATCATGAGATCCACTTTCTTTTTGTCTCCCACATGCATTCAAAAGTCATATCATGTGACTAAGTGGAGAAATGTGCCCCATCTCTCTCTCCTCATCTTTTCAATAATAAAAGATTCCTTGTGAGCCATGCCACATCACCAAGTTGCCATCTTATAAGCATAGTCACCACCAACTCATCATTGCCACCTCTCAAACATAGTCACTGCGAACTCACCACTATGAATACTAATGCCACCTCATCACATGAATAGTGACCCATGAATAGTGACTTCACATCATAATATTAGGGTGTGCATTTTGAGCTAGCATAACTTGCACTATTTGTACATGCCATAATTTTGTTACTCCATTACCCACCATGTTCTTATTTTTATTAAAAGTTTTAGGCTTCTTTGTATTATTAGCTTGAATAGTTGTTTGAGTCTGATTGAATGTTTGACCCTATGAATATATTTTCATGAGGCCTTTGGTAATAAGTGATTTCTTGATCTGCACACCCTTATCAATGGTTTCCTTGAATGTGTTGGCAGAAGCAAGCCTTAGATTATGGGCCACCTTGCGGTGTAGGTTCTGTGTAAAGATATCAACTAGCTTCATGTCTGGCAAATTGTGTTTAAAGTGACCAACCAGTGCTCTCCACTATTATAGATATGTCACAAAGCTTTCCCCATATATTTATCTCACTTTACATAAGTCAACCACTATCAAATTATGCTCAATATTATAGGAAAAATGGTTAATAATTTTTTCTCATAAATCATTGAAATTTGTTACCGATCCTTTAGGTAATTTTAGGAGCCAATCTAATGCTTGTCCAGTCAAGCTACATTGAAATAAGCGTAGTAGATAGACATTATTGTAAGCTACCTCTTAGCATACCACGAAGAAGGCTTGAATATGTTCTTTAGGATCACCCTTCCCTTTATATTTATCAAAATTTGGTGTCTCAAAATAAGGTGGAAAAGGTACTTGAAGAATGTTCAAGTCGAATAGACAAGGACCTATCTCATTGAACTTATATTTATTGATCTGATTTTTTGTTTCAAGCTTCATGATTATCTCCTTCATTGAATTCCACTCTTGCATATTTGATGCATTTATTGGTGGAAAGTAATTTTGTCGAGGAAGAATGTACCTCCTTATGTGGTCCTATTAGGTATATGGACCCTTTGTCTAGAATTTTGATTTTGGCTCATCCTTAGATGGGAATAAGTTTGATAATGTTGGTTTAGAGGATTTTGTTGCTGATTCCTATATGTTTGATACTAATTCTCATGATTTATTGTTGTGAACTATAAGTAATTTGCTTGTTTTGTGGTATTTATTATTGGTTTACCAGAGGGCATTATTATTGCTAGTTTACAAGGAGAACTTGTTGTATTTGAGAGGAAATCGATAAAGTGTTGTTTAAAATACCCCCAACCTATGATTTTGATGGGTCTTTAGCAATGTGTTGTTGTGATTGGGTAAAAGTCTCCTGATGGTTAAATAAAATATGTTTCTTATTAAGTGAAACTTGTTGTGAAGTATCTATGGGTTTATTCTATTTAGGAGAAGCCACAAGGTCTACATCAGATGTAAGATTGGCTAGTTTTTTTTGCATTTGTTTTAATGATGGTTCTAACTCCATGAATGTAGTATTATCGACTGAAGTGGTAGCCAAAGAAGTTGTTAAGTCTACAACAAGTTGATCAACATACCATTGACTAAATTGTTGTATTTTGGTCGCAAGATTTTGCTCACTTAGGGGGAGTTTGCAAGTGAGCCTTTCCCTTTGCTAGAAGAGGCAATGTTTGGCTTTATGATACGAGTAAGAGGTTGCTTCTCTAATCAAACAAGTGTATGTAATTACTCCATTGGGAAATTAGGTGGAAGTCTAGCTCCTTATTCTATCAACCTTAAGAGAGATTCATCTTTATCCTCTATAGGTTGGTGTTTGAAGTAACCCTGTTTAGATCCTACCATAGTTTAGATGTCCTTAAACATGATGAGGTGTTCTCCCCCATCATAAAAATTATCCTCCTCACAAATAGGTTCGTAAGAGACCCCACTACGAGTATACCTTTGCATGTTTGACAACGAGTTCCTATGTTTATAAAATATTTCAAATTTTAGATTTGCAAATGTTAAAAGGTGTTTGGAGTATAAGATCAAATAGATACAAGGTATATTCGAGTCTAGAATAAGAAAAAAATGCCAAAAAGTTTCAAAATTAGAAGAATAAAAATAAGTCCTAAGAATATTTGACCTTGGTTGGTCAAAATCAACAATCAAAGGAATGTAGAATGACCTTGGAGCTTAGGGTGCAGGTTAGCATAATAAAACCTAAGTTCGAAGTATGTTGGTATCATAAAAATATGAGTGTGATTGTGGTAAGTCATGATAAACAAATTAGAAGAAGGCTCAAGTGATCCAAGAATCTTTGGATGTATGATAACACATGAAATCCTAAGTATAAAATAAAAAACAAATGGGAAGCACAACGGTGCCCAATAGAAAATAAAGTCAAATGGTAAAATAACTTAAGAGTGTGAGTGAACATAAGATAACCTAAGTTTGAATAAGAATAATGAGTAGCGCATAGACAAAAACATTTCAAACCAAACAGAAGACTAAGTTACTCAAGCCAAGCATAAAAGGTGAACCGCCCAACCCCAAGTTGTAGGCAAGACTTTGACGTAGACTAATCGTGTTTTGGGTTAGAACTTAGAAAGGTAAAAGATTTTAAATTTATACTAAAGGACCTTATATCTCGAAGTGATGAATAGTCTAAACCTAAATGGATATCATAATGATGCCTTTTGGAGACACAAACACAAATGGTTTGATTCATTTTTAAACAAGGCTAAAATGTTTTGAATTAATTTGACTAGCGTAATGCCTCTTTGTTCAAAATATGGTGTCTAACATGTGTTTTGTTTTGGCATACACACCCAAATAGTTGTAGACTCAAAATTATTCAAGTAAACAAGAATAAGGTCCTATCTTAGAAACTGATAAGTTTGATTTGTACCATTAAACTCCGTCGATATACTCCTTGAGAGGAAATAATTTGTTAATCTAATAAATTTAGATGCACATGAAAAGTAAGGTTTTTAGACCCCCTCTTCTCTCAAGAAATTGTATGATGGCATGGAAATTCGAGCTACTTACCTTGTATTAATAGTACTTCATGACAAATGGGGTTTGCCTAAAAACTATAAGTTTTCATCGATCTAGATGGTCTCATATGTGTGATTAACACTAGGGCGCAACATGTCATTTGGATCCAAGATAATCAAATTATTGTAAAAAGGTCTTATCCTTTTTACAACCACTATATCTATCATATTTTTTAGTATAGCACAATGTTCGAATTAGGCCATTATTTTGAGGTAGATATTATTAACGGAGTTAATTTAATCACTCAAACTAACATCCCAATAAGTCACCCTCAATTTGTATTCCCTACTGTGGAATGGGGTTGGAATGATGGTAAGAGATGAAATCTCGAGTCAATAATCCCCTAAAGAACTTATGGAGAGGTGATGAAATCCCACCCATAAGCCAAGTGCATGAAAGAAATAAAACCAGGACTTTAAAGGTCATTTTTTGGATCACCCAAGTTATTCGAACTTGGGGAGAGCATAGTCGACATTCCTTCTAGGCTTTGGACTAAGCGACAATATAATGAACAAAGTGATTTTGGGTCACCCAAGTTACCTAAAGGGGATGGGGGAGAGCATATGTGCAAAGTCCAGTTTATAAGAAAACAAATCAAACAATAAATAATAAATAAAAATAAAAGCTCTTAAGAATACTTACTCAAGGATTTGTGTTCATTTTAAAGTACTAAGTGAAGTGTGAAATGAAGTTTGCATTTGTTGTTGTAAAATTAAATTAACAAAGTGTTTTAATCCTAAAAAATAGAGTTTTTAGTAGTCAAGCAAGTATGTAGGATATCTAAAGGAAACTGAAGCTTGTCACTTTTAACTTATTAGATTTTGACACAGGGCAACCTCATCATTTTGTAGAACTATCTTGTTGTTCTATCAAGTGATCCCACCATTCTACAGAACGATCCCACTATTTTATAAAGCGATCCTACCATTCCACATAAAAATAAATATACTATAAATTTGGTTCAAGATGATCTCGTTGATAAGTAGATGACCCCACCATTCCACAAGTTGATATTACTAATACACAAGTCAATCTCATCAATCTATAAAATATAAGCAATTAATAGAAAATCATAATAGTCAGTCTCATCATTTGCATTTGTGACATTGTTGTTTCTCAGGGCAACCTCATCATTCCACATGTTGATATTGTTAATGTTGACGATCTCATCGTTTGGTCCAAAAAACTAAAAACGTGAAAATTAGAATAAAAAATAGCAAAACAACATCAAAATATGGTCTAAATGTGTAATTAAAAAGATAAAAAGGCCCCTAAAGGGGTTTGTAACATATGTGTTCCCACTGGGCATGCTAAAATGTAGAATATGATTACAAAGTAGGTTAGTTTATGCATTAGTAAGGAAATCACAATAATAAGCTAAAAGAACCTAACATGCTAAGCCCACTCCCTCGAGGGGTGATGTCAATTAAATCAATAAATTAATGAGGAAAGAAAGACAAACAATACCCTCCCAAAGTGGATCTCCTTCAAAAACAATCCATAAACATGTTTGTGCCTAGATTTGGTGCTCTAAATCTTTGTTAATGCGGTTGGACAAGCACCGCCATCAACCAATGGCTTTGGCTCCTTGATTGGTTAATTTGGAGAGATTAGTGAAGCTCTTCTAGCAATATTTTTGCATAGGTTGTTTGCACTAAAAATATTAGTTCTTTTGAAGCTATTCCTACATAATAACATTACACAATAAAATCTTAAATGTTATGGCCATGGCTCACGTATTTATAAGTTTTCTAAGAATGTTGAAAATCAACCATGACCATCCATCTTAAAATCAAGATGTGAGGCCAAGGGTTAATTCAAATTTTTAGGATAAAGCAATTAATATTTTTGAATAAGGGAACATTAATAAGGCATGGATGGCCTTAAACTTGATATTTATCTCAATTAATGCCTAGTGTTTGACACCCTTTTGATGATGTCATGGGTGAGGTCATGTCCCAAATATTTTAAATTATGAATTTCCAATAATATATATTTAATAACTTTACATGAATTTTCCACTTAAGCTCTTAATCTAATTTGATTTTCTTAATGACTTAGTAATTTGAAATTCTTGGAAATTGGTCGCATGTTTAATCAAAATGGTAAAAAATGTTGATTTACTTGGTCACAATTTTGACCAAAGTTGAATCAGAGAATGATAATAGTTGCGAATGATGCATTGCCTCATTTAGGGATATATAGGCACAAATTGGCACTTGCATGTGATGTGTGCAAATAAATTAGAGTGTTTAAATGGTTTATAATGATAATTTGCTTGGTCATAAACTTGATGCAAAGTGAATTGGAAGAAGATAACGATTGCATAAAATTCATGACCCCATTCAGGGATACACAAGCGCAAATCAAAACCTACACATGATGTGTGCAGATGAATTAGAGCATTTCAATGGTATTGGTCCATACTGTGTGCTATTGTAGAATGTCATTGAGATTAGAAATTTTAGCATAACAGTGATAATAATTGGATGTCTACATTATCAAGGTGTGAAGTCACTAAAATGCAACCAAGTAGAACACCAAAAAATTAGATAAAACAAACTAAAAACAAGGTCAAAAATCAACTTTTTAAGCTTTTTAAGAGTGTTGAAGTGCTCTTAAGATGAATGTGGGGTGAGTTGTCCCACTGGACATGTCATTATGCATCCTAGGATTATGAGGAAGATGTTAGTTTCTCTTGTTAGTAGATAAACCCAAAAAACAAATTAATGACAACTAGCATTACAACCCTGAGACTTAGGGTGAACAAATTAACAAACAAAATAAAAGACAAAAAGAAGACAAAATTAAACACCTTCACATTCCTTAACAATTCAAATTGCTTGTTGGCATGAGAGTGGTTTATGCTTGGTTTGTGGACAATGGAGTCTTTATCGATGCAAGTGCTTCATGGGCGACATCTCCCCTTATTCACAAGTGGTTTGGCTTTGGCATGAGTTAGTTACGTGAGTATCCTCTTACAAATTTTGCATAGTAAGTGTGCACCTTTTTTTTTAGAATGGTCATGGCACTTGTATTTATAGTTTTCCTGAAATGAGGAGGATCTATCGTGACCATTCAATTTAATATCTAGATGTGTGGCTCACAATTAGCCCAATTTTATAGGCAAAAGGCTTTAAATGTTTCAATTAATATTTGGAAGAATGGAGCAATTAATAGGCATGGCTTGTCATTTCATATATTTATTTTCATTAACTTTTTGAGTGTTTGCCAACTTTCAAGGTGATATCATGATGATGTCACGACCCAATGTTTTGCATTTATACATTTTTATTTTTAGATATCCACTAATTGAATATGGATTTTTCACTTATGCATTTAATTGAGTTTAATCAATTAAGTGAATCCAATTAATCTTTTGGCCATTTATAGAAGTTGGTTAAGTGCCCCACTCAATTAGTCAAAAAAGTCAGTTTGTTTGGTTGTAACTTGACTGGGGATGAATCCGTGAAAGGTTATCATTGTATTAGGGTAATACCCTAAATGGGGAAGCTTTGACATGATTTTGGGCATTTATGTTTGATGTGTGGATCAATTTAGGTGTTTAGGTGATTTTTAGGCTTATTTTGCATTATTTGTTAGAAATTGGTATGATATTCAATTAGACATGAAATGTAGCCAAAGCAGAGTGTCTACACCAGCAATAACAACCCATTCTCATTAAGTGAACATAAATTTATGTAGGAATAAAAAACATCAAGAACATTATAGCATAGATCATGCAATTTGTGAAGTGTCTCCATGTAATTCGACATTGTTGGGTCATTTTATGATCCAAAGTTGTAGGTTGTTTATTTAATTATTTAGTTTTTTGGGGTAATTGAAACCCGTTAGTTGGTTTTTTATAACCGAATCCTACAAGCTTTTTAAAGATAACATATGTACAAAAATAATTAATGCTTTTATATTGAATACATTTTTATATAAATTCCTCTAATGTTATCGATTCAACAGTGGTATCAGAGCCACAACAAGAAACAAAAGGAGGATTGAAGAATAACTTTACACTCTGAAGCATGGAAACATCAGTTTTTTAACTTCCAGAGGCATGTGACATTTGAGATGAGATATACAACATGTTTCTTTATGGCGTAGTGAAATGGATAAAGACTAGAGGTGAAGAGAAATGATTGTGCCACATGTTGAAATAATTTTTGTCTGGTATCCACAAACTCATAGTTTCCTCCAAACAGAAGGTATAACAAAAAAATGCCCAACAAATTTTGGCATATTGCATATTGTTGAGAGCAACATCAATATTCTTTTAACTATTATAATTAGCTAGGTTTGATTGTGTTGAAGCTCTCAACTTCAAGGTGATTCATTACCCTATATGGCACACTGAAGAGTTTTAGAATGGTGCAATAAACTAAATTTAGCATAGTATATATGTACTACTGTTGAATGGTAATACAAACTTTGAAGAGGATCTAAATACTACGACACAACATCTAATGATATAAAGATTTGGCCATAGAGATCATACAAAAATATTTTTGACCTATATGATGCTACACTGTAACCAAAATTAATGCAAAAATCATAAAAGCCAAACAATTTTACTAAAGGGTTTTCATCTATTTGTTTTACTCTCATTTTGTGGGATCCTCCAGACAAAGGAAGCAATCAAGGAAAAATAAGAATGACATAATCTTATTTCACGGTGGTGAAATTTTTTCACATACATATATTTTTATTTATTTATTTTCACAACTGTGAATTAAGGAATATATCAAATGTCTTTCTAATGTATCCCATGCAAGTTTGAAGGTAAGTTGGATAATTGAGTTTTATTAGTCACTTTCACAAGAGGTGGTCAAGATTTCAAAACCCATTACAGATATAAGGGTGTAACAAGATCATTTTTTTTGTGACCTTTACTTCGATAGGTCCCTAGATATATTTCTATTGTATTTTTGAATCCACTTACGAGGGTTAAGGCAAAGCCCCAAGTAGCATTCATTTTTCATGTCATTATATTTATTTGTGATCATGGCAAAAATTTTAAGCTTAATCTCTAAAAATGACTGATTAACACCTAAAAACTACAAAGAATGGAGTTTACAAATGGAAAACACACTTATTTTTAATGATTTATGAGAAATAATAGAAAAAGAAACCACACCACCCACTAAACCCACCCAACTGATTGAGTGCCAAAAGCATGATAAACATGCACTTGCACTATTAAAATCATCCTACACTGCATAGGTGAGTATTCACATTGAAGCTGTTAAATTTGGCACATGAAAAACATGGAAAGCATTAAAAGAAATATTTATATGACAAAAAACCTGCATATTAGAAAAATATTCTTCTTATGTAACTTTTAAACAATAAACGGGTAGATGATTAAGACGTTTTAGAATATATTTCATGGATGAAGACATTGAAATAAGAATATTACATGACAGGTGGAAAAATCGATGATGGCATGCTTATTTCCATCACATTAAATGGTCTCAGTTCTGCATACATCAACTTTGTCAAAATGTTACAGCTTAGTGATAAGCTGAATGGTGCAACATTTAACTCTATTTGTGAGCTACTGACTCATCATGAACGACATTTTACAAAAAATAAAAGTAATCCTACTAAAGAGGCTCACTATACAAAGGTCGTGTCACATCATAGAGATCATCATCATGTATAAAGGTAGTTTCAGAAGCATTATATGAAACACTCTCTAAGACACTCTCCACATTATTCTATATAGTCTCCACAATGTTCTCACTGACACTCTCTAAGATCTTCAAAATACAAACATCACCATAGGCACTCTTCTCACTCAATGGTTCTTCCAATGATTCATATTATTATGGATCTCATTGGCACAAGAAATAGCCCATATGTTTCAAATGTGGTGGTATTGGACATCTTGTAGATGTATGTCCTTCTTGATGACTCCACTCTCCACATAAAAAGAGAGTTGAAGCCAATTATGTGGATCATTCTAGGGGTAGATCTTCCAATGATTCAAATTATTATGGATCTCATCATCATAGGGAAGAGTCTAGATGTTTCAAATGTGGTGGTATTGGATATCTTGCAGATGTATGTCCTTCTCGATGACCCCACTCTCCACACAAAAAGAGAGTTGAAGCCAATTATATAAAACATTCTAGTGGTAGATCTTCTAGTTATTCCAACTATTTAGGTTATTATAACACTTCCTCTGATCAGGAGGCATCCTATATGGCCCTGATGGACTTGAAAACCTGTTTTGAGTGATCGGTGATTCACCTGTCTTGTGTGAGCTACTATGATCAAGACAATGACATGGATTAGACAAGATTGTTTGATTTTGTTTTTCTTGATGCATGGCTTCTCACCTCTCACCTAATGAGGGGGAAGATAAAACATTAGTTGGTTTTCGATCAATCATCGGTGATAGTATGAGTTGATAGGGGTTTCTACCACCAACAATGTTGATCAAAGGTTGTCAGTATTTGTTGGCCATTAGGGAGATGTGCCATACATAATACAGGCTAGTTACTTGGACTAGCTTCTATCAAGAGCCTTATGTGGATCAATGTAGTTGGATAGGCTTTGATCATGTTCCATTATAGTATGGTATGAATGATCATAGGGGATGAACATACTTTGATCATGTTCATTGTCTTTTTATACCACAACTCATAGGGCAAGCTTCTTTATGGAGCGACATCAATTTTGATCAGTTCCTGGAGGCACAATACACCAGTTGCAGTTGCTTCAGAGCTTCTTTGACAACTTCAGAGTCATTGCTCTAGTTCTTTCATCTTCTATACCCCTTTGGATTAAGGGGGAGTTTGTTGGGTTATTTTATGATCCAAAGTTGTAGTTTGTTTATTTAATTATTTACTTTGTTTATTAGGTTAGTTTTTTGGGTTAATTGAAACCTGTTAGTTGGCTTTCTATAACCAACTCCCGTAAGTTTTTTAAAGATTACGTATGTACAAAAATAATTAATTCTTTGATATTGAATACATTTGTATCTAAATTTCTCCAATATTATTGATTCGACAAACACTTATCTCATGAAACTACCGAATTATAACCTTCCCTCGTCTCTTGCATGGTCAATGGTCACAATATTCCTGAAGGCACAATACACCAGTTGCAGTTGCTTCAGAGCTTCTTTGACAACTTCAGAGTCATTGCTCTAGTTCTTTCATCTTCTATACCCCTTTGGATCAAGGGGGAGTTTGTTGGGTCATTTTACGATCCAAAGTTGTAGTTTGTTTATTTAATTATTTACTTTGTTTATTAGGTTAGTTTTTTGGGTTAATTGAAACCGGTTAGTTGGTTTTCTATAACCAACTCCCGTAAGTTTTTTAAAGATTACGTATGTACAAAAATAATTAATTCTTTGATATTGAATACATTTTTATCTAAATTTCTCCAATATTATTGATTTGACAAACACTTATCTCATGAAATTGCCGAATTACAACCTTCCCTCGTCACTTGCATGGTCAATTTTTCTTGATGCATGGCTTCTCACCTCTCGCCTGATGAGGGGGAAGATAAAACATTAGTTGGTTTTCGATCAATCATCGGTGATAATATGAGTTGATAGGGGTTTCTACCACCAACTATGTTGATCAAAGGTTTTCAGTATTTGTTGGCCATTAGGGAGATGTGCCATACATAATACAGGCTGGTTACCTGGACTAGCTTCTATCTAGAGCCTTATGTGGATCAATGTAGTTGGATAGGCTTTGATCATGTTCCATTATAGTATGGTATGAATGATCATAGGGGATGAACATACTTTGATCATGTTCATTGTCTTTTTATACCACAACTCACATGGCAAGCTTCTTTATGGAGCGACATTGATTTTGATCAGTTCCTAGAGGCACAATACACCAGTTGCAGTTGCTTCAGAGCTTCTTTGACAACTTCAGAGTCATTTATCTATTTCTTTCATCTTCTATACCCCTTTGGATCAAGGGGGAGTTTGTTGGGTCATTTTATGATCCAAAGTTGTAGTTTGTTTATTTAATTATTTACTTTGTTTATTAGGTTATTTTTTTGGGTTAATTGAAACCCGTTAGTTGGTTTTCTATAACCAAATCCCGTAAGTTTTTTAAAGATTACATATGTATAAAAATAATTAATTCTTTGATATTGAATACATTCTTATCTAAATTTCTCCAATATTATTGATTCGACAAACACTTATCTCATGAAACTATCGAATTATAACCTTCCCTCGTCACTTGCATGGTCAATGGTCACAACCAACCTTCCAACCTTCCCCTTCCCACCTTTATGTTGCTTTACCATTATGTATTTCTTAATTCCTCTTTTGGTGCTCATATTGTCCTATGGCTTCTATTTATTAGTGCTCTCTTTCCTCGCATCTTCATCACTGCCTTATCCCTTTTTTGACACTTAGGCTTGTTTTAGCATAAGAACCCTTTAATCTTCACCCCTGTCTTATCGCTTGCTACAAGTGTTATCTTGACATGCAGTAGTTTGGTGTGATAACTCGGTGTTGTACTTTGACACTTTAAAAGTGATAAATTTGTAAAAAGTTCCTATCAACACTTGTACTTAGAAATGGTTTATGTTCAAGTGTTTCCAATGCTATCTCGATACTCATGCAATGCCAATGTGATACTAAGCTATCTATTGTAATGCCATCCAATATGAATGTATATAAATTTAATATGTTTCAATATTTTAATGGTAATACAAACTTTGAAGAGGATCTAAATACTATGACACAACATATAATGATATAAAGATTTGGCCATAGAGATCATACAAAAATATTTTTGACCTGTATGATGCTACATTATAACCAAAATTAATGCAAAAATCATAAAAGCCAAACAATGGTACTGAAGGGTTTTCATCTATTTGTTTTACTCTCATTTTGTGGGATCCTCCAGACAAAGGAAGCAATCAAGGAAAAATAAGAATGGCATAATCTTATTTCACGGTGGTGAAATTTTTTCACATACATATATTTTTATTTATTTATTTTCACAATTGTGAATTAAGGAATATATCAAATGTCTTTCTAATGTATCCCATGCAAGTTTGAAGGTAAGTTGGATAGTTGAATTTTATTAGTCACTTTCATAAGAGGTGGTCAAGATTTCAAAACCCATTACAGATATAAGGGTGTAACAAGATCATTTTTTTTGTGACCTTTACTTTGATAGGTCCCTAGACATATTTCTATTGTATTTTTGAATCCACTTATGAGGGTTAAGGCAAAGCCCCAAGTAGCATTCATTTTTCATGTCATTATATTTATTTGTGATCATGGCAAAAATTTTAAGCTTAATCTCTGAAAATGATCGATTAACACCTAAAAACTACAAAGAATGGAGTTTACAAATGGAAAACACACTTATTTTTAATGATTTATGAGAAACAATAGAAAAAGAAACCACACCACCCACTAAACCTGCCAAACTGATTGAGTGCCAAAAGCATGATAAACATGCACTTGCACTATTAAAATCATCCTACACTGCATAGGCGATTATTCACATTGAAGCTGTTAAATTTGGCACATGAAAAACATGGAAAGCATTAAAAGAAATATTTATATGACAAACAACCTGCATACTAGAAAAATATTCTTCTTATGTAACTTTTAAACAATACATTGGTAGATGATGAAGACGTTTTAGAATATATTTCATGGATGAAGACATTGAAATAAGAATATTACATGACAGGTGGAAAAATCGATGATGGCATGCTTATTTCCATCACATTAAATGGTCTCAATTCTGCATACATCAACTTTGTCAAAATGTTACAGCTTAGTGATAAGCTGAATGGTGCAACATTTAACTCTATTTGTGAGCTACTGACTCATCATGAACGACATTTTACAAAAAATAAAAGTAATCCTACTAAAGAGGCTCACTATACAAAAGTCGTGTCACATCATAGAGATCATCATCATGTATAAAGGTAGTTTCAGAAGCATTATATGAAACACTCTCTAAGACACTCTCCACGTTATTCTATACAGTCTCCACAATGTTCTCACTGACACTCTCTAAGATCTTCAAAATACAAACATCACCATAGGCACTCTTCTCACTCAATGGTTCTTCCAATGATTCATATTATTATGGATCTCATTGGCACAAGAAATAGCCCATATGTTTCAAATGTGGTGGTATTGGACATCTTGTAGATGTATGTCCTTCTTGATGACTCCACTCTCCACATAAAAAGAGAGTTGAAGCCAATTATGTGGATCATTCTAGGGGTAGATCTTCCAATGATTCAAATTATTATGGATCTCATCAGCATAGGGAAGAGTCCAGATGTTTCAAATGTGGTGGTATTGGACATCTTGCAGATGTATGTCCTTCTCGATGACCCCACTCTCCACACAAAAAGAGAGTTGAAGCCAATTATATAAAACATTCTAGTGGTAGATCTTCTAGTTATTCCAACTATTTAGGTTATTATAACACTTCCTCTGATCAAGAGGCATCCTATATGGCCGAGGTATATGGCCCTGATGGACCTGAAAACCTATTTTGAGTGATCGGTGATTCACCCGTCTTGTGTGAGCTACTATGATCAAGACAAGGATCTATTTTCGTGGCATTATTTTGTCTTATGTTCTTGATTTCTTTTAGTTTTAGCTTTATATACTTGATATTCATGACATGGATCAGATATGATTGTTTGATTTTGTTTTTCTTGATGCATGGCTTCTCACCTCTCGCCTGGTGAGGGGGAAGATAAAACATTAATTAGTTTTCGATCAATCATCGGTGATAGTATGAGTTGATAGGGGTTTCTAGCACCAACAGTGTTGATCAAAGGTTGTTAGTATTTATTGGTCATTAGGGAGATGTACCATACATAATACAGGCTGGTTACCTGGACCAGCTTCTGTTTGGAGCCTTATGTGGATCAATGTAGTTGGATAGGCTTTGATCATGTTCCATTATAGTACGGTATGAATGATCATAGGGGATGAACATACTTTGATCATGTTCATTATCTTTTTATACCACAACTCATAAAGCAAGCTTATTTATGAAGTGACATCAATTTTGATCAGTTCCTGGAGGTACAATACACCAGTTGCAGTTGCTTCAGAGCTTCTTTGACGACTTCAGAGTCATTTCTCTAGTTCTTTCATCTTCTATACCCCTTTGGATCAAGGGGGAGTTTGTTGGGTCATTTTATGATCCAAAGTTGTAGTTTGTTTATTTAATTATTTACTTTGTTTATTAGGTTAGTTTTTTGGGTTAATTGAAACATGTTAGTTGGTTTTCTATAACCAACTCCTATAAGTTTTTTAAAGATTACATATGTACAAAAATAATTAATTCTTTGATATTGAATACATTTTTATCTAAATTCCTCCAATATTATTGATTCGACAAACACTTGTCTCATGAAACTATCGAATTATAACCTTCCCTCGTCACTTGCATGGTCAATGGTCACAACCAACCTTCCAACCTTCCCCTTCCCACCTTTATGTTGCTTTACCATTATGTATTTCTTAATTCCTCTTTTGGTGCTCATATTGTCCTATGGCTTCTATTTATTGGTACTCTCTTTCCTCGCATCTTCATCACTGCCTTATCCCTTTTTTTTGACACTTGGGCTTGTTTTAGCATAAGAACCCTGTAATCTTCACACCTGTCTGATCACTTGTTACAAGTGTTATCTCGACATGCAATAGTTTGGTGTGATAACTCAGTGTTGTACTTTGACACTTTAAAAGTGATAAAATTGTAAAAAGTTCCTATCAACACATGTACTTAGAAATGGTTTATGTTCAAGTGTTTCCAATGTTATCTCGATACTCATGCAATGCCAATGTGATACTAAGCTATCTATTGTAATGCCATCCAATATGAATGTATATAAATTTAATATGTTTCAATATTTTCTATTTAATTTAAAAAATTCATCCACATTAAGAATAAATATATATTTCGAACTTTCCCATATTTGACCAAAAACTCTTTCAAAATAATCCAAAGTAACCAAATTTCTTTCAAATATGTTAACATATGGGCCATAACTCTCTCAAAATTTGTCCATAGTTGGGCCCAAACTCTTTTAGGCTTCATTCACATCGGAGCCATAAGTTTCTCAAAATAGTTTAGAGTGACTAAATTTCTTTCAAATATGCCCATGTTTGGGCCAAAACTCTCAAAAAATTTGTCCACATTAGGGCCTAAACTCTCATAGGTTCCATCCACATAGAAGCCACAAGTTTCTCAAATCTATCAATATTAGTGCCAAAACTTTTTTACAAAGCCAAATCTCTCTCAAAATCTATCCATATTAAGGCCCAAAGTCTCTTATGTCCGTCCACATTGGAGCCAAAAAGTGTCACAAACCATTCACAATAGCACCAACAAGTTTTTATAATTTCAAATTCTCTCAAAATTTATTCAAATCAAAACCTAAACTTTCTTAAATCCCATTCATATCAAAGCACCATCTACATGGTGTCAAAACATTTTTATAACTATTTACAATGAAAGCCAAATCCTCTCATAACGATCATATTAAAATCAAAATTGTCTCAAAACCATTTACATTTAAACTTAAAACTCTCTCAAAAGTATTCACAGTAAGACCAAAACTTCTCAAAACCAACAACACTATAAACAAAACTCTCAAACAACATTAATATCAAATATAAACAATCTCAAATATTAATGAAATAGTTTAACCTCCAAATTTGTGACAATAACAAAAATAACCACTACTGATTACCTAAAATAAAAGTTATTCTTCATATCCTCGTGAGTCAAAAAGAAATTTGATACGCTAACAACTTAATTCATATAAATCCCAACCATTTAAATATGGTCTTAAGTGGCCCTACATATAGTTAGTGAGTTTACCTCCCACCTCCAACCAAAAACAATTATCCCCAACATCTTAACAAAAGGACAAGGTGAATGTGTCCACAAAGCTTTCATTCACCAAGCTTGACTCATTGGGCATTCATAGACCTTAAAAAATATATATATGCCCAAAATTCTTTATACGGTACTGGCAGGTGGTCAAAGTTAAACCATTGAGAACAAATACAAGAACATGAAATTCTTCTTGAATTTTGTTTTTTGCTAAAGGTGGTGTAAGTATTTCGGTTTAAATTTTGATATCGACATTTGATATTGGGGGAGTATGTATCTTGTGATGTTGAATTTGGTCTTGCCATGCCTTACCTTGCAATGGGCAATGTCGTTAAAATGGTGTTGTAGCCATTGCAATTGAACGATGCATGTTTCCTCTGCTTCTGCCTTCTCTACCCTTTTCAATATTGTTATTCTTCTTCCGTTTCTTATTTTCTTTTGAGCGCCGCCTTCGTCTGCACATTGCTGAGCTGGGCATTGGTTGATTGATTGATTGAATGAATGGTTGAATGAATGAAAAGAGTGAGGGCTGTGACACAGCAGGATCGAGTCTCACAACAACAGATAGTCCTCTGTTCTTGCTTTAGGGTTGGTCTAAGGTTGGTGCCTTCTGCTCCGATCATATTGCATTTTTTTCTTTCCTGCAACGTCTTTGTCTCTGAGTCTTCTTATGGGTATAATTACACCTTAACGAAATTTGTGGAAAAATTCTTGATATTTAATTTTTATCTTTCTTTTTAATGGGTATACCCCTAAAATGAAATCTATGCCGTAGTGGGCAGTCTCTGGTTGTAAATTTAGAAAAAAAACTAGTGGTAGAGAGCAGTTCAATTTTACAAAGAATTTGGTGAATGTGGGTGTGTTTTTTCTAAGCCTTCAAATACACGGAACCATATTTAACGCTTTTGGGAATAAGTTTACAAGGAATTTTTGAATGTGATTGTTTTGCAGCCTGCTTTGATGCTAATTTCAAGTTGGAAGCCAAATAGAAGATTAGTTTGCATGTGGGTATTGATGGAATTGATGAATTTTTTATAATTTTCTCGGGGTTAATTATTTTTAGATTTTCTGTAAATTATTGTTTGAGGGGCAGTGGTACATTTACCTAGCTGTTCCCATATTTTCATGCCTTGCATTTCTTCTGATCGCTTGGCTCCTTAGGAATTAATTTCATATAAGGAGGACGTTTTTTTTGGGGGAGATTTTAGCCTTAGTTGTCTGTTATTGGCAATGATGATTTGGAAGGCTGAATGATATGGGATTTTTTGTAGCATCTGGGGATTTTTGACCTGGGGAATAAAGGCTTTGTGTAATTGGATTGGGGTTTTTGGGTGTCACCGATCTGTAAGGATGAATAATATGGTTTTTCTTTTGGGGTTTTGGGGTTTGGTGATGGCTGTGCTGGGGGTTTAGGCTGGTTTTGTAATTGATGCATTAGTGGCTGTTGTAGTTTTTAGGCCAGTGACTTAAAGCAATTCATATTTAGACTTGCCTCCCTGATTCAGTTTGCTTTTGTTCTTTGTTGGATAGTTGACTATGAAAGGGACAAAGACCGACGAGGAGGAGTTTGAGATGCTGCTGGGAGAAATACCCCGTGCAACCTCGGCTCCTCCTCATCTAGAGGAGCTTCCAAATGTGGATAATAAATCTCCGAAAGGTGGTGAAAAGAATGGAGCTTTGCAGAGGGAGGGCTCCTGCAAGTCTTCTGTCACGGACACATCCGAAGATTTTTACCAGAACTATCAAGGAATAAAGAATCTCTCTCCATCCTCTTCAGGAAGCATCCACACACATTCTCCCCATTCCAATGGCCACATTAATTCATTCTATAGTGGGTTGTCCTTTGATAGTCCCCATGGTGCTAGTTCTGCTCTACTTCTAGAAGACCAGAGATCTCCATCGACAGCAATATTAAATCAGAAGGAAAACAGGGAACATGAAGAAAAACACTCTTCATTGTCAATTCATCAAAATGGGGTTGCCTTGGCCCCACAGCAGTTTTTTACCAACGATCAATCCCTTGCAAGTGCATTCAGAAATTTGAGCTTTAAGGAAAAGGGTCCAACAAAACAACCATTTCAAGTTGTGAATGGGAATGGAGGATTTGGTAGTAAATTTTTAGAAGATGCGCAAATTCCAAGCCACTCTAATGGTGCATATTCTGCCATTAATGCTATGGGTATGTCTATTCATGAACCTTTTACTCACACACTAAATTCTGCAGGCCCCGAATTGCCATCTCATACATTAAATCATCTCAGTTCTCAGGCGGCTATGTCAGCTTCCTTTGAAATGCACGGTGTCAAGTTTCCTACTCATTTAAAAAATCACAATGTAAATAGTAGAGAAATGGATATGATTTTGAAGCAGAATACTTACAGCGCAGCATGTGGGACCAATTTAGTTGGACAATATTGTGACCAGTCAGGATTGTTGCTGGACCATCAACGCCAGTTTCCTCTGTACTCTCCAGGAAGAACTCTGCATGACTTGCCTACCTATCAGGTTCTGCCAAGTTCATCTAGGCATGACTCTGGTGCAGAATTTCGGTCTTCTATGATGGGCTTGCAGCCACAATATTATGCAGATTCTCAAATTGGATCCTACATGGATCATCAACATCCTCCTTTTACTTCACTCCAACATGCAAATCCAATGCAATTGACATGGCATCAAATTGAGGATGAAAAACGTAGCAGAATGAACCAGCAGTACATCTTATTGCAGCAGGCTCAGGCTTTTTCTGGTTTTCCCAATCAGGCAGCATCTGCAATTACTGAAAGTATCTCTAATATGGGTATTAGGCCACAAGTTCCTATGAAAAGCTTGCAAGAATTTGACAAGACTTTTAGCATCCATCAAAGCAATGGAAGAGCTATGGGAGAAGGAGATTGTGCAAGTCTGGTTCCAAGTTTGGCAGGTGCCTTGAATCAGAATTACTCAGAGTTTCCTCTGCAAGGTGGAAACATTTCTAGATATAACAGTCATGGCTTCTGTGGCAATGGAGAAAGCTATCCCTTTTCCGGTTGTCACATACAACCGATTGCAAGTGCAAGAATGTCTGGTTCTTTATCACTGAAGAGCCCCCGGATGGTTACACTTTTGGATCAACAGGAAAAAACTCATTTTCCTGAAAAGATTTTGACTAGAAACCGGACCCGCGGAGTGCATTCCATCACAAACATCAATCCATCTTCTATAGTGGGTGCAAAGAAGGACTCCTTAACCAATGGACATGGTATTTCAAGGACATATCCCAATGGACAGTTTTCTTCTGCTATGCCTTCTGGTTCATTTCAGTTGGATATTCGAGCAAATACTAAAGGAGTATCTTCTAGAGCTACAGAATTTGAACTTACACCCAAGGTCTTACCGAATTCTCCACAACAAGCTAAATATAATTCACTGGAAGAAGTGGAAGGCCGGATCTATCTTATAGCCAAGGATCAACATGGCTGTCGTTTTCTACAGAAGAAGTTTGAGGAAGGAAGTCCCCAGGACGTGCACACTATTTTTGTGGAGATTATTGATCACATAATTGAACTTATGACTGATCCGTTTGGGAATTATCTTGTCCAAAAGCTTTTAGAAGTGTGTAACGAGGATCAGAAGTTGCAAATTCTTCTTGCAGTAACTGGAAAGCCCGGTGAGCTTGTCAATATATCACTTAACATGCATGGGTAAGTTCTGGTTTAATAGAGTGTTGCATTGTTAATAAGATGGTTGATATGTTATGCAAATGGATGGTTACTGCAGTGATAGAATCTGTGGAATAATTTATAGCCTATGTAGTTTGAATTTGACATGTTGTTCTTTATCACGTGGTTTTGTATATTGTAATTTGATTATTTGTTAATTAAAGTTGTTTACATTCATATTTGCCCACTGAAACTTTTTGTAGGACACGGGCTGTGCAGAGATTGATAGAAATGCTAAAAACACCAGAACAAATTTCTCTGGCTGTAAAATCACTTAAATCAGGTGTTGTTACTTTGATAAAGGACTTAAATGGCAACCATGTTGTACAGCGTTGTTTGCAATGCCTCAGTGATAAAGATAACCAGGTACTTGTTCGCTATCTAATGGCTTCCTTCTCAAGTTAGCTGACATATACCTAAAGCATTTTGTTTCTAGATAATTTATTCTGGTTATAACCAGTTGTTATATGGCATGGATTTATTGCGCGCTTCTTATGTTGCTTGTGAGGCCTGCTACTTCTTTCTTCTTTCCTAAATTCTTGACCCTATTTGTAAAGCAAAGAAAACAAATCAGAGTTTGTAATATGGCACTGTTGGCATTTTTAGTGATAGACACTACACAGAAATTAGGTAACCCAGCGAGCAATATAATTCTTCATCTATGAGTCTGGACTATGTAGGGCTCAAATATCTGTATAGTAATGCTCTTTTTCAATGCCTTGTCAGTTTCTTCCACGGGTTTTTAAGGGACATAGTACTGAGTTGATGAATTATGCTTTTGATGGGTTTGTTGAGAACTCTGATGTCTAAGTTTAGAATATGCTCTTTTTCCTTTTTGTAGCAAACTGATATTTTAATTTGGAGAATAAAATTCTTGAAGTTGGTACACTAGAATGAGAATGGTAGCAATCGAATGTGTAACTTCATACTGCATGAGTTGTGACAGATGTAAATCTTTATGGGAATAAATGATTCCTTTGGAGAATGGAGAACGTGCTTTGAAAGATATGGAAACAATTGAGAGCATTATGCGAGCTGATCTGTGGAAGCTGACATCAGAGATATGGAGAAAGTTCTATATGCAAAGTAATATACTAATATGTTAACTTTGACAGAGAATCCTAGATTGGGGGATTAGTGCAACTGAGGATTGTTTGAACGGAATCTTTTTTTTTTCAGGTCTCCATAAATCTATTCTGGAAAAGATGAGAATTAGGAGCATTCATAAAGAACACAAGAGAAAGTCACATGCACTGGTTTTGCAAATGACCAAAAGCAGTGCACTGCTAAGTAAATCAATCTGGTAATGTTGAGACATATTTGGAAACAGTATTACTCTGCTAAGGTGATATGAAAATAGTATATGCTTATTATTCTCTGTTACAATGGAGATATACAGTCAAGGAGATAGCTTATGCCATTAGATGTGGAGAAAGCAATATGTAGCTTCCAGTTTAGAACTTTGGAGGTCCATGCTACGGGGAGGATTTTGCTGGACAGCTTCATATATTTTCTTCTCTAGTGGTATTGAAATTGCTAGCATTCAAATGGAAAGAAAGAAAGCAATCATATGAGCACAGTTATTGATAGCAATTAATTACAAGCTGATAGGCCTGACCTACAATGTCAGCTGGGGGTGGTGGTGGACTGTAATGTCCGTGAAATGTTAACAATTAATGACCGATCTTAAATTTGACGTCCATTTGACCATCATAGGGCAGTTTCAACATTGAATTTGACATCCATTTGACCATCATATGAAAGTTCTTTCTTCTTGCTTGGAAAGGTCCATCAAAAAATTGTAATATGTCTTGATCATATGGTGGAGTTTGGAGCCCCTTTTTTTTTCCCGGAAAGTTTTTTGCAAGGCCGGCACAGTGGTGCAGCTAGGTTGAGGCCACTATCACCAGTCCGCGGGAAATTTGCAGAGAAGGTAATGGAGTCATTAGTCAATGTGGTATGTGAAAAATCCAAGATAGGCGCCTCCAGATTGATATCTCTCATCGTTTTTCAGATAGATGTATTTAAGATACCTGTACTAAAGGGACTATTGTTACATCATTCTTACAACATGAAATGGAAGTTGTGAATGATACTTTTAACTTTTTAAGAGTATATTATGATTGAAGAAAAATGTGAGGAAGTCCTTTCAGCTCTATTGCTATAGCGAGCAAAGCTGAATCGACTCATGAGTTATCCCAATGAACATCTTGTAGTATCACAATGCAAAGTGCACATGTTGAGGTATAGTCCTTGGCAGTTAGTGCTTGTGAAGTGAAAAAATATCACACATAGGTAGGTAGCCCTGTTTGTATCAGTGTTTCCCATGCATTAAGACTTTATGGATGCAAAGTATCTTTGAAAGAATTTTGAAATGTGGTGGTTGACTCACGCTGAATTATATTTTGGGGTGACTTTCTGGATATAATCTGTCTAGGAAAGGATAAGGGTCTGCAATCAATCTAATCTATCTAAATGGGTCTGGTCCTCACCATCTCCAATTTGAGTATTGTGAGTCTAGGAATGTCATCAAACAAGTAGTTTCAAAATTCACACTGAAATAGCAGTAACCAATCCACACTGAAATAGTGAAAAAGAGTGGAATAGCGTAGATCCCAAATAATAGAGGCAGCAAGAATGTCAAAACATTGAATTACTGAAATGGAAAGCAACACCCACTTCAAAGAGGCAACCTCTGGAAAGCATTGGCCAATAAATGAATTGCATAATTGATAATCTTCAAATGGAGGCCTATTCTTTTTTTATAGGAAAACTTAGGGTAGTGCAACTCTCTAGACTCTAATTAGATGGAGCAATCAGAAATAGGAGACTACTAGAAGACTACACAAGGGTTATGTGTGCCCTATGACGGCCACTCTATAACCCAGTTGCACATAATTACCTGTGCAGGATTAGGGGTATAACAGAAAAAGTGTTTCCCCGAATGCTTGACAGCTGTGCATGCTTTTGTATGAATTGCTCATCCTTACAGTTAGCATCTTCAGTTGGCAGGTTCTTTAATTTAATGAGATACTCCGGATTGCCCTCTTGCACAACTGCTTCACCCATCGGTCAATCATTGCTTTAGGCTCCAAGATGATTTTGCCTTCATCAAGTTCTGTAACCTCTGCCCAAGTCAGAATTTGGTCACCAAAAACCTTCTTTAGGCATGATACTTGGAAGAATGGATGGACTTGAGATGATGGTGGAAGCTCCAACTTATAAGCCATACTGGAAATTTTGTGAAGCACCTTGTAGGGCCCATACAAATAGGTCCAAGCTTGTTTCATTTCGGCTGCTTGAGAGTCATTTAGTTGTATGGTTGAAGCCTGAGGAAGACTTAATCTCCAAATTCGAAGTGTCCCACACTCCTGGGTTGGTTGGCTTGCTGCTTCATCTTGTTTTGGTCCTCCAGTACTTGAACCTTTCAATGACCCTGGAAACAGGTTGTTGTGGATGATCGCATGTGCTCATAAAGTACCGCAAATGGTGTCATCGTAGTGGAAGTGTGAAACTAGTGTTGTACCGGTGCTTTGCTAGGGGAAGCCATTTGAACCACTGAGACTGTTTGTCATTGGCAAAACAACAAAAGTACCTTTTCAAACATTTGTTCACAATCTCTGTCTGGTCATCAGACTGGGAGTGATATGAAGAGCTGTGGGCTGAAGTGCCAAGAATCACAAACATGTCTGTCCAAAAATTGCTGGTGAAAACAGGATCCATGTCATCAACAGTGAATTTGGGATTGCGGAGAAGCATCTGTACATCTCCATCTTTCGAGGATATTTCGACTGATTAATGATTCCTTTTGTAATTTATTTTTAAAGCTTCAGTTCATTTATCTTTGGTCTGTCATCTTCATTGCATTCATGTGCAATGCAAGCCTGGGATGGATAAATTAGTCAGGGTCTGATAATGTGTATACAAAGTCTACCAACCATTGACCATATGAGTATTTTTTTCTCATTGATTTTTATATCATCACAGTGGGTGATTGTAATACTATGTTCTTTTGAAGGCCAGGTACCTTGCTCTCCTCATTTTTACGGTGTCATGACTTTCTAAAGTGCTCTAACAGACATTTTCTCTTTGATTGAAGAACTTTGAAGAATCATGCTTGATTATTAGAGATTGTATTTTTCAGTCTTTGGAGTCTCATCAATGCTAAATGGACAATCAAGAATGAATTCCATGTCTTTTTAAATGAGAAAGCAATATTGATCTACAAATCAATATTACATGCAAGTTCTGTTTCTTATTACATCCATATTGAAAAGGTGCAGTGTTTTAAAAAACATTAATATTCTAGATCAGCATTAATGGATTACAATCTCATAGAAATTTTTGGAGAAGCGAAAGGAAGGTTTAATTATTTTAATCCGCAACTTGAAAGGGATGCAACATTACATTAGCTTAACCCTATATAATTAAAATGTTTTGGTGCCTTCTTGTTGCAATATTTTTGTATTCAATTTTTTTTTTGCAAAAATATTCACATTTCTAATGATATAGAAGAATGTACAAAGCTTTTCATACCAAAAAAAGTGGGTGGCGTGAAGCATGGCCCTATTGACCCCCAGGAGGGGACAATGTCCAAGCAATATAACAAAATGCTAATAAATCCACATAAAGCAAACTCACAAATTCCTGATAATTCCACATGGAAATTAATAGCAGTCCACTAAAAAGAAAATGAAGGACATAATGACATTCATAACTTTCCTGTTGTGTGGAGGCTTCAAGAGACACATGGCAGAATGCCAGGCAGGCCTTGTCATTACTCCACAAACCCCATAGAAATCAAGTTGGTACTTGGAGGCAGGCCTTCATCTCTTCAAGTAAATGCGTTTTGTTCTGAGTCTGGCAGCATTGGGACCGGATTATTAGCTTCCCATCCATCATTGGTGCTGTCGGATATAGCAACGAGAGTCCTGACAAATTTATTACTCCTAAGTTATGGTAATCACCAATTAGCATAGGCATCTTGAGAAAGACTGCAGCTGCTCTTGGACTTTAGTTCTCTCTAGACAGGCTTCAATATGGCCGAAGAATACCTCCCTCTAGGTCTTTGCCATGTGGCTTTGAAGAGTCTCAACCTCTTGGACCATTGCCATGTGGCCTCAAAGAGTCTCTTCCCTCAGAACCAATAACACGTGGCCTCAGCCTTTCAATGTGTAAAGAGCTAGTGAAGGTGGTAAATTTCTTCACTTGATATGGATTGGAATAGACATGTAAGTATTGCCACTTCATTAAAATTTGGTAAGTCAGATTCGTGAGTGTCTTTGTTAATATTTGAAGCATTCACAGTCTTCTACAGGTAATATAGTCTACCAAATTTTAACTCTTGGGATGGGAACATCTACTTATAAGATTAACAAACTCTTCTACATGTTAGCCTGCTCCGTAAGATGTCCATGATAATTTATGATTGTGCTGATGTGCTTAGTGGCATTCTTATTAGAGAGACCCTTAAAAATTCCATGGGAAATTGATCACCAACCTTCAACTAATGTAGGAGGGTGCAATTTCAAGCTCCCTTGGCTGCACGAGTCTATAATTTTGCTGAAATTCCTCATTTTGCATGCTTGTTTCTATAACTTTTCATTAAACGTATGAAACTGGAGTTTTTATTTACAACCTCAAAATGTTTGCCTGCAACGGCATTAGTTTTATGTTCAGTGGCTGCAAGTTGACTTACCATAACGTTGGAAAAAGTCATATGCGTGTGTTATTGCCTAATTTAATTGCTATACTCAATCAACATCACCTCGTGGTTTTGGGATAAGATTCCATATTTGCTTGATATTTTTGATACATTTTGGATCGTTAGGATGGGAAACATTCAAGAGACATTGCAATTGGGGTACAAGTTTTCTCAATGCGACACAATTAAGAAGGCCATGGGCAGGCCTATGAGACAACCTGCATTAAGTGGGAACTAGCAAAATTGAATGTGAATATACTCTAGTTTAAAAGATAGCTTTGTTCAAATGCTCAAACACTCTTTCATTTTCCTTAAACTATTTTGATCATGTGAGTGCATAGAATTTGTTGGTGCAAATTTAGATCACATGTTGATGCCGGAAGTGTATGAGGGAAACCAAATTAATGGCAGCCTTTCCCTGCAGCCATGGCTCAACACTCTCTAATGGACACACACTAAGACAAAACACATTCCGAGTTGAGACCAAAACCCACACTTTTATTGCATTCATATGACAGATTTACAAAGAATTCCCCCTTGCCTCCCCACCTTCTCACCCCCGTCCTCCCTACCCCTCCCATGTTAATGGAAATACAACAAGAAGATGAAACCAATATACTTGAGGAGTTCTTGCTACTCCTTGCTCTTACATTTACACCCGCACTTTCCCATATGAAGCTACTCTCACTCTAACTCAGCTCTCTCTCTCTTTCTCTCTCTGAAGGTAACTCTCCAAATTGATTCGAATCTCTTTTGCCTCTTTCTTGACTTTGGAAGTCTCTTTGAGTTCCAATGTTCTTGGAAAATTGTCCAACTAGCAAAATTGATCCTTCTGGGCAATTACTTTTTTCTGTAACTAACGCAGATGAAACCGCCACTTGCTGAAGATTGGCAGTTTCGAAACCTTCGCATATCTTAATTGGCGGTTTTGTCATTTGTTTAGAAAAGGGTCAAATTGAATCTTGTCAGATGGATGAAAGCTTCTTCACTTGGTATTTATGGGTTGTTGGAGTTATGGAGATGCTTTTTGTCCTGTTTGATCATCTTCGAGAAATGCAACAATGTAGACACCACCGACAAGTTGTAAACATGCACAAACATGCAACATATGTTTTTGGTTAAAGTGAGATTGCTCATTGACCCGAATATTCCTATATCATACACCCTGGGCAAGTAAAACGATCCATGTCCTACGCATGAACCTTGAGTGAGCTCCTTTAATGGTGTTGCATACATGGAAATCTCATACACACTCATCTAATTTGCATCTTTAGCCGTTCTATCCTTCCACTTAACCAAATACTCTTTGCATTCACTGACTCTTGTCCTCTTGATGATTCTGTGATCCATTACCATCTCTATCTCTTCTCTTGCCTTCTCAGGTAACTGATGTCTCCCATATGAAATTGAAGAATTTGAACTTGCATCTGCATCACTTGCTTGTCTCTCATGGTAAGAGTACAAATCCACTACATTGAAGATAGGCAAAATATCAATCCCATCCGGTAGCTCTATCTCATAGGCATTTGATGTAATTTTTGTAGAATTTTATGCGGCCCAATCTTCTTCCACTTGAGCTTGTTATGCATTCTTTTTGGAAACTATTATTTTTGCAAATGGTCCAAACCAAGGTACCCACATGGAATTACTGTTCTCTTCTATTGAGATCTGCACGCTCCTTGTAGTACATGGCATTCTTCTCCAACTTCTCTCTTAGCCCTTGATGCACTTTTTGCATATGCTCTGCCTAATATTTTGCTTCAACACCTCTACTCAAATCAACTATCTCTCAATTCAATAACAGCTCTAGCGGCACAAGCGTACACAATTTTAAATGGACTCTTCACTTTACTTCTATTGACTGAGATATTGTAAACAAACTCAGCTTGTGCCAGAATCATACCACATTGTTTAGGCTTGTTCCCTAACAAGCATCTCAACAAACTCACGAGGCTTCCATTTGCAACATCCGTTTGTCCATCCGTTTGTGGATGATACACTGAACTGAAACTCAACCTTTTGCCCAACTTTTTCCATAAAGTTCTAAAAAAATGACCAACAAATTTGGTATCTCTATCTAAAACTATATGTTTAGATAACCTGTACAATCTTACTACTTTGAAAAACAAATTGGCAATGTTCATGGCATTTCTAGTCTTCTTGTATGCAATGAAGTGCGATTTTTGAAAATCTATCAACAACAACAAAGATATAATTGCTTGTCTTCTTGTTCTCTTCTCTTGAGATCTACATGCAGCTTGTAGTTCATGACAATATTTTCCAACTTTTCTCTCACCTCTTCATGCACTTCTTGCATATACTCCACATAGTCTTTTGCTTCAGCACTTCTACTCAAATAAGTTTTCTTAATTCAGTAATACCTCTAGGGTTTCAATCGTACACAATTTGAAATGGACTTTTCCCTGTATTTCTATTGACTGAGTTGTTATCAGTTAACTATGTTTGTGCTAGAATCATATCTCACTGTTTAGGCTTATTCCCTACTAAGCATCTCAACAAATTCTTGAGACCTCTATTCACCAACTTTGTTTGTTTATTTGTTTGTGGATGATAGGCCGAATTGAAACTCAACCTTGTGCACAACATTTTCCATAAAGTTTTCAAAAATTGACCAACAAATTTGGTATCTTTATTGGATACTATACTTTTGGGTAACCTATGCAATTATACTACTTTGAAAAACAAATTGGCAATGTTTGTGGCAACACTAGTCTTCTTGCATGCAATGAAGTGTGCCATTTTTGAAAATCTAACAAGAACAACAAAGATAGAAACATAGTCTTCTTGTTCTCCTCTTGAGATCTACACACTACTTGTAGTTCATGACATTCTTCTCCAACTTCTCTCTCACCTCAAAAATGCACTTCTTGCACAGTCTTTTGCTTCAACACTTCTTCTACTCAAATCAATTGTCTCTCAAATCAATAACACATCCAATGCTGCAAATGTACACCATTTGAAATGGGCTCTTCACTGTACTTGTATTGAGTGAGTTATTGTAAGCAAACTCAGCTTGTGATAGAATCATATCCCACTGTTTAGGCTTGTTCCCTACCAAGCATCTCAACAAACTCCCAATGCTTCTATTCACCACCTCCGTTTGCCCATCTATTTGTGGATGATAGGCTGAACTGAAACTTAACCTTGCGCCCAACTTTTTCCATAAAGTTCCAAAAAAGCAAACAACAAATTTTGTATCTCTATCTGAAACTATACTTTTGGGTAAACAATATAATCGTACTACTTTGAAAAACAAATTGGCAATGTTTGTGGCATCACTAGTCTTCTTGCATGTAGTGAAGTGTGCCATTTTTGATAATCTATCAACAAAAAATATGGATTCATTACCTTTTTGTGTCCTTGGCAACCCAAGAACAAAATCCATGCTATTGTCTTCCCACAGTCTCTTTAGTATTGGCAATGGTCTATATAATCCTTCATTCTGACCTCTACTATTGGAATGTTGGAAACTCTACAACTTTGTACAATATTCTTCACATCCACACTCATCTTGGGCCAATGGTATCTCTCACTTTGTTTTTCTAATGTTTTGTCCACACCAAAATGACCATTTAATCTGCCACCTATGTTTTTCTATTATCAAATTCTCCCTTATTGATCCTTGAGCTATATACAACCATTGCCCTTGAAACAACAATCTGTCTTGTAGAAATAAATCCAACCATGGAGTTCTATCCATGTTGGTTGAGATCTTGCATGCTGTCCAAGCATCTTTGAAATCCAAATTCTATTTATCAAATCCTTTGTTTGAGTCAAAACCATCTATCTCTATTCTCATCTCATTCAACAAAAAGCATCTTCTACTCAAGGAATGTGCAACTCTATTTGACTTCACTTTTATGCTTAAAAACAAATGAATAAATTTGAAGAAATTCAACCCACTTCATGTGCTTTTGGTTCAACTTACCTTGGTTGTTTATGAATTGCAATGTTGATGATCTGTGTCTAAAACAATTTTTTTCTTAAGCAAGTAATGTCTCCATTTCTTGAGAGCTTGCACTATGGCACAAAAGTCTTGATCATAAACTAATTACTTCTGCTTAGCATCATTCAACTTCTCTTTAAAGTAAAAAATGGGTTTGCCTTCTTGACTCAGAACTGCACTTGCCGCTGTCCCACTAGTGTCAAAATCAACTTGGAATACCTTGTTGAAATCTGATAATGCTAACACTGGTTGTTTCGTGGCCTTTTTCAAAATTTAAAAGTTGCCAATTGGAACTGTACATGTGATTTCTTTTTTATCACCTTTCATTGTTTCCATGATGGGTGCACATATTCCGCTAAAGATTCTAATGAACTTTTGGTAAAAACTAGTTAACCCATAAAAAATTCCTATTTCAAACATGCTCTTTGGTGATGGCCACGTGCCAATGGATTTTAACTTTTCCAGGTCCATTCTCAATCCGTCTTGTGAGATTACAAAACCTAAATAAACCAACTCTTTCGTCATAAAACTGCACTTCTTCAAGTTGACCAACTTCTCTTCTTTCAACTTTTGAAACACTAGTTTCAAATGCGTTAAATGTTCTTCTTTTGGTTTACTAAAAATCGATATGTCTAAATACATGATAACAAACTTATCAAGATACGGATTCAGCAATTACTTCATGAGTTTCATGAATGTGCTTGGTGCATTTGTCAACTTGAATGTTATACCTAGCAACTCATACAAACCATACATTATCTTGAACACAGTCTTTAACTCACCACCTTCCCAAATTTTGATTTGGTGATACCCACTCTTCAAATCAATCTTTATAAAATAATTTTCTCCACTCAAACAATCCATCAAGTCATCCATCTGAGACAGTGGAAATCTGTACTTGATTGTAATCTTGTTGATGGCTCTAGAATCCATGCACGCATAACATTCTCCACCTTTCTTGGGTGCTAACATTGTTGGAATTGCACATGATCTCAAGCTTTCTCTTATTAAACCCCTTCTCCATCAACTTTTGTACTTGTCTCTTCACCTTATCATTCTCCATAGGTGTTAACCTATATGCTGTCTTGTTTGGTAAATGAGATCTTGGTACCAGATACATGTGATGGCTAATGCTCCTCATGGGTGGCAATCCATCTGACAAATCCTTGGAAATAATCTTTAGCATATTCTCCCAACAAATCCTTCACTTCATGTGGAATTTCACTCATCTTATCTGCTGTTCCAACTTGCATGGGTTTTGAAATGAAAGCAAAAATGCCTCCTTTTTTGCCTCTTCAAAAACTATTTTTCGGAAATAATGAACACTTTAGGATTTTTGTCCACTCATTTCTTTGTCTTTCAATGGACTCAATGTATACTTCCATCCTTCTCAAGTGTGTAAGTGTTTGCTTTACCATTATGCATAGCCTTTTTATCAAATTGCCATGGACTACCCAATAACACATGACATACATCCACGGGTATAATGCCACACAACTCTATCCTTATATGACCCAATCTAAAAATTGATTACACATTGTTCACTCACCCAAATCTGATGTCTTTTTAGCAACCAAGACCCCTTATACGGATTTGGATGCGTCACTATTTTAAGTGCAAGTTTATCTACCATTTCATTAGACACCAAATTATCCATGCTACCATTTTCAACAATGACCGTACGACACTTACCTCCATGTTTACGCATGTTTCGGAAAATATTCTTTATTTGCACTAGTTTATTCTCCTCCTTAGCTGGTTTTAGCAACACTCTTATCATCATGAGAACTTTTCCATGACCTGGTTCTTCCGTGTGATTGGCTGATGCAACACTTTTTTCATTTGCTTGTGCAATTTGCTTGCTAGCCTCATTTCTCCTACTATTGTTTTGTTGTACTTGTGGGCACTCTGGTAAAAAGTCGGAGCTTTACACAACTTAATATTTGTCTTATTACATTGAACGAACAATAAATATAGATGGTGATCTCCTTTATATAAGGAGTCTACAACTAACACCCAATCCCTATACTGTCTCATTACGTCTATTCTTAGGTGAATTGTTATAACTCACGTACAATAATACCACACTAATAATTATGCTAACTACTTACATACTCACAAACAAATAATGTCACATACTAATATGCCAACATTCTCCACATCATATGAACATAGGGAGAAAAAACACCACTCAAGAACTGAACTTGACACAATTTGATGGTTGGGAACTCATTGACCATAGACAAGGACCCATGAACCAAATCAATCGAAGTAATAAGAATGGCCTCGCTATAACTCTCATCAAGAGAACATTCTGCTGCAGTACATTTGGTATGGACCTCCACTTTATTTCTTATAATTACTAACACACTACACACGTGAACAAAAACACACTTCTATTCTTATTAGCAAATACACACTCATCAAAATATATATTCTTCATCACTTTCGTTAGGAGAATATTCTTCCCTATCACTTTCCTCTTTCTGTTAGGAGAATATTCTTCCCAATCACTTTCTTCTCTTTTGTTTTCAGCAGCAACAAGGGCTTTATCTTTTAGTTTCCCATGAAAGAGATCTTGTGCTCTTTGTTTACAATTCAGAACATTGTGTCCAAGTTGCTTATAGTAACGACAAAGATATCTTCTCCTTAGAGCTTGGAAAGCTGACTTATGTTTTATTTGATTGATGAACTGGGTTTTTTTTTGCAATCATTACCTTTTCCTCCTCTGATTCAAATTTTTTAGTTATATCCCCTTCATCAAGGAGGGAAAGAGATTAAGTCTTCTAGACTGGGATTTATTTTGCTGAAGTAAAAACTACACTTGAATAGTTGGTTGGGATTTATTAAGTCTTCTAGATTGGGAATCAACAAAATGACTTTTGCATCGTCAACTTTTACTTCGACTTGTATATCAGCTAGTTGATTCAATAAAGGATGAAACTTATTGGTATGTTGTACCATGCTCTCACCCTCTTAACATTTTTGAGCCCGAACAGTTTTTTCTTCAAAGCCACTGTAGCCCTCTTAGCTTGTGATTCGAATAGTTTGTTCAATGTTTCCCAAATGAAAGTGGGTGTCTTGGATAGATCTATATGATGCAAATAAGGATAAGACAAACTTAAGCCAATGGTAGCTATCGCCTTCTGGTCCTTGAAATCCCTTTTAAATCCCTCATCAATGTTTGTTGGTCTCGATGTTTTATTGTTGACAATATCCCATAGATCCTTATCTATTAGCAGTAGTTGAGTTATGACTTGTCAAGGGCAAAAATATCTAACTTCAAATTTCTTTACTAGATTCAATTTTTCCATGTCTATTGTCCTTCCTACAAACTAAACTGACCCAGGACATCGGTTTCAACCAAAAATGTGTACTTTACAACACGAAGTTTGGACTAATAACGTATCTGTACTTTGTGGACAATTTTAGTTTCTAAGACACATGGGAAATAACAAAAAGCTATTTGTTCATAGCGTAAAGACCCATTAGTAAATTATTTTGAATAAAAGACTAATACCTAAGCAAACTATTACATATTCATGTTACTAGTCATACCGTGGACCATGTAAACAGTGTAAATAAACTAAATAACGTTCTAAAACCTAAAGCTGACAAACTAAAAAGCTTAAAAAGACTAGAATAAGCTTAAACATTGATTCCAAGCACGACATTCTTACGAAACGATAGGTGCACATGTTGACTTGACAAATGAGTCGCCACTGCCACACGAATCTTCCTGACAAAGGTTTTAATAATGCTCTCAGATGCACACAGATCCCTGAAAACTGTCAGACACTGTACGTGAATCAGAACTGCACAAGAATAAACAACTAAATAAAATTTCAAGCGAATGTTGAGTACAGAGTTGTCAGAGAGTGTTGGGATAACACGAGGAATTCAAAGCGCACACGGTATAGAGGCTCTTTCATTGACGAATTAGGTGCCATTGGAAGGGATGGAAAATTCGTTAAAGTGGGTATGAGACGCACAATATTGGCAGCGCTTGCACAATTCTGCAGAGATAAACGAACCTCGATAGAGTTGCATGGATAAAGAGTATCTTAAAAAATACAATGCAGACCTTAACCTTATCAAGAATATCTTAATTGCTGCAAATAGATGGCTCTATAGAATGCATACAAAGAGAATTACGGAAAATTTCACAGGTCTCTCATTTAGACTCTTAGCTCTGATACCAAATTTGGTAAATAGTCGCAGCTTTACACAACTAAATAATTGTCTTATTACATTGAATGGACAATACATATGTCATGTCCCTCTTTTGGGCATGACACTATTGAAGACTTTTAACCTTGCTTAGTTTCCTAAAGGCTAAGGGAAAAAAGAAAAAAAAGAAATAAAATATTTAGTTTTCTTAAGAACACTCGTAAAAGCACTTTATTATTATAATTTCACTTAAGTTGCTTTGCTTAGTTTCTCAAAGGTAAGGGAAAAAAGAGAAAAAGAAGGGAAACATTTAATTTTCTTAAGAACACTTGTAAAAGCACTTTGTTGTTATAATTTCACTTAAGTTGGGGCCTTTTTGAGGGTCATGAGTACTAATGCACTTAAGTGGATTATAAGAGGTGTTCTTTTTATAAATTGAAAAAAGATTAAAAAGGTATTTCCCTCCAATTTGGGCGCTTCACTTAGGGGAGGAGTATAAAAACATGTGAGGGTTCATTTGAAAGGAATCTTGAATCATATTTTGAAATTACGGTTTTGATCACGAAAAAGCTTGAGCTATTGACTTGGAGACGAAAACCTTCAAGGCAAGGAAGAGTGGGGACGCAAACCCTCATTTCTCATCTAGGACGGCTTCATCTTGAAGTTGCAATTGGACATAATATTCAGAAAAGAAAAAGAGAATTGCTTGGAAGGTTGGCGATTTGCTTTTGGAGGTGGCTAAGTGCTTGGGAGGTTGGTGATCTGCTCTAGGAGGTTGACGACTAGGGTTTGGAGACCCTAATTCTATTTGATGTGTTTGAAGACCCCTAATTTTAGGGCTGCGTTGGATGTATTGCTGGAAACATTAAATTCTAGCTAGGGCGACTTGATTGGAGAAGTATTTGAAAGGGTTTGATAGCCTATTTCAAGCCTATTTAATATTTTGAATTTTCCTATATTTTTTCTTGTATTTATCCCTATTTTTAAGGATATTTTCCAGCATTTTTAGTTTGGAAAAAGCACAAAAAATCAGCATTTAATTCGCTGTAATTTCTTGCATGTTTGTGGTTGAGTTTATTGAGTGATTTGATGCTTTAAAAATTATTGCAACATTCAGTAAATGTTATACTAAGGTTTCATAATTTATTTCCAGCAATTTGTGAGTTTTGGCATCTAGGGTTTGATAAGAAAAATCAGGAAATATATTCTTTGGCTAAGGTTTGGCAGGTAGTCCAGAACTCAGGGTTTTATCCTATTTTGGGATATTTAAACATATAGATGGTGATCTCCTATAAATAAGGAGTCTACAACTAACATCCAATCCCTATAGTCTTTGATAATGTCTATTCGTAGGTGAGTTGTTATAATTCTTGTACAACAATAACACACTAATAATAATGCTAACTATCACATACTTACAAACAAGCAATGTCATGTACTAATATTCCAACTCAAAGGCTCTATGTCCAACATCTCCGCTCCTAAAGCATGTACTCACAAATCCTCTATCTCTCCCTCTTGAAGGATATCCTCTTCCTCTTGGAGCATGATTGTGATTGTGAGAAGTGCTGGCTTCTCAATGAGTATGTTGTCCTCTTTCGGTGTTTGCTTGGCCTCTTCCTTTACCTCTTGTTTCATTTTGTTGTCTCCTTAACAACTTCTCTTAGCCTTCAAAGCACATCGATAGGCTTCTTCCACCGAATGCAACTTTATCATCCCAAGCTCATTTTATATGGAAATATGAAGACCATTTACATATTTGGAGATTTTCTCTTCACCATGACCGGCCCAAAGAGCTTATAAAACTCCATGTAATCTTTTACTCGCGTCTTTTTGGCTTAACTTTTGCAGCTTCTTGGACAAACTGAACTGATAATCAAATGGTAAAAACGTAAAAGTAGGAATACAAGCCATAAAAAATACATTATGCAGAAGCCATTTAAATAGCCCAAGAACAAGCTACAATGTAGGAGGCTATATTATCGGATAACCAAACTAACAATAAGCCAAGAATGACTTTATCTCGTATTCTAACAACTAGCTAGAACCAATGCTAACTAATTTAACCCAATTAACCTATGTAACATAGAATCTTACAAACATATAAACTAACTATTTCACACCCTCCCTTAATTACTAAATCAAATGTTTTAGTAATTATTACAATAAAATGATTAATTCCATACATGAACATAACCAAAGTGTAGTCCATTGCCATTGCAACAATGTATCCAAATGTCCCTATTGTCGCCAATCCATTTTATTGGATTACATGGGTATTTAGCTGTTGCAACCGCTAAGTAGAGTAGGAAATGGTGTTGAATACTGGGTCTATTCTGTTGTATCCTAAAGTGTTGTCTTGTCTTGAATGCATCATGCTTCACCTGTTTGTTTGTTAGATTGATCAGTTCCAACAAAAACTTATAATATATATCAAGACTAAAGAACATGATATTTCCTTTGAGTAATATACTTGCGTTGAGCTGTTGAAAACTCAATGCCTACTACTCTCCATTGTTGAATAATTTTAGGGGCATCTATTGTGCACAACACTCTTGTGCTTTCTTTGTATGCCCCTTTTCCACTTTCACCAACCTTCATGGAAAATTTCCATTTAGGTTTGACTTTGGTCTTTGAAACTGTGCTTCGCATCTAGTAATCTGTATGCATTCCTCTACTCACAATAACCAACAAACAAGTACATTTTGTCCAATATATAAGTAGTGGATCCGAAAACATGAAAATTACTCACATTAGGTGTTTTACCAGACCATGCTTCTTCAATGTTGCATTTTGCAAAGGTTGTGTTGGACATTGGTTGAGAATGTACACGGATGTATTCACAACTTCTGCCCAATATTGATACAGTACATTTTGGCTATGCACCCATGACTTCATTATGTTGTGAAGTAGTATACTACCTGTGTATACCTTCTTTCTTGCAAAATTACTTGAATTTTTTGAAGGCAAACTCTCCCCCATTAACCGATCTAAGAGATTTTACCTGCTTCCTTCCCTATTTCTCTACCATAGCTTTCCAAGAAACAAAGTTAGAGAAGAATTCTGACTTTCTATTCAGAAAACAAAGCCACATTTTCCTAAAAAAGTCATCTACAATCAACAAGTAATGCAAATCTCTAGATATTGAAGGTGTCCACATTGGATCATGCAAACCCACACATACCCAAGCCAATGCTCCTTTGGCTCTACATTCTTTACTAGTGTTGAATGGATGTTGAAATTGTTTATCCACCTTGAACATACATTCTGACTCTTTTGAATAGATGAAAGTCCATTCACCATGTAGTCTTATTTAATGTATGCAAATATTGGCAATCTAGGTTACCATACCCCTTATGCCAAAGCTCATTGGTGCTTTCAACCGCTGCTAGTGCATTCTCATTCGCTGTTTTGGGATCCACCGGTTTATACAATCCTTTGTTATCAATACCAACAACAATTTTCTTGTCATGAAGATCACTAACCATGCATTTGTTTCCTTTAAACTCCACACAAAGGTTAGAATTTGCAATTATTTTATTTATTGAGAGAAGATTCGGTTTGTGTACCAAACATTTTTGAAAGTACAAGTAACTGAATTGTTTGTTGTTCAATGCAATACGAGCATCACCATATCCTCTAACATAGCGAACCCAACCATCACCTAAGGAAACTGGTTCATTGCAACCATCATTTTCAACAAAATTTACATACCAGTCTTTGTGACACATGTAGTGTTGGGATGCCCTTGAGTCAAAATACCATGTTCTTGACTCCACTGACTGGTTCTATACTGCCACAAATGCAAAATCATCTACTGAACCTTTTTCATTTTCTTCAATCACATTTGCAGGCCGTGACTTTCTATCATTTTCCAAATTGTATTGTCTTTTTTGACAATCCCTTTTGAAATGCCTTGGCTTCTTACAATAGTGGCGTTTCACTGTGACTTGTTTCGACCACTTCTGGAGGCCTGGTCATTGGATGAACTACTACCATTGAATTGTCTTCTTTTGCCCTTGAACTTCTGTGCACTGAATGCACTCTCTATAGAACTTGACAATGTTGCTTCTGACTGATCTTGTCTTTTTTCATTTTGCATGAGAAGTGTGGACAACTTCTTCAAATCAAGTGTTCGTGTCTCTGCAATCATGTGCAGCGACTAAAAAATGAGTCAATGGATGGCGGCAAGCTCTGCAATACCAGAGCAATCAAATTTTGCTCATCTACAAGCTTTTCAATTGCTGTCAGTTGATCATTGATGTCCTCCAGATGCAACAAAAACTCAGAAATAGAACCACCCTCCTGCATCTTAGTGGATTTAAAATAAAAAAAAAAGTATAACACCCTTCCGGCTTCTAAAGCCTGGTATTTAGCTGTTAAATGTTTCGACAAATCGAAGCTACATTTGCTTTTCTAACATCTAGAATTAAATTATTAGCATCAAAAAGTTTTAGCAACATTAATGCTTCCCTACAACGTTTATCATTATTCTTTAGGATCATCTTTTGGTCTTTTTTCTTTTGCAAGTACAATTTTGTCAATATTCCTATACTCGCATACTGTAAGAATTTTTGACTACACAAACTGAAGTTTTTACCAGTTAGTCCCTGAGATTCGGGCAGTAATAGGTGTTGCAAACTAGTATGTGGATTCTATACTCAAATTGGACAACACTGTTAGTTTTTTGCTCAAAACAATTCACCGTTTGTGAGCTACCAAATTAATTGTTTTTCTTGTAGATTGCTAAAAAACACAAAAATAGTTAAATTTGAAGATTTACATACATTTAGGCCAAAATTCTTTATCTACATGGTTTTCATCTTCTAACCAGACAATGCTTCAAAGTTTTAGATTCATACTCGGTGTTTTCTGTGTTTCGAGTTAATCGTTCTCCCAAGCAAGCTTTAAGGCAAATATTAATTGTTTTTTTTTTTTTTGATTAAAGTTAAAATTAATAAACATTAAACATTAAAATATGTCTAAATTTGCATTTGCCCTAAATTTATATAAACAAAAAAAAAAAAAAGCTTAAAACCTCTAAACTGTGACAAACCCTTCAGTGTGCAGCTGTACCATGCTTCTACCAATGGCGTCTCTCTCCTTCAGCAATGGCACCTTTTCTTTAGTTCACATTTAATTCAATGCCAAAGTATAAAAGCTGTGCTTATCTCCTTCAGGCGCCTCTAGAAAACCAGCTGGCTGGGCTTTAATGGCAACTTATTCCAATGGTGTTAGGCTTGTAGTTTCCTCTTCCTCTGACAGATGCTTCCTTCTGGGAATAAATTATGAATAGCAGAATGAATTCAAACAGAAATTAACAACAATAAATAACAGCCATGAATTTCAACACTTTGGGGCTCCTATCCAATCTGTTGTCCCCCAAAAAATATCACTCATTTTTGGGACAACATTTGAACTATTTTGGTCCAATAGACTAAAATTCTCTCTCCCCTTCTAAAAAATTGTTTTGGGCATTCAAATTCTTCATTATTCAAGCTTCTTCAGATTTCTACGGACTCTGCAGGCTTAAATCTACGGACTCTGCAGGGTAAGTTCTACGGACTCTACAGGAGAGAAACAGGTTTCAACACTTAGTCATTTTTTCTGTCGTGAAGAAACTGCGGACGCTGCCAAGTGTCATCTGCCGAGACACATTATGATTTGCTTCTTGAGTTGCAACGGAACTTGCCACATGTCTCTTGTAAGATCAGCGGAGATTGCCAAGTGTCAACATCCGCAACTTCTTCCTTTTTGTTTCGTAAAGACTGTGGCGGGATCCGAGTAAGTTGCTAAGTTTGAGCGGAACGTGCCACGTGTCATCGTCTGCGTGAGTCCAAAAGAGTCCCGAATGTTTCAAAAATGTTTCTAAAGCTTAGCGGAAGCTGCCACGTGTCATCTTCCGCGAGACTCTCAAAAGACATCCAAATCCTCTATAAGCTAAGTGGATGCTGCCATGTGTCCTCTGTTTCACAGCGGAAGCTGCCACGTGTCACCTGTTGAGATCGACAGAGAATCAACTAAGGCAAAGCCAAAGGACAAACAGCCCTTGCAAAGGACATTGAACCAAGTCGAGTGCCCTTGCGGAGGGCAGCAAAGGCAGACACAGGGAGTTCCTTTGGAAAAGTTCCCGCGGCAAAATGGTTAAGACAAAAATCCTTCGGACTTTTTGTCCGAAGGAAAAGTCCGCCGAAATAGAAAACCCGTCGAGGAAATAAAAGAACGAAAGCAGCCACGTATCCCTTATCAAAGTGCAGCGGAAGTCGCGACGTGTCGTCTACCGAGACAGTTTCTAGTCACTTTCAAAGCAGCGGAACGTGCCACGTGTCATCTTCAAAACTCAGCAGAGATCGCCACGTGTCATCTTCCGCAGGAAACTAATATGAGTCCCGAAGATTTTCTGAAGGCAACTAAAGCGTGGCAGATGTCGACAAGTGTCAACATCTGAGTGAATCTAAAATGGGTCCCGAATGTTTCTATAGTATAACCAAAGCTTAGCGGAGACTGCCACGTGTTCTCTTTCACAGGACTTTCAAAAATGTTTCTAAAGCTTCTATAGACAAGCAGACGCTGCCACGTATCCTCCCTTGTTTCTCAGCGGATGCCACCATGTGTCACTTGTTAAAAAAGCAGTAAAAAGCATCCAGAACAAGCGGGAAAGACATGAATGAATGACTAAGGAAGATGATAGGCCCGCAGCCGTCAAATTCAGGGCAACCAATTAGCTGTTGGCTTTCAAACAATGATGGGCCCGAACACGTCAAATTTGCGGCAATGAAACATCGATTGATCCTTGCAGGTTTAAGCGTAGACCCTGTGAACGAATTCAGCGACCCGCCAAAGAGATAGCCTAAGAGTTCAAATCACACAGAAAGGGACAAAACACAGCGAAAAAAGGAGGAACGATGGAGAAGTACCAGAAATATCCACACATGGGATACGTTTCTAGAAGGTGAAGCAGTTCATCAGCTGGACATTGGAGAACACAAACATTTAATGGCGTGACTCATTTCTCTACATTGAGAAAAGCAAATAGGCAATTACGCTCGATTCCAGCATATCTTCTTGACATAATTTAAAATGTATTGAATACAACATGATGTGTTACTGCTCCCAAGTCTTTCTTGGAGAGCTATATATTGGACTCTCTTTTATTGTTTTAGGGGAGATCTTTTGGTTATCAGAAACTAAACTCTGCCCAAATTGAAAGGCATTACTGAGACTTTGAGTTCAGATTGTTGATCATATTTTGTTATTGGAATAAGAAGGCAAGTGACTTTTCAGACTTTGTGCTGTAATAACTAGGCTGTTGGGGAAATTGTTCTTATGTCTATTTCCTTAATACGTTTTTTGTCCCTTTAATTAAATAAGCAGAATTAGTGAAAGTAGTTAGGAAGGTGTCTTGAAGCCAACTGTGGAGAGACTTTGTGCCCCCACAATTGCCTTTAGTGTGTTTTCTTCTGTTTCTGTGTAAAGGACCTTGGGACGACTTTGTGCCCTCATTGTCTTTTGTATCTCACTCTTGGGCAGTTGAGGTAGAGACTTTGTGCTACATCTCAGTCTGCTGGGTACTACGCTCTTGGTTACCTTTTGCAATTACTACCAGGAAGATTATTGTGGTTTGCTGAATAGTACTTTTGAAAGAAGAGGAGTGCTTTCTGTCATTACTCCTAAGGTTTCTCCTTTGATCTTTGAACATCATCTCTGAAAAAAGAGAGATGGATGGTGTTGTCCTACCCCAATTGTTATTTTCAGCATAAATATATAGTATATAGCTCCTCATATTTAATAGGGAACCTCCCCTTGATGAGAGGAGAGATTAGTCCTTTTTTGATGTGATAAACCTGCACATCTGGCCGACCAACCTCCCCATGCTGTGGTGAACAGAACTATTTTGCCTATCAGTTAGCTGAGTGACAAAATATTCACCCAACAGTTTTTGGCGACCCCATTGGGGATTTATGCGCAATCTGAAGCCTCAAGTTTTTGATTGAAGCAGTCCCTGCCTTATCCATTATAGACTCTGGCAACTCCGTTCTGTGTCTTACCCATTATCATTATCGCCTTACCATCTCCCTCCACCTTCACGCCAACTGGGATAGAATGCACAGTTTGAAGCTTCAAGCTTCAAGCTGAAGCAGTGCCAGTTCTTTCCCATTTTTGTTTCACAATCTGGCAGATCCACGGTATACGTGAAGCCAAAGGGCTAAAGGTATTATTGACCCTGTATTCGAGTTGGTACAACAAAGTAATTTTGATCTGTTTCCTTCACCATCTCGCCTCCAACGAACTAAGAGCTTTCCTCCTACTAAAGTCAGGTCCCCACTACTAGGCAAAGCATTCACTTCTGCTGTTAATAAAGCTTTTCCAATACTTACCCCTCTGAGATTTATTCGCCTTTTTCATAGTCATACAATGGCAGTTCAAGGCCCCTGGGGTAATTCTTTTGGCCCTCTCAATCTTACTCCACCTCTACATGATTTACCACGCAGTTCAAGAAAGAATTTTTCTAAATTTTACGGTGATGGGAGAGTCCATCCTGATGAACACATTGCAGCGTTCAGCATAGCCTGTGGTGTAATTGAAGTGGAATTTGAAGACGTGGCAGTTAGGGTATTTGTAGAGACATTACAAGATGCTGCTGCAGATTGGTTCTACCATCTATAGGGTCGGTCAGTAATTGACTGGAACACTCTCAAAGCCAAATTTGAAGCCAAATTCAACCCTGTAGAAGATGCACATGCCCTTCTGGCTCAGTTCACACAGATAAAAAAGGAGCCTCATGAACCAATGAGGGACTTCATAGCCAAGTTTGACAAACTGAGGAATAGGATCCTTGTAATTGCTCGACCTACAACTGAGAATCTCAAATGTTTCTTCATTAATTCTCAGCTACTTGAAGTAAGTTTCTTGTTGAGACGTGTTGGTCAAATAGACTTCGCTGCAGCGCAAGATTTGACCACTGAGGTAGAAGATGATTTCATCTTGGCAGGGAAGATAAGGGGAGATCCTAATAGAAATAGACCATCATCTTCTGAATATCCATCTACAGGCACCACTGATCCAATGGTGCAGAAGTTGGCAAATGAGTTGATTGCTCTCAAAAAGCAAATGGCGCAAGGAATGTCTTCTGCTCTTTCATACAGAGATATGCTAAGGAGGACATTTCCAAATCAGTCATACTAGGGCAATGCTGCCAGGAATCAAGAGTAGCTAAATCGTCTTCCTTCCCCATAGGGGAAACTTGTCATTGAAGCACCTCCAACCAATTCAGCAGTGTGATATCTTGAAACAGAATAGAATTTCTCTTTCCAGTCTGAATTGAATCAAGAAAATGACGCTAATCTCCTTGCAGAAGACCAAGAAGAATTCGCTGGCGACTCCAACATTGGTTTCCTGAACTACCAAGATGAATCCAGAAATAAAAGAGAAGCGTTTGATGGGTCATACGCAGTGTTTACCAAGTCACAGAAACAGTCGGCTCAACAAGATGATAAAGGAAAAACGGAGGAGCATTTTCAGCCTGTAATTTCAATTGCTAAGCGGGGAACCACCCTACCTTTCCAGCCAAATGACCTAGTGATCACCAAAAAGATAAGTACATCAATTTCACTTTCACCTTTAACTTCAATTTCGCAAATCAGTCCTCCCCCCTTATAAACCAGAAGGTTGAATTACCTTCCTTTGTTCCCAGTCCGATTCAGTCATTTGACAATTGATCATGTCAAGAAGACCAAAATTCAAATGACTGAGTTTGAATATTTACAATCCAATCCTGAGCAGCTGGATAGGTTAGTTGAGTGTGTGAAGAATAAGGTCATTCCTGCAGGACAAAATGCTAAGAAGGTAACTCATGATTTCCCAAAGAACATGTCCATCCCAAACAATCTTGTTATTACTCTTGCTGCCCCTGGGAAAATAGAACCTTTCTATGTTTTTCTATTGATAAATGGTTACAAACTGAGCATCATAGACTCAGGTGCATCTGACAACGTCATGCCTGTCAAAGTAGCAGAATCTCTTGATCTCACACTGACCAAAACATTTGATAGATGTTTTTCCACGGAGAACAAACAAGTACCTCTGCTGGGACAAATCAAAGACGCCCAATTTGCATTTGCAGTCTTTCCAGACAAAAGAATCAAGATGACAGTTCTGGTGGCTGATGTCCCAGCATCTTATGGTATTTTGCTAAGGCGAAAATTTTGCAAAGATGTTGGTGGAGAATTGAACATGGACCTATCTGAAGCAAGAATCCCTGTCAAAGGCATCATGCAGAGGCTGCTTCCTGAAAAGGAATCAAAATATATTGTCTCTCAGACATCAGCCTCTGAAGCTCAAATTCTGTTTGAGTCTTCAGGCATGGGTAACTACTTTCTATCTATAGACGAAGTTCATGAAGCATCTTATAAAGCTCTTGAAAGTGTCAATCCGGAAATTAGTTCAGTTGGAACAACAGAAGAATTAGTAAGTTGCAATACAGATGGAGAAGGATCTTTCCTCTCTAATGAAAGAAAATCTAAAGAAAAATCAATGTCTGATGAGATATAGATTTTGGAGTTCGATGGCCGCTACTCCTCTGCCGGTTCAGGAGCCGGGATTGTGTTGATATCTCCTCAAAGAGATATTTTTTCCTACTCATATAAGTTATAGTTCAGCGACACCAATAACACAGCGGAGTACGAATCTCTATTGCTTGGATTGAAGGCTGCTCAAGATAAAGGCATCAAACTCTTTCATGCCAAAGGAGATGTTGAATTGGTGGTTTGTCAAGTAAGGAACTTGTATCAAACCAAAAATGAAAGATTGCGCCACTACTGCAATCTAGTCTGAGACCAAATTGAGAGCTTTGATGCTTTCAACATCTCTGCCATATCCAGAGAAGTCAATGACCAAACTGATGCACTCGCTGTTTCAGCAACTCTTTTAGTTCCTCACTCAGACTTCAAAGAAGATAAGTACACCATTGAATTGGTCTTTAGACCAAGTGTGCCTGACAATGCTGATCATTGGCAAGTGTTCAATGATGATCACCAAATCATTGCCTTCTTGGAACAAAAAGACAACTTTGAACAGCTGCATTTTGAAGGAAATGAACCTTAGAAGTGTGAACCAACGCTTGAATCAAGTTCATATGCAAATGAAGAATTCTTACAACTCAAAGGGAATAAAATTCTCAAAGGCCTGGTTTCCCTTGAGAAACTGTTTAACAAACATGATAGGTTCGTCAAACAACAACAAACAGATTCAAGCTCCTCTCAGGTATTTGATCAAATAAATCTGACTATCGAAGAAAATCCCAAAATGGTGAACATTGGGAAGTGTTGCACTCAGGAAGAAAAGTTCAAGTTCACCACTTTACTCCGCCAATACATGGACGTCTTAGCATATTCTTATGATGACCTGAAATCTCTCAGGGCTGAGGAAATCCGCCATGACATTCCTCTCAACGCTGACTCAGTGACATATAAGCAAAAATCCAGACAGTACAATCCGAAGATATCAGGTACTATTTTGTCTGAAATACAAAAAATGTTAAATGCTAGAATCATTTTTCCAATCCATCATTCCACATGGATTGCAAACATAGTCCCTGTGAGGAAGAAGAATGGCGAGATTCGCATCTGTGTGGATTTTAAGAATCTGAATCAGTCTTCTTTGAAGGATAACTATTCTTTGCCAATCATGGATCAAGTGCTTCAGACAGTGACTGGTTCAGAGATGTTATCAATGCTAGATGGCTTCTCAAGATATAATCAGGTTGAAGTTGGTGAAGCAGACCAACACAAGACTGCTTTTACCACTTTTTGGGGCACGTTTGCATATAGAAGGATGCCTTTTGGCTTAATAAATGCTGGTGCCACTTTTCAGAGAGCAATGGACCTTGCTTTCAAGGATGAGATGGCTAAATTCATTGTGGTATACCTTGATGACTTGACTGTCTTTTTCAAGCATCGCTCTGATCATATACACCACCTACAACAAGTGCTGGAGCCCTGCCGCCAGATTGGCATTTCGTTGAACCCCAAGAAGTCTATTTTTAGAGTAACAGAGGGGAAACTTCTCGGACACATTGTGTCCAAAGAAGGCATAAAGATTGACTCAGACAGAGTCAAGTCTATTTAAGAGCTTACCTTGCCTACAAGTTAAAAAACTGTTCACTCTTTCTTCGAAAAGGTGAATTTCTTACGAAAGTTCATCCTTGAGTTTGCTGAGAAGACTTGACACATTGTAAACATGATGAAAGGGAAAGCCACCTTCAGCTGGGCTGAAGAAGGTAAGTCAACATTTGAGGAATCAAGACTGCCATTGCCCACGCCCCAACCCTGGTTTGTCTAGATTACAATAAAGAGTTCACCATATACAGTTATGCTACTGAACACACGCTTTCAGCAATTCTGGTTCAACAGAATAAAGAAGGTATAGAATCTCTCATTTCTTTCATGAGCTGTCTTTTCAAAACTCATGAGTTGAAGTATTCAAGCATGGAGAAGTGTGCTTATGCAGTGGTGAAGACGGTCAAGCATTTCCGCTTCTACATCCTGAATTCACACACTACTACCTTGGTTCCTGACACCACAGTCAAGTCCATATTAACTCAGCAGGAGTTTGGGACGAAAAGAGGCAATTGGATTACAAAGATCCAGGAGTTTGATCTAGACATCAAGCCAACAAAGCTAGTACGGGGAAAATGTCTATGCCAATTAATTGCTGATAACAAACCAGAAAAAATAGAGCATGAAAAAGCAGAAGTGGAAGACACACCGACTGTCCTCTTTGTCTCCACTACGAATGAGTGGTATTCAGGTATTGCTCATTTCCTTACTTATGGTGACTGTCCTGCTCACTTATCTTACAAAGAAAGGAGGACTATCAAGTTGAAAGTTGCCAATTTTGTCCTTTGAGACAACGGCCTGTACGAGAGGAGCTTTGATGGAATATTCTTTCGCTGTGTGGACAAGGAGCAACAAAGCCAACTTTTGAAATCCTTCCACAATTTAGCCTGTGGAGGACATTTTTCTGCTTCTGTGACTGCCCACAAGATTCTTGGAGCTAGGTATTATTGGCCAACTCTTTTCCAAGATGCATACAAGTGGGTAAGGAAATGTGAACTGTGCCAGCAGTTTGTTGAGAGACCCAAGTTAGCTGCCCTACCTCTCAAGCCATTGGTCATAGAGGAACCATTCCAGTAATGGGGAATTGATTTTATTGGAGCTTTAAACTCATCTTCAAGTGCTGGACATGATTATGTCCTTACAGCAACTGACTACTTCACCAAGTGGGTAGAAGCTATCCCAACCAAGCATGCTACTTCAGAAGTAACGTGCAATTTCCTCAAGGAGAATATCATTTTCAAGTTTGGGGTCCCAACCAAGATTGTCACAGACAACGCAGCTTGTTTCACTTTTTAGGAGATCACTCAGTTCTGTTTTTACTATGGGATCACCCGCTCTCACTCTTCTGATTACTTTCCATAAGGGAATGGACAAGCCGAATCAAGCAATAAAACCCTGGTGACTATCATCAAGACGCTGGTGGATGACAACCAAAGGACATGGCATAAAACATTGGTTGATGCTTTGTGGGCAGATAGAATTACACCAAAAAGGGCAATTGGTATGTCTCTTTTCCAACTTTATGGTATCAATGTTGAGATACCAATCACCTTGGAATTGCTAGCATTAAAATTGGCTAAGGCAATTGAAGATCAAACTTATGAAAGCTCCATTGATAAGAGGATCATGTGCCTGACTGAGCTGGATGAGCAGAGAACTATAGTGGTGGACTGAATTGCTGCCTATCAAAGTCTGGTGAAGAAACTCTTCGACCAAAAAGCGAAAAAATTGTGATTTGCAAGTTGAAGATCAAGTCCTGTTGTGGGACAAGAGAGGAGAACCGAAGGGAATGCATGGAAAGTTCGACTCTCTTTGGAGGGGCCCGTTTATTATCCATCAGCACAATAGCGAAAATAGCTTCCTGCTGAAGTATCAAGATGGCACGCTCTTTTCTCTGCCTCACAGTGGGCAACATCTGAAACACTTCAATTCTTGAAGTACCAAATCATTTCATCTGTACATATGTATATTTGTATAGTTTTTAGTTCCGTTTTGTTTTGTTTGTTTTCGCTTTTGACGCCTTTCATTTCTGGGTAACATGACTCCGTAGCCCAATGGCACACATGAAGACACTGGAGATTCTAGATTCTACTCCCTTCAATTCTTTTTACAATGGATGAAAGTTCTCCAACTGGAGCCAGCTGTTGTCCCCCAAAAAATATCACTCATTTTTGAGACAACATTTGAACTATTTTGGTCCAATAGACTAAAATTCTCTCCCCTTCTAAAAAATTGTTCTGGGCATTCAAATTCTTCATTATTCAAGCTTCTTAAGATTTCTACGGACTCTGCAGGCTTAAATCTATGGACTCTGCAGGCTAAGTTCTACGGACTCATTTCTACCGACTCCGCCAGTTCTACAAGCTCATTTTTACAGACTTTGCAGGTTAGTTTCTACGGACTCTGCAGGAGAGAAACAGGTTTCAACACTTAGTCATTTTTTTTGTCGTGAAGAAACTGCAGAAGCTGCCAAGTGTCATCTGTCGGGACACATTATGATTTGCTTCTCAAGTTGCAGCGGAACTTGCCACATGTCTCTTGTAAGATCAGCGGAGACTGCCAAGTGTCAACATCCGCAGCTTCTTCCTTTTTGTTTCGTAAAGACTGTGGCGGGATCTGAGTAAGTTGCTAAGTTTGAGCGGAACGCGCCACGTGTCATCGTCCGCGTGAGTCCAAAAGAGTCTCGAATGTTTCAAAAATGTTTCTAAAGCTTAGCGGAAGTTGCCACATGTCATCTTCCGTGAGACTTTCAAAAGGCATCCAAATCCTCTATAAGCTAAGCGGATGCTGCCATGTGTCTTCCCCTGTTTCATGGCGAAAGCTACCACATGTCACCTGTTGAGATCGGCGGAGAATCGATTAAGGCAAAGCCAAAGGACAAACATCCCTTGTGAAGGACATTGAACCAAGCCGAGTGCCCTTGCGGAGGGTAGCAAAGGCGGACACGAAATTCCTTCGAAAAAGTTCTTGCGGCAAAATGGTTAAGACAAAAAGAAGGAAATGTCCACCGAAACAGAAAACCCGCCGAGGAAATAAAAGCCCGAAAGCTGCCACGTATCCCTTATCAAAGTGTAGCAGAAGCCGCCACGTGTCGTCTATCGAGACACAGTTTCTAGTCACTTTCAAAGCAGCGGAACGTGCCACGTGTCATCTTCAAAACTCAGCGGAGATCGCCATGTGTCATCTTCCGTAGGAAACTAATATGAGTCCCGAAGATTTTCTAAAGGCAGCTAAAGTGCAGTGGACACCGACAAGTGTCAGCATCTGAGTGAATCTCAAATGGGTCCCGAATGTTTCTATAGTATAACCAAAGCTTAGTGGAGACTGCCACGTGTTCTTTTCCGCAGGACTTTCAAAAATGTTTCTAAAGCTTCTATAGACAAGCGGAAGCTGCCACGTATCCTCGCCTGTTTCTTAGCGGATGCCGCCACGTGTCACTTGTTAAAAAAGCAGTAAAAAGTAGCCAGAACAAGCGGGAAAGACATGAAGGAATGACTAAGGAAGATGATAGGCCCGCAGCCGTCAAATTCAGGGCAACCAATTAGCTGTTGGCTTTCAAACAATGACGGGCCCGAACACGTCAAATTTGCGGCAATGAAACAGTGATTGATCCTTGCAGGCTTAAGCGTAGACCCTATGAACGAATTCAGCGACCCGCCAAAGAGATAGCCCAAGAGTTCAAATCACACAGAAAGGGACAAAACACAGCGAAAAAAGGAGGAACGATGGAGAAAGACCAGAAATATCCACACATGGGATACGTTTCTATAAGGTGAAGCAGTTCACCCGCTGGACATTGGAGAACACAAACATTCAATGGCGTGACTCGTTTCTCTGTATTGAGAAAAGCAAATAGGCAATTACGCTCGATTCCAACATATCTTCTTGACAGAATTTAAAATGTATTGAATGCAACATGATGTGTTACTCCTCTCAAGTCTTTCTTGGAGAGCTATATATTGGACTCTCTCTTATTGTTTTAGGGGAGATCTTTTTGTTATCAGAAACTAAACTCTGCCCAAATTGAAAGGTATTATTGAGACTTTGAGTTCAGATTGTTGATCATATTTTGTTATTGGAATAAGAAGGCAAGTGATTTTTCAGACTTTGTGCTATAATAACTTGGCTGTTGGAGAAATTGTTCTTATGTCTATTTCCTTAATACGTTTTCTTTAATTAAATAAGCAAAATTAGTGAAAGTAGTCAGGAAGGTGTCCTGAAGCCAACTGTGGAGAGATTTTGTGCCCCCACAATTGCCTTTAGTGTGTTTTCTTTCTGTTTCTGTGTAAAGGACCTTGGGATGACTTTGTGCCCTCATTGTCCTTCGTATCTCACTCTTTGGCAGTTGAGGTAGAGACTTTGTGCTACATCTCAGTCTGCTGGTTACTATGCCCTTGGTTACCTTTTGCAATTACTACCAGGAAGATTCTTGTGGTTTGCTGAATAGTACTTCTAAAAGAAGAGGAGTGCTTTCTGTCATTACTCCTAAGGTTTCTCCTTTGATCTTTGAACATCATCTCTGAAAAAAGAGAGATGGATGGTGTTGTCCTACCCCAAGTGTTATTTTCAGCATAAATATATAGTATATAGTTCCTCATATTTAATAGGGAACCTCCCCTTGATGAGAGGAGATAGTCCCCTTTTGATGTGATAAACCTGCACATCTGGCCGACCAACCTCCCCATGCTGTGGTGAACAAAACTATTTTGCCTATCAGTTAGCTGAGTGACAAAATATTCACCCAACACAATCCACATCCAGCGTCTCGCACGCTTCTTCCTCTATCTAGTTTGACTTTTAAAGCTTCTTCCAGTCACGCTTCTCCTTGCTCGGGTTGCTTTTCCTCTGCAATATAATGAATAATAACGCCTCAGGGCTTATTCTAGAACCCATGCTTCCCTTTTGGATGCCTCTCAACTGGTGCTCATCCACGCCTCCCTAAAAGGGCTAATATCTTTCTATTGTAGCGCCTCCTCTCTCCATGTAGTAGGGATTCAAAGGCTGCACTACTCCTTTTAGTGCCTATTCTACAGGACAAGATATTCCATGTTGGTGTCAGCAAAGAGACCATTCACCACAGCAAAGAGAAAAGAAACCAGCACCCAACAATGGCATTCCTCTTAGACAACGTGCTCTCTCTATTCACTATGCATACGTTTTATTAAAATAACAAACTTCTTCTACACTTCTTGCTGGTTTCTGCAGTGCCTCGTTCTCTTCTTGTAAACCACAAAGAAGAACAAACAATTCCTGTTCTTTGTTAAACTAACCGTGCCATTATCTTGCTCTCACCTAGTTGGTTTACTAGAGAAAAATTTCTCTAGGCAATTCCTGGCTTGCTCCCAAGCTTCTTAAACCAAAGCTCTGATACCATAAAAATAAGAATACAAGATGTAAAAAATACATTATGCAAGAGCCATTTAAATAGCCCAAGAACACGCTACAATGTAGGAGGCTATCTTATCGGATAACCAAACTAACGATAAGCCAAGAATGACTTTATCACGTATCCTAACAACTAGCTATAATTAATGCTAACATATAGCTAACTAATTTAACCAAATTAACCTATGTAAAATAGAATGCTACAAACATATAAACTAACTTTTCTAACAAAACTTACCTTTCAACTTTGCAACCATCCTATCCCAAGTCTTGATTTTGTCTTTTGCTTGTTTAAACCCTTTCTTGTTGCACATGTTCCTACCATAAGGATGCATGTCCCTTCAACTTCGTATAGGTGAAATTCACTCTTTTTGGATCCTCCATTTGGTTATAGCCAAAGTATTTTTTGAATTCCGTGATCGAATCAATTAGATCTTTAGGTCCAAAACTTCCCGATTAGTTAGGGGTGTAACTTTTGCTTGCTTCCCATCTTAGCAATGGCCTTCAAGAATCTATCTTCTAGTTCATCAACCAACTGTTCAAGCTGAACTTATGTGGCTTCTCCTTTATCTTCACTCATATCTACAACAACACCTTTCCATTGTGTAGTTTCCATAGTATCCAAGCTGTTTTGGATTTCTCTCAATATCTCTACCAAGTTTGCAACTCTAGGTGCTATTCCTCCTCTTCCAAGAGGTAATCCTCTATGTGCCATTTCTATTCCTCACAACTCTCAACAATGGAGGACTCTTCACAACCTGCAATAGACTCAACTAGAAACTCACACACTCAACTAAGCAAGGCACAAGCTGCTTTAGTACCAAACGATGCAGGATGAGTAAAAAGGGACCAAACTAATGGCAGCCTTTCCTTGCAGCCTAGACTTATCACTCTCCAATGGACACACACTTAGACATCACATTCAAGCTTGAGACCAGTTTCACAATTTTATAGCATTCATATGACAAGATAACAAAGAATTACACACACACACGCTTGATTTGTTAATGGAAATACAACATGAAAGATGAAACCAGTACACCATAGTCCCTAAATGAACTTGAGCAGTTCTTGCTACTTTTTTCTCCTACATTCACCCTGACATTCCCCTATTCTTGTACAAGGGTCCAAATGGCAAAAGTCATCATTTTGGGCAGTTACTCTTTTTTTGTAATGCGGGTGAAATTGTTGCTTTCTGCAGACCTGTGGTTACATAACCAACAATTAATGCAGACAGACGGTTTTGAAACAGACATGCCGCATGTTTTAAGCGACAATTTCATCATCTGTCCAAAAAGGCCCCTCTCAGATGAATGAAACCTTCTTCACTTGGTGTTTTTGGGGTGTTGGAGTTTTGGAGATGTTTCTTGGCATGTTATGATCATCTTCGATAAACATATCAATGTTGACACCACTAAGAAGTCACAAATACACACAACACAACAAATGTTTTTGGTTGATGCAAGAATGCTCTTGCATTACACGTAAAAACCTAAATTTGATACCAAACCAAGATCTCATTTTCCAGCACAACATCTAGTTTGAAAAAAGGTCTTCTTTATCATCAATAGTCTTGATTGTTGGTATGTGAAGTCGGTTTTATTCGTCCAACGTTTATAGAGCAGTTGACAACTAGTTCCACATGCGATTCGCATGTGTTGGACTTGGCTGAAGGCCTAAATGCTAGGGGGTTGCAAGGGGGCTGGTTGGAGCCCCCATGCAACAGCCGTACGCTGTTCCAGTGAGACGGTTAGGCCAAGCCAGAGAAAATTTGGCATCTGCACAATGTGTTTTTAGGATGTTCATACATGTACGACTTATGCGGTTGTACTACACACATTTGTACGACACACAATTTGTACTACACGCGGTTTTGTATTGTAGTTTCTAATTTGAGTTCTTCTATAAAAGGAACTCATGAGTCAGGAGAAAGATATTGTAGTATGGTTGATAGTGATTGGAGCTAGAGAGTGGCTATGCCATTGATGTAGCACCAGATTGATTCCTGATATTAATAAAATACTGAGAGACCCTTGCCCTGTGGTTTTTCCTAGAACACTTCTAGGTTTTCCACTTACATCTGTGTGTATTTATGATTTATCTATTTTATTGCTTTTCATTGTGATTATATTTCTTTTTGTATTGTTAACTTTTCTAACATTTATTGTATAAACATGTGCACATTGAATTTGATTGGTTTTTCAGAGTTTGTCAGCAATCCGAAACCAAAATTGAGAAAAGTTTTTAATGGGCGATCTGTCTCTGGGATGGTTTCTTGCATCTTGTGCATTATAGTGGTTGAACACGTTCCTGATCATCTTTGAAACATATTAGTCACCCTAGGGTGGACTCAAGCTTGGAAAGGTTTGGGATGTCTGGGGCATGTTTACCTTGCATACTTGGTAGTGGGGGATGCTCAAACATCGCTTGATGCATCGGGGGACGTTTGGACATTCATCCAAGTAAAATCATTCAAAACAAACAAAAAAGGATGTATTTGTTAAAATCTTTTATTGATTAATACTTGGCCACACCTACCTATGCTAGATAGACCCTAACCCTAACAAATGATACCTAAATCATAAATATGAATGCCTATTTATCCCATTTAGCATTGTGAGATCAACCCAATATAACCAAAGAGCAGCCTAGATTCAAAATTGCATCGATTATTGGAAGGAAAAGAGCATTTTGCAGCTGAAGGATTGGCAATAGAAGTGCTATTTAGTGCATTTACTGCAGTTGAGTGAGGGGGAGCTGTTTGGGGAGTACGGGTTTTTCTCCCTCTATTTTCAGTTTTCTTGAGCAGTCTTTTGGAGCAAGTTTTTCCTTTTTGTTTACTTGTACTTTAAAATTCTAACCCTAAACAAAAAAAAAAAAAAAAAGAATTTAATCAAGCAGTAGTATTTGGTAACTCAAAGGTGGTTCAATCAGATTGACATTCACAAAGTTAGGCAACATGAGCCCATTTCTCTTCCCCAGTTTTGGTTGAGTTTGCAAGGGGCCCTTATAATCCCTCAAAGCTGTTTCTTCAATATGTGAACTGAACAGGGCCAAACTTTGAGGTGTGTTAACTTAGTGGCAATGTAACATTTGCTCCCAATGTTGGAAGAGAAATTATAGGAGGGTGAGGCAATCACAAGGCAACATTTATCAGGCATTTCCAGTCATGCAGTAAGCACATGCACAAATTCTTACTACCCAAACATCTTAGCTGCTTAGAATGCAAATAAAATCTGAAACTAAGGGGACATTTTCTAGCCAAATCACTTTTCCTTATTGAAACAAAGTTTTGAGAATGGCAGTGTTGTTAAAATTCAAACTGTAGAAGTAGTGTTTTCTAAAAAAGGCTGTGGCAGGCATGTCACAAGAAATGTATAACATGCAACAACATTTAAGATGTAGATGAACAAATGGAGCAATATACAAATGGAGGAATTGAACCATTCTTGGAAGATGTCAAGGTGCTCTATTGTGGGTTGACGAATATTACCTTCAGTTACTAAGTAACTATGATGATAGACAAGGGGGGTGGGAGGAGTGAGTGTAATAGGGTGAGATGGGAACAAAAATGGTGGATCTTAAATTTGACATCCATTTCATTGTCACAAGGCAGTTTTTCTTCTTGCTTGGAGAAGGTGGTAGAAAAATTGCAATATCTTGGGCATATGATAGAGTTTGGAGTATGTTTTTTCTCCCTGGAAAGATTTTTTTGAGCTCAACACAGTAGTGCAGCTTGAGTGAGGCCATCTGTCACCATTTAGAGGGAAATTTGCTGAGAAGGTTGTTAATCAATGTGGAACCCTTTAATGGGCAAAAGTTAAAACTATGTGACAAATCCAAGCTAGGTGCCTCGAGATTGATATTTCTCAGCGTTTCTTAGACAGATAACTTTAAGATATCTGTACTGGTTCAAAGCAGATGTAGGCATATTATTTGGACACTGGTTTGTGCCAAGAAGCACATTTTACACCCCACATCAACTTGGACTCTTGGTGTGTGTGTGGAGTTGGATGCATGGGGAACATAGTTTGGGCTATTAAAAAAGTTAGGTAACTGAAAGTCAATTGTTGCTTTAGACTGCTTCTATGAAGAAGCTAGGAAAATGCTATTACTAACTAGCACATATCCAAATTAACATGGATTCGAAATGCTCCAAGAAGCATCCAAAAGACCCGAGATAGCTATCCCACCACAACATAAGTGTAAGAACATAGGGATTGACACCTCAAGTCATTCGGATGCTTCTCGGCACATATCAAATCCATGTTAAAAGACAGATCTGTGCTCGTGGATATGCATTCAACAATAAGTAAATTGATAAGTTTGATAGAATGTTGGTGTCAATGAAGGGTACCATTAACATGGATCCGAAATGCTCCAAGAAGTATCCAAAAGACCCGAGATAGCTATCCCACCACAACACAAGTGTAAGAACACAGAGATTAACACCTCAAGTCATTCGGATGCTTCTTGGCACACATCAAATCCATGTTAAGACAGATCTGTGCTAGTGGATATGCATTCAACAATAAGTAAATTTGTAAGTTTGATAGGATGTTGGTGTCAGTGAAAGGTACTAGAGATGTGCAGGGGTTTATATGCAAATATTGCACCTCCATAGCTATTTATGGATCCTATGTGAGAAAGGAATTGTCCAAGCCCACTATAAAATGATGTGTTGGTTACTATCCTTTTTTGGCTAGGATGCATTAGGAGCTATTGCAGATCATGGCCATTACTAGTGAATGGCCAAGGTGAGGATATTCCAAGATAGATGAGAGAAAAAAGTGAAGTATCATATGTTGAATGATGATTGGTGGGTATGTTACAAGTATTAGTTTCATTTTCAGCCCTTATAGTATTGGAGAGGTTTACAACAACCTTTGCTAACATGTTGTGCTGCTTGAGAGGGAGACCACACTAGAGTTTTACATGCAAAAGATATGACCCATTATGGATTGTAGGTGTGAGCGTATGAATGCACTATTGCACATATTGGTCTATGAACTTAATTCAATGTGATATGTAGAAAGGCCTGGAAGAACGCTTAAAATACACGACCAAGAGGTAAAGACAGACTTCAAGGGTGTTGTTGGAAAGATGTTCACTATAGGTAAGGGAAGGATAGTTTGGAAACAACACTTAACAGCCCGATCAATACAGTGGAAACAAAGGAAAATCAAATTTCAATGGGCTATGAAAACTTGAGTGGATAATGGATGGGTATGGAACTTCAAAGCACTGCCAATTTGTTATTTGCATGTTGTCCTATATTGTTAGTTCCTCTACAATTGAGAAGAATAGATTTGCATATAACTTCATCCACTTTCTCAAGATGAACAAACTTACCCCTAAAAGAGCACATAAGCTAGGTGTAGTGCATGGTGCCTTACTTCTTTAACATTGAAGGACACAATCATTTGCGTGGACAGGCCATGCAATATGATGGTGATCTTGATGGTGCCACATAGATGGATGGTAAGGATGTAGATGACACACACCAATGATTGGTTTTGGTGCTTTTGAACTTTTTTGGGGAGTTGGACCCAGATGATTTTGGTGTTAATGCCCATAGTCATGGCATTAATGATGATTAAGCACTCGTGAGGCACCTAGAAGTAAAAGATGAAGCACATGCTACCTAAACTCATTTTATCCTTTTCAAAGTTTCTACAAACTTTAGTCTTGATATGTCATTGTATTACATTTTGATTTAGCATTAGAACGGAGACTTTGCATGTAGGTAAATGCCCTTCAAAGAAACTTGGGATTTGAACCCAACAATTTTAATCTCCTAAACACAAAAGATATCATTTTAACCACCTACATTTTGCAAACATTTTCTAATCATTTTGTTTTTACAAGGATTTGTGAGACCTAACATTTTACTATAGTATTTTTTTAGCTCAATCTGTCATTTTCAAGTGGGATGTGTACACACCTCTTTGCCCCCTTCCTTCCAGCACTGAGCTCAATAGAACTTTTGGCACTGAATGGTTGCTTCTGTATTGCAAATCATTTAGTGTAGACTATGTTCCGTTGGCATTTCTTTGTACTATTTCATCAATGCTTCCAACTTCCAACTCATAGGGAGAGGACTTCAGAGCTGCTAATTGGATCCCCGTTTGGGGGCACGGCTTGGGAACTTAAACCAGTGAGCATTGAAGGTTCAATGTTGGCCTCTTGCTTGCTTTTTCTTGGACTTTTAATTCGCCTGAAAAACCCTGGCAGGATTGCACCGATGTCAGAATTCTTTTTATGCCCATGCAAGAAGCCATACTTCAACCTTCCTCAAGTTCATTTAAACCAGGACTAGCTAGAGCCAAAGGAGCCTCAAGGGGGCTCATTGCATTTAACTAGAGGACAGTCCCAAATTTTAAGATTGGGGCTTTGGCAGTGAAGGCAAGTGTTACTTATTGGGGAATAACTCTATCCATAAACTAAATATTGACGGAATCTTTAAGGTCTAGAGCTAAACTCCTTTTGAAACTCATTTGCTTATTGGATTTGGTTGACAAGAACTTAGTATGTTCATGGCGAACAAATTTCTCTTACTGCTGGGCAAGCCTTCATTCTAAATGCTAGAATGAAATGGAGAACTAAGGAATTGAATCCAGGCTGGATGGTGAAGCTTATCTGTGTTATCTGCAGAGAATTTCTATGCTCAGTGAAAACAACTTATGTTTTTTTATGAAGCCAAGGACCACGACTTAGAACTTAAGAGTAGTGGTCCGGTTCTTGGAAAGCAAACCAGAATAAGCCCTCTGGCGAGGTTATTGATACTAGTAATGCCAACCATGAACACCTGAATTATCCCTTGTCTTGGCTTAGAGAATGGATTCTAAGGAAACACAACTGTTAAATTATCCTATCAAAGATGAATTGTTAACTCTTCATAAGGTTGAGCATATTCTTCAAGCTAAATGAAAATACCAGAAGAGATAGGTTAATTATCAATCTCACATTGAACACCTTTACTACAGGCTTCCATGTCTTTTGGGCACTGTGTGCTCCTTCGAAACTGCAACAACAAGAGCTACATCCATTAGGGAAGTGATCATTTATAAGCAACTGTCTGCCAGGGTCGGGGGAGACACTGTATGACAACATAGTAAGAAGGGAAGCCTAAACTAAATTTTTTGCATTCAAATTTCAGTTTTTTATAATGAAAATGCATTGCAGTTGTTAAAAGACTAATGCTAATACAGTCATAAGCATACAACATTAGTCATAGCCATAATGCTACTGTAGCCTATGGAAGATAATTGTTTGAGAGTCAGTAGAGTGAAAAAAAACGTGTATTTGTATTCTCATAACTTTTAAAATAACCTCATGGTATGCCTTGACATGCACTACTTTTCAACGGTTTAGGCTTAGTCTTTTTAAAAATGAATAAAGCGTTCTCCTCCCAATGATATTTTTGTTGTTACCTGCTATTTGCATAATGAAACCTCTCTTGAAAGTCCCTTTATTGTCTTCCATATTTGCAAAGGTAGCTTGATCAATACAATTTCCAAGTTTCAGTATTATTGCTAGTGCATATTTGCATGTTATTCTTGCCTTGTTGAGTTCCTTGATTACCGATTGCCAGTCACTCTTGAGATACTCTTAGGCTTGGTTTTATCATCTCCACGAGGCACTAACGTGTGGTGTTTCTTCGGTTGTATTATAATAGATCCTATCAGATAAAATATGTGTACCTTGCAATTCATAATTTATGGGGCCCATCTCGTGGTGCAATATATACAATGGAGACCCAACTTTGTATCAAAGGAGTCTAACATAACATAGCAACCCAAGGTTTGGGCAATTATATGTCTAATTAGATGGGGACATTGCCCTATCTATCATTCATTGCTCAAGTGCTAAAGTGATAATTGGTACATTATGTGTACCATTCCCATCTTGTGCCCCTCTCTAGTGTTGCATGTTGATGCGTATGTGTTTGAAATGAATGCTACATATTGCTAATTGAGTTAAATTATTTGTTGCATCTAATCACAATAGTCTTGGAAGGGATTAAGTCGATTTTGAAGATGAAAGGGAGTTGTTCTGACATTGTGTCAAAGTTTAAGGGGTAATACTGTAAGGTCCTGGCAAGTGTAGGTGCGGATTGCAGTCAGAAAGTGCGAATAGGGTCTTTTATCTTTTAGATATTATTTCTAGACATTGTTATCATGTTGTTAGGTGGTTGTACTTGTATTACAACCCATAGGTTATTGTAGGAGTTTGTTTATTCTTGTGATTTTGCTACTTGCTTGATTATAACTACAGGATCTATTGTAATGTAATAAATCAATAATACACTGCCCATGAATTATTTCTTAAATGGTATCCAAGCAGGCATTTAGGCCTCACGCCTCAGAGGCTTATGACTGGGTTTTGACATGTTTAAAGACGGGTTTTCATGATTTTGGCACTAAGATGAAGATCATGATAAAGGGAGGCATTTGGAAAAGCTTTGAAGATGAAATTTTGTCTGGGCTTTCTTGTGACACCAAAGCAGGCGTCTGCCATCATGGGCTTGCTGGTGGGGTGTGAGAGGACACTGCTAAAAATGACAAAAGACAAAGGCGAGGGTGATTGTTGTGTTGGCCTTCAAGGTCACCAATTTGATATCCAAATTGGTGCAGTTCTGGCAGTCACTGAACAATCACAAAATTGTCCGTCTTTGGGAGGATGTTATAATGCTACCCGGTGTCAAAAAAGTTGTGTTGAATGATGACAATTTTCTGCTAGGGCTTGCCTGTGCCAAGAAGCTGGAAATGGAGAAGATCTAGGGAGAGGCAGAGATAACTTTAAGGACTCTTGGAGCATCGACCTGTTTTAGAGTTTGCACACCACAACCGAATACAGTCATTACTTCACGAGCAGCTTGAATTTGCTTAGTTTGGTGGGATGTTATTCAATTTTGTGTTTTTGACATTGATAAAGCTCCTCAGATATTGAGATCAGAACTGCTAGGTTTTGAACTGAGAAGGATATATTTGTTTTATCATTTGAGCTGACCCTTCATAATATTATAAAGATTGTTGTCAGAACTTGGTAAAAGTGGCATCGGGATCAATCAATGCAGATGAAAGATTGGCTAACATGATCCATCACCAACATTTACCACAGAAAGATGTAAATCAATTAGCAGAAGCCCAGCTAGTTTTAGATGTTCATGCAGAATTTAAACGAGGTTAGGAGGGGCTTATTCGGGATAATTTCCATTCCTGCAGCTCTGCCTACAGTAGTGGAATCAGTGGTTGATGTGATTACAATAATCTCTTTCATGAGAACCATGATGGCAATGAAGAAGAGAAAGGTGATCAGCTTGTGCACAAAAGATGCAGATCTGACATAGAAGAAGATTTGAGTCTTCTACTGCAAGATTATATCAGTCAAGGATCTTGACTAGATGGGCTGCATGACAAGCTGAGGAGATGATCACTACAATGGAAAGGCAGAATCGGGAGTTAAGAGCTAATAGCTCTTGCATGCTTACATGCTGTATCAATGTTAGATTTGTCTTATCTGAGGGAGTCTTCAGCTTCCAGGTCAGAGGGTAGAGTTGAAAGGTCTAGTACTTGCGCTTCATCTCTCCTCTAGATGTGGAGGGAGCTTGAGGAACAAAGGGCTGATCATGCTAGAGGAGGAATGAGCGCAAGTCAAAGCAGATGGGTTTTCACATTAATGTGGGTTAAGGTGCTTCGTGAAATTGTGGCACCAATACTCGTAAAGCTTTTTAAGATACTCTCTTTCCATATATTTTTGCCTGCGGTGTATTTCAATTTTTTCAGATATTATTTTATTGTAAATTCTGTTGTTTAGTAGTTATACAAATGTGTTGGTGTTTGGCATCATTGCTGCTTGTATTGGGTTTTTTGTTGGGTCTTGCAAATGGTGGTGCCTTGGGGAAATATTTTGGTGATTGGACCAGATATGTGGCACGTGTATTTTGGTTGGAGATGTGACAAGTGTGGTGTTATTGCAGGTAGCTAATGGACACAAGGATGGTTTGTGATGGAGTCGCAGTTAGGGTTTTTAATGAAGAGATGCCTCAGACTACACAACTTTCAAAATTACACAACAGAACACACAATGCAATAAAAATGCAATCAGTTCTTTATTTGATTTCAACAAATAGAAATAAAGCTTGAACACTTTGACAACAACACAACAATCTTGAATGGAACGTGTCACAACATGAGATCCGCAGATCTATGCTTGCTAACCTGCTGTAATGTCACTAAATTGGGACAATGATTAAAAAAGAGGGTTTTCCGACAAACCCTTAACAATCCCAAACAAAATTGAATTCTGAAAAATTAAAACCAGCTAACCCTAGAGCTGAATATGCATCACTGAACTGAAAATCTCACATTTTCGAATATTCAAAAACAAATATAAAAATACCTTATGAGATTTAGCCCATAATGGCTCACACTAAAAGAGGAAAGGGAGATGAATTGATGTGTTTATCCCTCCAAATTGCCAATGCCCCAAAGTTGATTTTAATATCCATTTCCTGTCACCAAATCTACTCCAACAAACTCTCTACAACTGAAGATAAATTGTAGACAAATTCCAGCATGCATATTATGTCAAAATTGGCCAATGTTGGGGCCTAAAAGATGATCAATTTTTCCCACAACCAAGTTGCCACATATCGGAATAAATATCATGTAATAACTCCAAAATTCAGATTTGTCTTCATGCCAAAATCTGCTGGAAAAATATTCTAAAATTCACAAATATTAAGAATAATTAATGGCCTCTTGTTTAAGAATAATTAATGGCACCTTAAACTCTTGCACACTCTCCACAAGTGAATCACCCCACTCAGAAAATAAGGGTAGAATTTTTAGAATAAAACCCTAGTCTTTCGCTTTCAAATTCCTTCAAATCCTTATAATAAATTGCCACAAAAACCAGAAATAATATAACAATTTGTACCTTGTCAAACAGAGTCTAAAAACCCTTCGAAGATGCTCAATTTCTTCCTCAACATATTCCCCTTACCTTAGGAAAATATAGGAAATAAATCACATTATTTTACTCACCAAAAATCCTCAAAATGGCCTCCAAAGGACTCCTAATGCAAGTCACCCAAGCTGAAAAATTAGTATAAACTATTTGCACTATTTTATACTCCGCGAACACTCCAAATCTGTGTCAAAATATGCCCTCCAATCAAGTCGCTATAGTCGAAAAATTCAATAGAATGTTGCAACCCTCCTTGGCTCCAACGACCCCTTCAAGTGGCTCGCCCAACTCCATAGGCAAGTTGCTACACCTTGGAATGATCCTCTGTACCACGACCAAGCTCTCAAGATAATTTGCCACTCTCCAAAACCTGTAAATTTATTAAAACCAACTTCTAATAGGGTTTGCAATATTTATTTAATAAAGGTTGTGTCCAAAAACACTTTTGTAGATCTATTTGCATGTATATATACAATTTTGAAGCCCACTTACAGCTCTTGAATAGAGCTGCCCAAGTAGAAGGAATGAAGGTTTTCGTCCCCACACCCTTGACACTTCTTGAAGGATTTCGTTCTCATGATGTGCTAATTAAGCTTGACATATTTGATCAAAATTTTCAATTCAATATTCAACATAACATTCACAAGATTCCTTCTTTGCTTTTATAAGTAACCTCCAAGGGTAGTGCCCAAGTTGGAAGGTTGTATCTTTTCAAAACATAAGCATTTCATCTTTTTTTTTAAAACTTCCCTTTTTAAGGGTTTAGGCTCCCATGACCCCAATTTAAGTGAACATAAGATAAAATTACATTTTTGCAAACTCAACTGAAAATTTAAACACTCAAATATTTTTACCTTTTTGTTCAGAGTTTAGCCCCCCTCCATGTTCCCTTTTATTCCTTCCCTTATCTTTGTGGGAACAACCAAGCTAAGGATTGTAAAAGCAAACTGTGCCAAAAAAGGGGACATTACAATCCTCCCCACCCAAAATTGCTTGTCCTCAAGCAATTGCAAAAGCCATGGGGCTGTCCCCACATCCTTCATAATGCATATTTTCACTGAAATGTCTTCCCATTGCAAAGAACTTTCAAAGTGAACTTCCCATTTGCTAAACATATACCTTGTGGGCTGCCCCCATAGGTTCAAGATGTCATAATCGTCTCCCAAGAATTCTTCATAACCTGAAAGGACTAAGACATGCCATGCTTGGTTGCTTTTGATGTAATGTCCCCAAGTGAATGACGTGTCTTCATAAAAAATATTCACAATTCTGTAATTAATCATTAAGGTCTCTTCATACAACATACCTTGAATGATAAAAGTTTATAGGCACAACCTTTCTTGAGTGTGTTTTCCACCACTCCTTTTATGCATAGGAAAGATGTAATTTTGATCAAACAAAAGCCTATGCCATCTCTCAACATAGAATTGTATCTTCCAAATTTGATTAAGCCAAAATTATGCTTTCTCACACACATTTCCAGATTGCACCCTTGGCTGGATCTTACCAATAAAATCAGATTCTTAGCTTCTTATACTGCTGTAATTGATCCTTAAAATCAGATTTTACTAAGTGATCATTTTTAGAATGCATATTGGCACCTAACTTCCTCAATGTAGGCTGTAATATGATAAAAAAGTGCCAATTTTTTCCTCCATGTGGCTGAACTTGTTTTTCTAACTTGGGAAATTTGAATTTTGTTTTTCAGACTTCTTACCATGTTTTCCCATTCTTTCCTTTGGCTGCCATGTGTAAGATAAATGGTTTTTGACACCCCCAATGTTCCATAGGTGATCCCAGCCATGCTTATCCTTCTTTTGCAAGAAGGAGGGCCTCCCTTTCTTGTCATTTGGACCTTTTGAGCAGCTGCTAATCACTTCCATCCTTTCAAAATTTAGGGGTTGTCATTTTTTCCTTAAAAAATCACTACTTCCCCACTTTTGCAAGGAGGAGTAGGGTGCTGCCCCAAGCATATTTTGGGTTGCCCTTGGCAATCCATTCTCTCCCCATCCTTTTTAATAAAAATATGACAACAATGGGAATTTGCAATGCTTACCAAATGCTTCCTAGAAGGCTCAAAATTTGGATGAAAGGGGTGCATTTTATGTCTAGGGGACAGCCTTCTTCTCCACTCTCCTCATGCTCATGATACATCCTCCCAACACTTTATTGGCCTTAGAATAAGGGGCCTCCCCATCATTCAAACCATGCAAAACAACCTTCTTGCCTGTTGTCTTGAATTTAAGTTCCATGGTTTGGTAGTTTTGTGTATATTCACCAAGTGAGTGCAACCATTGAATACCAACAACCATATCGGTCTTTCTAATGCCCACCACATAAAAATCATCCTCAACCACATGTTTTTTCAAAGTGAGGCTAAGCTAAAACCCTTGAACTCCACCGATTGTAATCCACATGATGTTACCAATCCTCTATCAATGAAATTGTGAGTTGCCCCACTATCACCCTTCAACGATTCCTTAACTCTGAAGGGATAATATCTAGGAGCCTCTGAAAGTGATGCCATGGTGCCACTCAACTCCTCTTCTCCCTCTATCTCCAAAGTGTTCCCCTCATAGTTGTCTGTCCCAACTTCCTCCTCATTTTCCTCATCGGAAAGCACCTCGATGTAGGGAACCTGTCCATTACCATGACAATTGTGGCCTTTCTCCCAAGGGTCCTTGCATGTGAAGCAAAGACCTTTCCTTAGCTCATTCTTCACATCAAAAGCTACTACGTGGTAGCTCCTTCTGCTGCCCCAAACCTGGTTGGTTTGGTCTAGTCAAAGGACCCACATGATTGGCCTTAGGTGGTCTTGCAAAGCGACTCTTGGGCTGCCCCAAACTTCCACCTCTCTACTACCTAGTAGGTGGAAGAAAGGTACTCTTTGGCTGTACCAAAGGTGGAAATCTGCCCCTTGGAGTAGAAGACTCCAAGTCGTAGGCCTTCTGAATGCCCTCTCTCAGTGAAGGTGGATCAAAAGCCTTGACGAATCCCTTTAGGGAGTCAACCAAGCCCTCTGTGAATAGTACCACCAATCTCCTATTTGAAATATCAATCACCATGATTGAAAGTCTCTGAAACTTTGTGATGTAATCATCCACTGAAGCCCTCTACCTCAATTGAGCTAAATTACGAAAGTGAAGCTTAGGATCCGCTCGATCGAACATCTCAATCAACCCCCTGCTAAACTCCTCATATGAGTGTATGCGTTGATGCCCCTTTGTGATCAAACCGTGATATCACCAATCCTGGGTTGTTCTCTCTAAATCCAAGGTGGAGAACTGAATGGCCTCGCCCTCTGCTATAGGTCGAAGCGAAAAGGTGTCCACCATTTGAATCCATGCCTTAGCTGAGCTCCTTTGTGATCCATCAAATGTAGAGAGAGATAGCTTCCCCAATGCATGCTAGAGATCTCCCTGGATGCCCCTTTGCCTCTGACCAATCCTGGGCCCACTCTGTCCTCGTTTCCAAGCTAAAAATTCAAAAAAAGTCATAGCCTCCCTAACTATCGTGGACAAGGTGACACTCATCCATCTCTCTTTAATTCCTCGCGTGGGATGAGTAACCCCTCCCTTGTTGGTGCGGGCTCCTCCCTCTGATCAAATGTAGGTTGTGTGGGCCTATGTGTGGATGCCCTATTCCCCGAAGGGGGTGTATGTGCATCTGGCCTAATCCATGAGGCCTAGTTATCTCCATTGAGTGGCTTCAAGCCACCCATCTCATTGAGGGAACGAAGAAACCCCTCCATCACTGCTGTCATTCTCTCCCTCTCCTCGGCCAACCTATCTCTCCTCTCACTCTCTGTCTTCTGGTGTTCCATGTCACCCATAGCTCGATCTTGCTTAAGTGAACCCACTGGTGGAAGCCCTACATCCCTCCTGCGACTCTTGAAATAATACTTAACCTCTTTGTTGCCACTCATGTATCAAACCCTTCACCCCACAGAATAGCCAAAATATGGCTTTGATACGACTGTAATGTTCCCAAAATGGGACAATAATGAAAAAAGAGGGTTTTCCAACAAACCCAAACAAAACTGAATTTTGAAAATTTAAAACCAGCCAACCCTAGAGTTGAATGTGCATCACCAAATTGAAAATCTCACACTTCCGAATATTAAAAAACAAATATAAAAATACCTTATGAGATTTAGCCTACAATGGCTCACGATGAAAGATGAAAGGGAGCTGAATTGATGTGTTTGTCCCTCCAAACTGCTGACGCCCTAACGCTGATTTTAATATCCATTTTCTGTCACGAAATCCACTCCAATAGACTCTCTACAACTGAAGATAAATTGTAGACAAATTCCAGCATGCATATTATGTCAAAATTGGCCAATGTTAGGTCCTAAAACATGATCAATTTTTCCCACAACCAAGTCGCCACATATCAGAATAAATATCATATAATAACTCCAAAATTCAGACTTGTCTTCCTGCCAAAACTCGGAAAAATATTCTAAAATTCACAAATATTAAGAATAATTAATGGCCTCTTGTTTAGGGCCAAACAAGGCACCCCAAACTCTTGCACAACCTCCACAAGTGAATCACCCCACTCAGAAAATAAGGGTAGAATTTTCAGAATAAAACCCCAGTCTTTCTCTTTCAAATTCCTTCAAACCCTTATAATAGATTGTCACAAAAATTAGAAATAATATAACAATTTGTACCTTGTCAAACAAAGTCTAAAAACCCTCCGAAGATGTTTAATTTCTTCCTCAACCGATTCGCCCTACCTTAGAAAAATATAGGAAATAAATCACATTATTTTACTCACCAAAAATCTTCAAAATGGCTTCCAAAGGACTCCTAGCGCAAGTTGCCCAAGCTGGAAAAATAGTATAAAATATTTGCAATATTTTATACTCCGCGAACACTCCAAATCAGCTTCAAAATCTTCAAGATCTGCCCTCCAATCAAGTTGCCATAGCTAGAAAATTCAATAGAATGTTATGCAACCCTCCTTGGCTCCAACGACCCCTCCGAGTGGCTCACTCAACTCCCTAGGCAAGTCGCCACACCTTGGAATGATCTTCCGTACCATGGACAAGTTCTCAAGATAAATCAACACTCTCCAAAACTTGTAAATTTATCAAAACCAGCTTTTGATAGGGTTTGCAATATTTCTTCAATAAATGTGGTGTCCAAAAACACCTTTGTAGATCTATTTGCATGTATACATGCAATTTTGAAGCTCACTTACAACCCTTGAATAGAGCTGCCCAAGTAGAAGGAATGGAGGTTTTTGTCACCAAACCCTTGTCACTTCTTTAAAGTTTTTGTCATCAAGATGTGGTAATCAAGCTTGATATACTTGATCAAAATTTTCAATTCAATATTCAACATAACATCCACAAGATTCTTTGCTTTTATAACTAACCTCCAAGGGTGGCACTTGAGTTGGAAGGTTTTATCTTTTCAAAACATAAGCATTTCATTTTTTTTTAAAAAACTTCCCGTTTTGAGGGTTTAGGCTCTCATGACCCCAACTTAAGTAAACATAAGATAAAAGTACCTTTTTTCAAACTCAACTGAAAATTAAAACACTTAAATACTTTTACATTTTTGTTCATAGATTAGCCCCCCTCCGTGTTCCCTTTTCTTCCTTCCCTTAGATTTGTGGGAACAACCAAGCTAAGGATTCTAAAAGCAAACTATACCAAAAAGGGGGACATTACACATGTGATCTTTGCAAGCATTACTATCTCTCCAAATTCTACATATGATCTTTCAGTTCCTTGATTCGAGTGTAGGGGCATGTTTATATAGGCACAAAACCTACCTACTCACAATAATGCTCACAACAACCCACTACAATCATTAAATACTTGTAACACATCACCATGCACCAGAAACATCAATTGCACAATACAATCCCAATGATTTATAATACATCATAGCATAATGCATCACAACGTGATATTAAATGAAGTCACAACAATTTTGTGATCCAAGGAATTAAATGTAAATGGTTAGGAATTGCAACAACTCTATATTCATAACACATCTCAAGAACATGCACACCTAAATCAACTTGTGCGGAGATTGCAACTTTGCAATCCAAGTTGTAATACTTTGCAAACAAAAATTGCACGAAGGATTCCATTTGCACATGATGCACATGGTTGACTGGATTGACTCTCAATCCTATGCGCCAACCTCCTTTATGAAATATTGCAAGCTTCTCAAACAAAGTTACACAATAGAACTCTTTGGCATTGTAGGACTCCAAGTCTTCTACTTTGCGTGGAACTAAACCAAGGTACCAAAACAAAGACCTTCACATAGACACTTGCACAAAGCCTCGCAAGCCACAACAAGCTACATGCACCATTGAAGTTGTGTTGTGCACACACAAAAGGCCATGCAAAACATTACAAAGGACTTGTGTTTAAACAATTAGTTGCGCACGACAACAAGCTACTTATTTTTAAAGCTAAATGTTTCTTTTTTGGTTGATGTAGGATTACAAGTGACCCTAGATGGTCCTGCATCATACACCCTCGGTAACAAAGAAACATGAGCCCCTGCTCATGCCTTCTAAGAATTTTGCTATTGGTATTCCTTGTTTTGCATTTTCTGATGCATTTATCCATGTTGCATCTTCATTTCCTTGACCCTTCCACTTAACCAAATATTCTTTATACTCTTTGTTGCGTGTTTTCTTGTTGATTTTGGAATTAATCACCCTTTGTACTTCCTTGTGCACTTTCTTCTGCATCTACGATCTCAAATCAGCTTCCTTAAAATTTACACTTGCACGTTCACTACTCTATCCTTCATGATAAGGATACAAATTTGCCACATTGAAACTAGGCAATATGTTGATCCCTTCAGTTAACTCAATCTCATATGTGGTTGTCGCAAACTTTTGCAACATTTTGTATGGACCAATTTTCTTCCACTTTAATTTGTCAGAAGTTCTTTTCGGAAATATCTCATTTAGGTGTTGTTAAGACTAAGTCTCCCACCTAATATTATACATCTTCTCTTGAAATTTGCGTGTTGCTTGTATTGCGTAGTGCTTCTTTCCAATTGTTTGAGCACTTGTTGAGGTAAGTCACGCATAGATTCAATAAAATCTTTCGCTTCAACACTCATCTATGATGTTGTGCAATTTTGCAACTTTTCTTGGACTTCACCCATACACAATATAAAATAGTGTCCTTTTAATACTCCTATTTCTTGCATTGTTATAAACAAACTCAACTTGTGCCAAAATGGAATCTCATGCTCCTGGCTTTCCTTCAATCAAACATCGTAACAAATTACCAAGACTTTTGTTGACTACTTCCATTTGTCCATCTGTTTGAGGATGATATGTTGAACTGAACTATACCTTGGTATTTATCTTCTTCCAGTATGCCCTCTATAAACATTCAACAAATTTCACATCCTTGTTTGATACTATGCTGCACGACAATCCATGCAGCGTTGCAACTTCTCTAAAAAATAAGTTAGCGATGTGTGTTGCATCACTAGTCTTCTTGCATGCAACAAAATGTGCCATATTTGAAAATCTATCCACAATCATAAATATGGAATCATGTCCTCTCTGTGTTCTAGGCAATCCTAAAACAAAATCCATGCTAAGATTTTCCCATGGTCTCTATAATTGGCAATGGTTGATACAATCTTGCGTATTGACTCCTCCCTTTTGCCAATTGGCAAATTCTACATTCTTGCGCATACGTGCACACATCTCCCTTCATTTGTGGCCAGAAGTAATTCTCATTGAATTGTGCATATGTTTTGTCATTGCCAAAATGACTTGCTAAACCTCCACTATGCTTCTCCTTAACCAAATTTTCGTGCATCGAACCTCTAGGTATGCACAATTGCGCACCTCAGAACAATAATCGTTCTTGCATGAAATAATCTAACCATGTTGCTCTATTTCCACTCACTGGTTGTGGGCATACTTTCATGCATCTCTGAAATCTTTATCTTCCACATAAAGTTCCATCATAGATTCAAATCATATGACTTCCATTCGTATCTTGTTCAACAAGAGACATCTTCTATGTAGCACATCTGTAACTCTGTTCAACTTACCACTCCTATGATTCAAAACAAATGACTCTGCAAAAACTCAACCCATTTCATGTCTTTGGTTCAATTTTCCTTGACTATTTATGAATTGTAGTGCTTGATGGGCTGTGTACAACATAAAATCCTTAGGCAAAAAATAATGCTTCCACTTCTTCAGCACTTGCACTATAGCATAGAACTCATGATCATACATTGAATATTTCTTCTTTGCATCATTTAGTTTCTCACTGAAGTAAGCTATAGGCCTACTTTTTTTATCCATCACTGTTTCTATTGCTGTGCTACTCGCAACACAATCAACGTAAAATACCTTATTGAAATTTGACAAGGCTAACACTAATTGCTCAGTAACTTTCTTTTTGAACTGCTGGAAACTATTTTGTTTCTATGTCCCATACAAACTATTTTCTATCTTTGTGCATCACCTCAGTTATCGTTGTGCACGTCCCACTAAAATTCTTGTAAAAACTTGGATGACCATGAACGCTTTGCACTTTAAATGTGCTCCTAGGTGACGACCACTCAAGGATAGCTTGCATCTCTTCTAGATCCATCTTCAAACCTTTTTGGGAAATCATAGATTCTAAGTATACTAACTCCTAAATGAAGCTATATTTCTTCAAATTTACCAACAACTTTTCATCTTGCAACCGCTGCAACACTTGTCTCAAATGCACTAAGTGTTCCTCCTTCATTCTGCTGAAAATCAATATGCCATCCAGATATACTATAACAAACGTACCAAAAAATGGTTTTAGCACTTTATTCATGAGTCTCATAAATGTACTTGGCACGTTAGTCAACCCGAACGACATGACTAGCCACATGTACAATCCTTCCTGCGTTTTTAATGCATTCTTCCACTCATCATCTTCCCTCTTCAAGTCAATCTTGTGAAGTATTGCGCTCCACTTAAACAATCTATCAAATCAGCTATGCGTGGCAATGGAAATCTGTACTTAATGATAATCTTGTTGATGGCTTTGGAATTAGTGCACTCCACTCTCCACCTTTCATTGGAATTGAACATGGGCTCAAACTTTCTCTTATCAACATTTTATTTGATAGCTCTTGTACTTGTCTTTGCACCTTTGCATTCTCATTAAGCGTCAACCTATATGCCGCTTTGTTTGGTAAAGTCGATCTTGGAATCAAATCCATGCGATATCTTATACTCCTCATGGGTGGAAATCCATTTGGTAGATCATTAGAAACAATTTTTGCGAGCTCACTTAACAAGTTCTTCACTTCGTGCAAAAGTGCTTCTATTGTGCATGCACATACAAATTGTGTGGACTTTGATATCAACTCATAACATGCACGCTTCTTCACTTCTTTCAGAAATTGTTTTTTTGAAATCATCAAAACTCTTGGACCTTTGTCCACTTCCTCACATTTGTCCTTCAAAGGATTTAAAGTGTGTTTACTCCATCTTTTGTCGACGTATAGGTGTTTACACGACCATTATGTTGTGCCCTCCTATCAAATTGCCAAGAGCTTCCAAGTAATACATGGAAAATGTCCAAGGGCGTTATGTTACACAGAACTTCATCCTTGTAGGTATTAATTTGAAAACTTACTAGACATTGCTCATTCACTAGAATCTAAAGTCCCTTTAGCAACCAGGACACTCGATAAGGGTTTGGATGCGCAATCCTCTTTAGACCAAGATTTTCAACCATCTCTTGCGAAACAAAATTATCAATACTGCCACTATCAATAATCAACTTGGAGCATGCACTTACATATTTGCAAACGGTTCTGATTAGATTCTATGTGCGAGACTTTTATCTTCTTTTGTTGGTTTCGACAACCACCTCTTCATCATGAGCACTTCTCCAATTTATGGTTCATTTATGTTATGGATATAGATGTAATGCTCTCTTCATTTGCTTGCGTGATATGCACATTTGCATCGTTTCTCCTACTACCTTACATTGTGTGCATGTGGGCACTCAAATGCTCTATGCCCAATTTCACCATATTTGAAACATGTACCCATGAATCCTTTTCCTCTACCTCATCCATAGGATCCTCTTACCGTTGGTAGGATTTCCTTTGCCTCTTTGTGCACTAATATGATTGTGTTGAGAAGTACTAGCTTTTCCTCCTTGCACAAAGTAACCTCTATTGCTACTTTTTTGCCCTCATGCGCATGAAAACTTTCCTTTTCCTCATGCTATGCTTTATTGTTTGTGAGACTTCTTCTCTTCTACCTTCAGTGCGCATTGATAGGCATCTACAATAGATCGCCACCAAATCATACTAGACTCGTCTTGAATGGGAATGCACAATCCGTTCATGTACCTCAATATGTTCTCAATGTCATCTTCAACATGGCCCACTCTGATAGTGAGTCTAACATTCTTTGGTGTAATTTTTCACACTCATTTCCCTCTGTCACAAATTTTGCAACTTCTTAAACAAAGTTAATCGGTAATTAGTAGGTATGAACCTTAGGCATCAACTTTGCAACCAGTCTATGTTAGGTCTTGACCTTATCTTTACCTCTAGGGACTCTTTCTGTCTGCACATGCTCCCACCACAAGGATGTGCGACCATTTAATTTGGTGCATGCAAATTTGACCTTCTTGAGATCTTCCATACTCTCATAATCAGAGTATTTTTCTTACTCAATGATCCAACGATGAGCTCTTTGGGACTTTAACTCCTTGAACAACTTGGAGTGTCCAACTTTGGCTTACTACTCATCCTTGTGATTGCATGCAGGAATCTATCTTCAGGGTCATTGACCTCTTCTTCTTCTGCGACTTGGTTCTTAGGTGCTTCTTCTATGGCCTCATTGTAGCTTTCATGATCCACTACAACATCTGCATGTTGCACAGTGTCCATAGCCTCTAAATGAGCTCGCATATTTCCCATCAACTCTGCCAAGTTTACAATTCTTGGTGCTCTTGCAACAAACCCAACTTTGTGTGCCATTTCCTCGAAATTCAAAGTACAGTTACTACACCTACCTACCCAACACATGCTAGAAGATGTCTTTTCCGCTTTCTACCCACACTTGCAAATACAAAAAATAGACGACACATGCTCACCTACAAAGAAGAACCCTTGTTATGACACCAAATGATGCATTCGTGGCTAGGAGTCTCAATGAAGAGATACCCTAGACCACTTAGCCTTAAGAATTACATGGCGGAACACATAATGCAATATAAAATGCAACAACAATAACTTAGTTCTTTATTTGATTTCAATGAATGGAAATACAACTTGTACACTCAACAACTATCACACAACGATCTCAAATAAAATGCGTTACAACAATAGATCCTCATATCTCTATTTGCTAACTCGCGGTCTTTGCAAGTATAGTTGTCTCTCGAAATACTACATACAATCCTTCAACTCACCGACTCAAGTGTAGGGGCATGTTTATATAGGCACAAGACCTCATGTTTATATACGACATAGGATCCTCATTGTCACTTTCATCATCAGTGTTGTGCAGTTTCCATAGTCTCTAAATGGGATTGCATATTTCCCATCAGCTCTGCCAAGTTTGCAATTCTTGGCGCTCTTGCAGTGAACCCTACTCTGTGTGCCATTTCTTCGAAATCAAAGTAAAGTTACTGCACCTACCTAACACACAATGGAAGATGTCTTCTCTGCTTTCTACCCTCACTCACAAATATACAAAACAGACTACACATGCTCACCTGCAAAGAAGAAACCTTGCTGTGATACCAAATCATGCAGTAGCGGTTATGGGTCTCAATGAGAGATACCTTAGACTACTCCACCTTTATAATTACATGGCAGAACACATAATTGAATAAAAATAACTTAGTTCTTTATTTGATTTTGACGAATGAAAATACAACTTGCACACTCAGTGACAATAACAAAATGATTTTGAATGAGATGCGTTACAACATAAGATCTTCATATCTCTACTTGCTACCTCAAGGTCTTTGCAAGCATAGCTATCTCCCCAAATTCTACATACGATCCTTCAACTTGTTAAGGCATGTTTATATAGGCACAAGACCCACCTACTCACAATAATGCTCTTAATAAACCACTACAATCATTAAATACTTGTAGCATATCATCATGTGCCACAAACATTAAATGCACAATGTAATCCCAATTTTTCATAATACATCACAACATAATGCATTACAATGCTATTAAATGAAGTCACAATAATCCTCTATATTCCAAGGAATTAAATGCAAACAGCTGAGACCTGCAATGACTCTTTATCTATAACACATTGGAAGAACATGCATGCCCAAAACAACCTACGTGGAGATTGCAACTTTGCAAGCCAAGTTGCGATAGTTTGCAAACATAAATTGCGCGAAGGAATCCATTCACACATGATGTGCACAATCAACCGATTCACACTTATGCGCCCCAACCTCCTTTATGAGACATTGTATGCTTTACAAACAAAACAACGCACTAGAACTCTTTGCCATTGCAAGACTTCAAGTCTTCTACTTTGCGTGGAACTGAACCGAGGTACAAACCAAAACAAAGACCTTTGCATAGACACTTCTACAAGGCCTCCCAAGCCACAACAAGCTACACACACCATTGAAGTTGCATGGAGCAATTAATCAAACATGTCTGTGCACAAAAGTCTTTGCAAAACATTACAAAGGACTTGCGTGCAAACAACTACTTGCACACAATAACAAACTACTTATTTTTTAATCTAAATGGTTTTTTTGGGTTGATGTGGGATTACAAGTGAACCTGGATGCTTTTGCATCAGCTTGCTTGGGGTTGTTGTGCATAGTGATAGGCGTGGCCAAAAGTACTTGAGTGTCACTGTCAAGGGAAGTGGTGTTGTAAAGGATTCAACTAATTCAAATGGTGCAACACTTGTACCGCCAAGCACCTCATCTTATTCTTTTATTCAAATGAATGGCAAAGAGGTCTTTCATTTTGTGGTAGGTTGAGTGCCACAAGAAAATTAAGGCTATAAGCTTTGTCCATGCATTTGGACAGCTCTGCCTTTGTTGAAGGCATATTTTATGGGATGCATGAAAGCATGCAAGTTCAGATTTAACTTTGACCAAACGAGGAGATCCTAGGTTTGAGTGGATGGGACTAAGTTTAGGGAGGAATATTATGGTGAAAGTCATGGAAAGGAGGAATATGATGATTATGGAAACGGAAATATGCAAAGTGCAATGTGTCATATTGATACTAGGTGGAAACTATGAATACAATGGCCTAGATCCTTAACTAGTGTCCTCGTAAAGCTTTGTAGGTGTCAGTCTCGAGGAAGCATGGTTAGGCAGGAGATCATTTGTAACTTGTAAGAGACTTTTGTATTTTCGGTTGTGCTGCTTTTGCAATAATTTATGAGGAGAAGAAAAGTAAGGTAGATGCAAAGAGCAAAACATGTATGTTTGTTGGTTATAATGAACAATCAAAAGCATACAATTTACTAAATGTCTCTACAAACAAAATTGTTGTTAAATCGATAGGCTTTCTACAATGGCAGCAAGGGAGTATAATGGAGTGAGTTGTTCACAATTATGTTCAAATTTAAATTTGATGTCCATTTAACCATCACTTCAAGTTTTCTTTTTTACTTGGAGAAGTCAATTGAAAAATTGTAATATCTTGGCCATACAGTGGAATTTGGATCCTTTTTTTCCCCAGCCTATACAATCGGGGAAACAAATTATGCATGGTGTTGAACAAGTAAATGTTGCTCTTTCATCTACTGTTTCACAAGTATTTGAACCTAGCACATTTGAAGAGGCCAAAGGAAAACCTAATGTTGGGATTGATGGACATATTTTCTTGACAAATAATGCCATGTCCCTACAAGCATGCAATAAATTGGTTTGAAAATGGTGTATTGACATCTAGTCACTGAAAGAGGAAAGTATCTTATACATTGAGATGGATAGTACTATGTCAAGGTGAGGGAGCCAAGGAGAGTACTCCAAGGCCAAGGTGCATTAGATGAAGTGTTTCAATTGACCAAGGCTAGCACGAAATTCTAGTGGCTCTAGGACTGAGGTGGTCTTTAAAGCCATCTTGAAAGGAAGACAGATTTGGAATGTTGGTCAAGGATACTCTGATGTGGAGTCACTCTATGATGAGTGAAGGTTAGTAATGTCTAATGATGGATGTGGAGAAGAGAAGTTAGCTGGCCCGAGGGCCTACTGGCCTTGGTGGGGGTTGCCCCAACTTATATTAATGATAATATCATATCTTATATATGTCAATTAGTACAACTCGCAGCGAAGTGACACTTGAGGTTTGTCTAAGAAATAACACATTTAAGAGGCACTTGAGCAAAGTGGTACTTATCAAGGTCAATAGTGATGGAGCTTCCATCGTTGATATTTATTGGAAAAATATATCATTCTGTAGAAGGGAATGGAAGAACCATTGGGCACAGATAGCCTATCCATGGTACAACGGTTGTTTAAGGCTAAGTAGCCGATCTTGGTAGTAGTTCGGATACTGGGTATGGGCACACTAGTATGATGATTTTTTTGGCCCAGGTACATCCATATAAATAGTATATGAAATATTAAAAAATATAGTGATATAAGCAAAATTAACTACATAATATGCAAAGTAAGCAAAATAAGTTAAATAACCACAAAATAGTTGAGAACACTACTGATAATTCAATGCCAAATGTCACGATACTCAATGGTCAAACTTAGATCAAGTACACAGTGGAAATGTATACACAAAAATCGGCATCTTCATCATATAATCTAAATTGTTCAAAAACATTTTGCCATGCCCCATACCACCATATTCACACATGCCATAAACAAAGCTATATCACCATTTACACATACTTGTGCATATAACAAAATAGATAAATGAGGTGAATGGGTATATTTCTTGCTTGTGTTTCCTCTTTGCATACTTTATAATCCAAATTACATCTTATCTATTCTTATACACCATTTTTTGTAGTAGTTTATTTTCAAAGATATCAGCTTTCTACATGAAAACTTTTGATACATTTTATTGCTAAGACATGATAAATTGCATAATCGAAGTGAAGTTCAAATTTTTATTTGGTCTTTTAATAACGGTGTTGTTCCTTCTCACATTGCAAACTCATTAACCCTTGGGAGAGAGGCATTTCCTAAATTGTAGGCGCAACTAATCACAAGCGTATATGTATGTAGAAGTGCATACACTATTAACAAGATCGTTTTTAAAAGGTCTCTAGATTCTTTAATGATCATAATAGGCCCTAGTGAAAGCCCTTACAAATAGAGTATGAATAGGGAGTCAGGTCAGTATTTTTTGACATTGTAAATAACATTTACCATAATTTCCAGGTGCATGTTTTAGAAATCAAATATATTTGTTACCAACTACCAAGTTCATTGACTTTTTTAAAGCTAAAACAAAACAAAAAGAAAACACCTTTTTGACTGTGTAAGAACCCTCGAGTTAGGTACTAGAAAAACATACCGATATTTATATTTATATATTTTTTATATGTATCATATCGAAGGGTTTCTTACTGATTTTTCCTTGTATTACTCAACAGGTTTACTAAGTTCTGATCAAAACATGAATACTAGATCAAGATAAAGTTATGAGCATGATCGTAGTACTACCATCTACTAAAATAACAATCATTTATGAAATCAATTCTATATTCCTATTCCATCATTGTACACTCATATATTTACACACCAAAATCAGATTACATACTAAAAGCAAAGCATGCATTAGGTCATAATTCAATGCACTTCAATCATGAAGTGTACAATAAATGATAGCTTCATAATACAAATTTGCACTCATAACAAGAAGTTAAAGCAACTTTTACAATAAGAAACTAAAGATACATTTTTCCTTCATTTCAAATACAAAAGCAATAATATCTAAGTATACAAGTCAATAGTCATTTTTTGCTAATTCAAATTTCCTCTTTGAATAACATACAAAACATAATATAAGCAAATGACAAAATCAGAGAATAAAGTGTTTACAACATTATTACAATCTCATGTTTTTTTTTCTCAAGTATACAATAAGTCTAGTTGTCTATCTAAGATGTGAATAAGTCTTCATAATAAAATCCACTAGAGTTTTGCAATCCATCGTTGTTGCTAAAGACCAAATTAAAAACAAAAGAGTGAGAACATCATTGGAGAGCTTTTCCTCCAACCACAGAGCCTTTCGGATCCCCCACACTCCTCCCATCCACTGAGAGGGGACTTACCCTTCCACGAAAGTGCTAGATACATACAATCGACAGAGCATAGAGAATCCTAGGAGGTAGAACAGTTTAGCATGTAGCTTCTCGCTGTTAAGAAGTATAGGATGATATATGCATTCCAACTCTAGTACTAGGGCATGTCTGGGAAATACATACAATTAAAGACCCTGAACAACTCTTAACCCAATTCTCAGGTTAGTCAATTTTATCATAGGCTCCCAACTCATCATTCATGAATTTAAGAATCTTTATTAGGTCCCAAGGCTAATTCCATAACAAGTTTCTACATGTATCACGCATGAAGCGTGTAGCCAAACTGAGTCGTAACCCAAGAATATAATCTCGAGACCAAAATCATGTTTTATCATAATATGTATGATTCCTTGTGTTTTGGTGTCCAATGAGTTTAGCATTAACAAGGTTTCATGTAAGTTGAGTGTCTATAATCTAAGACATTGTTATCCCAAGAAGGGATCAATATCCAAATTCAATACTCAAGTTTAATAAGGAATTGTCAACTCAAAACGTGATATAACAATTGATCATGTCCCCACATTACTTATATTAAAAATGATGATATCCAAAATGACTTAGCTTATGAAATATATCAATCATTTAAATGTTCATTATTGTTGCCTATGATCACAAGTTTAGGACTTTCATAAACAAGTTTGTGCAACAAAACCAATCCAAGCATAGCACATGGATGATAATATACCCATAATTGTTCCATACCACTTATGAGACTATTATAAGATATCATGCAAGGATCCATATTAAACGGATACAAGATCTCACAAGACTTAAGTGTCAAACCAAATCTCAATACCCACATCTCGATTCATCAAGCAATTAATAATTCACATCCTTTATGTTTTTACAAGATTTAATACATATGAGAATGAGTATTCTTAGATGAATGTGAGCAAGACAAAATTCTTAAATTAAACCCTTATTAGGTTCAAATGTAAAATAAGGGGTTACTAATTTCTATGTAATAGTAATCTATTTGAAGTATGATAGAGGATGGGTTGAATTTTACTAGTTTGCTACATGAATCTTCTGTTCCACACAAAAGATATCGAAATCAAGTAGAGTTTCCCAATTTACAATCACTTTAAAAGCTTCTTCAAGATTTACCATAACCATAAGGTAAAGGTAGTGGTAAACTTTACAAGTATTATTATGTTACCAACAGGTTTGCATAATATCTCTAGAGGAGCATAAACTAATTGATTATTGAACAAAACATGATCCAAAATTTGATCAATACGTTTATCGTCACAAGTCAACAATATGTTTTGCAATTCTATGATGATGCTAGCAAGCCTCTCGAGATGGTAGTCGAGTTAACAGTTAGTCTTAGGATAACAACATTATGCAAGAGATGATTTGTAAGATATCGGTGTTAAACAAGTTATTACGATCTAGGAGCTTCCATAGTCTTGGGTTCAAGAAAATGTATTCAATCTGAAACAAAGCTCTAAGAGATGAGGCAAAGGTACTATGAAAGATCACATCTAGAACCATCTTGTCAAGGTGATTGAAGCATTTATAGTTTACATGATTTAACACCTATTGGCAATAGGTTTTCCTAGTATGAACTTAAGCTCATATTATATCATTGCGACATATTACAACATATTGCAACATTACCACAATGTTTCTTTAACTCGCAATCTCACTTTTTCGTTACCACATTAAGGTTTCAGCATCATATCTCTACATAGTCAATATGATATGTAAAGCATTCCCGATAAAGATTACATGCAATAAGGTTCTTATAACACAACCTCCTGAGTGTAACTCATCATATGATAGAGCCTAGCTTACAAAGCATTTTACACCACCAATCATATACTAGAGGCGGTTTGTATCACCCATCTAAAACGGAAAAGTGTTTAAGGTCTTAACAAAGATGACATATTTTTCCGTCAGTGTCATAAGCAGGATAATAATAGACTTGCATATCACCACAAGAGGAGTATTACAATCACAACGAAAGACTTTAAAAGCATTCCTATGTTGACAACATACTCTAAGCTATTCTCAATTCCTGATACAAACCATCATCACCATGGTACTCTAGTCTATGAACTATCCAAAGTTTAAATCACTTAAAGCATTACCATCTAGGTTTGCGTTACATTTAAACAAGAAATACTATCACATTAGCTCATACGAGTGTCTAAAATCTTCATATCTACTTTATTAATATAAAGCCCAATGCCATTATAAGAAATATATTTTAACAAAATAAAAAACACACATACAATCTGATTTTCAAGGACTACATAGCCCATTCAACTTATGGAAGAATATAAAACTAAGCTTACATGAACCAAGTGAATTTAATAATTTATCCTTCTCTTTAAACTTACCATATAGCTTACAATGTAATATCACCTATCTTTCTAGTTGTAAACTACCATAGTGTTCTCTCAAAGAGATTACACCATGCACTTATACATATCACTAAGGTTACAATCCTTAGTTATGTATGCACTAATAATATAATAAGTGATTTATCAAAATCTAAGATGCCTTAAAATACCGTACAAGATTTTGTGACTTAATTATTAATATCTTATAATATCTCAAAGAATCAATTCGTATACTACAAATGTATAATATATGATTTATATACTTCAATTCCATGATATATGATACAAACTATTATAAATATTGAGGTTCACAATTATGACATATATAACAATATACACTTCTACCACATAGGATGTAGTCTTGACCCAACTAGTTGTCCATTTGAATGCTACAAGGTAAGACAGAAAGTATAAGAAAGATTTTAAAGCCTACTATGGCCTTAATGTGGGTTATTGTTCCCGGAACAAGTCAAAGCTAAAAACCGGCCTCCACGCCTTCAAATGGTAGATCATTATCTGAGGAGGTAATTAAATACTACACACGTCTTTGAAATAAGGACACACATCGAGGGAAAGGTCTATACAGTCTGTAAATAGGGTAAATTCTTATGCTGGCATAATCTATGGTAGAATCATGTTACCTATAATAAGTAGAATTCTGCAGCTAGTTACATGAAAACAACCAGCAAAACATCTACATCATTATCCACTATGTGTTTAAAAGCATGTAAATTAATTACAAGATATGCATGGTTTATTTTCACCTGGAACAAATGCCACTGAGTCGTAGTGTCATTCATTTGCTTCTGCTTCCATCTATTTTGACCTAGTCTATTAGCAACGATTCATCGTCATCTAAAGCCCTTCCATTATGGATCTCAAATCCTTCGAATGGTTTTGACCCATTCTACGTCTGTCTAAAGCCAACTAAAAGAAATTATGTTGATCAGAACCATCACCTCTAAAGTAAAAATACATCCCCCATCCACAACTAAATTTTAATTGCAATGGCATAGGTTTATAGATCATGTCTCTTTCCCCGCTGCCAGCATATTCCCCTCTCCCTTTTTGTAGTGTGTCCTTTGCCAGGTATGTGTCCTCCTTTTAATTGGAAAACTGCAGCTGTATTAATAAATGCCTCCAACCACATTCCTTAACCTCACCAAAATGGTGCGCTGGAACAAGTAAAAGGATTATTATCTGATTTTAAATTATAAATGTATGGCAATTTGAAAACATACACAAGGCGTTTAAGCTGTTGAAGGAATCACAAATTAAGAGTGAATAAGGTGCAGTTTAAAGTGTTACTGCCTGATGCTGTTAAAAATTGACCAGACACATTTCTATCACCATTAAATGCAGTAGGTGCAGTTTATATGATAAATGCATAGTCTAGGACAAATAGCAAAATGCAGTTAACACAATAAACGTAGTAAGACAAGAATAGAATGCAGTTTGACAGAAAAATGCAGTTTATATAATAGAATGCAATCTAGAACAGTTAACACAGTTTTTAAGGAGAAAATGCCAATTTTGACAACCAAAACAGGATTATCAGGTCAAAGGCAGACCAAATACACAAAAACTGAATCTCAGAACCTGTTAATGTCCGTTTTCCCTTCATTGCGCTCCTCCTACAGGCAGCCTACTACGACCTGGCATCCGCCTCAGTTCAAATGTTCTCAATTCAGACCAGTCAGCGTCCAGTGCCTCCATTCAGGCCAGAATGTCCGCCTTCCATCTCTCCATGCCCCCACGTCCTCGAATTGCTAATGGCTGTCCTCAATGTGAGAGAAAATATATAGTTTTATAGCTTTAGTAGCCCCAACTAGATCATTAAATGACAACTATTCTTCTGTGGGGTGCAATTAGGGAAAACTTAAGTCGTTTAGGTGAATGCAATAAATTTTTGATAAAAGTTTCATTCGTCTTCCACTTTCTTTTCTCCCATGGTGCAGGCCATGAGGTTTCTTAGCTGCCCTATGTGGCATTTTAAAAAGTTGTTTGCCTTTTCAAAAGCTAGGACAGTTCTTTGGTCAAAGAAAGAGGCTGATTACTTTAATTGTACTAGAAGTTGACTGGAAAACAACCCACATTTACAACGCTTCATTATAATCATATAATGCCAATGACATTTTCTCCAAATGCCACGCCATCCACTTAAAAACTCATCATCACTGTCATTTAAGTTTTATTTTGATCTTCATGCATTTCTATCTTGTTTAACAGGGTATTTAAAACCTGCATAATTTGATGTTTCAAATATTTATGACAGGGAAGTCATTCAATCAACACGCATAGAGTGTTTTAGTCTCGAAAACCGCTAAGTGGTCCCAAGCAAACCTTAGTAGGTGGGCATGCACCGTTTGTGCATTGACATTTACTTGCCAGACATCGTGATATAACGACAACATTGAAAACTTGACTTTACAAATCTGATTTGTGACCAGGTCAGACTATCACGTGTTGACTAAAATGGTCATAATAGTTTAAGTACAATGGTTCATTGGGTTGCGGATCTAGAGATCTATATTGCAAGGATTCTGCAATCTCAAAATGTGACGAAGCATGTTGACGAGACTGGTCGGCCAAAAGTGCATACCCGAACATTTGTTCATGTTGCAAGCATGAACACAAAACATTCTAAGCACATGTTTATTCATTGCAATAATAGGTACACACTGTCCAATCACTTGCTATGACTACTAGGAATCACTAGAGTCAATGTATCCTATACAACTATCTAACTAAGAAGACGAACACAATATTAATTAAACAATAAATCACCCAAACCCAACCGGTCACTACCCATGCAAAATAGGTGGAAGATGTTTATGTCTAATCATGCAGCTAGAATGATCACAAAGTAGTCCAAAGGATTCTCTCTGCTGACCATAATTTGTATCTAGCTCCTCTTTGATGATGCTCTTCCTCGCACCGAGGGGCTATATATGCATCACAGACAAGTGAACAAACGACAGTTATCCAAGTCATAATATCAAAATCACATGATATGAAGTATTAAAGCATGATAACTAACAATTATTCCACATAATTGTATAACATCTATCTGTCTTAGTTTTGTTACATAAGCATAGAAGCATGATAACATCATTTAACTGAAATGAAATCGTATAAAGAAATTCAATCTCTAATTGCACAAAAATCAATCATTATTAATCATGTTCTGTAACACTTAATCGCCGACATGTGCCTTCAATTTTGACACAAGAAAAATTGGATGTTACAGACTCTAGGGACATGTCGGATACAAACTCAGGCATACCCGACCTCGATGAGTGGTACCCAAGCTGTAACCACAAGCATACAAGATCGGGACCAGTACTTGGTATGTGTCATCCTAGGACCTTTCGCCTAGGGGTGAAGGATTTGGTAATGTAGTTTAAAGGTGTACCTCCAAGCATTCAAATAGGCCACCATAGTTATGGTGTGAAGTAGGAACATTCGTTGTGTAGATGTCCCAGGAGACTTCAAGGTTGGAGAGCGTTAGGCATTGGGCATTTAGGAGATCAATGCAAGCACACCCATGGAGGGTATGACATGGCATTATATTGTTGTTTAGCCTTGGAGTTACAATCAATTGATTATATTGAGATTTTATTCCTAAATATGATAATATAGTGTGTTAGAATTGATCACTCTAACAACAAACATGTGAAGAAAGAAACATTCAAGACACGTTGACACATATTTCACATGGACTCACAATAAAGTGAACCTAGTATTCAACGCCAATTCCTAGCATACGCATCGATTGCAATGGCTAGTTACCCATGCACTATGGTGAGAGGGAATGGTGACCATAGCAACACTAGGCAATGATTATTGCAATGGAAGCAGGGTCGCATATTGATTAAATTCATACGTGGACTTAATTAGGATCTTTGAGCATCATATACGATGGCTTTTAGACAAGGATCAGATAGCCAAGCTAATGACTAAATCATTTAGATTGTATTCAATTTAGTCATTTTGGGGGCGGGGGGGGCACGGAGAGGGGTATTTAGTATTATTGTTAGACTTTGTTAGCTTGTTGCTAGGTGCTTGTATTTGTATTAAAACCCATAGGTTATTCTAGGAGTTTGTTTATTCTTGTGATTTTGCTACTTGATTGATTATAAATATAGGGTCTATTGTAATGTAATGATACATTGGGCATGAATTAATTCTTGTACTATCTAGGGTTTGAAAGAAAATTACAAAATCAAAATTTTGAATAAGATTTTTTAGATTTGTTCTAGTGAGTGGTAGATATATAGTAGAGACTCTTGTGGTTTGAATGACTGCTCCTTTCACAGTTTGCAAGTAATGGAAAAATTAAGGTTTTTCACAAAACCCTAGTTGTGGGATCTAGATGCAAAATCTCATGAAAGTGTTTGAATTTCTGGAAAGCTCGTGAACACTTGTTAGAGATTGTAATTGTGCCTTTTTCAATTCTTCGAGTTTGACCTCAAGATTCTCTATCGAAAATTTCCCTTTGCTCCCCTAAAAGCCCCAAATTCAAATTTGAAAATGAAATATTTAGAAGATTATCTTGTGTGGAGGTGCTGAGTGAAGAATAGGTTGAGTGGAAAAAAGTCTAATGAATGGCAAAAATACAGATGAGTGCCACCAAAGCGGTGGTGAAGTAGTAGGAGCATTGGTTGGAGTGCCAAAAGGAGCGAGAGCATCACTCAAGCAGTTGAGCACTAGCAATGGCGAGAGCAGGTGTAACTCAAGGAAGCGAGGTAGGAGCACCGCAGAACCCCATGCGACACCCTTTAAAGGTGAAACACGTTGGTGAGTTTGATTGGTCCACATGTGGTACTTTAGGCTGTAACAGCCTAGGTCGGGGGTTAATTTTTTTGTCAACCCTTACAATTTGTTTGTGGACATGTGGCTTATATAATTGGTGACATGTGGCCTCTATGTATGTTGATAAGTGGTATTTGGTGATTGGTTGGACAAATTTGAGGTTGACAAGTGATGTACGATAGTTGGCTTTTAAAAAAAGTAAAATTATATACCAGTCAATGCCCATTCAACATGCAATCGAGTGTGATTGAACCGAGTGTGATTGATATGGTCTTGTGATTAAGGGGAGGACACTTGGCGCAATTAGTTTAGAGGTGAGTTTTATGATATTTTGAAAAATATTATTATTTTTATTTTCATTTGAGAGGGTTTAAAAGGCAATCTTTTGGGAAACCTAAGTTTTGCATACGAGCTTTGTTTTTTGTCATGTTTGAAGCATTGGAAAGCTGTCGAAGGGCTCTACATTGTTGGGAAATCTATAGTTATTACACCATCGTTTAAATGGAAAGTATAGTTGTCATAATTAATAGGTTTAAATATATAAACCTATTATAGAGGGTTTGTTGAGTGGTTAGAACACTCACATAAATAAGTGAGAGCTTGAGAGATGCGTGGATGGTGATAAGGTATGGAGCCCAGAAAATAGGATCAAACCAATGTATAAATATCTCAGTAGTTTATTGAATATATGGTATGGTTGTATTTACAGATTTCCAATTTGTTGGCAAGTTTTTGCTTAGACCAAATTTAATATCTGGTATCAGAGCAAATGAGATCAAGAGAGGCAAAACTCTGGAAGGAAAAGTTTTCTGCATATGTAAAAAAAATGGTGTCTTGGTAATTGTCAGTGGGCAGCTCCAACTTCTCGGTTGCCCCAATTGATGAAAGCCATTTCCTTGATAAATCTAGTTTATTTTAGAGTAGATTACTGTTTGTGTTGTGTGAGTAGAATTTAGATTTTATCAACGAAGGTAGATTAGTTTTAAAATCCAATGCTATTGTAAATTTATTTTCCTAAGTGAAGGACCATTTGGCATAAGAGGCAATTTTTTATAACAGAAAAAAAATGGTGTATGTTTGCGACAAGAAGGATCAAATATTTTTAATCTATTGTAAGAGGTGATTGCAGCTGTTTTCTTTTGTTTTGCGGATTTATTTTCCTGTGTAAAGCATAAAAACAGCCCAAGCATGATTCACTGAAGAAAACAATCATCAAAGTGAAATAAAAAAAAATATCAAACAACTATGTAAGAGGCGTCCAAGAGAGGCATCTAGGAAAAAGAGAAAAGCACCTGTGTAAGAAAGAAGACGGTGTTTGTATATTGTGCCAACTTGTGATGAGAAAGATCACCTTCAAGTGAAGAAAATAGCAGTTCTGTACAACATTGTGTGAGGAGAGGGGCGCCCTATGCAGCAGCACTCATGGAAGCAACCTTTTTTAAATATAAAAATGTGTTATAAATTTGTTTTATAAAACTTTAGGGCACTTTCCTTTTTTTTTTAAAGTTTATTTAACTATAAAGAATTTTGAACTTCAAATTTTATTTATATGTTTCACTCCTAGGTTGACTAGGCTGTATTGATTCCATCTCTCTTTATGCGGGTCCAAATTTTTGACCAAATTTGCCAACATAAGCTAAATATCATTGTTAAATATTCCCCAAAAGCATTTCGCTCCAGCTCACATATATTTTTAGATTTAATTATTTTTGTGTTCCTGTAGTGTAGTTTAGGCTTAAAATCTTGCTCAGAGGATTGTATTAAATTCGTATTTTTTTATTTGAGAGGTGGATTCTAAGAAAAACTTGCTAGATTATGTAAAATTGTAATCTAGACATCGTGGCAAAATGATTTAGCTTCAGGTTTTATATTTTGTAAGATAAAATTGTTTTTCCACAAAACATTGCATTAAAAGTCGTCTCTCAAAACCCTTAGGCTGTTTTTTTTTGGTAGATGGGTGCATTGTTAGTAGTATTTGACACCCTTACAAGTTTTTAAATTGAGGGGAGAGAGAAATATAATCACATGGAAGAGACAAACATGGAAAACGTTGCCAGAACTGTCAAAGCACTTTGTGGAGTGATCTATGACCCGCTGAATCACCAGAATTGGTCCACTAAGAATAGGTAGGAAGGACCCAATCCCACTGCTATTATTTTGTATTTGTTAGGTGAGGCCCAGTCCAAGGAGTAGTTGAGGTGAGGTCTAGTTCCACCTAAGGATGAGTGTAGTGATGCCCAATCCGACTATGGTATCTATTGAATAGTTGGGTGTGTCCCTATTCGTGCATTGCTTTTTGTTGTGAACAATTGTGTCTTTATTCACATAGGTATGTATGTATGAGTTTATATGTGTCTTAGTTCATACTTATTTCTTAGATTGATAGATGTATCTTTACTCATCAACAATTTGTGATCACTTTGGACTCTGAGTATTTCCTGGTCCTCATGCAGGGGTTTTACTTTCCCAGTTTATAACATTGTTTGTCAAAAGGGAGGAATGTTGGGAAAACTGTAGATATTACACCATAGTTTAAACGGTGAGTATAGGTGTCATAATTAATAGGTTTAAATATATAAACCTATTATAGAGGGTTTATTGAGTGGATAAAACACCCACCTAAATAAGTGAAGAGGTTGAGAGATTTGTTGTATAAATACCTCACCAGTTTATTGAATATATTGTATGGTTGTGTATTACAGACTTTTCCTGTGTTGGCAAGTTTATGCTCTAACCAATTTTAAAGTTCACATTGGTGGAGGATTTAGCAAATTTTTAGTAGGTATTTCAGATTGCCAAGATTTCAGGTATGGCTTCCAATCTAGGTGATACCATTCTTAATGCCCATAACCATGCAACATGGGAGCAAGAAATGGTGGAACTTTTGAAGAGCAGGGAATAATGAGTGACATTTCAAGGGAAAGACAAGGTTCCAGTACATGCTGAAAAGCTAGTGAGGTACAACAATTGCCTTCATGAAGTGGTTGGTCTCATTAGCTCCCACATCTCCGAGGAGCTAAGGTTTCATATCTAGTCACGAGATGCACCTTTGGAGGCTTTGGACAAATTGAAGGAGATTGCTTCAACCAAACAAATGAAGTAGATTGGTTCTATTAGATGAGGTCTTTCTCAACTTGATTCCATGAGTTTTGAAAAGTCGGAAGATTATTTGGCCCATATCAAGTACAATCAAAGCCCAAATGTTAAAATGTAGAAAGTATTGAGAATGTAGAAAGGATTGAGTGGTTGGTCTCATTAGCTCCCACATCTCCGAGGAGCTAAGGTTTCATATCTAGTCACGAGATGCACCTTTGGAGGCTTTGGACAAACTGAAGGAGATCGCTTCATCCAAACAAATGAAGTAGAGTGGTTCTATTAGGTGAGGTCTTTCTCAACTTGATTCCATGAGTTTTGAAAAGTCAGAAGATTATTTGGCCCATATCAAGCACAATCAAAGCCCAAATGTTAAAATGTAGAAAGGATTGAGATTGTATGATCAAATTTATGGAATCGACATGACATTTTATTCCGCGTTCCTCACTTCAAAGGCCCTTATGTCGAAGGAACAACAACCGGAAATGAAGTTTAATGATTTTTTCTCTACAATCATCAATGAGCAATCTCAAGCTGATTCAAAATTGCCACTCAGTGCTACACAAGAAGCCTAATCAGTGGTGCACGCATCCCACTTAAGCAAGCCTATAGTGCAATCAAGAAATAACCAGCCAAGGTTTAGGCAATCATATGCCTCTAAATAGAATGGCGATCTTTCATTTGATAGATAAACAAGGGTTGTGGGGTCCCTCACCCTTCTGTTATAAACGAGAGTACAAAAAAATGGCAGCTTATTGGAAAAGCCTACTATAACTTTGCCTACCCAAAACAAGAGGCCCATGCCCCAAAAAAAGTTAAATTCAAGTTCACAAAATTGGGGAACACTCCAAAAACGACCCCAACATCTGAAGCATAATGGGAACAAAACCTTAAGCCTAAACAAACATATTACCCGACAATAAAAAACAACCATTCATAGCAAAGCTATTACAAACAATGAAAAAACAATAGCCTATTCCCAACTAACTGACTAAAACCACAGATACTTTGGTTTATCCCCAATCCAAACACGTTTTTCCACTCGCTCATACATGGAGTTGAGGGATCTACATTAGGTTGGAATCCAGATTCTGTAGGGTTAGACCATTCCTTTACATCAATGTAGGTTGCCATCTTTGGGAGGTGGCCATCCAAGCCATCCCCATCGTCAACTAAAGTCCCAATGCCACCTCTACATCCCGTGGTTGCACCATTAGCACCCCCATCAACAATGCCACCTTTTGTGCCAATGTCAACAGAGTCTTGGTTTTCCTTGGCCACACTCTAATTGACTTCGCGAGTGCCTCAACCTTGTGTCCCCCTTTTAATCTTTCCCACACCAGCTCCTTTTTTCCCACTCATGCCCTTGGCCAAACTAGTTTCTCTTGCCCGCTCATGCCTTGCCTCCTTTTGTCCCTTAACTCCCACCATCTTGACCAAATATGTGGGTGCATTTTCTGCCTTTTTGGCCATATTCTCTCAAAAAAAGGATTTAACAAAGCCAAAGGAGCTTTGAGAGCCTCCAAATTTAGGGGCAGAAAGATTTTCCCATGCTGTGAGTTCCCATTTCAAACAAAATCCTACAAAGTCTCCATGTAGGCAACCAAATTGAAATTTATTTCCTACAGTTCCTTTAAGGTCTTCATAGACACCAAACCCTTGTTCTGAATACTAGAGAGGGGGAGTCATCTGGGCTCTTCCATATCGACTACCTCCAAAGGCTTGGCTAGGCTGCCTCTGAAACATTGCCGAAGGATTTACTCTGCCACTCGACGAGTCAAAAGCTTGTCACCCAACACTTTCAACAAATTACTCACAAAGACTGAAGCTAGCTTAGTTGACATGATTGTGAATGCTCCTCTGTTTGGTCCACGCCCACCACATCCTAGACTGCTCTGATATTGAAACCAGTTAGAGCCCAAAACACTTTCTTCAACTTGCCTTTTGACATGGCATTTTGAAATGATATTTCCCATCTCTCAGCATAAAGGAAGAAAAGAGGTTCCATTGATGCTAACTCGTCCGCCAGACCCATATTCTTCACCAAGCACAGGCTACAAGACCCCAAAACAAACACAAGGAGATTGAAACAAGCATTTAGAGCAATAGCACTCTTCTGCTTGCAAACCAGATACAAGGACAGCTCCCACAAAGGGCAAACAAGTATAACACTTGAAATTGCATTAATGCCACATGAATAAACTGTCAATCATTCGTGGACCGGACACACCATGCAAGACCATGATTGCCAAAAATCCACACAATCTTTGAGCCAAATCAATGCATCACCCGAAATGATGAGAGGGGGTAGAAAATAAATGCGGAGGAAAAAATAAAAAATGGAGAGTTAGGGTGATGATGGAAGGGACATCCCTCACATCCCACCCTTCCTCACACTATTCAAATCATGCCAAGTCTCTTCATGATTGTCAATCACCAAGTCTTCCATTTGGAAAATACCTTGATTAGCCAAGAAATCGGCTTTCCCCATTTGCTTACTAGAAGCAATGGGACGCAAACCAAGAAGCTATAGAAGCTTTAGAAGCTAGCAAATGCCAAACCCTCCCCATAGTGTTTCCAATTTTCCAAGTTTCCAACCATAGATTCCAAAGAACATGAATCATAACCATTGAGTCACCCTCAATGATCACATGCTTGATTCCACATTGAACAACTAGCTCAATGCCCAATACAAGGGCTTGTGCCTCAACTTCGTTCCATCTACCAACTTTTGAGACATTGCCCAAATTAAAGACCCCGAGCAGTCCTTGATTAAACACCCCGCTCCTGAGGCCCCCAGATTTCCTCTAGCTGCGCCATCAAAGTTCAATTTAAAGAACCCTGGGGGAGGAGGAATCCACACCGAATGATCCTCCCTTCGCTGAGTAGAGTTGCGAATGCTTGATGCATTAACGGGGATTAAATAGAATTGGGATATTGCCCTACTTATCATTCAATTTTTTAGTGCTAAAGTGACAATTGCTACGTTATTTGTACCATCCATTTCTTCTTTCTTGCTCTCTCTACTGTTGTGTGTTGATGTGTATGTATTTGAAGTGAATGCTATAAAGTGCTAATGGAGTATATTATCTGTCACATCTGATTGCATTAGTCTTGGAAGGGATTAAGTAGATCTTGAGGATGAAAGGAAACCTGTTCCGACAGTTCAGAAACATGTTGCTGTAATGATGCACTTTTATGTTAGATAATGTATTTGAGTTGTTACAAGCTGCCTGCTCAAACAAGCTATTGTGTAAACATGCCTTTTCTCTTTGGTTTTGTGGGGGTTTTGTCAATTTGATTTGCCTTTTATATTGTGTTTGGGTGTACTCTCAAGCCCCATTGACCAAATTTTGGTCATTCGTGGACATTAAAATAATTCCTGTTTTTCTTTCATACTGCCCTGAATATGCATTTTCAAGGAATTAATCTGTTCCAGGAAAAGTGGTCATTCCTCGGGTATAAATCCTGGTTTTGTGAATGCCTTAATTTTGTTTCAAAAGAACAACATTTAAAAAAAACTTGTGTCTCAGTATCATATTTTTAATGGTTTTACCTTCAGTGTAGGGCATGATACTGGCATCAGATTGTACTGGGAATCTTTATTTAAACTTGCATGCAATACCAATTGCCCAGTCAAAATGTTCTAAATTTCTAGTTACTGTTTTTTTTGTTGTTGAAATTATGTAGATTACAATTCCTTCCTAGCATGTTCATAATTTGAGTTAATTTATTTTTTTGGGACATCCTGTGTATTCATCTAGCAGTAGTTCCTTTTCTTTGATTGAGATTAACATCATCGTTGTTATGTTGGCAGTTTCTTTTTGATGCTGCAGCAAAACATTGTGTTGAAATTGCAACACATCGTCATGGATGCTGTGTTCTCCAACGGTGCATTGATCACTCTGATGGACTACAACGGGATTATTTAGTGGCAGAAATAGCTGCAAATGGGCTCGAGTTGTCACAAGATCAATTTGGGTACTCTCAGTTCTACCTGCTGTCTGGACTCGTTTATGAAATAGTTTGATTCACATTGTCTTATATCCCTGTGACGGGATTTGGTTCCACATTAATAATCTCTCTCTCTTTCTCTCATGGTTTTATTTCTTGCCTGACTTTAGAAAAGGCTTTCTGATTTATTCTATTCTTTGAACTAAATAATGCAGATTATGCCTTTTGGCGTAGATGTGAAGGATTATAGACTACAGTCAGACCAATAAATTTACATTCCAAGTATTTATTCCATTCATGTGTGCATATGTATATCTGAGGAGCTTTTTCTTGGAATTATCAGATAAGTTCGCTAGTATAAAATCTATTTCAGACTTAAATGATTAGGAGATCTTCTCTGAGAGACATTTTATGGAGCAGCCCATCTTTCCATAAAAGGTCTTGAAGACAACAGACCATTATAATCCTACCTGACTTCAATTTGAACCAAAATCCAGTGGTTGTATGCACTGAAACCCTCTATGTTCTAATTCTTAATTCAACACCAGGGACATGCATATGGCCTAGTTTTTCACATAAAAAAATTAGATACCGAAAATATGATCATCCAGAAATAGTGTTTTTAACATATTTCCCTTGGGATTTGTTATGTCAGTGTTTTCGAATAATTTATTTGAAGGATTCTTACCATTTATTATTTGCAAATGTTAATTATAGTTGGACTTATGGTCCTGAACGTGGATAACTACACTCAAGTTTAAAAAGTGTTGTTAATTGTGATGTTGTCAGGTGCTCCTATTGTGCAGGTGCTCCTATCGCGTTCTTTTCAACTCTGCACCTGGCAGATGTTCTTCTTCTCTTCTTGTAGCTTTGTAACCTCTTAGCAGGGCTCATACTTCTTTTCCTCCCAGCCCTTAACTAAAATTAGCCTCTGTACCCTCTCAAGTGCAACAAGGGTTTCTAGTGACTTTTTGTTCTGAGCGGTCGTCAGGCACAATCTCTTCTTTTGTTGGGCTTTTGATGCCTTCTATGGAACTGCATGCGGCATGGAGGAGTGGAGATTGTGAATCCACTGAAATAAGTGCCAGACTTGGGTATCTTTGGACTGAATAGCTATGTTGCCGGATACGCCCCTGCAGGCCCAGGAAACGCCGGGGAAACACTCCTGGGTATGGGAGCACAGGGGAAATGCCCAGGGAGCGTCCCTGGGCTGTGGAAATGCCCAGATGCGTTTGGGGGATGTATCCTGGCATTTCCGCAGCCCAGGGATGCTCCCTGGGTTAAAAACGTTTTTTTTTAAATTTTGCCCAATGAAAAGTCAAACATGGACTTCAAAATACAATTAAAAATAAACTAAATTTGATTCCCAACCCTAAAAGTAACATTCACACTCATTTTATCAAAAGATAACAACACATTTACCTTTCATTGCATTCCAACTTGCGTCTTCTCTCACACAAAGAACCTCATTACAAAGAAGGGGCAACAAAGTGTTGGGATGTGAACCTAGAGACTGCTGACTTGGATGCCTCCGTTGCCTACCTTTCATTGCTTGACATGGAGCTAGACGGTGCTTCACACGACCTGCATAGTGGAGCTAGTGGGAGTGGCATTGCTGCTGCTTGTGGTTCTAATTAACCATGTGATGATGAAGAGATCGCAGCCGAAGATGAAAATGAATATAGTGCATCATGAATATGCTGATGTCTTTATTTTTGTCCATACACTGTAACATTTGCACTATGTACCTATAATAAAACTAATGGAAGTTCGACCATTGAATATTATCATGATATTTGGCATTGAATTATGAGTATATTTTGTGGTTATTTAACTTATTTTGTTTCCTCTATGCATATTATGTGGTTAATTTTGCTTATATGGCTATATTTTTATATTTTTAATTATATATATATATATATATATATATATATATTTTTGTATGGCCATATCCAAACCCCCCAAAAAATCCATGTATCCCCGTATTTGATTCTCGTACCCGTATCCATATCGGCAACGTAGCCAAATAGTATAGTGACAAGAACATTGGACTGTGTGCTTGACTCTTTGGTCAAACACAAGCAATCTCCCTACAAGAAGGCCACCACTAAATTGGGTCCAATTATGACCAAGGGAAATCTTCACAAGATCGGAGTCTTTTTTTCCAATTCAGTGTTTTCTGCAGATCTCTAAAGCACTTACCTCACTCGAGCTCTTCATGTGCAACTGTACGTGCTATAATTTCTTGTGGCTTTGTGCTCAATTACGGGGAGTTTTTCTATGTATCCTGGTATGCTCAGGCAATTCGACATATTCCCTCTCACTGTACCATACTGAGTTCCTAATAAATTAAGTGCACTTCGTGCTCATGTGGTTTCCAATTTTCTGGACGGGAAAGGCAGTGAAGTAAGAAGCTAGTGTCATGCATCAGAAAACATAGATGTGATGGTGATGAAGATTTTAGCTAAAAGTGTGAGCTGGTAAAAGCATGCAAGAGTAATAAGGTTGGTTAAAATGATGGATGATTCTTATTCATGCCAAGGTGGTCATTATTTTATAGAGTATCTCTGGCCAATGTGTTTGGTGGCTGAATTGTTGCATTTCTTGGTAGGATTATCTCTTTTGTGCAGGGACAGAATTTGTGCCGTCTATGTGGTGTTCCAATGGAGATTTATATTTCTGTGAACCATGATGGGGGATTCTTATTCATGCCAAGGAGGTCATTATTTTATAGAGTATCTCTGGCCAATGTGTTTGGTGTCTGAATTATTGCATTTCTTGGTAGGATTATATCTCTTGTGCAGGGACATAGTTTGTGCCATCTTTGTGGGGTTCCAATGGAGATATATATTTCTGTGAACCATGCAGTAACCACAGTTTGTTTTCCCAATTCTAACTTCGCTTTCCTCTTTTCTCTTCTTTTTTTTTAATAAATGCATCCTATATTGGGCCAGAAGACATGAGATTTACCATTAGAATCACATGGAAGGTCTTATTGTATAGAAGCTAGGACAGCTACAATCTGAGGCTTAGTACCAAGAGGCAAAGAACCTACATACTTACATAGGTATTAATTCAAGCTTTAATGTGCATATCCAAATTCCTTTTAAATATATTGAACTCTTGTAGATGGAATGGGGAATTATCTTTAATGCTTATGAAATGTTACTTTACATCTTGTCTTCCAAAATACATATATAGCCTACGGCCCAACTGTCTGGCATATTTCCTTGCAAAGAGGGCCTTGCTAGGAGAAAAGGGAACTGGATAAGTATGTAGATTCCAAGAAGCTGATCCTGATATTGGTACAGATACGGGAATCGGATATGTGGTTACAGCTATTTTTTTTGGTGGGCCTGGATATGTTTTGGATATGGCCATACAAAGATATATATAAAAAATTAAAAATATAGCTATATAAACAAAATTAACCACATAATATGCACAGAGGACACAAAATATGTTAAATAACCACAAAACTTACTAATAATTCAATGCCAAAGGTCTTAAATTATTTGTAACTACTAACAACAGAGCCCACTGAGCTGGCACCATATGCGGTGACACCCCAAAATGTCATTTCCAATGACATGCTCTGTAACAAGATAACAATCTAAATTCTTTGCAACAAATAGATATTCATGTCTCCAGTTGCACCAGGTAAATTTCCTATGCTATAATGTATGCGAAGCAGTCTGTTAGAAGAGATGTAAAACAATTTTTGTTGTTAATTCAGAAGGGGCTTCAACTTTTCTTTTAATGAGGATAAAATATGGCATTACAATAAACCTCCCATAATTAGAAGACATTACACAGCACGGCAGACAACTTTCTAGCAATCACCTTTAGCTGCTGAAGTCTGTGGTATATAACAGAAAATGTAAGCTGTTGAATAAAATCATAAGAATAAAAAGGGAAACAATTCCCTAAATATTATTATTATTGACAGGAGGTGAAATTTACCGCATCCCTTAGAGGTTTCTTTTGACCATGCATTGCTGCTACTTGCTATGCAGTTTGCTGATGTCATATTTGTTGAATATTAAAATGTGTTGTTGTTGTTTTCTTTTGATAAAATGAGTGTGAAAGTTGCATTTAGGGTTTCCTCTATACTTCATTTTATTTGTAATTGCTTTTTGAAGTCCATCTTTGACTTTTCGTAAAGTGAAATTGAAAAAAGAAAAAAACATGTCCTGCCTGCAGGATACGCCCTGGATACGTCCAGGGCGATACACAATAAATAATAAATAGGTGCAAATCTGAGGCTTCTGGAAGTGGGATGGTGGAAGAAGTCCTTTCAATAAATAAAACACGGAGGATTTGTATGATAGAGTTAGAAACAAAGTCCCTATTGGAACATGTTTGAACACGAGACGGAGCTTAGCGAAATTGCAGAAAGATGGAAAAAGCACCATTAAACTCTTTTAAACACAATCTTTTGGGATGGTTAGTTCTTCACCAAAATTTAGCCATCAAAATAAATAAGGCTCGCATGTCTAACTATTACATCGATGTGGGTGAGAAGAAACAATTAAGCATGAATTTTGAAAATGCTCCTGTGCCAGCAGCTTTTGCACATAGATGCACACAGGATATAGAATCTAGATTATGTGGCTGGATACTCATCTGCAGGTCGCCGGATCCTGATACGAAATGTATCGGATTGGATCCCTGCAGGATACGCCATGGATATGTCCAGGGTACTGCAGGGTCTAACCATACTTTGATGTGGGTGAGAAGAAACAATTAAACATGTATTTTAAAAATGTTCTCATGCCAGCAGCTTTTGCACATAGATGCAGACAAGATATAGAATCTAGACTATGTAGCCGGATGCTCCTCTGCAGTACCCTGGACGTATCCCTGCGTGTATCCAGGGTGTATCCTGCAGGGATCTGGATCCAATATGTTTCGCATTAGGGTCCATGGACCTGCAGAGGAGTATCTGGCTATGTAGTCTAGATACTATATCCTGCCTGCATCTATGTGCAAAAACTGCTGGCACAGGAACATTTTCAAAATACATACTTAATTGTTTATTTCTCACCCACATCAAAGTATAGTTAGACATGCGAGCCATACTTATTTTGACTGCTAAACTTTGGTGAAGAACTAACCATCCCAAATCATTGTGTTTAAAAGAGCTCAAGAGTGCTTTTTTCATCTTTCTGCAAGTTCACTAAGCTCTGTCTCGTGTTCAAAAATGTTCCAATAGGGACTTTGTGTCTAACTCTATCATGAAAATCATCTGTGTTTTATTTATTGAAAGAATTTCCACTATCCCATTTCCAGAAGCCTCAGATTTGCACCTTTTATTTTTTATTTTGCGTCGCTTGAAGAAGACTGATTTGTCTGCACCACTAAATCATTGAACTCGATATAAGTCCCTCCGTGATTGCCCTAGCCGTTGCTCATTATTCCAAAGTTCAACCCATCAGAGAAAACTTTCCTTCCAATTATTTCCCAGCAAGGCAGGGTGAAAGGTGAAGTTGATCCCACAGGGAAGGGAAAATCCAAATAGGCCTCAAATTTAAATCCAGGGCATCTCATGGTTCCTCATAATTTCAATGAATATGGTCTGTTACCACATATCAAGCAGTCTAGGTGAGTTATTGATTCTGAGAGTTTGAAGCGCTTAGCATTTCTAAATATTTTGTATAAGTTAAATGAGCCCCTCACTCATCTGATGCTGGGAATTTACTATTTGTTGTCCGATTAGAGGTTGCCGTGGAACTTTTCCGATGACTGCCCTGACTTCTCCTTTTTCTAAAGGTTTCTAATATTTGTGATTCCTAGACCACCATATGCCCGAAGACACCTGAGGCAGCCCTTTAACCCTCCTTGCTTGGCCCAAAGAAAGCTGCACAACATCATCTCTAGCATTTTATATTCCTTTTGGGAGGAGAATAACCAAGTCGAGCAATAAATTTGCCTTGCTGAAAGGATTTTATCTATTATAGAGATTTTCTTAGTTGGTAGTTGATTGTGATTGTTCTAAGCTTGAATTTTCTTTTCATTTTTGTCTGCTATTCATCTTTATTGATCTGCAGTAAAAATTTCAATACCGTAGGAGATACCCAAGTACCTGATCATTTTGTTTGCCTTTATGCTCTCATTTTTTTGGCTCAACCAATTACGTGTATCATCTTTGGACAATGAGAAAATCCTCCTCCTCACTTACCACTACTTTGAATGCTTCAAAACAGATGACAATACAAAACATGGTACTTACAACAGCTCAAATCAAAACAGTTCCGGCCACTCATCTTTTATTTCACGGGAATCCAATATTACATCAAGTCAATGAGTGTGCATTTCTTGCCTAATGGGCCTTTGAACTTTGGCACTCATATTTACATAAATGAGATGTCATTTAAAGTCTACAAAAAAAAAAAAATCAGGTGACCAGTTTATCCGACAAGATGAATAGTTGTGGATTGATTTTAGATTTCTAAGACTTTTCCCAAGACAGTCTGACCATCAGGTTTCGTAGAAAAGGACTTTGGGTTTGCAGTTTCCCCCATGGACATTCCCATGGAAGAACTAGTTGTTAGCATGAGTGTGCTATCAGAGGTTTGCATGAGGAGATTGTCGAAAACATTAGACTGGACTTTTCAATGGCCTTGAGATATGCCAAACCTTTGAAGAATAACATCATATCTGAAGAATATTTGTCTCTCAAGAGGCTCAACAACAACATGGATATTCTTGTGAATCTAAACAGTTGTGGCTACTGGAAATGGGATTAGAACCCCATTATCAAAGTTATAAGGAGGGTGAAAAAAGCAATCAGGGATTCTTCCTTTAGCAATGAATTAAGATCCGAGGAAAAAGCTAACTCCAAGGATTACGAATTTCCAGAAATTCACAAATTTGGAGCCCCTTTAAGATTGATTTTCAACACTATCGAACCCCCATTCATAATCTTACTTTATTTTTCCCCAAGAAGCTCAACCCACTTACAGCTATGTTTTCTTTCATTAAAAACTCTACATGTTTTATTGATTTCGTAAAGAACAGGCAGTGGATGAAGATGATATCTTGGTCAGTCAGTTCTGATATGATCTATTTTTACACACAAATTCTTGTTTCCAAGGTTATTGAGATGGTTGGGGAAATCAAGGATGTGGAAACCACTAATCTAGTACAACTGTCTTAAATCAACTTTCTTTAGTAGGTCTCTATGGGTTTGCCCTTGTCACCAGTGGCTGTAAACATTTTATGGAGCTTGAAGAGAAGGCCTTTAACTCTGTTCCTTCAGGCTGAAATGGTGGAAAATATACGTTAATCACACTGATTTAAAGTGGCCTATGTCAATGACACCAATTTAAAATGGCCATGTGGCATCGAGAATTGAGGCATGTAAAAAATTTGTGTGAGTATCAAGTTTTACCAAGGAAGTAGAACAGAATTGGTGCGTTCCCTTTCTAGATGTTTTATTAGACTGCAAAGCCGATGCATCTCTCTCTTGATGGCATATAGGAAAGAAACTCACATAGACTAATGTTTGCAGGCTTCGTCCCACCACCTCCCACTGCAGAAACCAGGTGTGTTGTTAAAAATGTAGCCACTAGGACCCTAAGGATTTTAGATGAAGATAATGTTCAAAAGAAAAAGGAACATCTTACCTAGGTCTTTAAGAGAAACAATACAAAAGGAAACAGATTTCCAGGGCTTTCCAGAATGATAGGAGGGGCCCAAATTATCAATAGCTGGTGTAGACTCTAGTGGTCAACCTTAAGCATTCCTAACTTACATTGAAGGGATCTCTAATAAAATCGGAATGATTTTAAAAGAAGGAATTTGAGGCCAACCTTTCTTCTAAAGAGTACTCTAGAGAAAGTATTTAAGTTAGCAATGGACACACTTGACCCCAATCTTGGATATGTGCTGTATGCTTTGCATGATTTACATCCCTTATGGATTGTATGGCCCAACAAGTATTTGTGGGGTTGCCCCGACCTGGGGATGGGGGGCCAGCAGCCCCCAATGTGGGTGTTCAGTGGCAGGAGCTCCCAATTTTTCTTTGGGACCCTATATATGGTTTCGGGTTGGTATACCATATGGGTGGTTTTGGCCCATGGTTTCTAAGCCCATGGTTTGTACCCTTTGTATTGTAATAATGCTTAACGGTTTTGTATTGATGTGCCAACATATACTCTCATATGCATTAAGATAAAGTAGAACTTTGAGGTACATTATTTTATAGTAGACGGTTGAGTTAATACAATAAGGAAGAAGGTTTATGTGCTGGTTTTTTGTCCAAAAGGGTTTTCTAGGTGAAAATATCATTTATTTTGTGTGTGTGTGTGTCTACTATTTTCCTCTTGTATTACAGCATAGGATTTTATTGGCATTGCTTCTCTTGCATAAGTTTTTCGGTCCATTTCTCTTCACCCAAACATAATAGAAGCATCCACCTCTCTTGTTCATGTTTTTTACTAGCCACGATTTAGATAGATCCATCTAAACAAGAATTTGTGAGCTCTATGTAAATTTTACAATCTAAACACACATCACTTGTAATTTTAATGCTCACACAACAATAGAAATTTTAAAGGTATTTATGGAGTGTCATTTTTTGTTTATTGTCATCATTTCACATTGACTCGCCTCATTTTCGGCTTCTCTCACTTTGAGGATGGGCACGCATATTGTGCCTGAAGCGTTGGTTTCAAATTATCCGCACATGATGATTCCTGAAATCTCATTTTCTAAACTACAACATCATGGAAATTTAAATAATTTTATAGTTACCCTTTATGGAGGGGATACCAGTAAAGAGTTAAATCTCTTTTCGAAATTGAAGGTGAAAATATCTAGAGCAATAGCAACATTAACCTTCCTAAAAAGATGTAGAAATTCTGAAATTATTCCTACCTAAGCTAATATTTCTCACTGCCTTGAAAATAGAAATAAACATCTGTTGCACCATACCAGCATGGGAATAATCCGAAATGAAATTAGCTTTACATGGAGAGAACTTAACAGTCTGTCAAAAAGATATTTAGATTTGCATTTAAAATTGGCGTAGAAGATTGACGATGAGCTCTGGTCACAGGGTCAAGTAGCATATCAGTAAAAGCTGAGATTGAATTAGATATTTCTACGATTAGACAAAAAAAGAAATTTGAAAGGCTGGCCATGCTGAACAATAGCATTTTGTGAGCAGTAGGGAGGTATCTAGGATGGCAAAGAATGAACAACTTATTTCATGTTCTGAGATTCCGCTATTGCGCCACATATGGCTGTGGGTTCGGTGGAACGAATTTCGAATTCAGATATCACCCCTTTGTCTCCTTTGGCAGCGAGGTTGGAGAATGTTGCTTCTCTTGTTCCAGCACACTTTCCAATGCATTTGTCTGATATGAGGTCCAGCTCTTATAACCTAAGACCGAGAGCCACTCAAAATAGAGCGCCGACTATTCTTGAGTATATCAATAATCTCACTCGAGACAATATAAAAAGCTTGATTAATAATAATGTTCTTAATCTTTCAAGTGTTTCTCCCAATTTTCCCTCGAAATTATTAGATCGTGGTTTAGGTTTTCTGTAGCTCCATCTTTTGTGGCTTATGAAGATTTTATTTCTGGTGTAGAGGTGGGCCTAAAAAAGTTACATCAAGATATTGCGGAGGAGGTGAGAGCGGAATGTGTCCCAGCCCTAAAAAAGGCTAGACCACCCAAAAATAATATTTCTAAAGAGAGAATTGCTTTAAAATGTCTTAGGGGTAACAAAGACATAATTATTCTCAAGGCGGATAAAGATAATACTATAGTTCTTTTAGATAGGGAGGTCTATGATGATTTTTTTAAAAATCATTTAAATAGTAGTGGAAGCTATAAGAATATCTCCAAATCACCTTTAAATAAATTGACCGTTGTTGTGACTAAAGCTATCAAGAATGCATCTTTAACTGATAGAGAGAAGCATTGGCTTACCCCGCATGCGCCAACTACCCCTAAAATTTATGGAGCTCTTAAAATACACAAAGATGGGATTCCTTTCAGGCCTATTGTTAACACTAGAAACTCTCCTACCTATCCTCTTGCTAAATTCTTAGCTGGTAAGTTGAAACATTTGGTTAGCAATTCCTCATCCTTTATAAAAAACTCAGAGCATTTTGTGAGCAGTCAGGGAAAGAAGGGTTGATGATCAAGACATTCTGGGTAGTTTTGACGTGGTTTCTTTATTTACCAAGATTCCTCTTAATGAGACTGATTATCATATGTAATATTATAGACTCCCAAACAGCTGATTTAGTGGAATTATGTTTACGATCAACTTTCTTCACCTTTAGAGGGGATTTCTATGAGCAAACAGGAGTGGCAATGAGTTCACCATTATCTCCTGTTGCGAATTTGTTTATGGAACATTTTGAAAAAAGAGCTCTTGATTCTTATCCTTTAAAACTTGATTGGTGGGATAGGTATGTGGATGACACAAATGCGAAATGGTCTCATGGGGATAAGGAATTGGATAAATTTCTTGAATATTTAAATGATAGGTCTGACCAGATTCAATTCACTATGGAAAAAGAAGAGAATAATTGCTTACCTTTTCTTGATGTCCTTATCTCAAAGAAACCAGAGGGGGTGTTATCTCATGAAGTTTATAGAAAAAAGACCCACACAAATCTTTATCTTCAGGTAGACTCACACCATCATTCTTGCCAGAAAAATGTTGTCCTTTATTCATTATCTACAAGAGCTCAAAAAATATCTAATGATGAGCACATTGAATCTGAAAAAAATCACCTTACCAGGGCTCTAATGGAAAACGGTTATAAAAGGTGGGAAATTAATAAAGCTTTTCATAAGATTAGATCTCATACTCAAAGAAATTTGGAGTTAGACATTCCAAGGATCACTATTCCTTATGTGAAAGGAATTTCAGAAAAATTGGCAAGAATTGTGAAGAGAATCAGAATATAGACTGCTTTCAAGCCTCTCAATACCCTTTGTTCCTCATTGGATTTTACCAAAGATCCTATTGATCCAAATTCTCTAAAAGGTGTTTATATCATTCCTTGCTCATGTGGGGTTTTGTATGTGGGGGAAACAGGGAGATCACTACAAACTAGAATGAAAGAGCATTCACGTGATATTCAAAATTTTAAGGTTGATAGTTCGGCTTTCGCAAAGCACTCTTTTACCACAAAACGCTATATTTGCGTGGATCAAGCTAAGCTTATTGTGAATGAAGATGACTATTGGAAAAGAAAAGTGAGGGAACGATTGAGATTGAAAAAAGACCTAATAATCTAAATAGAGACAACGACTTGGGCATCGGGGATTCTTGGCGGCCTATTATTAATCATTTAAAAAGTGTGATTCTCTTTTTTTGTCTTTTTGCATTTTTTTGGGAGGCTGACCTTTTTTTGAGGTTTTTCATGTTTCATTATTTTATTTATGGAATCCAAGAACAAACACACCTGTTCTGATTCCCCCTGTTAGGATCTTGCTCTTCAGAAAGAGCACAGTATGATTACCAAATATAAGCAATTAAATATGCAGAAATAACCAGAAACACAAGTAACTAGAATTCACCAATAGCACAGAATATGAGAGACAATACACTATCTTGTATTAACACTTTACAGAAAAGAATATTACAAAGAGCCGCCACACTCTTCCACCTTACAGAGGTTTTCCACGCCTCAAATGTACAGTAATTCTTCTTCACAACACTCTCCTACACAAAAAACGGTCCCAACAACCAATTCACACACAGAATTGGTGTTCACCTCTCCAACCAGTCAGTAATAACTCTGCCGGTACACCAAGCACTCTATAGCACTTCAAGTTGATCTCCCATGAACCTTCAACCTGCAATTCAACAGACCAAACTTACATGTAGATCTCCTATGAGCTTGCAACAACCTGCAACTCAATGATCTTACAACTGGAAGGAACTCTTCCTTTCTATCTCATACTTATACAATACATGCCAATGGGTCTATAAATAGATCCCTAACTTAAACAATAACTTAGACTCTTAATTTAGACAATTATCCTCGCAGCTCAAGACTCTAATTGGTCTTAACATGCAAACTCTTCGTTCACTTAACTAACTGTCCGTGCAACGAACAGTTCTGGAACACACAGGCGACTGACGCCGGTCCCTGCTTGCCTGGTTCTGTCGACGTCGGCCGACTACCTGCCGTCGCCGGTGGCCTTCTGCACTGGTCACGACCGACGTCGGTCCTGCTGCCGACGCCGGTGCTCCTGGATCTCAGCAACCTTCTGTTCCTACTGTTTGTAAAGAGTTGAAGCTTTTAGCTCCACAACCTAACAATCTCTCACTTGGAGGTAAACAGCTGCAACCTGTACCTGTACCTGTACTCCGTCTAGTTTGTTCCCTTGGCTTTGTATCCCTCCTCAAGATCACTCTTGAAGACCAACCACCACAAATCCTGTAGTGCAAAACCTGTCATCCAAATTACTTGCCACATCCGCATCTAAAACCATGTAGAAAAAAGAACTTGACCCTGCATAGCATGTGCACCTGCTGCTGGTCCCACTGAACTGCCCTTCAGTATTACTTTTCCGGATTGACTCCAAACTTGTGACAACTCCCACTGCTTGGAAAAACTCAGGTTTAGTACATACCATGCACTCAACCTCATTATGTGAATCAAGACACTGTTCTGTGAACTGTCCAACCATCGGCGTGCTAACCGATCTCACACAATCATCCTGAAACAAAGTCAACAAGACCTCCATGTCTCTAGAACACACTCATGCCAAAGAATCTAGCTGCTCCCAGATTCTCCATGACACACACCTGAACTAGCTTTACCTTTAGTTCAGCAATACCTGTATATGTAACCCTGCAACAAGCACATCATACAGAAATAGGATAATGTAGCTAATATTATCCAATCTGGTAAAGAGAAACACAATGATCAAACCTCCATTGTCCTGCAGCTAATACAAGACCATATACCCTGATCTTCCATCTCACGTATCCATTTTCACTCTTCTTCATCCTGAACATCCATTCGTCTCTCAGTGCTTACTTCCAGCTGGCAACTCTACCCAAAACACCTGTTTGGTTCTCCTCCAAGGAATCACATCCTCATCCATGCCAAGCTCCCACTGTTTCCTAAATCTACCTGTTCTGCTTCTTTAACAACTTTCTGGTTCTATACCATAAGTGAGCAACAAGTAGTGTAAAGAAGGGAAATGACGAATTTAAGAACTTATTTACACCTTCAGTCCTCCATATGGGCGCTTGAGACTCCATGACAGCTGGCTGTCCACCCAAAATTCCTCTCAGTGACCGATGCCGGTCACATCTCAGTCTGCAACCGACCGATGTCGGTTCCCTGCGACTGCCTCCTTGCCGACGTCGGTTTTCCCTGGCCGACGCCGGTCATTATCTGCCTCGAGTCACCGACGTCGGGCTGCACATAGCCCACATCGGTCCCTGTCTGGACACCGATGCCGGTTTTCCTGCGGACGTCGGTCTCTGTGTTTTTCTAGTGAGACCTGACTTTTTCCCGCGAGCTCCTTTTGGATCAAACCCTTGTCCAAATCACGCTTGCTCTGCTCAGAATTTCTCTGCATCTTGTGCTGAATTTTGTCCGTCACCTTCTCTTTGAAAACTAAGGCTTTCCTGTTCTTGTCACTAACATCGGATTCCTCAAGAAACGTCACCTTTTTCTTCTGCATACAGAAACCACGATCCATGCCTTCCAAATCCGAAAGCATACTCTTTGACTCAAGAACAAGCATCTCCTTCTTATCTATGTGACCAAGCCTATTAAGCCACATCTCTGAATCTACAGCTGAAGTAGATAACCCAGAAAGAGAATCAGTAGTACAAGTAGATAGATAAAGCGTACCTACTTTCTTACCTCTAGCTACAACAAGTGTACCTTTGGTAACCTTTCAAGAGTCCGCTGTGAGAGTTACTGTGCAACCCTCATCACCCAAGCTTCTAACAGAAATCAAATTCCGCTTCAGAACTGGGACATGCATGACCACCTTTAACACCCATGTGTCACATGTCTGCAATTTCAGCTTCACTTTTTCTTTGCCAACAATCTGACAAGGCTTACCATCCCCTACACAAATTTCTCCAAAGTCTCCCTGGACATACTCATGAAAAAATTTCCTATGTGGGGATGCATGAAAAGAGGCACCAGAATCTAAAACCCAAGATTCTACTTTATCCAAAGAACATACCAGAGCATCCTGTGCAATGTAATCCGCAACATCTGCTTCTTCTCCATGTCTTTCATGCTGATCTTCACCCGATCTGCAATCTCTCTTTAAGTGCCCTTGCTTTCCACATTTCCAGCAGGTTATTCTGCCATACCTGGACTTGGATCTTCTGCCTATCTTCGACCTTGATCTCCCACGCTCTATCTTCTCTCTTGGCCTTCCTTTGCCTTCAACACTCAAAGCATCTCCTGATGATTCACCTGTGCTTTTCCTGCGTATCTCTTCATTCAAGATCACACTCACAACATCATCCACTTTTAAGACTTTTGAAGGAGACACAGTATTAGAAACTGCCATTACCAAACCTTCCCAACTTTCAGGTAATGAACACAAGATTAAGAGAGCTCTAATTTCATCATCAAATACAATATTGACTGAACTTAACTGGTTTACCAAACCATGGAAATCACTAAGATGGCTATGAACAGATCCACCTTCCAACATTTGCAAATTAAATAAACGCTTCATAAGAAATACCTTATTAGAAGCTGAGGGTTTTTCATACAAATTTGCCAAAGATTCCATTAACTCCACCGTTGTCTTACACTGTGATAAGCTGGAAATCACAGATGATGCAAAACTCAATCTAATAGATCCCAGAGCCTTCCGATCAAGAACCTCCCATTCTTCATCCTTCATATTCGAGGGTTTGCTATTAACTCCACCCAACGGTAAGTACAAATCTTTTTGATACAGATAGTCCTCAATCTGCATCCTTCATAATTGGTAGTTCTTGCCATTAAACTTTTCCATTCGTAGCTTACTGTCTTCTGTCATTGCTCAACTCCCACTCAAACAGAAACCCTGTGAGTAACCTGTAATCAAAACACACTACCCAGATCTAAACCAATCTGTTAGTATCCCAACCAAAAGCTCTGATACCAGTTGTAGGGGTGGGGAATCCAAGAACAAACACACCTGTTCTGATTCCTCCTGTTAGGATCTTGCTCCTCAGAAAGAGCACAATATGATTACCAAATATAAGCAATTAAATATGCGAAAATAACCAGAAACACAAGTAACTAGAATTCACCAATAGCACAGAATATGAGAGACAATACACTATCTTGTATTAACACTTTACAGAATAGAATACTACAAAGAGCCGCCACACTCTTCCACCTTACAGATGTTTTCCACGCCTCAAGTGTACAGTAATTTTTCTTCACAACACTCTCCTACACAAAAAACGGTCCCAACAACCAACTCACACACAGAATTGGTGTTCACCTCTCCAACCAGTCAGTAATAACCCTGTCGGTACACCAAGCACTCTATAGCACTTCAAGTTGATCTCCCATGAACCTGCAACCTGCAATTCAACAGACCAAACTTACATGTAGATCTCCTATGAGCTTGCAACAACATGCAACTCAATGATCTTACAACTGGAAGGAACTCTTCCTTTCTATCTCATACTTATACAATACATGCCAATGGGTCTATAAATAGATCCCTAACTTAAACAATAACTTAGACTCTTAATTTAGACAATTATCCTCGCAGCTCAAGACTCTAACTGGTCTTAACATGCAAACTCTTCGTTCACTTAACTAACTGTCCGTGCAACGAACAGTTCTGGAACACACAGGCGACCGATGCCGGTCCCTGCTTGCCTGGTTCTGTCGACGTCGGCCGACTACCTGCCGTCGCCGGTGGCCTTCTGCACTGGTCATGACCGACGTCGGTCCTGCTGCCGACGCCGGTGCTCCTGGATCTCAGCAACCTTCTGTTCCTACTGTTTGCAAAGAGTTGAAGCTTTTAGCTCCACAACCTAACACGACTTGGGCATCGGGGATTCTTGGCGGCCTATTATTAATCATTTAAAAAGTGTGACTCTCTTTTTTTGTCTTTTTGCATTTTTCTGGGAGGCTGACCTCCTTTTTTTGAGGTTTTTCATGTTTCATTATTTTATTTATGGAGGGTCATTGTTTGTTTATCGTCATCATTTCACATTGACTTGCTTCATTTTCAACTTCTCTCACCCTGAGGATGGGCACGCATATTGTCCCTGAAATGTTGGTTTCAAATTATCCGCACATGATGATTTTAGAAATCTTATTTTCTAAAGAAGGATTTTTCTAGATTAAATCGTGTGAAGATTTTTTGCATCAATGTTTCGGGTCACACTATGTGAACCATCATCAGGATGGGAGAATAGTATGATAAGATTGTAGACTTAGCTTTCTATTTATAGATATTATCATTGAAGTGCTGTCGAGTTGGGGAATAAATTAAAAATATAAACAATAAAGGATTAAAAATATTAAAAAATGTGACCTCATTAAATTTATGTTGATAAGAGCAGGAAACTAAATAATAATTTATTATATTTTGTAATAGTTAGAAAACTAAAAGTTAATGCTTGAATGAAAGATAGCAATTAAAAAGATAATTATCTAGTATTTCGCTCTTTGGGTTTACATGAAAAAGTTTCACAATGAACTCTTTTTGAGTTGGAACTGGAGATGTGAATGATAATTTAATGAGTTTATTCTATCATGGGTTAGGGTCCACCCAACACCATGTACATGTAAAGAAATTTATATACAAGGAACTCTAATTGACAATCCAAATCATCCTTCATCCTAATGACGGGTCTCAAAGTGTAACCTGAAACGTCAATTTTCTGATTTCGTTTTACATAGTTTTGATCCAGAAGTTCTCTTTTCTAAAATCATTATGGATGGCGGAAGCTTAAAATTGCTAATATTTGCATCTAGTTAAAATGGGATATTAGATATGTGGGGCATTAGACCTTCACAAAAGGTTATAGCCTAATAGGCCTGCAAATGCATAATTATGTCCTGTAGGACAACCAATTGTATAAGTGTTTCTACTTTCAAATAGCTAAGTAATTGGATGATTTGAAACTGCAGAGCTGAAAGTATTAATAGTCGATGCCTTTGGTTTGAAGATAAAACATGAAATACCTAGGGCATGCTTTCCTCACATTTTAGAAGAAATAGTTGGCTAAGTACAAGTTCAGTTCATATTAACTTGGTTTTGAATTAAGATAATGGAACAATAATAACCTTGCAATATGAAGTAATGATAAGTTAGATATATCAGGTCAGAGAAAAGAACTGGCATAAGAAACATACCTTGAGCCTGGAGCTATATGGACCATAAGAGAAGTTGGAGGATCGCATTCTAATACTTCGCCTCAAAAGGAATGTTTTTCATTCAATCAGTGAACAAACTGATATCAAATTGACATTATAGTATGATATTCTCATCCAAATGGAGACATGGTCAGAAGCAACGAATATTTCTGCACACATTTCATGCTTCATCTAACGCTTAGGTTGAAGAGCACACAGGAAATACTGAGGGGGGGAGGGGGTGAATCAGTATTTCAAAAATATTAACCACTTTAACAGAAAACAAAGCATTAACAGCAAAGTGAAACACCATAGACAAGATGAACACCAGGATTACGTGGAAAACCCTTTTGAGAAAAAAACCACGGCAACATTATTGCTTTTATTTTCACCAATGGGCACCAACCCAGGTTACAAAGTGAGCACCAACTCACTGAGAGCACCAACTCCAAATGCTTGAAGCACCTACTTCAGCAAGAGCACCAACTCCAAATGATTAGAGTACCTACTCCAGTAAGAGCACCAACTCCGAATGCGCGAGTACCTACTCCAGTAAGAGCACCAACTCCGAATGCGCGAAGCACCTACTTCAGCAAGAGCACCAACTCCAAATGATTGCCATTATAAGCCTTCAACTCAATTGGATCGGATTTCTGAGCACTAGAAATTAGAACGTTTACTGCCAAAAAAATTCTCTTGAAAAATGAATTCCAATGATATTGCTGTAATGATGATCACAGAAATTTCGCTGCCATTACACACTAAACGCAGATTTTTTGACAAGGACAACCTCCCTCCCTTTTAAAAAAAACAAAAACAAATTCAAGCTCAATGGCCACACTCAAACAGAAATATGCCTATCTTCATATTTGTGCGCAGGTCTTAATATTGACACACGCACAGTTGAACACGCTACCTCCATCTCAAAAACTTATGAAATCAGAAGTAATGATGACCACAAAATTATCGCTGCCATTTCACATAAGTAGCTGCTGTGTTGCACTCAGAATGAGTTAAAATTGGAGCACTCTTGATCCTCTACCTTTCTTAAACGACTTTAGCTCCATCGTACCTTCTCCAAATTCCATCAACTCACCAAAAAGACTTCTCATATATTCATTTTTGAATAGCGCTAAGATTTCGATACTTACAGACTGCCCACTATGAAACTGCTACACACCAATTAAAAAAAATCCGATAACGCTAAAACTATATGCTGGGAGAAGTCAAAGCGTCACCAAAAGAGGAAGCGATTATTATATGTTTCATGCACAGACCACCCCACTCTCGGAAAAGCGATTAAAAGGGGTCACATTGATGTCATAAAAATTCGTGAGTGACCCTTCTATTTTAAACAAACCACGAGATATATCATAGCCAACAGATGTGCCACGAAGACAGCAGTAAAAGAAGACAGTTAGAAAGTTTTAGCCATCCATGACCTTTCTTAGAACGCGTTATGGTTATAATATCTGCCACCAAAGGATATTCCAACGCTCCAATAAAAGACTTCGGGCCCCACAATTATTTAAAAAGATATTCTCCAAAGGAATAAAACATAGTTCAAAAAACATTTGCTGACAGGATATTTAGACATAACCAAGCAACCAAGTAGCTCAAACAAGCAGGTAGACACCTCAGTTTTAAAGTGAATACAATGGCAATCTGATAAATATTCAGCAGCTCTTCTTTCATTCCAATCCCAAATTGACATCAATGACAAACATGTTCAACATAGGTAACAGGAAGCTGCAGAAGATTAAGATTGGATGTTCCAAAAGCTTATTCTAATAGATAAGTTACAAAATTTGATTCACTGCATATTGTTTTCCCATTGCAGTTGGTATTGTTGCCCACAGATAACGATTATTTTGGAAGTTGGAGCAAGAAGTTGGGATATCCTGGAATTCTTTCTTGACTCTTCAAAGTTGTATCAGATGAGCCTTTCATTCGAGTAAAGATTAAGCTCATAAAGTTTCTGATCATTATAATTAATCAGACCACGGGCTCTTTTGCTATTATGGGATAAGATCAAAGATTTTTGATTCACTATAAAGATAGGAGCTATGCACACGGTGCATATTGTTTCCCTGGTGAAATTGATATTGGAACTGGCCAAGGAGAACACACATTCGGAACAAGAAGTGGGGATGTTTTTGATATGTTGATCAAAACTCCAGAATGTATCAGATCAGGATGGTATTCAAGTACGACCAAGCTCATAAAGTATCTGATCATTATAATTGATCAGATACTGATACAAGACTCTTCTGCTATGGTATAACTTATGAGATACTTCCTATAAAGATTAAAAAAAAAAAGTGCATGGGGGTTACCTGATTTGAAACAATCTATGAGGTCAAATGGATAGCGGAATAGAAAATATTAAGTTCAAAATATGATGATAATACTAGGTGTCCTATTGCATTATCTTCAATGATCTTCCCCCTACCTAGCTTGTTATTGCCAAAGCTTAAACCTGGTCAAAGATTCAATCAGGGTTTGGACACCTGTTAATCGGCAAATAGTTATAATCTGAAAATTTTCAGCATACAGGAGTAGCTTCATAAATAGACTACTTACGGTTGGTCATCATATTTTCAAGATAATGCTTCATAGGTAGTTTGCTTTTTTGAGATGGATTTAATGGTTAGAATAATAATTTCACCAAGCAAAGAAATTTCAATTATGTAGACACAGTGAGGGTTAATGGGTGTAAAGATTGGATATTCTCGTGTCATTTAATCAGTTCTGTATTTCCGTTCCTCCAAAAATATTTCTTAGTGATCCCTATAAATTGTTTTAGTTTCTGCGAAGCAGAAAATCTTGGTAAGCTATTGAAACTTGGAAGTAGTGTAGTGAACACGTTTTTATGCAATAGAGATGCCCATAAACTGAGTGTTTAATGAATATGGCAACCAAATTTACTTGGAATTTTTCATTTTCGGTTTTGCAGAAATTATGTAGTCCAGTATATTTTGGAATTTGGAATTCCATGGGCAACTGCGAAGGTTATTGCTCAACTTGAAGGCCACTATGCATTGCTTTCAATGCAAAAGTTCAGCAGCAATGTTGTGGAGAAGTGTCTGAAGGAAGGTAAAGAAGAGCACCGTGCGGTTATTGTTCAAGAGCTGCTAAACAGTTCTCGACTTGGGGAGCTTTTGCAGGATGCTTATGGTAATTATGTTGTCCAGTCGGCGTTGGGAGCTTCAAAGGTGCACTCTTCCTTGACATTTCTTTTTCCTTTCTTTTAGTCCTTTGCAAATAATAGAAGGTAACAAATCACCTGGTGAAGAACTCATGGTGTTGTCAATGGATTAGATGTTTGGATCCTAATTCACAATTTGCTTTCATTTTTTGTTTATAGAACCAGGTGGCAGTTCATGCTGCATTGGTTGAAGCAATTCGGCCACACTTGCCAACTTTGCGAAGCTGTCCATATGGAAAGCGAATTCTTTCCCGTACCAATTTGAAGAAATAATATTTATCAGCAATTGGTAATTACACAGTTTTGGAAGATCTCTTGATTATTACCATAGAGAAAGATGGCTATGGTGTCAAATTGCTGTTTTAGAGGCTGCAACTATTTTTCAAGGAGTAAAGTTAGGTGTTATTTCTACCATCATTCATATGGCATGTAAAAATCAAGCATTTAGCTATGTAACATTGCAATAAGGCTGTATTGTGAGCTTGAGGTTTAGATCATAGAAGGAGAAGCAGGTCCCCAGCTCACTGCTGTATAACATATTGGCATTGATGATTTTTCCTAGGGGCAAGTACAAATTTTCTTGATAGCGGTGCCCCTATCAATTATTAAGGAATTTTTTTGAAAGGTTTTAGACGCGAGTTATGCAGAAGAACAGATGTTTCTTGACAAAGCGATTTTGTACTTCTCTGGGATCTCCCCTTGTGGGACATGTAGCCCTGGATAAATGGCAGTAGGTATTAGAAAAGTAGATGCCATGAACATGTTGCTTATTTTGATATTTAGCTGCTGTTATGCTAGGAAAAATGGCAATTCCAGCCCAAAAATTAATCTAATAGGAGGAGAAGATTCCACTGAAACTCTGTTCTGCCAAAGAATTGAAGATCTACAACCAGACTTCGTAGAAAGTGTTATTGCCTGTCTGTGGCAATAAATAGACTTATCCAAATTTATAGCCAGTAATTTCCTGGATATAGCATTTTCTGAAACTGTACTATTGTACCTAAAATTGTTATATTTTGAAAATACAAATATATCCACTTACATGTTTTGGTCAATTCCGTAATTGTTTCAGACCTAAGTGGACCATTTTGTCTATATTTCAGATTGTTAGTTGCTAAAGTGCATACCTTGTTTTTTTCCTTTTTTTTGCATTGATAGGAAACAGCTAAAAGACTTCAGAGCTGTATGGTTCACATATTAAATGGGGTCTCTTTAACTTTTTGTGCAATTTGCTTTAATTCATTTAGAGTATTAAATCTTAGTCTATTTTTAAAAAAATTAGAACATACTTCAGAGTTGATAAAATTCGTGCAATTATCATCCGCAGAAATCCCACACTACAAATAATCGGACGTAGTTTCACCATGGTAACAGGAATTGGCCCTGCTCCCTGTCGTGTTCTGATTAAGTCTCAAGAAAATTGCCAAATTGTCTAGGATTTGCCCTGGAAGCTTTTCCTGCAAGAGGTACAAGAAATGTTTCGTAGTGCAGGAACTGTCAAAAAGTTGAAAAAAGTAGAAAATACTTGAAAAAAAACATTTTATTTTCCAGTGGTCAGCATCCAAGAATACTAGGAGATAGCTGTCTTATCAAAAATCACAGGGCATGGGTAGAACTTTTTTTAAAGCTTTACTTGCAATGCATATGCGTATGATTTGGTATAGGGAAGGCATGCACAATAAGAGGGCGATTATCCTAAGAAATAGTAGTCAAATATTTGGTATCTAAGAGACCGCAGTATACAAATAACAGCGATATACAAAGAACCCCACAAAGACGAAAGAATGAATAGTTGACATGAAAGGATTGATCCAGTTAAATAGTTCAGCTTAGAATTTTTTTTGTAATAGTTAGTGCAATATTCCACAAAGTTCAGTGTTAGAACGCCCCTAAACAAACACAGTACCCCATATTTTTTCTAGCCATTCACATCATAGGTGAAGCTTGAGAGGGAGTAGATTTTGATCAATACATATCAGTTCGTTTTCTCAACCTAATAGATTCAAAAAATGTACTTTGATTAGGTGCAAGAAAAGGTTAAGGGACCTAGAGAAGTTCAACTTAGCCGTGCAATTGTTGTTCTTGAATAATGTTTTTGCTTAAGTCAAAAACATAATATGATAATAAATGATTTGAGATTATCTAGGTCAATAGATCGAACTTGAATAATTGCTATAACAACATCATCAGTTAATATTCTTAAAGGGATTAGTTCCATGGATTACACTCAATGTGCTAAGAATGTCGCAAAATAATTAAATATTAATTAGAAAATAGTATTAAAATCTTTTATACTTGAATTGTAGGCCACAAAAAATGTATTGGATAAGATGTGCAAATTATATAGTTGTCAATATTAAATTCACTGATATTTATGGTGATTATGGATTTAAAAAATTCTCAAATTGTTGGTTAGATGGATCTATGTGAGGGAGTTTGGATGATCGGTATTGATAAAATATACAACCCACCTATCAATTAAGTCAATAAATGCAAGCAATGTTATTGGTTATTGATAACCATAGATAGTTTTTACCATTATTCATCTATAATTTTGTCCTTCAAATCCAAATGGCATTTCTCAATGTGCTTTGGTGTCAAAATCTACACTGTATTATATTATCAATCTAATGAGGTTTAAGTATATCATTTTTGGGAGATGATAAAAGCAAATTGTAAAATGGATCTTGAAGCACAATTTCACTTTTAATGGAATGAGAAAAAATAATTATTAGCTTAAATTTGATTTCTTATTGTTTGATGTGGAACTAAATTATTTGAAGTTAAAAGCCAGAAATCTATGTTATCCACTAAACGTTATACACAATGGATGTAATCTTGGCAATATTTCTTACAAAACCCTGTGAGGCATATTGTTAGATGTGTCGAAGCACCATTGACTACCTACATACTTCTTTTTACTGGTGGGAATATCAATATTGTATTGAGTGTTGGAAGTTTATGAATGGCCTTGTTTGACGTTTACAAATGGGCTCGTTTAGGCATCCCCAAGGGCTAGACTTGGGATAAAAATATTGAGTCTCACTTATAGGAGCAAACCCACTAATTAGTTGCCCTCAAGAATTAACTTACAACATGAAATTGTGATGATGATGAGCAGCTAATCACATGCACTTAAGATAATTATTTAATATAAATTTAGCCACAATTGATAATGGCAAAGATGTTCAAGAAGTGGTCATTAATTGACCCTTAAAAAGGCCCAGCAATGAAGCAAGTTCTTATTCAAGTGTTCATTGTGAGTACCTTTGTCACTATTGTTAGCTTGAAACAATTTCTTTTACTCTAAATTTATTCTAAGAGATCTAAACAGCACTTGACAACATAGGAAACATTTGAGACATAAAATTTCCATCATATACACTAATTTCAGCTTTTTAAGTCCATTTGAACATTCATATGACTCTTTAAAAGGCCCATAACTCCCATTTGACCCATATTAGAGATTAATGAAGCCTCAAACTCAAGGAAAATCAAATGGGCTCAACAAAGTGCGCTTAAATGATACCCTCTATTCAAAATCAAAGAACGAGAGGAGACGTGAACATATGTCATATCTTAAGAAAGGAGTTTGATGTTGCTACCAGAGCAAAAAAAAGGCTTCAAGTGTAAGAGATGGGGAAATCTTCAAGATCAAAAGCCAAGGATGCATGCAAGAGCTCTGGAGAGGTTTCTTCCCTATTGAAGGATGATCCATTGGTAAAACGTCCCAAGTCTATCCCTAAGAATGCATGCAAGAGCCAAGAAGGAGATTCAAAGGCATTGTAGGAGGATCACTAAGAAGAAGAACCCATGTCAACTTCCTAGAGTGCAAGTAGGAGATCTGATGAAGAAAAGACTCATGGAAAGCCTCATTCAAAGAGGTTATTTTGAATCTCGCTTGTATGACAAACATAAGGAATACAAAATTGTGAAAAGAAGGAATGTGTTATCTACAAACAAATATCATGAACCGGATAATGTTCCACTTCCTTCTCTTAAGCAAGACTTTATTGTTGATAAATAAACTACACCCTTCATAATTTGCCCAGAGAATGAGGAGACGTTTGATTTTGCATTTATGCTTAGTGAAAGAGGATTAGTCTATAAGTTTAATGGATTTTGGCCTACTCTTCCTAATCTACATGAGTGGATAAGCCAACAATGGGCTTCTATCATATTAAGAGCGGTGGAAATCTTCCCTTGTGCCCAAGGGTTCATTGCATTGTTTGGGGACTAGTTGGAACGAGATGAGATTTTTAAAAAGGGGCCCTGGTTTCATAAGCAGGCAAGATTGTTCATGAAGCCTTAATATCCAAACTTTGACCCCGAGACTGAAAATCTCTCTCATATTCTAGTTTGGGTGAGGCTACCAAATTTGTCTTCACATTTTTAGACCTTACCAAAACTGAAACAGATCGGAGATGATATAGGTGTATTTTTTAGCCAAGACTCTTCAACAATGGATAAATTCAAATCAACATGTGCTCGCATTTGTGTGTTTTTGGATTTGAACAAAGGAATTCTCACTAATTTTTTCTTAGTTTAGGGTGGTTCGACAAGAACCCAAAAAGTATAGTATAAATATGTTGTTTTTAGATGTAGGCAATGTTTTGGATATTACCGCTTGGTTGTTGCATGCCCATCTCTACAGGGTCCAATTCAAACTCCATTGGATAAGAATACTATCTCAAGGGATAATGATTTTCAAGTGGTTCAAAGAAAGAAAACAAAAAGCTACCTAGTGGAAGGGAGCGACATTGGACCACACATCGGTTGAACCTGTAACGTAGGATTATAAAGACGATGTTAATAACCTCTTGTTAGTCGACAAAACCAAACCAATCAATGATAATTAGCATTCTAAGCCTAAGTACTAGGGTGAGCAAGTTACAAATAAAAGAAAGGCAATGAGAAGGCAAAATCAAACACTTTTACTTTCCTTGACAATTTGAATCGCGTGTTGACTATAATCACCTAAAAATGACACTTGAGTGATAAGAGTGCTACTTGAAACCATCTATCCCAGCTTAGCCATAGACCTGCCTTAAAGCCTATTTTCACACATACACAGCCTTCATGCGGGCCACAGGTGGCTCTAGACATCCCTAAAGCAGTCCCAAACCCTCAATTTGACATCCTGGCCCTTAGTACTTCAAGGTTTGCCACTTGAACACTAGTGCCATAATTGGGGAAATAGTGCCCCATGGCATTAGTGTCTCAATTTTGGTGTTATTGTCATTTTCCCTCCTTTTGTTACCAATGAATATCTTTTCAAATCAAAAACCACCTAGGGTCGGCCTAGACCTCTATTTAGACTCAAACAAGCACTAGAACAATATATATACATGACTTTTAGGCCTTTATCCACGAGATGGAAATTAGATAAAAAAACACATACAAACTCAGAACAAGTTGTGCACAATCAAGGCTATCAATTCCTATTATGCCTTACTTCTACATACAACCATCTACAACATCCTTAAACTCTGATTACTCATATTTATAGTCTCAAGCACATTTAAAGCACTCAAGTCAACATTCATACTAGATTCACTTACACTTGCACTAGCACTTAGGTGGGGAGAACTACATCAAGTTTGATCCATCTTTGAAGTATTGGTATGTAGGCAACTCTCATCACAGTGGGGCGTTGAGGATGTTCAGCCTATCCCACTAACAACACACTTTATTGTTTGTATCAAATGGATGCCCTAAAACATGGAAGATTAGGGTTTTCACATAAAATCAGTTAAAATATGTCATATCCAGAGATCCGGAACTCATGCGCACATAAACGGGTTTGACAAACCTAGACACAGGTGCACCTAGAAGCTCAGAACATTTCTGTACAAAAGACACTATCGCCAAAATAGTGACATTAGTGCCACATGGCACTACTATCCAATTAGGGTCCACCATCCATGAAGGGTTTTGACACTTAGATTTTGTTTGTGACACTCAAACTAGCCTCTGCCTCAATTTACAGCCTCTAGATCTCCCGTTTCAATCATTTTCTAGCTAAATTCTTATTTACATTATTTATTATTATTTTTAAGAAGGTCAAATTAATTCAATTATGTTATAGATCAGTGGTTGTATTTATTGCATATTTCTACCTTATTTACTATATTCTTCTCTTTAACAACATAGTATTTACATACCCTAAGTCATAAAAATTTAAAACATTTGTTGAACCCGACTTACTTCGAATACTACTCAAACCCTATCCCTAGCCTTAGGGTTTGTATCAATTTATTTTCAATGCTCAGATATTAGTTCTAAAATCTCATATTTGTTTTAGTATTTCATTCTTGCAATCTTTCATAGATTAAATTTCTTTAAAGGTTCAAAATATAAAACAGTTTGTTGTCCTACTCCCCAATCTACAATGGCAAAATTCAACAACTGATTTAATGAAACTAATAAGAGATAATTGCAAGATTTTGTTTCCAAACATTTAGATATGCAAGATGAACTTATCAATATTATCCATGAAAAACTTAAAAAAATAAATAATGGTCAATCTTTTACTCCCCTAGATAACAACATTGTTACACCTACTTTGGGGCCAACTCAGCTTATACAACAACCTGCTTTAATTCAACAACCTTCAGTGGTATATACACCTCATATGGCTAGTTCCTCCTCTTTAGATATACAATCTCTTATGCATGAAATTCATTCTCTGCAAGCTAAGGAGCTACTAGGCCATCACATGCCTTGGATTCTTGTGTTTTTTTACATACTCCTTTGGCACATCTTATAGCAGCAAATCATTTTCCATACAGATTCATGACACCTAAGCTTACATTGTATGATGGTAAGGGTGACCCAGAGAACCATTTTTTAGCTTTCCATGCAGCATGTTTGGAATGTGTCCAAAAATTAGCTCCTTACTAAGTTGTTCCCATGCAATCTAAAGGACTATGCCTTCAATGGTTCTATGATTTATCAAATCAATCTATTGCCGTATTCAATCCATTGGTAGATATGTTTTTAGCACACTTCTCAATTACACCAGTGATAAGATCTCATATGCTCAAGTAGCCCAACCAAAGCAAAAATCCAATGAGCCTATTGCAGAATATGTCTTACGATATAAAACTATATTGGCAAAGATGACTAGCCCCATGGTGGATAGAGAACTGCAAGACATATTCAAACAGAGCCTACTACTAGTATTACATGAAGTTATCTTATTCAAGAATTTTTCAACCTTCACAGATTTATGCCACACAATGAAAGAAAGGGAAGTCAAGCTTCTCTCTATGGGTAAACTAAAATATACAATTGGATCATAATCAACTTCTAAGAGTTCTAATAAGCCTCCATACAAAGTGAGGGCCACTGAAAACAAGAGTGATCCAAAGGCCACAGTTAACACAACTTCAAATCCATCTCCTCACCTGGTTTTATTAGTTCCTGCATGGAGAGTTTTCACCAACCTTCCAGAATCACCAACACATGTTTTACATCAGCTCTTGGAATGCAATGTCATATCTCTCCCTCCCATCAAAGAGGTTGATACAACACGACCTCTTCCAAAAATCTAGGATTCCAATGCATTCTGTGAATATCACAAGGCACCAGGCCATACTACAAACCAATGCATCACCTTGAAACATAAGATACAAGATTTGATAGAAGCCAACATAATTGATGTGAGCACACCCACAGAGGCACACAAAGTTCAACAAATGGAAGCTAAGGCATTGAAAATATTCTCGAATCCGCATACAAAAAATGAGGTAGAGGGCACTTCAGGGGTTCATGATATGTATCAAGCACATCCACCACCGACATCATACCACACTACTACGGAGGATGCACACCCCCTACACAATATCATTGGTGTCTATCATACTACAGTACTGGTTATACCACTCATCACTTTATTAGAGCAGGAGATTGTTGATGATGATTTAGATTTATATGCACTCTTTGTACGAGCCTACATAGATCATCATCATATTTATAGTGTTATGGTTGATAATGGGTCAAGTATTAACATGTGCACTATCACAATAATACAATATTTTGGGTATTCAGAGTAGGATATTTCTCCTACTGGCACAATTATTCGTGGTTTCAGTGGCCATGTTCAGAGCTCCATTGGGGATATTATAGTTCTACTAAAGGTTAGACCAACACATGTGGCCACTATACTTTTAGTAGTACATAGTGCTGGCACATTTGACATGTTATTGGGTAGGCCATGGATACAACAATTATGATCCATCCCATCCACCATGCAGATATGCCTCAAATATATACATGTTAATCAGGTGATCACAGTTGAGGTTTTTTCATATGAGTATCCTCTACGTGTCGTACAAGGAGTCACACCATAGTTACCAATTATAGCTCTGAACATAGTTCCTATCAGTACACCACAAAGCTCAGTTCATCCACCAGTGCAGGTGAGGTCTACTCCTACAATACTACTATGTACGCATACTCTCTCACAGAGACCATTATTAGATAGACCACTACGTCAGAGATATGTTGTAGATTCTAGAGGGCCTCCCTCTACTCCTTTTCTTTTAAGATAAGTATTATTGAGTTCTCAGAGTTCTCAACACATGGAACCTATGTCAACTACCACATATTCTACCAAATGAGTCCCTAAGACCCCTACAATTCATAGGGCACCATAGTCAGTTTCATGGATTCCTAGCACCACTTCATAGGTAGTGCTAGCGATATATCATTCAATATAACAGGTTCTGGGACCTCAATTACCTTTTCATACAACCCACATGATCACTGTTCCTTTATTTGACACATGCCACATTGATAGTGAGTCTCCCATGAGACTCATCAGTTAGTATTGTTCCTTCCTTCTTGTACATACTTTCCTTATTTCTTGCTCCTTGTATAAAGTTTCATTTTCATGTTACTTGTACATAGTTTATATCGAGAAAATACAAAAATAATATAATATGTCAAAAACACAAAAACATTCCATTATTTACTCAAAAAACATAAACTATAGATTGCATGTATTTCTATGTTTACATTTTTTATATTTTCTAGACACTACATATGCTAGCTATCTTAGTATAGTTAGTTTTTATCATACATACATGCTTCATTTATTTGTGTTGAGTGCTTACAGATTACTACAAGAATCAGGGCCACTACATCGATCCAAATTTGCTACTATCTACCCACTAGGAACATACACACAAATACATGGGTTCCTCATTTGATACATTCATCCATTTGAGGACACCCTATACACAGTTTTGATTATCAGGTTACATATTTATAAACTTTACATGAAAGATTTAATATTTTTATATATTGATATTGATCATGTTACATCTACTTACATTTTTTACTGACTACTACTACTTTAGACTTAACCTATGTACATCTTAGATCTTATACAAATTTGTATCGCATGTTCATGTATACTTTCACTTCTAGCTTCCTTGGTTTAGAATTGATTGTCTCTATGCTTCTTCTATTCAAGGGCATTTGAATATGCCATTGATCTATGGCTCTACGCCACTTCTTTTCATTGTATGTATGTTTTGGACATGTGCCCATGTCCTCTTGTGTGCCTTCCTGATTGTGTATGTAGACATTTGAACATGTCCTTCCATGTGGCTCTATGCCAACTTGTTTGTTGTTTGTTTATGTGGACATTTGAACATGTCCTTGTATGTCTTGCTTTCTCATATTTGGTGACATGTGCCCATGTCCCTTGTATTATGGCCTCTTGGCCTACTTTGTGTGTCTAATGTGTGTTGTACGTATAATTAATTGTATGCATCATGGTCATCACATTTATCTCTTGCTTGTTACACACTTCAGTTTTAGATGCCATGAGAGATCTCATGCATCTCCCCTTCCTACTTGGGTTTTATGATGGACATCATGCCCCATCCCCCTAGGTAGCTAGTCAGTTATTACTTAGATTTGTTATTCATATACATTATTATATCTATCTTGAAACCTTGTGAATGCTATACCTAACATACATCTCACATTATAAACTTATGCTTAGATTCTCTTACATTATGATGTTGTGTTTGCATATTACATTGATTTATTATGCAGATATCATATATGCTCTGACTAACACACTTTTTGCAAATTTTTTTTTTTAAGGATAGTTATTACACAAGTTCAACAACTCCCCTAAAACGAGGGGGAATTCACAGGGATTTATCACAAAGGTTAGGCTATTTGAATGCACTCATAGTATAATTTTTAGCACACAGTCTTAGAATATAGAAATCAAACTCAGAAAAACACTGTGGGAAATAGTGACATAGAGATCAATTATAGTTGCATAGAAATCATAATAGTTGGACATTAGCTCCCAAATTGGAACACTAGAACCAAGATATGGTGCTATTGTCCAGTAACCTCAATTTTAAAAAAATAGATTAATCAGAAAAGTATAATAGGTACAAGTTAGGTTTGTGTAGGTTCAATTACATATTACCAGTTTTGGCTCAATTTAGTTTAGATTCGTACTAGTTTGATCAGATTGGTGGCATCATGCATGACGTAATCATTTCCATTTCAATTCAGGTACTTAGATATAGATTATTATAACTTAGTCCATAATCTATATGCTCAAAGATTAGATTTGGAGGCATGTGTGTGGCACATTATTTACGTATGCTCACTTGCACACCAGTTGATCAGATGGAATGAAAAAATCTGTGCCATTCTCTACATTATACATATCAGACACCATGTTCTAGGTTATATACCAAATTCATGTTTTACTCCGTCTACAGTGGTTGGCATTCCCGAGTGGCCTAGATCCACCTAATATACCCAAGTGGCAACAAAGCCAACATCTCCAATTACACATTTTTAGTTACATCACATAGTTTCAATTTAATATGTATCTATTACACATGGGTATGCAATAATGGAGTTATATTCTACTTGAGTTATTGATCCACCTAGATGAGAGGGTTAGAAATACCATTAGTCCAATCCAAGTTATTCACAAGGCATGATCCACCAAGCAGGGGTGGGCAATGATGGAGTCAAAACCAGATTGAGTTCTGGAGCCACCCACTCATGGGGATTGAGCAAGCCATCAACTCAATACAATTTATTCACCGATTGATCACTATATACATGCACACACAAGTTGTCACCAAGTTTATGCATTGGTTCGCATACCTAGTGAGGTGTATTGGTTCCTTTCTTCTCTCTTATCTATTTACTCAGTTTTATCTCTTCGCTTAGTTTTAATTATGTACTCAATTTTGTCTTTGTTTTTTATATCTCTTAATTAAGGGCTAGTTTATGCACATTTTATGTACAAGACACATAATGGAACATGCTTCACATACTCAAATCTAGATTCATGAGCTTCACCTCTTAGGTAAGTCCAGGTATGCTTCTTTTTCCTTTATTTTAGTCATTTCACTTTGTTACATTTCTAGAATTAAAAAGGGGTAAATGTAATCACCTAAGAATGACACTTAAATCCTAAGGGTGCTACTTGAGACCACCTATCCCTATCTTAGCCCTAGACCTTCTTTAGGGCCTATTTTTACATTTATCCAACCTTCGTGTGGGCCATGGGCATCCCTAGACATCCTTAAAGTAGTCCCAGACCCTCACTTTGACATCCTGGCCTTTAGTGCCTTAGGTTATACCACTTGGACACTAGCACCATAATTTGGACAGTAGCGCCCCATGGTGCTAGTATCCCAATTTTGACACTATTGTCCTTTTCCCTACTTTTGTTACCAACAAATATCTTTTTAAATCAAAAGCCACTAAGGTTTGGCCTAGACATCTTTTAAGACCCACACAAACACTAAAACAATATATATACATGACTTTTAACCCTTTATCCACTAGATGGAAATTAAATACAAATTACACATACAAACTTAGAGCAAGCTGTGCACAATAAAGGTTATCAATCCCTATTGTGCCATAATTTTGCAAACAATCATCTACAACATTCATAAGCTTAGATTACTCATATTTCTAGTCTCAAATACATTTAAATCACTAAATTCAACATTCATATGAGCTTCATTTGCACTTGCACCAGCACTTAAGTGGGGAGAACTACATTAGGCTTGATCCTTCTTCAAAGTATTGGTATGTAGGCAACTCTCATCATAGCAGGGTGTTGAGGATGTCCAGGCTACCCCACTAAAAATATATTTTATTGCTTGTATCAACTAAATGCCCTAGAAACAACACATAAAATCAGTCAAAATATGTCATATCTAGAGATCTAGAACTCATGCACACAATAACATGCTTGACATACCTAGACACAGGTGAACCTAGAAGCTTGAAATAGTTTTGCACAAAGGACATTAGCCCCAAACTAGGGACACTAGTGCCATATGGCACTACTGTCTAATTAGGGCACTACTATCCAGGAAGGGTTTTGACACCTGGATCTTGTTTGTGACACTCAGACCAATGTCTCCTTCAGTTTGTAGCCTCCAAATCTCTTGTTTCAATCATTTTCTAGCTAAGTTCTTATTTACATTATTTATTGTTATTTTTACGAAGGTCAAATTAATTCAGTTATTATATAGATTAGTGGTTGTATTTATTGCATATTTTGACCCTAATTTACTATACTCAGATCTTTAACAACATAGGATTTTTCATACCCTAAGTCCTAAAAGGTTAAAACATTAGCATGAGAGTTAGCTTGTGTTTAGTATGGTGTGTTGATGTTTGATGCTTTGTGGGCAACACCTCCTCTTGTCCCCTTAGAAGTTGTCTCTTAGCTTGTGTTGGCAATGAATCTTTTCTCACAAATTCTGTATAAATAAATGTCCACAAAAAAGCTTGGTTAAGAATAGTCATGGCACTTATATTTATATGTTTTCTAAAATGGGGATGATCAACCATGACCATCCAATCTAAGATCTATATGTGTGACTCAAAATTCGCCCAATTTTAGAGGCAAAAGACTTTAAATGCTTCAATTAATATTTGGAAGAATGGAGAAATCAATAGGCATGGCTTGCCATTTTTAATATTTATTTTCATTGATTTTTTGAGTGCTTGCCAACTTTCAAGGTGTCATCATGATGATGTCACAGTCTGATATTTTGAATTTCTAAGTTTAGATATCCACTAATTGAATATGTATTTTTCACTTATGCATTTAATTGAGTTTAATCAATTAAGTGAATCCAATTAATATTTTGGCCCTTTATAGAATTTGGTTAAGTGCCCCACTCAATTAGTCAAAAATGTCAATTTGATTGGTCACAAGCTAACTGAGGATGAATTTGTGAGAGGTTATCATTATGTATAGGGTAATACCCCAAATGGGATGCCCTAACACAATTATGGATACATCTAATGTGTAGAATGAATTTGAAATGTTCAGTGATTTTTAAATTTAATTTACATAGTTTGGTAGAAATCAATTTGAAGTTCGTTTAGACACGAAAATGGTCGAAAAAGAGTGTCTATAGAATCGAGTGATCAAAATAAAGAATCTGCAGATGGAGTGCTATTAGATACTCCCTTAGAAAAATTAGAAGAATCACAAAGTTCACAGGGAATGGAGATCATTGTGAATAACATGGATGGAAAAACATATTTTCCTCTAGAAAAAAGACAAAAATCAGCAATGAAGAGGAAAAATTATCACAAAAGCCCTTCTCTAAATGAATTTCAACGAACCTTAAATTTAGAAGAGGGGCATGATGTACAGCTCCAAATCATCCTAACAAGTTCAGAGGGAAAAAAGAAACTATGACATTAATAATTTAATTTAGTATTTTGTTTATTTTCATATTAATCATAAAAAACATGCATGCATGTTTCGTAAAAAGGATGCACGTAGGTTCTTCTAAAAAATAGGAATGCATGCAAGTTACTGGAGTTGCACGCATGCGTGGACGCTTGTGTTTATTTCCATGCATGAAAAAAGCAGGAAAAAATAAAACATGTTATGATTGGAAAAGGAAAAAAAATTGCTTGTTTTTTAGGAAAGAGAAAAATTTGAGTACATATAAGATGTTATCAAGAAATTTTTTTAATACTATTTTTAATTATAAAAAATGAACAAAAGAAGTGTTGAGGTGAGGTGCAAAAATATGAGATTATGATAATGATGCATGGTTAATCATGCACACTTGAGATAATTATAACATAAATATGAGTTTATTTGCATTTAATTATTAAAAATAAGCCCAAAATGTCATCATTAGTTGACCCTTATAGATGCCCAATGATTAAGCAAGCTCTTACTCCAATGTTATTCATAATTATCGATGTCACTAATGTCAAAGTTTAAGAACCTATTTTACCCTAAATTTATACTAAGAGATCTAGGTAGCACTTGTAACATTGAAAAACATTTGAGAAATACAATTTCCTTCATATATAGTGATTTTAGATTTTCAAGTCCTTTTGAATATTCATAGCCCCTCTTTTGACCAGCGTAATTAAGTGTCAAATTCTAAGAAAACAAATGGACACATAAAAGCATGCATAAAAAGAGGTCTAGGTAGCACTTGTAACATTGAAAAACATTTGAGAGATACAATTTCCTTCATATATACTCATTTTAGATTTTCAAGTCTTTTTTAATATTTATAGCCCCGCTTTTGACCCAGCATAATTAAGTGTTAGATTCTAAGAAATCAAATGGACACATAAAAGCGTGCATAAACTTTTCTTTTTGCTTAAAAATTGAGTGTTATGATTTGGTTTTAGTATATGTCTTTATAAACTTTTATGTAATTAGTTTGTATGTTTGTTCTCTATAGCCTAAATTATTTATTTTTTAAGCTTTTATTCATGTGTGTGTGTGTGTGTGTGTGTGTGTGTGTGTGTGTGTGTGTGTGTGTGTGTGTGTGTGTGTGTGTGTGTGTGTGTATAGCAACCAAAAAAGTTATTGATGTTAGAAACGTAAAAACTCTTCACCCATGATGTTATACTTAAATTTAAGTAATGTATTAAATTTTATTTATTTGTATTAGCTTTATTAATAATGATTATGATAAATTTGAAAAATGAAAAGCTACTCACCTTTACTAGTTATTAACAATAAAGTCAATAAATAATATTTGTGGTATAATTGGTACTAGATTCATCGAGAATTAAAAAAATTTAATTATAAAATATTAACATGTTACATTTGAAATCAAAAATAGAATGACATAATTTAATAATTTAGTCTAGGTGTTGGAAAAGATATAACATAGGTTTAGACTTTAAATTACATTTTATAATGTTATGTGGCAAGGATAACAATTACAATGTGTGGCTTAGACATGAGGATCTTCAGCACAAAGCTCAGGTGTGGTAGATGAAAGGCAACCCTCATCAAGGCACCCAAATGTACAGTTTTGTTAAAAATCTTAGTTATGTTAGATCCCAACTCAAGAGGTGGAATTGGAATAAGTTTGGACACATCACAACTAAAAACTTTAGATAGCTGACAAATTGGAGAGGGTTAATGAGACCATGTGCCCGAGAGGCATTTATGAAGATCTCAAAAAAGAGGAACTTGATATGATCAGCGTTTTGGAGGAGTCAACTTTAAGGGAGAAAATTATGTGGAATCAAAAATTGAGAATCTCTTAGCTTCAAGAAGGGGACAAAAAAATCACAAATCTCTTAAGCAGTGATCCTTTAACCACATTACCTCTCTAGACAAGGAGGATGGGAATCTTGATTTCACTTCACTGGGTATTACTAATATTGTCACTGATTATTATTCTAAGTTGTTTACCAATATTCATTTGGACGTGGATGCACAACAAAAAATCATTCAAGAGATTCATACACTTATCTTTTCCTCAGATAATCAATCTCTTATGGCCAATATTTCTATGGAGGAACTAAGAACAGTGGTCTTCAATATGATTAAAGGGAAAACACCAGGTCCTGATGGGTTTCCTATTGAGTTCTATTACGAATTTTGGGAAATCATCAAGGATGATTTGTGCACTGTTGTAGAAGAGACAAGGACTACTAAATTCATCCTTAAACAACTCAACCAAACTTTTATTGCTTTGGTTCCTAAAGTTTAGAATGTCACACATATCTATGGTTTTCATCCTATAGTTTTATGCAATGTGGTGTATAAAATTATTTCTAAAATCATGGCGAATATAATGAAACCCCTCTTGCACAAAATCATATCCCCTAAACAAGGCAGGTTGTTTGAAGGAAGACAAATTCTAGATGAGATTGTCTTGGCTCAAGAAGTTATTCATTCAATGCATCTCCAGAATTTTTCGACCATGTTTATCAAACTAGATCTCTCTAAAGCATATGATAGCGTTAATTGGGCCTTTCTTTTACCAATGTTCAAGTAGTTTGGTTTCTTAGAGGAGTGGATTCGATGGGTAAAAGGATGTATTACTTCAGTTTCATTTTCAGTCATTGTGAATGGCACACCTTCCAAGACCTTTTTTATCTTCTAAATGGATTCAACAAGGAGACCCCCTGTCTCCCTATTCATTTATCATTATGGATTAAAGTCTAGATCAGATCATAGCCAAGGGAAGAGAAGATAAAACTATTAAAGGCATCACTTTAGCTTATGGACTAGAGCCTATGACTAATTTGCAGTTTGTGGATGATTCATCTCTTATGGGCGAAGCCATAAATTGTAAAGCCTCCAATTTTAGAAAGCAGCTCTAGATTTTTAGAAAAGTAAAATGGCAGATTATCAATGATGATAAATCTAAAATATTTTTCTTTCATACCTAGAATAGACAAGAAGCTATGATTTTGGATAAGATTTGTTTTAGAAATGTTGAGTTGCCGGAGATGTATCTTGGAATCCCTCTAAAGCACAATTACTTATTAGATTGGAGTTGGCTTGTGGCTAGATTTCAAACCAAAATTTTAAAATGGACCCATAGGTGGCTTTCTATGCGAGGAAGAATTACATTGATTAAGGGGGTGTTGCAGGCTATTCTTATCTTATTTTCCTTGATCCTCCATGTTCCTAAAGCTATCTTTAAGGATATGATCGCATGTGCTATCAGTTCTTATGGAAAGGACCGTAGCTCACCAAAAAATGGTCTCAAGTGAAATGGGAAACACTTTGTCTTCATAAGCATGATGGCAGTCTTGGCTATCACTCGACCCAGCGAAATGGCCAAGCGCTAACTACAAAACTCTATTGATGTCTTCTTAATTTTCGTTCCCAACTTTGTATCAAGGTTTTAAGAGCTAAAACCTCATGGGTTCATTTCTCTCTGTCCTCCCAAGGCTCCCTTGTTGTGGCATTATCTAAAATTGGTGAGGTTATGATTTAAAATAAACTTTTTTAGATCATTAATAATGGGAACAAAGCATAGTTCTGGACGGATTCTTGCAATGGTCATCCCCTTCTTATCAAGAAATATCACCATTGTTATGGGATCATGGATCAAATTTACCAACACAATTGGATATCTATTTCCAATCACTTCAAACGTCCCAATATAATTTGGATATTTGGAAGGGAATGGATTCCCCTTGATCAATGGTTAGTCCACATTTCTTAGCCTCTCAATGACCAAATTCAATCTAATCTCACTAGGTGTGACTTCTCTTACAGTGATGGAAAATATGAGTTAGCATAGGGCGATTACAAATTGGGAGAGTACACGATAACATAAGGTTATCGTTCCTTTCTCAATCAGTGGATCATGCTCTTAATTACATCTTTAAACAACTTTGGGTTCATCATGTGTGGCCTAAATTTTGGTTCTTCTTTTTGTTATTTCTTCATGGTAGGTCCAGGGATCAAATAGTTAAACGGGGTGTCAAGTATCCTTTCATATGTGTTTTATGTTGAAATAATGATTAAAACATGTCTCATCCATTTTTCTTATGCTCTGTTACCACCAAATTATGGCAGATTCTTACAAATCTCTTGAATATACCCTGGTCTGGCTTATCTTCCATTGTTTAAACTCTTCAGGAATGGAAATAACTCTTTAAAAAAAATGATTTTTCTAATCAAGTCATTTGGATAGGTGTGGCTTTCCTCATGTGGAACGTAATGCCATAATTTCCAACGTTAGATCATTGATAGTTCATTGATTTTGTTACATACATTCAACAACATCAGACAATATGTTCTTCATTTGTTGAAGCATCCAAGTCATCTTCATCAGAAAAGAGCATTGATTTTACAAAAATTTCATATCCCTTCTTCTTAGTCGAGATTGCAAGCACCCTTCAAGGCTAAGGATTTTGTTGCACTCTCTGTCCATGGCTTCAACCAAATTTATACTGATGGAGCTTCCAAGGGAAATTTGAGTAGTGCGAATATAGGGGGTTATGACCAAGACCTTGACAATTCTATAACTTTCTTATTTTCTACCATAATTGGTATCAATACCAATAATAGTGTTGAAGGACAAGCTATGGTTGAAGAGCTTAGTGAAGCTTGGAAACTGGGGTGGAAAAAGATATAGTTGATTGATGACTAGAAAATATGGATTCAAATGCTATCTCAGCTGCATATTTACACTCTAAAAGGATGGAGGATGAGTAGACTTTGTCATAAAATCCATTATTTTCAGAATAATTTTGATAGATATTTATGCATGCATGCTTCTAGGTAGTTCAATAAGGAGGCTAATGCTCTCTCTAATTGGGCTCTTGATCACTCCAATTTGAAAGGATATGGTCTTCCTCCCTTATGGTGGCCTTCTCATCTCAAAGAAGCGGTCTTGCTCATGCTTGCCTTAAATGACAAGTAACCAGCCAAACCACTTTGAAGCTTTTGGATCTATTTGGGATTTTATTCAATATGATGGTAATGGTGGCTCTATTTTATCTAATGTTGGTTAACTAGATTCCAACATGGCTCAAGTTGGTTGTGTGTTGGTTTTTCCTTTCACCTCGTTTGTTTGCATGAGCCTTAAATTTTTAAGTTTATTGGTTTGTGTCTGATACATGCACAGTCCAATAACTGATCTTCTTAAGATTAGGCGTGCTTTCAAATATGTCAAAGGGGACAAGCCAGGTATAAGCCCTAAATAATTTTGATGGAAGAGATACCCCTGCCTGCTTGGGTCTCACCTGAATGTGACATCTCCTCAAAATATTTTCTACAAAACAAAACAAAAAAAATACAATTACAATATGTGCACAATAATTAATATTGTATGTGTGAATGCAAGTGGAAATCAATAAAATAAGAAACTTTAGAAAATATCAAAAATAAATTTAATTGGTACTTTTAATTTTTTTTATTTTTACTTATACTAAGGAACACTTTTTCCTTTAAAAAAATTTCCAGGTCATTTTATTTGAATCAATGATAGGTAAATAAAATGTTTACTTACCATTTTGCTTTTGTTGAAATGATATATGTGTCTTCAAACTTAGGTAAAATGTTTTACTTTTTTGCATGGCACAATTTCATAAGCAAACACATAGTTTTTGTTGATCACTAAAGTACCATGGCTTTAGCAAGGACTAAATATGTATGAGAAGCGAGACATGGAGGGGAAATGTGATTTGGGGGTGTGTCTTTTTTTTTTTTTTAAATGGCATCATATTTGGTATCAAAAATATCTATAGTTTTGTATGAATTAAATTGATGGTCTTATGAATGTATTTGTATTTTTTAGTTGTAAAATATAATTATTATTTTTTTAGACTATATCAAATGTAAGGTAAAATTTTAGATATAAACTCAAAAAATATATGACTATAATAAATATATAGATTATTTTTACTATTTATTTATTTTATTATAAATTATTATAATATTTAAAAAGTAATATTAAATAAATTAATGTCGTCAAAAAATTTATGATAAAAAAATAGATCATCAAATTTAATTCCTACTTTTACACTTTACATATTATATAATATATTACTTCTAAAAAAATTTAAATACAATTAAAAATTAGACAATTTGAAACATTTCTCATGGAAGAAGAAAATAAGTAATACTCAACTAGTTTAACTTGTTCATAAAAATTTACACACTATTAAAGTTAAGATTTGCCCACTACACTTGTGGTGATTATTGTGTGGGATTTAGTGATTCCAAGTTATGATTAATTTTATAATTATTTAGTTTAGTTTTAAAAATAAATATGGTACATCTTTTTGTAAATATTCAAAGTTTTAGTAAGTGTTAATCAATTAGTAAAAGGTTAGGGATAATTAGTTCATAGGATGATTGAGCTTATGTAAGAAAAGCTTATTTAAGATTGTGAAAAAATAATATTTCTCAGTATTTACATTATGTAAATTCATCTTCCATCAAATAAAATTATATAATATCTCTATAATATTTGTTTGATTAGTTGTAGCAAATTATTCATGATATTGAGTGTATGAGGAAAAGTTTATTGAAGATGAATTTTAATGAAATGAAAATATAAGATTTATAATATTTATTATGTATTTTTATGTTGATAGGGATTTTATAATGATAATGATAGAGTAGAGTGTAATAGAGTGAGTTATTCATTTTTATGTTTGATTTTAAATTTGATTATTATTAAGAAGTTTTTTTTTTGTTTGTAAAAGTTGATCGAAAAATTATCGTTAGTTATATAGTGGAGTTTAGAGTCTTTTTTTTTTTGAAAAAAAATTTCAAGTCCAAAAAACTGATATAATTAGATAGATGCGATTGTCACTAGTCAATGTGAAATTGGAGAAGGTAATGAATTCATTAATAAATGTGGTATGTGAAAAAATTAAGATAAAAACCTCAAAATCAATATCTCATATATAATTTAGATCAATATTTTAAATATATTTGTACTAATTTATTTCAATATTTCAAAATTTTATAATGTTAATGAAAAATGTTTATTTTTATTTCAAATGATCGTAAGTATATGTACAAACGTTAAAGAATGAAGTGATTGAATGATTTATAAAAAATGTGAGTGTGTGACTATTTCGAATTGTTAAATTTGATGGTCATATCGTTGTATTCACATTTTCTCTTGTCAAATATTATTTTTTTAGAGACCATATAAAATTCAAGTTAAAATTTTAAATGATTATAATATATATTTAATGTTTATTTCAAATACTATGAATGTGAAGGGCAATGTTTGAATAGATAATCATCATAAAATTTCATCATAGATATGGTCCATCGTCAAATTTAATTTTTAATTTCAATACATAAAAAACGTGAATAAGGAACTAAATTTCACAGTTGACCCTATCAATCATAAAAAAATTTAATGATATTTATTGATTTAACATTGACCTTCAAATACTAATATAATTCATAATAAAAAAAGAAATTATTAGAAATTAGGCATCTATCACGTCGTCATGAGTCACAGGAGTTGAATGCAACAATTGCATATGGATTATAAATTCTTTGTTGCCCTCCTCCCTCGTCGTCTATATTAAGAATGATGCCTTGTTGTTTACAACTCAACTGTGGACCTGCAGATTGAGCGTGCAGCGGCAGAATTGTGCAACCAGGGGCATATTCCTGAGCTTTGTATTACCTTTCACAAAATCCCAATACGAAAGAGTTGCTAACCAACATATCCCCATTCTTAGCCAAAAGGGGACCGATCTAATTGTACCCATTTGATGGAACTCCCACAGCAGAGCAGTAGCAGTCGAGTCGCAGAGAGGTGTGGAATTCAGGCTTCCTGGCAGGGACACTCTTGCATCTCTCATATCTCCTCCAATGCCACCCTATGGGAATAAGATGCCCAAACAGCTCAGTAATGTCTCCTCCTAATTTAGACCTGGAATCGATCCCACAACATCGACTTCATCATGTTTTGTTCTTTCACAAATGCCTATCTCAGCAAGGGTAACGTTTTATATAATAATAGTAATATAATATATATTTGAGAGGAAACAAGAATTTGGATGGAGAGCAACGAAGGTGACCGCGGATACAAGAAGCTAAGATGGTGATCAACTTCAGGGGTTGGACGTGTAACCAATAATAGAGGGTTGAAGTCAGGTGCGGTTGCTTTGGATGGCAAAGTCAATGATGGAAGTGCAGGTTGAGATTCAGGGGAAGGGGGAGGATTAGGTTGAGTTCTGTTACGGATTTGAAGGACAGGGCCCTGATTTTTTTAGAATGTTTGAATGCTACAAACGCTTATCATTATTGTGGTGACTTTTACAAATCAAAAAATCATACTTTTACAAATCAAAAAATCATATGTTTAAAACCTGATCTCTCTTTGCATTTGGATGCAAAGTATGCCCTTCCAATTTCTAGTTTGAACAAGGGCAACATGGTGGAGGATAAGGTCCTAGAGGTTGTTATTATGTCTACTACAATTCTAGAGGCAAGGACTGAATATGAGGTGAGGGCACACCTTGATTTTGAGCGAACATTTTTTGGGGATGTTCTTTTGGATTTTTCTAATGCAACCTCTATTTTAGAGATCAATGATGAGGCTCTGTGCCTAGAGTTTTTTTATAATTGAATACATTTTTAAAAAAGTTACATCCTTTACTAATATTTTAAAGGTGTAAATATTTAAAAAATATCAACTTTAAAAAAAAGTTGAGTCCCAAAAATTCACTTTAAGACTTCTGATTATAAGTAATACAAGATAAAATATAAAACATTTGGGGATATATAATATTTTAATTGGTCCACATACATTTTATTGAATCCTCTCCGATTCAAAATTCAAACATTTGGCTCCAATATATGACTCCACCTACATCCTTTAATATACCTCATCTGCAAAAATGAATGAAAATACAATGTATGAGTCTCATCTGCAAAAATGAATGAAAATACAATATTTAAGCCTCCCTATTCACAAATCATAAATCAAAAATTCAAATTATATTGTTGACATACAATCTGTCTATAAATGACAAAAACTAAAGACCAACAAAGTTCTCGACCATTATGCATTACACATAGGAATTTTAGTCAACAAAATGGAGGGATGAAAGGTTACACATAGGTGTGTTGCCTATAACTGAACCCACATTTATGTTTTTTATACTTTTGCATGGTTGTTATTGTTATTGTGTCTTTTTGTTCATTTTTTTGTTGCGTGCCTTTTATGTTCGTCAATTTTTTTTGTGCCTTCTTTGTTCATGTATTTTTTGCGTGCATTCACATATGAGTAAATGTTGATTGGTATGTTAATAGACTGACATAATTGATGTTCATATGGTTTCCATTCACTTTGTTGTGTTATTTATATATGTGGCATATATCTGTCAAGTTGAACTCGGGATGAAAAATGTGTGGCTCATTAATGTGGAAGCCACTTGCATTTTCCACATGGTTAGAAGGCATTTTATCCATTACTATGGTAAGTTAATGTCACCATGAGTGCCACCAACAAACCTCCCTGGTTTCTCCATTACTATTGCATGGTTGTCATGGTTATTTTTCCTTCTCTATTTTTTTTTTATGTGCCTTATACGTCCCTGAATTTTTTTGTGTCTTCACATCTGAGTAAAAATTTATTGGTATGTTAATGGAGTAATGGAACATTACACCAATAAATCTATCTCCCTACCATTTTTCAGACCTCCTCCCCTCAAACAACCATGGATTCTACCCAAAAGTTCTCGAGCATGCAATATTTCATAAAAGATTTTTCGTCTGCAAAAAGGAGAAATAAAAATTATTGTTACAGGGCAACAAATGTTATTGTTTTTGTAACAACCAATATAGTTTTATGAATTATATGGCCATGTTGGAAGACACTTGTCTCATTAATATGAAAAGAAGTTCCATGTTGGAGGGATGAAACATTAACCACAAGTGAACCCACATTCTTGGCCTCTATTCATTCGCATCTGACTCCAAATTTGTTGGTATTTTAATGGAAGTACATGAGGTTTTTATAAATCATGTCATTATGTGCTTCATATTTATGTCACATTTTTATTACCCTGCATAACATTGGTTGGAATATTGAACAGTCATTAGATAGAAATCCTGAAGTTTTTCATTAACTACCAAGAACACTCAAAGTCACCCTATAATAGTGGATATTATTTAGAAACTCATTTAATAGAAGGTGACTTTGATTGCTCCTTCTAGTCAACAAATAAATATGTTCACCAGTTCTTTCAACAGCCCAAGAAAGAATTCCTACCCATTTTTTTCATTAATGTGGTATGTTAATGTCACCATGCACACCATCTTCAACCCATTCACCATGTTGGAGGGATGAAACATTACCCACACCTAACCCATGTTTCCATTCACATCTCACTAAACATTTGTTGGTATTCTGATAGAAGTATTAGAGGTTTTCATTCATATGCCACTAAATGTTAATATATTTTTATTATACCAAATTATTATGTGGATTGCAGACTTAATATTTATTGGTATGAAGATGGAATCCTTGAAGGCTTTCATTCACATAGCAGTAAAAGATAATGTTTTTGTATCAAAATTAAAAGTTAATGTCTTTGTATCAAAATTAAAGTTTTCATTCACATATCAAGGAATGTAATTATTTTTGTATCAAACCAAATTGTTTTCTAATTTCATATTATTTTCTGATTTCATATTTTTGTGTGTTTTTATGAGTCATGCTTAATGATTGGAGAAGTAAGGCCAAGGTTTGTTGCTCTCTCCGTCAACCAATCTAGTGGGCACACATGTGAATGCAAAGTTAAACCACCTAGTTAAAAATTTGACCAATGATATTTTTAAATGAACACATTATTGTATCATTCACTTATATTTTGACTAGTAAGGCACGAACCAATATTAATATTGATCATTAATATAAAATAAAGGGACATGTTGAAAGACAAGTGTGTCTACAAAACTGAATATTTATTGGTATGTGGATGGAAGCCATGAATATTTTCATTTGCATACTAGTAAATGTTACTTTCTCTTAAAATTAATAATTTTATTAACATACTAGTAAATGTATACTTAGTTGTATCAAACAAAATCCTTCTATGAAATCATGTTGTTTTACTTTACATAAATGGTTGTGATATCATGTTGTCTTATTCATTCATATTTTCAACATTACAAATATTTTTCTCTTAGTGTTTATATGTTTTCCATTCTATTGTCAATTACTTATATAATTTGTTGACTATTATATTTCATGAGGAATGCAGAGAATAAGTCACAGTTTCTTAGAAGATGGCCACGTGCAATAATGAGGAATAGAGAAGTGAAATTTCTTAAAGTTGTTGATAAAGAGGTAAATGAATAAGAAAAACCCACTATAATAATAAAATGCATCCAAGTAGAATGGTTGAGGGAGGGGACTCCAAATCTTGGCCTCAATCAAAAGGGGACATTGAGAAATTGTAAACGGAATATAAAGTGAACAGATGGTGTTGGGGAAGATACAACCAAGGTAAATAAAAGGAAAAGAATAAAATGCATGACAAAAAAGATAGGAAATTTGAGAATGAATTAAGGGCACATATAGATTTTACCACCTTCGATACAACAATGAGGAATAGAGGAATCAAATTTCTTGAATTTCTTGATCAAGATGTTTATGAAGAAGAACAACCACTATAGATGTTGAAGGTGTTGTAGGTCAAACAACAAATGCAAATGCAAATTTAACAAATGTCTCAATATGCTAAAAATGTAACATTAAATTTCAACCAAGACGATTTAAATCTACCTATGCAAGAAAGTCGAGTAGAATGGTTGAGGGAGGGAAAACCAAATTTTGGCCTCAATCAAAATGGAACATCAGTAAATTATAAATGAAATCAAATGTATTTAGTTTGATATTTAATGAACTAAAGTGTATCAATAAACTTAATGAAAGTACATGTATTCAGTTTAATTATGTAATGTAATTAATTTTATTTTAAATCTACCATCCAGCCTGAAAATGGATCATAAGCTTAATGAAAGTAAAAAAACTTTCACCTAGAAGAAAATACCTCATTGTTGATCTCCACTCTTGACTTTGAAATGTCATTATTATCCACATAAAACAAACATAATCAACACATATAAACAATAGACGCAATATAGAGTTGTGTATTAAAATTTTCACAAACTTTGAGGAAAAAACTGTATGAGCATTCCAAACTTCACAAACATATAATGTGTTAAGAAACACAATGGGAAAAAAGAAAATCTCTGCAAGCATAACAAGTGCCAAGAAACATAATCTATGTAAAAAAATCACAAATTGAGCATCCCATCAAACATTCACCCTCTCTAGCAATTCAATATCTATAAAAAATAATAATGTACAAATATATTAATTGGCAATAGAATGGAAAAACTATCAGCAGCATTGACAATAGAGTGGAAAAACTATCAGCAGCATTGATAATAGAATAGAAAAACTATCAACATGTCACAACAACATATAAAAAACATTGCAAAACATAATAATGAGACAACAACATAATGAAAAAAGTGAATGAATATCACATCAACATATTTGTAACACAGCAACAAGATTTTATAGTAAGATTTGGATTGATACATCTAACTCAACATTTAATGATATGTTAATGTAATTCTTATTTTTGATAGAAAGACATTAACATTTATTGGTTTGTGAATCAAATCCTTTAGGGCTTCCATCTACATACCAGTAAACAACCATTTGTTGCATATTAATGACCCATATTAATAAAATTTACCGGTATGTTAATGAAAATGAAAAACCATAATTTTTATACAATGACAATAAAATTTATTGGTATGTGAATGAAAACCTTCAGGGATTTCATCCACATTCCAGTATATGTTAACTCTGCCATCAAAGTGATTGTAAAACATATGAATAACACTTATGAAAAATAATATATGTAATTTTGAACATGTTAACGAATAACACAACAACAATAAATCACAATAACATAGAAATAACTTTCATGGTTTCCATCCACAAAGCATAAATTTTTATTAATTTAATAACATACAAAAAACACAACATGAATCCACAGAAAGAATTTGTTTGATACATCTGAGTTAACACTTACTAGTGTGTTAATGAAATTATTAATTTTGATATAAATATAGTAACATTTACTGGGATGTGAATATAAACCTTCATGGCTTCTATCCACATACCAGTAAATCTTCACTCTTGCAAACATACTTGTCTTTCAGCATGGCCCTTCATTTTATACTAATTACTCATATTAATTTTGATATTTGCCTTGTATCACAAAATTATAATCCAATGATAAAATAATGTGTTCATTAGAAGATTATTAATGGTCAAAAATTTAAACCATGTGTTTTATGTCTGCGTTCTCAGGTGAGGACACCACATTGGCAAAAGAAGGTAATAACAAAATTTGGCCTTAATTGTCCAATAATTATATAATATAAATGTTACAGGGAATAAAATATAAATGAAAAATTTTAGAGCTTACATCCAAAGCAAAAATTGATCATTAATTTAATAATGACATGTATTCCATCCAATGGGGGAAGGGCACCAATTATTGGATATGGTCCAATAGTTGAGATTGTAATTTTGGATTCTAACAATGTAGATATGCTTCCCAAATGACTTATTTGGACTTTAAAAACATTAAACTATCTAAATCTAAGTTTTTAGAGCACGAGGTGGCGTAATATGGAAGATGTGAGACCCTAAAGTTATGGGTCCCAACTAATGGTCCCCTTCCCCTACCTATAATTTTTATGTGAATGGAAACATTGATTTTGATATAAATAAAATAACAATTACTGGCATGTAAATGTAAACTTTTAGGGATTTCATCCACATACCAGTAAACGGTATGTCTTCCAATCCATGTAGTGTAGGGAAACATAAATTAATATAAAGCACACAATGACTTGATTTCTTTTGAATGCACAAAGATATGAAGCAAACAATGACATGAATTTAGAAAACATCCAAGCCTTCTATTAAAATAACAATGAATTTGGATTCATATGGGACTAAAAAGATGACAACAATGTGGGTTCAACTATGTGTAAAATTTCATTCCTCCAACTTGGAACTTCCTTGCATATTAATAAGAAAAGCATCTTCTAACATGGCCATAGAATTCAGGAAACTATAGTGGTTGAAACAAAAACAATAAAATATATTGTTATGTGAAGGAATACTTTAACAGTCACCATAAAAAATTAGTAAACATTGAATAAGATGTGAAGGCACACAAAAACACCATGTGCTTAGAAGACACAATAATAGTAAAAATCATGTGAAAGGAAAAAGAGCACATATGTGGGTTAAATTATAATCAACACACATGTGTGTAATGTTTCATTAGTCCATTAACATACCACTAAATGTTTAGTCAGACATGAAGCCATGCCAAAAAAAACCACAACTTTTGAGTAGGTTACATGGTCGATTGGGGGAGGTGTTACACAACAATGGAAAAGTAACCTACAAATTTCATTCCCATATGACTCAAAATTGGCTAACAATCATGTGCTTAAACATCCATCCTTCCATTATGTCGACCTACATTTGAATTTGAAATGGTGCATGGTCAAAACATTTTGGGTAGGTTCCATGATAATTTGGGGAAAGACGTATGTGAAAATATAGGGAGACATTTGTTTATAACACACATGGTGGCAGTAACTCTCCATATTAATAGATGAAAACCCAACAATCCATTTAGAAAATGGGGGATGCACGGGGAAAAAACTAGAAATAAAGAAGGGACAATAATAATAGTTTTCATTCTCCATTATGTCGATGGAAATTTTTTTACAAAATTTTGGTGTAACGTTCCATCACTCTATTAACATACCAATAAATATTTACTCAGATGTGAAGACATGCAAAAAAGATATGAACAAAGAAAGCATGTCAAAAAAACTAAGAACATATAAAGCATGCAACATAAAACATGAATATAGAAGGCACAATAACCATAATAGCCATGCAAAAATATAAATAAACAAGAAAAATTTTGGTGGTGCATAGGGCAGAATTAACTTACCACAATAATGGAGAAAATCTCATCTAGCCATGTGGAAAATTATGATGGCTTCCATAGTGATGATACACCAATTTTCCATCCCGAGTTCAACTTGACAAAAATTTGTCACAAATATAAATAACATAATTGAGTGAATGTAAATCATATGAACACTAACTATTTTAGTTTATTAACATACTAGTAAACATTTACTCAAATGTGAATGCACGTAAAAAAATATGAACAAAGAAGGCATAAAAAAATTAAGGAACATATAAAGCATGCAACAAAAAACATGAACATATAAGGCACAATAACAATAACAACCATGTAGAAATTGGGCCAGTTGTGGCTCAATAGTTATTGGTAATAGCTGGTAATATCTAATACTTTTGGTACTCATATCAAATGGGGATCTAGGCCCCGATTGTGTCTTAGATCGATTTATGGCTCTGGTCAAAAGCCTTAACCTAGCGAAAAAAAACATCCATGCAAAAATTAAAAAAACATTATTTTGGGTTCAGTTAGAGTAAACACCTATGCATATGCTTTCATCCCTCTATTTTATCGACTGAAATTCCTCTACATAACGTAGCATGGTCCAAACTTTTGAGTAGGTTCCATCTATTTTGGGGGAGGAGGTATATGAAAAGGCAGGGAGAGACGAAAGTTGGTGGCATGCAAGGTGGCATTAATTTTCCACATTAATGAATAAAATCCCTCCAAGTCATCTAAAAAATGGCATTGGCTTCCACATTAATGAACCACACATCTTCCAACATGGCACATTGTTTCGTATTAATGACCCATAAATATTTTGATCCCTGCCTTACATGTCAAAATTACCAGACAACAATAAAATAATGTGTTCATTTGAAAATTATTTTTGGCATTTTTATTCCAAATAATTGGTCTCTTCGATCCTAATGACTAATTGAACCAAAAATATGTAGGGAAATTTATGTCACCAAAAACTTCCCTGTACGACTTCCCAGAACTTAGATTTTTTCTTGACTGACCTTTTTAAACTTGAAGAAACACTAAACTGTCTAAATCCAAATTTTTAGAGCATGAGGTGGCATAGTATGTGGACCCTGAAGTTAGGGGCTCCAACTACTAGTCCCCTTCCCCTACTATGTGTTTCCTCTTATAGGTACTATGCCACATTATGTCCTTGTTTCTATTTATCTTTTCACTGATATCATTACTAGGTAAATATTTATATTACTTTGAAAGATTTTAGAAAAGAATTACATAAAACTTTTCACTATTGGAACACTTTAGTATAACTATTATTAATTATAATAATAATGTACAAAAGGCTATATAGCATAGCAATTGGTAGGTATGCACGCCTCAGACTCCCTGTCAGAGGAAAATGTATGTTCAAAATATCGTAATAGAAGGATCAAGATCAAGTGATAATGCTGGCAAAAACACAACATAGAAGTAAAATTATCTTATATACATAAAAGATAACTAAGCACGAGTCATTAAACTCGAAGGAAGAGGTAGTGGATTATCCTTAGGTGCCAAAGTATTCCAAACAGAATGCTCTATTGAAGGAGGGTTAGGAGCTACCCAACCATCAATTGGGTCTGGGTCCAAAGTAATAGTAATTTCCCATCCATCAAGAGGTTACTTAATAATGCCAGAAGGGCCAACTGGTGAATCCCTTCGAGAAGGACCAGCATCAATTTTTCCACGTGGGAGTGATAATATTCATCCCTCCTATTGAATGTGACGGGAGAAGTGATTGTAGGTACAAGAATGGCTTTGATGTCTTACGGGGGGTGGAGGTGGTAAGCTTTGACATAGACCATCCAAGGGATATGACTCACTATCCAAGGATCACTCCTCTAGTGCTCAAACAACTCTTGAAGATGACAAACCTCCATTGTGACCTCATTTTGGACTTTAAATTACATGCAAGCTAATGATAACATATTAGTGCTATCATTAATATAAAAATAAAAATAAGAATCTTAATTGCTAAACGAGGCAACATTTTTGGGTTTCCATAATTGGAAAAGAATAACATCTCTAAAAAATCCATAAGAAAGCTATAGAAGTTGGCCAATTAAGAGAGTTCCCAAGGAGGGATAAACACAATGAAAAAGGTTTAAGATGGTAAGGTTAAAAAAGGATATGTATCCAATGCCAAGCTAATTAGGCCCTAGCACAAGACCAAAAGGTGTGCTTAAGCAATTTAGGATAGTTGCAAGTTGGGCACTTGGGATGAGCAATTCAAAAATGCAAGAGACATTCCCTAAGCCAAAGGCTCTAATAAACTAAACACCAAAGGAAATGGGCAAGATTTGGTTCTAGTTTGGCCTTCCAAATCCCATCAAGTCAAGCAAGCCAGGTCATGGGTGAGGAATTAAGGTTCCAACACCTATTGAACTTTTTGACAGTTGAAGAGAAAGGGATCATGACTTGATAAAGGAGACTTGGAGAATAATTCTTGTAGTGGGTATCATAATTCCACCTCTAGTCTTTTTACCATGGACGTGGTGGTTGTAGACCCAACTTATAAAGCATAACATCTAGCACTAATTACTGAATATGGAGAATAACATGTATATTAGTATTGTTTAAATTAAAATTTTATTTTAACACATGCCATTGATCCCAATCACAAGTAGAAACCAAATATTTTATAGTGTGTATCCTTTTTTTTTTAAAAACTAAAAGCTTTTATACTTGGAAATTCAACCAACAAAAGGATAGTATTGGTCATGATAGGAAACCACTAAATTTCAATGTCATTGAAGGAGAGACCACTATGAAATCCATCACCAACCCATTTTGGATGGGGCTTAATAGCTACATAGGCCTTATAAATGATTTTGATCATAAAAGATCCTTCGATTTTGACTAGATTAGAAGTGATAAGAAGAGTATAAAAACCAATATTTTTCCAACGGATCTATCGTAAGGAGATCCAGATCATATACAATGGCATAGAATGATTTTCCAAGATTCATTGCCTTCAATGGCTCTGACCATCCACTTGGCACATAAATAAATACGCTATCTTTAGATGTTAATAATTTTAAAGATTATTTAGATGTCAATGATTTCCCAAGAGTATTTAATGAATCTTATTTGCAAATTTATCAGGAAAATCTATGAAGGTAGTATCTGGTGGTCTACAGGTCCTTCAAGATCACCTAAGGTGACAAAGTTAAAAGACCTACCCATCTAGAGTTCACTACTAGATCTAAGATCAAGTTTTGTTATAGTGACATTTTTTTATAGATGATAAAAGTTTGATGCTATTTTTATCTAAATTTGGGTCTTTATTGATATCATTTATTAGGAGAGGATCAATTATTTAGTGATATTTGTATTATATATACTTCTCACTTCTCGATTGATAGGGAGGAAGAAATTGTTTTAGTTTTGATTAGTCTTCAAGTGATTGTACATGTCGGCATGGGTTTGTGAGCACTAGAGTGTTTACAAAGAGGTCATTTTTTGGGGCATCGAGTAAGATGTGACATACATGAGGTCAAAAATTATCATTGAGACATGGATCAATGTGGTTGGATATTCCCATGATGATGTTTATATTACATTACAGGTATGGATAATCAAATAGATGGTGAATGCTCCACATTCATCATCAATGTGCCAGGTAGTGTTAGGAATTTTTTGGTATTTTAGTATGCACATGACACATGAGGTTAGGCTACGAGGGAAGTAATAGACATGTCGACATAATTTGGTCAATTTTATATTTAAATAGGTGTTTAAATGCAAGATGCAGTAGGTGTTTTTGGATAGCTTCATAGTCACACTTCTCAAGATCATCTTCATTACCCATTTTGGATTGGAGGGAGAGGGAGGAAGGCAACGGAGTTATTGGGTCTAGTAATTCAAATTCATGATTAATTCTATAGTTATATAGTTTTTTTTTGTAATTGATGTGGTTAAAATATTTGGGGCATACATCTCTATATAAGACACCCTCGATAAATATTTAAGTTTTAATAATTATTAATAATTTAATAAATGGTTAATGAGTAATTGATCCCATAAGATGGTTGAGTTCAATATCTTAGAATATCTTATTTCAAGTTGTGTATGAAATAATGACATATACAAGCATTTCCATTATGTAAGATCTTCTTCTATTAAATAAAATCACATGGTTTTTGTCTCAACATATTATGCACCTTTGCTCGAGTAGCAAGATCTTAGTTAATCCCTTGTTTTCCTTGATTTCTACACCCACCTTATATTATAAAATGGGGTGGGATAATTCATTATTGAACATGCACTAAATTTACGAATAAAGCTAAGATAAAATGGACAACATGCATGCTGACCAATATGATTTTTTTTTTTATAGTTTTAATTAGGTTTACATTATATTTCTAGCATAGATATGAGTTAACTTTATTATAGTTAGTTGAGCCACCTTAGTTTTTTAAACTATGAAGTTTCTTGTGCAGTGTGCATTGTGTATTGAAACATGGTGGGTGGATGTAGATAGGAGCTATAAGTGTACCTATGCATATACACATTTATTTACCATGTATTAAACTAACAAGGGTGCCATGTGCTAGGTACCTACAGGGTAGATGATAGACTTTGTCATATAATCCTACTTCTACACACATATCAAATTTTCAACACTATAAGGTAGAGGGCACAAGGATCATAACTTTGCCAATTCAAATTAGAGTGCAAGTCATTGGAGCACAAGATATCATGACATAAACTATCCTTAGATCAAAATAAACAAAGGCCATGCTAATCAATATAGTCATTTATGTTTTAAAATCCTTCATTTAAACAATTCAATCTCTTGATTTGGAAAAGAATCACAAGTTGAAATTTTCCTTTGAGAGTATAAGCCTTTTATACAAAAATCAAATTTTCAACACTACAAGGTAGAGGGCACAAGGATCATAATTTTATGAATTTGAATTAGAGTGCAAGTCGGAGCATAAGTGAGCACAAGGGATCACCACATAAGTGAACCCCAAATCGAAATGGACAAATTTCATGCTAATCATTATAGTCAATATGTAATCTAAGAGAAGCCTCAACCCACCCATTACAAAGCACAAGCTATATATATTTTTAATAGCCATAAATGAATAAAGTGCATCTACAACATGGAAAAACACTTAACAAAAAAATCCATATTATTACATAACAAACAGTAAGTGAAACCACACATGATATCATAAATCAATAGCCATTTCTAGGAATAGATTGTCAGAGCGTGAAATCAATGTAAAGCCAAACATGAATTCATGAATGAAACATTCCATATGTCATATACACTACATGCACAAAATACAAATTTAATAATCTTAGATTCATCAGGATATAGTTACTTCAGAAGGAAGCATAAACATATACACCAACACCACAACCCATTAGACTCAAACCAAGTTTTAGATTAAAATTAAAGTATAACATTGTCCCAAACTAGATAAGAAATAAGCCACATTAATCCTAATAAGTATAGAACTGTAGCTTCATATAAGTTATAGCTCAAAAACCATGAATCTCTATATTGTCCTTCTTCACAATTCCAACCTGCACAAGCAAAAAAAAATCATAAATAGTATTGTATGAAAATGCATGTCAATAATTTATTAGCATAGGCTATGTCACATAAGATAGTAGTAATATATACATGTATAAATAATTTTGAAACACTTTTATGTTGGTCAACTTGCAGCTAAATCACCTGCAATTATTAAACATCCAAAAAGGTTTTTTTATGATCCAACCTAAAAAAGTAATCAAATGAATGCAAGCAATAAATTCAAATGGATGTATGAAAATACCTACTCGTGCCCCAATTCAGGATACTGGAGATAAATCATATAACGTCACATTCCCAAGAATAAGAATCTCCTTAAATTAATTTTAATAGGATGAAAAGGTATGGCAACTCCATCAGTGCATCTCATTGACTCACTATTAATACAAAAATATGATAACCGGATCTAATTGATAGAATAAATAATTGATACTCTCATATAATTGTAAGCATAGTTTTCTATTTATGATTTCCTCCAAATAATCTCTTCCTCATCATAATGCAAATTCACCTAATAAATCTTGATCCAAATAGTAGCTTCAAAAATTACGTTCATGTAGACAAGAATTCATTATTTTTTTAAAACAGGTACTAAAAATTAGGTGAAAGGTTTAGAATTTTATGTTGTCTAAGACCCTGAAACATCACATGTGCGCCCCATATTTATTTTCTTAGACATGGGAGCTTTGTGTGTGTGTGTGTAGGGGGGTTTTGCTATCTATTGAACGATATTGGATAGAAGTTTTGTTTAAAATTTAGACAAAGGAAAAGTGGCAGTAAGATTATTCTACATCAATGGCCACATAGAACATATTTTTAGCCAATTTGGGAACTTGGATAAATACGTTTTTGATTGTATGAAAAGTATTTGGCAGATCCCTTACAATATAGGAAAAGGATTTACTTTTTGACACCATATAATGAATCACATCTCAATTTAATGAGACATCCAATTGGTATTAGTTTTTTTTTTTAAATAGCATGAATTGCATTTAAACCACATTTGAAATGAATATTTACTTTATGAGCAATAGTATAAAAAAATTCAAGTCTTAAGGGAAAAGTGTTGTAGTCAAAACAAAAGAGATGAAAGTGTAGAAGCTAACATGCTTGATGGATATGGTCGCAGTTATCTTTAATTCCCCCATATTCTTTGTTCTATTACAAGTTGTGCCTCTCTCCTTTTTATCTCCTGAATCGAATTTCCCCCCTTTGTTGCACCTATTTCTAAGACCCCTTCACCATTTGACTAATAAATGCTTCACATAATCTTAATCACTATATCCAACATGCCTGGTTGGCTTTCCAAATAAATAAAATATAATTTATGTTTTTCCCCAAAATTGCTAAGCAATCCAATTTCTTATCAACCTCTCAATTTCCTGAGAATTAGAATTTGGATGATGATGACTGGTGATTGCCTTAGTTGTCATTATCTTGACTCTTGAGGAGATTATATCGATCTAGAACATTAATTCAGTAATTATTCACCATATTGAATATATCCAGTGTGTCACTACCCAGTCCTAAACAATGCCACAACTTACAGAGCAAAATTAAACATTTTTTTTAATTTTAACTCACATTTACCTAGATTTTTGAGTTGTTCACTCTAACAGGGCATTCATTTCTATACACTGTGCATGACATCAACACTCTACCCCTTAGTAATATGTCAACAATCTCACCCAATAAAAATATAATTAAATGCCCTTTTTCATATTTTTTGTTAAAAAATATACAAGTTGATTACTAGAAAATTACAAATATTCTAATACATAAATATTAACGAATTTTGATTGGTGAAAAGGGACGAGTTTAATAAGGGGTTAAGGAAAATTGATTGCTTTAGTTACCCTTTAGGACTAATAATGTTTTGTGATTTTAATAAGACCTAAAAATTTTGATGTTGATATGAATATCAACATTAGGGTACACCTAAGTTTATTATTTATTATTGTGAGGAGGACATCCTAATAAAGAAAACCTTAACTACATTGATATTGTATATATGTGTCTTGTAAAGGAGTATTTTTATAATGTGTGTAGAGAGGCACATTTTATACCCCACATGAACTTGTAAATTTTGGTGTGTGGGGGGTTGGGTAGGTTGATGGAACTTGTCTTCATTTGTTGGTAATCTTTTCCTTCTCCCTCCTTGGTCACAACTTTACACTTTGTTTGGCATTCCTTATATAACATGTGTTGTGGGTGCTATATCTTGGTGCATGTTACTTTTTAAAAAATTAAATTTTATCACTCAACATTCCACACCTAGAGATTTATGATGTGGCACCATAATCAAAATATGAACTTTTCTTATATATTATCTTTAGGTTTCAGTTCTTTAAGATCCTCTAGGCCACGTCACCTTAGGAAGTCTTTTAAATGTTAAGATATTTAGTTTGATCTCCTTTATCAAGGTCGCCTCTTTATTTCTAAAGGCCTCCTGTCCTTTTTTGGTATTCAATGGTTTTTCGGTGTGAAGATAAATTGACCAATAAACTAATACAAGAGAAGTATTACTAATAAAATCTTTAAATTAACACATAATAGTAAAAATAACACACACAAGATTTCACCTAGGAAAACCCTTTTAGAAAAAACCTAGAATAGTAACCTTCTTCCTTATTATAATAACTCTATCACTTTACAATTTTATAACATACTTCAAAATTTTATTTTACCCTAATGCATTTTTGAGTTTTTATATGTACATAAATGGGAAACTATTGAAGTGGTATTATAATACTATGGGTAACAAAACCATGGGCTATATAAAATATGGGTTAAAACCACTCAAAAAAATATCCATAATGTCCTAAAATAATTAAGGATGTTAGTCCATTAACCCCCGTTGGGAGGTTCCACTCCTAGACCCCTAGATGAAATACTTATTGGCCTTCTAGCACATCAGGAAGGTAGTCCCCCGCCCCCGATCTATATGTATAGTCTAGATGAGTGTAAATAATGAAAAGTATAAAACATATTTCCAACACACAATTCATCGACACAACCTTTGCATTTGATAGTTACTTTGGTGTCATATTTATATTATCTCCTATCTCTTCTAGATCTCCTCCAACTATGATAACATGTGGGTTAGTGATTAACATAGATGGAATATACAATTCCATCCATGTGTTCTTTTGTAACCTCTTCTTTAGAAAATTGATTGTCTTCCCATTAAAATGCTTCAACAACCCTGGGCTTCGTGTCTTTATTTTCCCCCAAAATTCCTCATGAAGGATCACAAACCCTTCCTTTTCATTCCTTTAATTACAATTCATTAATCACCTTGGGACCTTACCCTACACTTCCTCTTCATCAACTCTTCAACCTCTCCTTGGTTGTGATCTCTTATGGCCCCAAAATGCTTTGGCTCCAATCCTCCTGATGCTCAAAACCATGATTTAATGGCAAGAACTTAGTTGCACAACTTGATTTCCTCTTTTTGGAAAGGTGAAAATGATCTTCCCAAACTTCTCTTTTTACATAATTCTCATATTAAATGCTTCAACCTACCCAAAGTGATTACTGCATACAAATAGATGTACTTCCCTTCCTTGCACTTTCCACTTCACTTCTAGAGCAAGCTATGGGGAAACCAAAATGCCCCATAGTCAATCTCATCTAGTGGTGGGCCCCATTTGATTCGTTCCATTAACATTTATCCAAAAATAGTGGAAAAAATTAAAAAATGAAATACATGTGACATGCATAGGGGATGGGGTTGGCAATTATTATCTTGGGAAGACATAGGTACAAAAAGTGGCATAGTAAATGGTACTAAGCCTTTTTCCATGCATCATATGTCACCATGTTATGCATCATTATTTTCTTTAATTGCAAGCTATCGTCGTGTTATGCGACATTATTATCAGGGTGTTTAAGGGTTAAACTGCATTCTAATTGCATAATATCACCAAAATGATTTGGGTTTGAAGGATACATTATATTTCGATCACCGAAATGATTTGGGTTTAATGGTTAAATTTTATTTTTATAATGAAATGATTTGAGTTTGAGGGGAAAATTTTATTTCTTCAATCATTCATTTGCCTACACTTATTTGAATTGATACCCTTATTAGTGATGTATAGGAGTCTTAATCATATTGGAGCAAGCCTACAAGCTTGGTAGAATATGTATGTTATTTATAAGTAAATCTCTTCCTTTTTTGGTGTAGGATATTACTTTCATACTCTTTAGCTTACTTAGGTGTTATTTCTTATTGGAGAAGTTAGTCCCACATGCAAGGTATGGTTGGAATTCTCCTAGATTTCACCTATATATGTACCTATTCACCTAGTCATTCACATGGCAATGCAAGGTGAACTATTTATTGTATAATCTATTTGAGTTATAGATAGTTCATTATCTTTGTGTGTATGGTGAAGCTTTCATGGATGTAGTAATGGCTTATTGGAGAGATCTTGGTTGAAGAGTTTTGATAACTCTTTCATGGTATCATAGCCTCATATTTCTTTGGATATTGATTAGAATCTGACTCAAGCTTAATTATCCAATGTGGGATAAATCTTCACATAAGATAAAAGTAGAAAAAAGACAAAAATCCTAGCTAGAACCTAGCAAGCATGAAAAATAACTCTAACACCTCCTCTCAAGTAAAGCTAGGGGATAATAATAGAGAATGTAGTGTTCAGCCACATGTCCCTATGGATGCCAATCCATCTTACTGGAGTACATAGATGTTGATTCATTATAACTGCTAAGTCAAAATAGGATTGGTACTCAATACGAGGATCACTGAATACAAACACTGTGCTCTAGAATAATGGGTATAATGATGAGCTTGACATCCTTTTGCATGTACTTTGTAGGTTATTGTTATTGGTTGTTAATCTTTTTTTGATGTGTTTTTTGCATACATGATGGATTTATTTTTCCATTTGACACACTCTTCCATCATCCCATGACATGCATTGGTACTTTGACATACTGGTAGTTTATGTCATGTATCTTCAAGGCTCCTTTCTTAGTGCCTTGCCATCTTCCATGGAGACATTTTTTTTCCTCCCTTAGTTTTGGAGCACCTCTCATGATTCTTGATGGATTATTCAACAGGTTGACATTATCCTTGTTTGGAGCTATTCTGGAAAAGCCCAATGTCTTCCTTATTTTTATTTAGAGTTTTTTGTGTATGGGATATATTATACTCATACTGATTTACAAAGTACCATGGGGGGATTTTCTAATTCAACCTTGTTTACCTCATGCATTTGTTTGCTCTATTTTGGACACTTTTTCATTTCTTCAGTTGCTTGTATATTCCATCACCACCATGGGCTATCCACTTTGAGAGACCTTGTCTATATTTTTGACACCATTTTTTTTATAGTTAACAGTCTCCCATAGCTTGAAGTGTAGTTATTATGATGAATCTTAGTGTCATATTATCTTCTTCGATAGTTTGACAATCTCTTTCAATGTGATATTGAGCTATTATGGTGTATACAATGTCAACTTGTTTGATGTTTGAGTAGTGGATTCGAACCACTCATGCAGACCTTTTTTGTCACTCCACCCAGTCAAAAGTATATGGGGGTCTGGTATATATTTTGCTTCTTAGGTGTTGAGTATTCCTTGCATATACAGTACTCTCTTGTACTTTCATCACCACTGACAGTCTTCTTGATTGAAGCTATTTTGGTGAAGCCCAATGTCAGTAGTTTTTATGATCGAGTTGTGGATTTGAACCACTTGTGTAGATTGAATTCTATTGTGACTTTTGAGTACTTGGAGTGCAGACTACTTTAGCATCATCTTTAGGAGGATTTATGCCTCTCTCTTCTTCTATTCACTCTTTTGGGGGAGTTTTTCCTATGGGTTTTCTCTTTTCTATCCAATTTATGAGAGCTATATGTATATTTTGCACTTTTTTGAGTGTTTTTTGGATTCCTCCTTTATACATGGTTATCTTATTCAGGCACTTTGTTTGTCGGAACCCATATGAAGATTTTTTACTTGACTCTATGGCCTTCTTAGAGATTTTTATAGTGACATCAGTGTGGTATCCCCACCAATAACACCAGTGTGACGACCCCACCAGTCTTTGTGCTCACTTCTCACTATCTTGTTGGAGGGTGTTCAAGTAATGCTTCCTCAAATTCATCATTCTACCCCATATTTTGTAGCGTAGTGTTTATGTTTAGTGATCCTTGTATTTAGCACCATTCCTACTTCAATTTGGCAGTTATAATGACTCGACATCCATGTTCTCTGACAAGATGGATTGGCATCCATAGGGACACGTGGCTTCATACTACATCCTATATTGTTATCCCCTAGCTTCACTTGAGGGGGGTGCTAGAGTTATTTATCATGCTTGCTAGGTTCTAGCTAAGATTTTTATCTTTTTCCTAGTTTTATCATATGTGAGGATTTATCCTTCATTGGATAGTTAGGCTTGAGACTTGTTTCTCCTTGTCTACTTAAGCAAGGGTTCTCTATTGTATTATACATAATTTTTCATATATTTTTTCTGAATAACAATTGGGTTTATTCATAGTTGGTTTATTCTTTGTGTGTATGTTGAAGCACTCATGGTTGTGGTAATGGCGTGTTGGAGAGATCTTGGTTGAAGAGTGTTGTGAACTCTTTCATGGTTATTTGTCTTGAACTCCCACATTTTTTGCATGGTTGTTTTGCTTGCTTTGACCACCTCCACCCATATTTTTGGCATCAAACAACCAACTTTATTAAAGTGGACAGACAATTTTTTTATGAGACATTGTAAAGTGGGGTGCCTTTTAATTTTGTTATGTGGAGATTTTATTTTGGCGGGGTAAAATTTAATGGAGGGGCCAAGCTTGATTAGTGGGGAGCAAAATTTTGTGTAGGGATTATTACTTAAATAGTGGCTTAGTTTTTTTTTTAATTAAAATAATACTTTGTCATGTGGGGTTAAATTTTTTTTTATTTTTTAATGATAAAATCAATATTATTGTGAGCAACTAATTTTTTAGTGAGGGCCAATCCCAAGTGAGTGCCTGTCATTTTACATAGTAGCAATTTTTTTCTTCATAGGGTAATTTGAATTTTTTTATTGTTTTCAATTAAAAACAATATATTGTGAGGGGGGTTAATTTATTATTATTTTATTACATTTATTCCATCTCCTTTGTCAAATACCAATGGGTGAGGTTCGGTCTAGTATGTGGCCAGACCCCCTCACAAGTAAACAAAACTTATTTTCTCTCCTTTAATTTTTTTCTCATTACAATTTTAGACGTATTTTTGGTTGTAACTGGCGTCCTATTTGCATGAGATTTGGCCCACATTACTTTTACTTAGCCCACATTGTATTACTTATGCCACTATTGCAATTTACATTATCTCGAATGCATTTTCGATTGAGTTTGGCTTCCTTTGCATGTGCTTTATAGGTTGTCATGTTTGGTAGTTGATAATTTCTGGGTGTTTTTGCATACATGATAAAAAAATGTCATTTGTGACACTCTTTCATCAGCACACAACATGTTCTATTATAGTTTGTGCATTGGCACTTTAACACACTTGCAGTTTGTGTCATGTCTTCATCAAGGCCCCTTTCTTAATGCTTTGCCTTTTTCTATGGAGATACTTTTTTGCTCCCTTATTTTTGGAGCATCTCTCATGATTTGTGATGACTTTTTTGACAGGTCGACAGTCTCCTTATTTAGAGTTATCTTGGTGAAGCCTAGTGTCTTCCTTATTTCCATTTGGTTTTTTTTGTGTGTATGAGATCTATTATACTCGCACTATTTTATAAAATGCCATGGAAGGTTTTTTGATTTAGCATTGTCTACCTTCATGCATTTGTGTGCTCAATTCTGGGCACCTTTTTACTTCTTTAGTTGCTTGTCTCTTCCATCACCACCATGGGCCATCATCTTTGAGAAATATTATCTATATTTTGAAACCACTTTTTTGACAATTGATAGTATCCCACGACTTGAAGTATATCTATTCTGATGAATCCCAATGTCATCTTGTCTTCTTCGACAGTTTGACAATCTCTTTCAGCGTGATATGGAGTTATTTTGGTCCATACAATGTCATCTTGTTTAGTGTTCGAATAGTGGATTCATACCACTCGTATAGACCTTTTCCATCCACTCCACCCATTATGGGTGGGTGTACATATAACTTTTTTTTCATCACTTCACCTAGTCAACATTATGGGGGGTGTGGTGTACATTCTACTTCTTAGGTGTTGAGCATTATTTGCACATACTTTACTCTTTTTTACTTTCAACATTGTTGACAGTCTTCTTGATTGGAGTTATTCTAGTGAAGCCCAGTGTCATTTGTTTTTGTGATCGAGTAGTGGATTCAAATCACTTATGCAGATTAAGTTTCTTTGTGACTTGGGAGTGCTTGGAGTGCGGACTACTTCAGCATCATCTTTGGGGGAGATTTCTAGCTCTCTATTCTTCTAATCTCTCTTTTTGAGGGGAGTTTTTCCTATGAGTTTTCTTTTTTTCTCCACTTTATAAGATTTATATGTATATTTTACACTTTTTTGAGTATTTTTTGGATTCCTCTTTTGTACATGGGTATCTTATTCAGACACTTTGTTTATCAGAAACCATATGAAGATTTTTTACTTGACTCCATGGCCTTCTTGGTGATATTTATATTGACACCAATCTGGAATCCCCACTAGTGACACCAGTGTGGTAGCCCCACTATCTTTGTTTCACTTCTCACCATTTTGTTGGAGTTTGTTCAAGTAATGTTTCATTGGGTTTATCATTCGACCTAGTATTCTGAAGTGGAGTGTTCATAATTAGTGATTCTTATATTTAACACCATTCCTAATTTCACATGGCAGTTACAGGAACTCGACATCCATGTACTCTAGCAAGATGGATTGGCATCCATAAGGACACATAGTTTCACACTGCATCCTTTATTGTACCACCTAAACTATGCTTAAGGGGGGTGTTGGTGTAGGATATTAATTTCTTACTCTTTAGCTTACTTAGGTGTTATTTTTTATTGAGAAATTTAGTCCCACATGCATGTTATGGTTGGGATTCTCCTAGATTCCACCTATATATGTACCTATTCACCTAGTCATTCACATGGTAATGCAAGGTGAACTATTCATTGTATAATCTAATTGAATTATAGATAGTTCATTCTCTTTGTGTGTATGGTGAAGCTTCCATGGATGTAGTAATGGATTATTGGAGAGATCTTGGTTGAAGAGTTTTGATAACTCTTTTATCCCTCTCATTTTAACTGCATGAAGATTTTGGGTTTGTTTGGTTGTTTGTTTGTTTTAATTATGTTTAAGAGGTAATATTTTATTACCTAGTTTATATTCATTTCATACTTCATTTATGATAGGAATTTGTCTTTATCTGGTTGAAAAAATTAGGTTTTATTTTTATTAAAGTAATACAATTTTTGAAAGTGAAAAGTGATCAGAATAAATTCTTTAATTACTTTTCATTTTTGGGGTTGCTACTAATATGAAATATTGCAAAAAAAAACATTTTTATGGGTTGAAATTACTGTAAAATAGTTAAAGGACACAAGTTGAATAGTCAAACATCTTATTTTGTGATTTTAAGCTAAGATTGTTTGGTTGGGTTTTATAAATAAACTATGTTTTATTTATAGTTTAATGAGGGTTTCTTTATGACTTCATTAGTGTGTAAATACACATAATTATATTACATTTTATTGTGTAAATAACTTTAGAACTATGACTATCAATTTTGATGTTAGTTTAATTAAGGTTTGTTTGTTTGTTTCAACTGTGTTTAAGAGGTAATATTTTATTATCTAGTTCATATTCATTCTTTAGTTCATTTATGATAGTCATTTGGCTTTATATTATTGAATTTTTTTAGGTTTTGTTTTTATTAAAGAAATACATTTTGCGAAAGTAAAAAATGATAAGAATAAATCATTTAATTAGTTTTCATTTTTGGGGTTGATACTATTATGAAATATTACAAAAAAACATTTTTATGGGTTGTAATTACTATGAAAGAGTTGAAGGACACAAGTTGAATAGTCAAACATCTTATTTTGTGATTTTAAGCTAAGATTGTTTGGTTGGGGTTTATAGATAAATTATGTTTTATTTATAGTTTAATTAGGGTTTATTTACAATTTCATTAGTGTGTAAATACACATAATTCTATTAGATTTTATTGTGTAAATACCTTCAGAACTACGACCATCAAGTTGTGATTTAACATAACAATCAATTCATCTATTATGGACTTCATACTTGCAATAAGTACAAAATAAATAATTCATATCCAGACATATTAGAACATACTCCCAATCAACTTAAAGGTGACATAAAGTGACTAAATCATATTGTATTATTACTAAAGACCTAATTAGATACAATAAACTTGTAGGACTTGAGTCATCACCGCCCAACAACTATGATTTATCATCCAAAATCGGTGAACAAGATTTGAATAATAATCGCATAGGGAATAGGTAGTCATCCCCGACTAGATACTATTATTCGTTGGCCCCCATCAATGAACTCGCTAATATCTAGTATTAACCAAATAACACCCAAACATGACCCAAACATATTGTAATGTTTTTATACTAGAAAGGAGATGGGAGACGTTGAGGGGTGGGGTTCAAAATAGGTGAGTGCAAGTTTTTATATGTTTTAACAAACACATTTTGCTATTAATACATAAGATATACCTCAATCCATGCAGGTGTAACCATTAAAAGTATGAACATAATGATGACTAGACAAAGAATCAAACCTCAAATTGAAATGTCATTGAAATGACTTGAGAAAAATAAGTTGAAATGTGCCCTCAAAGCTCTTTCTATATTCCACTTATAGTACACCATGTAATCCATTGATAAAAAATATTTTAAGGATTTGTGAAACCTTTGTGTTAATAGGATTTGTTAAGTGTTAGTTTTCTTCTAAACTTGTTTAACCCTAAATTGAGATGGGTCAATATAATATAGGGTAATATAGAAATGAATAAGTAAAAGGGTGATAAACATATCTATAGCAGGCCAATTAATTATAAACTCAAATAAATAATATTTTGAATTTAAATAATGAGACATGTTAAAAATAATAAGTACAACTAGTGATTGGTATTGCAATAAATGAGAAACGAGGGTACTTAACGGGTTTATTATGTGCATGTATATATGATGTGGAATAGGCTGGAAACATACTAGATCTAGATTCTGAATCGATTATTAAATTTTGAAATTTTGATCTTTGTGGCTTTGAACACTTATGTCAACTTGGATGGTTACATTGACATTTTTGTCTAATTTAGATGCAAGTGTCCAGTATGGAATACATATTAGATATAGATGTGACCACCTGGAATATTCTTGGTTTTATGTCACCTTCACTTTAGTGTATTCAGATCTGGATCATTGGTTGTTGCTCTTGTCAAATCATCAAAACCCTATCTCTTCATCTTCATAGTGACCTTGGTAAAAATGGGTTAGTGAGATCATGGTTTCAAGCTAACCTCAAAGACCCCTTTTCCAATGGGTGTTGCAAACATATCCACTACTCCAAAGATAGACTAAGACTGATGTAGTTATCCCCTAATGTGTTGGCTTGTGTGTGCATAAAGGTGAAATATGTGAAAAGCAAGTATAACAGTGACCTAGCTTGTATCTTGGTAAATAGGGAGCATGGGCTACTCCTTTAATGCTTCATACTTGTATATGTTTTGTCCTTATGACTTATTGGTCCCCAAAAATGTCACTCATTTTTGGAACAACATATGAGCTATCTTGGTCCTACAGGACCAAAATTCATCTCTTCCCCTTTCAAAAATTGTTCTGAGCATTCAGGTTCTTCATTTTTCAAAGCTTTCTCAAAAAACTATGGACTCTATAGGCTTGAATCTACAGACTCTGCAGGCTTGAATCTACGGACTCTGCAGGAAGAAATCTATGGACTCTGTAGGCTTAAAACTACGGACTCCGCAGGCTCATTTCTACGGACTCTTTCAAGGCTCAAAAGAAAACTTAGAGAAAACTGAGGACTTGGTTTCTATGGACTCTACAGGCAGGTTCATTTCTATAGGTTCAAAGGCTTCTGCAGGTGATTTCAACAGGTTCAACGACCAATTGGTTCAACGTGCTTGGTGTAAAAGATCAAAAAAAAGACTTAGCCAAATAACGAAGAATGAACCGATTGAACTATTGAACCGTTGAGCCAAATGGTTCAACGTGTTCGTAGGTTCAAAGGAAGAACCAAGCGATTAAATGAAAAGAAAGCCCGAAAATTTTAATTGCTACAGGGAAGAGAAGATCAATGCAAAGGACCAAAAATGTCTTCGAAAGAGTTATTTCCAATAGGTGGAACAGTGGATCGAGTAGACTTCTGAGCACACCAAACCAAGGACGTGGCCTATTTTCTCCCATGAAGTAAATACAAATGTGCAAAGGACCAGATGGTCCATATTAAGGAGGAGACATATCAGATGAAGGGACATGCCATAGTTATGGCAATGCACAGTTCTCAGCATGGTCTCTCTAGACAAAATTGGAGACACATTGAAGACGTTGACTGCAGCATGGGCCGTCCCATGGAAAAATGCACCAATCCTTGGGTAGTTGCTATAAGTTTGTATTTTCTCTCATTTGTAAAGGAGACTTTTCATTTTAAAAAAGCGAAACCCTACCCATTTTGAAAGAGGAAAACTGAGACTTTGAGCTCAGGTTGTGATTTCATTTTCATTTTTATCTGAATGAGAAAGCAGGTTTTTCACAAACTTTGTGTTGTTCTAACTTGTGTCATTTTAGAAGACCATTCTTACATCTGTCTTCTGAAGGTGTCCTTATTCATTTAATTTGGTAAGAAAAATTAGTGAAAGTAATAGGGAAGTGTCCTGAAACCAACTGTGGGAAGACTTTGTGCTCTCACAATTGATTTCAGTCTGTGTTTTTCTTTTCTTTTTTATGTTGAGGATTTTGGGGTGACTTTGTGCCCCCATTATCTTTTTTGATATATTCTTTGGGTAGTTGAGGTGGAAACTTTGTGTTCTGCTTCATCATGTTGTTACTACGCCCTTTGGTCACTGGTTATTTCATTACCTGAAAGAAAGTCCTATTGTTTTCTGCAAGAACACTTCTAAAAAAAATAGAAGTGCCTTTAGTGTTTACACCAGAATTTTCTCCTTTGTTTGTGTGCATCATCTCTAAAAAAAGAGATATGGATGGTTTATTCTGCCCCCATGTGTTATTTTTTGCTTACTTATTTTGTATATAGCCTCCGCATATTTAGTAGGGAACCTCTCCTTGATGAGAGGAGAGATTTGTCCCCTGTTGATGTAGTAAACCTGCACACTAGGACGACCCATCTCCTTATGTTGTGGTGATAGGAACTATTTTGCTCACTAGTTAGCTAGCCAAAAAAATATTCACCCAACAGTTTTTGGCCTTCAAAAAACTCTTGTTGAAAGAAGAAAAGTGCCTTCAGTGTTTACACCAGTATTTTCTCCTTTGTCTGTGTGCATCATCTCTGAAAGAAGAGAGATGGATGGTTTATTCTACCCCCATGTGTTATTTTTTGCTTACTTATTTTGTATATAGCCTCCATATATTTAATAGGGAACCTCCCCTTGATGAGAGGAGAGATTTGTATCCAGTTGATGTAGTAAAGTTGCACACCTGGCCGACCAATCTTTCTGCTGTGATTAATCAGACCTATTTTGTCGATCAGTATGTTGATTGACAAAATATTCACCCAACAGTTTTTGGTGATTCCACTGGGGAAGAGCGCGCAGTTTGAAGTCTCAAACTTTAAGCTGAAGCAGATCTTGCTCTTTTCCATTTTTTTCTACAATCTAGCAACTCCATGTTATACCAGAGGCAAGAAATTCCAAGGTGTTGACCATACTTTTGAGTTGGTACAGCAGAGTAATTTTGAGTTGTTTCCTCCACAACATCACCTTAGACAAACTAAGAGTCTTCCTCCTAGCCCTACCAGGCCACCAAGACAAGGCAGAGCTTCTTTTTCTGTTGTTGGCTGAGCTTTACCTATCCACGCTCCACCTGGATTAGTGATCCCACTTTTGTATAATCAAATCATGGCTCAAGGCCCCTGGGGTAATTCTTTCAGTCCCCTAAACTTGACTCCACCTCTGCATGAGCTTTCACGTAGTTCAAGGAAGAATTTCTCCAAATTCTTTGGCGACAGAAAGGTTCATCCTGATGAACACATTGCAGCTTTCAACATAGCCTGTTGTGTAATAGGGGTGGAATTTGAAGACATAGTGGTTAGGTTATTCGTGGAGACACTACAAGGCACTACTAAAGACTGGTTCTACCACCTACAGGCTAGATCAGTGACTGACTAGGACACTCTGAAAGACAAATTTGAAGCCAGGTTCAAGCCTGCAAAAGATGCACATTGTTGAGTTATGGAGCTAAAAGCTTCACTAATGAGCTAATGTGGAGGTTACTGGGCTTACACAATAACTGGCATTGGTCAGAACCAACTGACATCGGTTAGGGGTCGATCAGCATCGGTTAGGGGTCGACTGGCATCGGTCATCATCGGTCAGAACCAACTGACATCGGTTATGGATCGATCGACATCAGTCATCTTCAGCCCGACACTGACTTCTGTGCGTTTCCAGACGTTTCCAAATTTTTTATTTTTAAGAGAACAGTTAGTTTGCATGTAAAGACTCAAATTAGTCTTGAGTCTATTTTTCTAATTACTATTTGCTTTCAATTCTATTTAAGAGACCCATGGGGCAGTATTGTAATTGGGGGAACAATTCAGTAATTGAGTTGATTGTAATTGATAGAGAGAGAGAGAGAGAACTCTTGAGGGAGAATTCTTGTACATCTGAGAGATGTGAGGAGAGAGAAATTTCTTCATTGTATTTCCTTCTGGAAGAGTTTAATACAAATTGGTTGTTTCTTGTATCTCTTATTAATTGTTGTTTTTGATTTTTAGTTACTTATTACTTCTGGTTTCAATTCCGTGTTTAGTTGCTTATACAAAATTAATCAATTGTACTCTAAGATCCTAAAAATTGGTATCAGAGCTCTAAACACTAATAACTGGTATCAGAGCGTGTTAGTGTTTGTTGATTACAGAATTCACTCACAGGGGTTTTTGATTGAGTGGGAGCAAAGCAATGGCAGAAAAAAGTAAACTAAGAATAGGAAAATTCAATGGCAAGAATTATCAATTATGAAAGATGCAGATTGAAGATTATCTGTATCCAAAATATCTGTATTTACCATTGGGTGAGGTTTCAAGGAAGCCCACAGATATGGAAGATGAAGAATGGAATGTTCTTGATAGAAAGGCTCTTGGATCTATAAGGTTGAGCCTGGCAGCTTCTGTGTTTTCCAACTTATCACAGGCAAAGACAACGGTAGAGTTAATGGATACTTTGGCAAATTTATATGAAAAACCCTCAGCTTTGAATAAGGTATATCTTATGAAGCAATTATTTAATTTGCAAATGCAGGAAGGTGGATCTGTATCTAGTCATCTTAATGATTTCCATACAATAGTAAATCAGTTAAATTCAGTCAAAATAGTTTTTGATGATGAAATTAAGGCTCTCTTAATCTTATGCTCTTTACCTAAAAGTTGGCATAGTTTGGAAATGGCAGTTAGTAATACTACATCTGCTTCAAATATCTTGAAAGTTGATGATGTTACTAGTGTAATCTTGAATGAAAAAATTCGCAAGAAAAGCACAAGGAAAACATCAAGTAATGTTTTAAGTGTTGAAAGCAGGGGAAGGCAAAGAGAGAAGGGCAAGCAAGGGAAATCAAGGTCAAAGATGGGAAGTAGATTCAAATCCAGAAATGGAAGAATAACCTGCTAGAATTGTGGAAAGAAAGGGCATGCAAAGAAAGATTGTTGGTTGAAGGATAACAAAGAAAATCAACATAAAGGTAATAAAGAAGCAAAAGTTGCAGGGATTGTTGCACAGGATGCTCTTATATTTTCTTTGGATAATAAAGTAGAATCATGGGTTTTAGATTTTGGTGCCTCTTTTCATGCAACCCCAAATAGAGAATTTTTCAATGATTATGTCCATGGAGATTTTGGAAAAGTTTATTTAGGGGATGATGAGCCTTGTGAAATTGTTGGCAAAGGAAAAGTGCAGCTGAAATTGCAGAATGGCAACACATGGGTGTTGAAGAATGTCATGCATATACCCATCTTGAAGAGGAATCTGATTTCTACAAGAAAGTTGGGTGATGAGGGTTGCACAGTAACTCTCACATCTGAATCTTGGAAAGTTTCCAAGGGTGCACTTGTATTAGCAAAAGGTAAGAGAGTAGATACACTTTATTTATCTACTTATATTACTGATTATTCTCCTTCTGTTTTATCTACTTCAGATGTAGATGCAAAGTTGTGGCACTGTAGCCTTGGTCACATGAGTGAGAAGGGAATGAATGTTCTTAAGTCAAAAGGTAAGCTTTCAGATTTGAAAAGCATAGATCTAGATTTCTATGAGCATTGTATTTTTGAAAAACAGAAGAAAGTGAAGTTTCTCAAAACTGGGTCAACAAAGAAGAAGCACAAGTTAGAGGTTGTTCACACAGATGTGTGGGGACCAGCTCAGGTAGCTTCTATTAGAGGATCACAGTATTATGTTTCTTTCATTGATGATGCTACAAGAAAGGTATGGGTTTATTGCATAAAGAGAAAATCTGATGTTTTTGACACATTTAAGAAATAGAAAGCTTTGGTTGAGAATGAAACAAGTTTGAGATTGAAGTGCCTTAGATTTGATAATGGTGGTGAGTACTGTAGCAATAAATTCAATAGTTATTGTTTTATGAGTGGAATACACAAGGAAAGGATGGTTCCAAGGACACCTCAGCAAAATAGAGTTGCTGAAATGATGAATAGAACAATAATGGAGTGTGCACGGAGTATGAGGTTGCATGTTGGTTTGCCCTTACAGTTTTGGGTAGAAGCTGTAGATATTACGGTTTATCTGATTAACAGAGGACCTTCTATTGCACTGGATGGTGGAATTTCAGAAGAGGCTTAGACAGGTAAAAAAGTAGATCTTTCATTTCTCAGAGTTTTTGATTCAGAAGCTTTTGTGCACATTGATAAAGAAAATAGAAAGAAGATGGATGCTAAATCTATGCGGTGCACTTTCATTGGTTATGGTTTTGGAGATTTCAGATTCTGATTGTGGAATTTAGAAACTAACAAACTTATTAGAAGCCGTGATATAGTTTTCAATGAGAAGGTGATGTATAGTGATCAGCTCAAGAGGCTGAATAATTATGAGCAGGGCAATCTTGATTTGGAAGAGGTTATGATCCAAAATGAGCTCGTGGGTAAAAATCATCACTCACAAAAAAATACAGAGACTGACGTCGGTCAGGTGGAACCAATGTCAATCGGGTGCAGACTGACATCGATCAGAGATGATCGGGATCGGTCACTGTCAAAAGAAAATTTGGGCAGGCAGCAAGCTATAAATGAGTCTCAAATGCCCATAAGGAGGTCTGAAAGGGTAAGTAAACCTCCAATTCATTATTTCCCTTCTTTATACTACTTGTTGCTCACTGATGGTGGAGAACCAGAAAGTTTTGATAAGGCAATGTAGGTAGAATCCAGGAAATAATGGGAGCATGGCATGAATGAGGAAATTGATTCCTTAGAAGAGAACCATACTTGGGATTTGGTTGAGTTGCCAGTCGAAAATAAAGCACTGAAAAACAAATGGGTATATAGGTTAAAGGAAGGAGAGAATGGACAAATGAGACATAAGGCCAGGTTGGTAGTAAAGGGATTTGCATAGAAACCAGGCATGGATTTTGGTGAAATTTTTTCTCCTATAGTAAAGATGACTTCTATTCAGACTGTATTGTCTTTAGTTGCTATTGAGGATTTGCATCTTGAGCAGCTTGATGTTAAGACAACGTTTTTTCATGGAAATTTGGATGAAGAGATATATATGGATCAGCCGGAAGGTTTTGAGGTCAAAGGTAAGGAGAAACTTGTGTGTAGGTTGAAGAAAAGCTTATATGGTCTTAAGCAAGCTCCAAGACAATGGTATTTGAGGTTTGACAGGTTTATGACAGACCATGGCTTTAGTAAATGTCAATCTGACCATTGTGTTTATTTTAACAGATTGGATAATGGTAGTTATATTATCTTGTTACTGTATGTAGATGATATGCTTGTTGCAGGTTCACACATGCAGGAAATTACTGAGCTTAAGGTAAAATTATCTCACACATTTGCCATGAAGGATTTAAGAGCAGCAAAGAAAATCCTTGGCATGAGTATTAAGAGAGACAGGAAAAATCATAGTTTGATTTTGTCTCAAGAGGATTATGTGAATAAGGTGTTGGAGAGGTTCAATATGCAGGATGCAAAACCTGTAAGCACACCTATGGCTGGACACTTCAAGTTGAGCAAAAAATAGTGTCCTAAATCACATGATGAGGTTGAGCACATGAGTAGATTTCTATATGCTTCAGCAGTTGGGAGCTTGATGTATGTAATATTATGTACTAGACCAGATATTGCTCAAGCAGTGGGAGTTGTCAGCAAGTTTATGGCCAATCCAAGAAAGGAACACTGGAAAGTAGTTCAGTGGATTCTCAGATATCTGAGAGGGACCAGCAGTAGGCATTTATGCTATGGAGGGTCAAACACTTCTCTACATGGGTATGTAGATTCGGATATGGCAGGTGACTTAGATGGTAGGAGAAGCACCACAAGATATGTGTTCACTGTTGGTAGAACAGTGGTTAGCTAGATTTCAAAGTTGCAAAAGGTTGTTGCCTTGTCTACTATAGAGGCAAAATACATTGCAGTCACAGAGGCTAGCAAGAAAATGATTTGGATGACTCGGTTCATGGAAGAATTGAGAAAGGAGCAAGAGAGTTGCAGATTGTACAGTGATAGTCAAAGTGCAATTCATTTGGCAAAGAATTCAGCCTTTCATTCAAGAACCAAACATATACAGCTTACGTACCACTTCATTAGTCAGGTATTGGAGGATGGACACTTGAAGCTGGAAAAGATCCATATGGATAAGAACCCTGCTGATATGTTAACAAAGCTGGTAACAAAAGAGAAGTTGAATCTTCATTCAACTTTTGTTGGTCTTCAAGATTGAACTTGAAGAGGGAGAAACAAGCCAGAGATGTTTAGAGGATGTTGTTGTAAAGGTATAGGTGCAGCAGTTTATCTCCAAGTGGGAGACTGTTGAGTTGTGGAGCTAAAAGCTTCACTAATGAGCTAATGTGGAGGTTGTTGGGCTTACACAGTAACCGGCATCGGTCAAAACCAACCGACATCGGTTAGGGGTCGACCGGCATCGATTAAGGGTCGATTGGCATCGGTCATCATCAGTTAGAACCAATCGACATCAGTTAGGGGTCAACTGGCATCGATCATCTTCAGATCGACACTGACTTCTGTGCGTTTTCAGACGTTTCTAGATTTTCTATTTTTAGGAGAATAGTTAGTTTGCATGTAAAGACTAAAATTAGTCTTGAGTCTATTTTTCTAATTATTGTTTGCTTTCAATTCTATTTAAGAGACCCATGGGGCAGTATTGTAATTGGGGGAACAATTCAGTAATTGAGTTGATTGTAATTGATAGAGAGAGAGAGAACTCTTGAGGGAGAATTACTGTACATCTGAGAGGTGTGAGGAGAGAGAAATTTCTTCATTGTATTTTCTTCTGGAAGAGTTTAATACAAATTGGTTGTTTCTTGTATCTCTTATTATTTGTTATTTTTTATTTCTAGTTACTTATTACTTCTGATTTCAATTCCGTGTTTAGTTGCTTATTCAAAAGTAATCAATTGTACTCTAAGATCCTAACACACATGCCTTGCTGGCCCAGCTCACTCAGATGAAGAAGGAACCCCATGAACCTATGAGGGACTTCATTGCCAGGTTCAACACGCTGAGGCACAAGATTCCCATGATCGCCCAGCCGACACCTCAGAATTTCATGTGTTTCTTCATCAACTCACAGCTGCCTGAAATGAGTTTTTTGTTGAGACAGGCTAGACACATAGACCTTGAGGCTGCTCAGGACTTGGCTACTGAGCTAGAAGATGACCTTATCTTGACAAGAAAGATAAGGAGAGATCCTAACACATTCAAACCCTCTTCATCTTCTGAATACTCACCCACAGCCACCACTGACCCAATGGTGCAAAAGCTGGCAAATGAACTGCTAGCCTTGAAAAGACAAGTGGCACAAGGTATGTCTTTTATTCTTTCATATAGAGATGTACCAATAAGGACATTCCCCAAACAGCCATATCAATGCAACACTGCCAGAAGTCATGGGCAACCAAATCATTTTCTTTCCCTATAAAGGAACCTTGCCCTTGAAGCACCTCCAACCAACTCAGCAGTGGGATATCTGGAAACAAAACATGTTTTGTATTTCCAACCTGAGTTCGAGTAAGGAAATGATGTTGGTCTCTTCATGGAGGATCAAGAAGAATCAGCTAGCGACTCCCACATTGGTTTCCTGAATTACCAAGATGAACCCAGAAATGAAGGTGAAGCAAATGAGGAATCATACGCAGTATTCACCCAGTCTGAGAATTAGTCAACCCAGCAAGCTGATAAAAAAAGAACAGAGGCATGAACTCAGCCTGTAATTCTAATTGCTAAGCAGGAAATCACTTTGCCTTTCCAGTCAAAAGACCCAGTGATTGCCAAGAAGGTTAGTACATCAAACATCTCTACACCTTCTACTTCAACTTTGCAGATCAGTCCTCCCCCTCCCAAAAACCAAAAGGATGAACTCCCATCCTCTCTTCCAAGTCCATCTCAGCCATTTGACATGATTGATCATGTTAAGAAATCTAAAATTCAAATGACTGAGTTTGAATCCCTACAAGCCAATTATGAGCAGTTAAACATTGGTGAAGAGCTAGGTGTGGACCTGTCTAAGGCAAAGATTGTGGTCACCCAAATGTCGGTCCCTACTGCTCAAATTTTGTTGGAGCCTTCAGGCAGGGGTAATTGCTCCTTGACCACAGAGGATGTTCATGTCTCAGCTGATCAAAGTCATGTGGCTAGCAATCTAGGATTTGATCTAAATCAGGCATCAGAAGAATTGGTAGGGCGTAGTACATATCAAGACGGATCTTCCATCTCCCATGAAGAGAAATATGATAGAAAATCAGCTTTTGATGAGGCTTAGATCCTAGAATCTAATGGTAGCAATTCTTCCATAACTAGATGCAGATCTCTATTGCTCAGATTGAAGACTTATCAGGGTGAAGAGGTCAAACTCCTTCACACCAAAGGAGACGTTGAGCTGATGGTTTGTCAAGAGTTTGATGCTGACAATCAAAGCATGTGCTGGACTGAATCAACAGAACAACAAGCTATGGTGGTGGACCATATTGCTATACTCCAAAGTCAGCAAAAGGAACTCTTTGCCAAGAGAGCAAGGAGTTTTGGTTTTCAATTTAAAGACCACGTCCTACCATGGGGCAAGAAGAAGAAAGTGCCAAGAGGAAGATGCAAAAAATTGGTTTCCTGGTGGAGAGCTCCATTCACCCGTCACCGTTTCTGGGGATAGAATGGTTTTATGCTAGTTTATCATGATGGCATCCCCTTTTCTTCACCTCACAAGGGGTAGCATCTGAAGTGCTTCAAATCTTGAGGCATCAAATAAGATCATCTATACATATGCATATTTGTATAGTCTTTAGTTATATTGTGTGCTTTTCATTTTCATTTTTTGGAGCCTTTTTTTTGGGTAGCATGACTCCATAGCCCAATGGCACACTTCAAGACACTAGAGATTCTGGTTTCTACTCCTCTCAGCTATTCCAAGTTCTCACCTGAAGGAAGTTCCCCAACTGGAGCCAGTTGTTGGTCCCCAAAAATGTCACTCATTTTGGAACAACATATGAGCTATCTTGGTCCTACAGGACCAAAATTCCTCTCTTCCCCTTTTAAAAATTGTTCTAAGCATTCAGGTTCTTCATTTTTCAAAGCTTTCTCAGAAAACTATGAACTTTGTAGGCTTAAATCTACGGACTCTGCAGGCTTGAATCTACGGACTCTGTAGGCTTAAAACTACGGACTCCGTAGGCTCATTTCTACGGACTCTTTCAAGGCTCGAGAGAAAACTTAGAGAAAACTACGAACTTGGTTTCTACGGACTCTGCAGGCAGGTTCATTTCTACAGGTTCAAAGGCTTTTGCAGGTGAGTTCAATGGGTTCAATGACCAATTGGTTCAACGCACTTGGTGTAAAAGATCACAAAAAAGACTTAGCCAAATAACGAAGAATGAACGGATTGAACTATTGAACCATTGAACCAAAGTTGGTTCAATCGGTTAGTTCAATCAGTAGGTTCAAGGGGCTGCCCCAAAGCCAAAGGAAAAAGTGCCCTTACGGAGGGCTATGAACCAAGCCAAGTGCCCTTGCGGAGGGTAGTAAGTAAAAGCGGACAAAGTGAACTCCTTCAAAAAAGTGAACAAGGCAAAAGACAAAGCGAAATCCTTCGGACAAATTGTCCGAAGGAATTCGCCCAAAAGACAAAGCAAAAGCCCAGCGGGAAAGATGCAAAGGCAAGGAAAATTTTCTTCGGACAAATTGTCTGAAGGAATTCTTTTAGACATTCTATCTAAATTACATAAAGGATAAAGCCCACCAAAGAAGCAAGAATCCGCCAGGGAAGTAAAAGCCCGAAGGTTGCATGAAAAATCCTGAAGGGTAGATACCCTTGCGAGGGACACTTGATGTCAGAAAAAGGACCTTTTCCAAGGACCCAAAGGGACACCTTCCCTTCGGGACATTCCAAAGGCTGAACAAAGACATAGAAAGGAATCTTCAAAGACTTAGACACAAAGAGCTTCAAAGAATGAACCGATTGAACCGTTGAACCAAATGGTTCAATGTGTTCGCAGGTTCAAAGAAAGAACCAAGTGATTAAATGAAAAGAGAGCCCAAATATTTAAATTGCTACAGGGAAGAGAAGATCAATGCAAATGACCAAATAAGACTTCTAAAGAGTTATTTCTAATAGGTGGAACAATGGATCGAGTAGACTTCTGAGCGCACCAAACCAAAGACGCAGCCTATTTTATCTTATGAAGTAAAGACAAATGTGCAAAGGACCAGATGATCCATATTAAGGAGGAGACATATCAGATGAAGGGACACGTCATTGTTATGGTAGCGCACAGTTCTCAGCATGGTCTCTCCAGACAAAATTGGAGACGCATTAAAGACGCTGATTGTAGCATGGGCCGTCCCATGGAAAAAGGCGTCAATCCTTGGGTAGTTGCTGTAAGTTTGTATTTTCTCTCATTTGTAAATGAGACTTTTCATTTTACAAGAGCGAAACTCTACCCATTTTGAAAGAGAAAGACTGAGACTTTGAGCTCAGGTTGTGATTTCATTTTCATTTTTATCTAAATGAGAAAGCAGGTTTTTCACAGACTTTGTGCTGTTCTGAGTTGTGTCATTTTAGAAGATCATTCTTACGTCTATCTTTTGAAGGTGTCCTTATTCATTTAATTTGGTAATCAGAATTAGTGAAGGTAATAGGGAAGTGTCTTGAAACCAACTATGGGAAGACTTTGTACTCTCACAATTGATTTCAGTTTGTGTTTTTCTTTTCTTTTTGTGTTGAGGATTTTGGGGTGACTTTGTGCCCCCATTATCTTTTGTGATATTCTCTTTGGGCATTTGAGGTGGAAACTTTGCGTTCTGCTTCATCTTGCTGTTACTACGCCCTTTGGTCACTGGTTATTTCACTACCTGAAAGAAACTCCTGTTGTTTCTTGCAAGAACACTTCTGAAAGAAGAGAAGTGCCTTCAGTATTTACACCAGGATTTTCTCCTTTGTTTGTGTGCATCATCTCTAAAATAAGAGAGATGGATGGTTTATTCTGCCCCCATGTGTTATTTTTTGCTTACTTATTTTGTTTATAGCCTCCGTATATTTAATAGGGAACCTCCCCTTGATGAGAGGAGAGATTTGTCTCTGGTTGATGTCGTAAAGCTGCACACTTGGCCGACCAATCTTCCTGCCGTGGTTGATCAGACCTATTTTGTTGATCAGTACGCTGATTGACAAAATATTCACCCAACATGACTGATATTGAAATAAGAGAGAATATGGAAGCTTTTATCACTTGATTTCTTGATTGGGTACCTTTGATAAGTTGCCTAATGAGTTTGTTATGTTTGTACTAGGTGAGGAATGAATGAGGGTTTTATATATATATATATATATATATATATATATATATATATATATATATATATATTGAAATAAGAGAGAATAGGGAAGCTTTTATCACTTGATTTCTTGATTGGGTACCTTTGATAAGTTACCTAATGTGTTTGTTAGGTTTGTACTAGGTGAGGAATAAATGAGGGTTGATATATATATATATATATATATATATATATATATATATATATATATATATATATATATATATATATATATGTTTTGGAAAATATCACATCAAATCACTTAGGTTGACCATAGGAACATGTTATAATTTACAAACTGATGATTTAGGGCACTGGACACTTGCATTGGCATGCACTAGACACTTGCATTGGCAGGCACATGACACTTGCATCTATGTAGGTGTTTAACTAGAATGCAAGTGTCTAGGAAGCTGGAAAATAAGTACAAGTCCCAATCTTGCAAAGATAGAAGATAAGTAAGTTTACAATAATTTGAGCATGATAGAAGGCCTGGGTCACCATAATAACATATGGTCAGACTAAGAGATAAGTAATAAGCATGAATAGATAGCATATGTGAGTATTTCGATAGTAAGAAGGTCTATAAGTTGAAGGTACATCCATGATATATATTTTCCAAGTGTATAATACTGAGGTTCTATATAATTTAGATTTAATGTCTACATTTCCCCGCCGCCCCCCACTTTAATCTAGTAATGAAATTACTAGATAAAGGGAAAAAATGTGTAACTCGCTGTGTATAACACACATTACCTTTACATGAGCCCAACTTGAGTGATTTTATAGTGACTAAACTACAACCAAGAGCATGTTACAATATATAATCATTGCATATAATCTAAAATTGAAAGCATTGTAATGATTAAAATAGAAAGAGTAAGGTTTAAGAGTACACCTATGTATCAATACAACTATGTTGCCCTTTGGAAATTTGATTTGAAAAAATGATTCATTATGAAGCTTTGAAACTGAGATTAGGGTAAATGTAAAACCTACAAGTGTGTGTGTGTGTGTGTGTGTGTGTGTGTGTGTGTGTGTGTGTGTGTGAAATGATAGACTTGCCTCCAACCTTAGAGAAAATGTGAGTTGCCACTTGGCAATAGAGATTATCTCAACCATGCAACATAATCATACTTATAACTTGGGGAACATGAGTTGATCCAAGTCAACTCACACTACAAATTTGGTTAGGTTGAATGATGTAATCACGTCCAACCTATAAAATTGGAAAGATTGAATGATTTAATCACCTCAACCATTCTAAAATTGAACCAACTAATACATTAGATTGGCTCAATAATAGTTTGTAACACTCCAACTTGGTGAGCTAAAGTTTATATAAGTATTTAAAATCTAAAATTGATTGTGATTTTGCAATTTAGGTGTTCTTTGCATCGCATAAGCACCATATATATATATATCATGTTGAAACCTGTGTATAAAAATGGTACCAATGTATAGAATTCTACCACAAATGTGTATTTTAATCATATAACTGTGTAATTTGGCCAATTTACAACTATGTAAGTATATAGAACATATTTCTAAAACATGCTCCCATTGAAATCTGAAACTGAGAGCTGGTATAAAAGTGGAGAATATGTTTCCATAACATGCCTCCACTGTATATCTGAATATGTGAATTGTGAAAAATATGAAGAACATGTTCCATAACATGCCCCCATTATATATCTAAATATGTGAACTATGAAAAAGATGGAATCCATGTCTCTATGACATGTCCCCACTAACATGCCCCCCTTTGAGGTGAGGGGAAGTATAAATTGGTAGTTACCTTACCTCAAAAGGATAAGATAATAATATAATCTATATATGAATCATGTAGTATATAAAAGAAACATGTTTAGGTAGATATATCATTAAAACGCATAGAATGTGATCACATCAAGCCCTAAGATGCATGATATAGATCATGGAAATATCGAGATAGTAATAGTACAAGCTCAACAATTAATTAATCACACACACAAAAGCACCTAAAATCAAATCAAAAGACAATGGTCCTATTATAGGCTTAATTTTCACCCTTGGAGAGGGTTTTTCAGTATCTCTCCAACTAAGCTATAATATTGGGACAACCCTAGGCCGTGGGTATCCTGTATTGGGGTTGAACCTCTGGAGAAGGTCAGCTTCCTCTTTGATGCTCACCTAAACTAAAATTAATCTAATACTTCACAAGGCAAAGGGTTAGAAAGGGAATGATAAGGGCTCCTAAGAAGGTTAACCAGGCAATGCACCAAATTTAAAAGAGAAAAGCCCATAAGCTTGAACCCACACTAGATTCGCTAAAGATAGTACTAGCTTACACAACCTAAAGATCAAGCTAATTTCATAAGTATTTCATAGAAGAGGTTCAAATTAGAACACTAATCTAGACTTGTAAATAGCATTGAAAACTCACTAAACAAGGTTAGAAAGGAGGACAATAGATGAGGAAGATTCTCCTTCACACAATGCCATCGTGCACAACTCACTAAACTAGATCCAAGGCAAGAGATAGGCAAAAAAAGTCTCATATTGCATCAAGAGGTAGTTCTTACAAATACTTGACAGGGTTGAGCCTAATCAAGATGAGCATACTTTGTAGTATATCAAAGAGTTCCTTGTCTCCCAGAAAGATAAAAAGTCTAAAATTTGAGAACCTTTACAAAGGAGAAGAGAATGGGATAATATAATAGAAGGGGAGGAGAGAGAAGAGGGAACATGCCTTTACAACAATTAATGAGCTGCCAACTTTCAAGGGAATGCTCTACCATGTTTTTGGTCCAAAAAAGACGTAATCCATTATGAACAAGACAATCAGATCTCTATCTTTGATCTTCACACCATCTTCCACTTGACTACTTAAGTATAAGGACAAAATCCTTACATCTATGAACTTGACTGAGCTTTGGTTATGTCTGCATTGGGTTGTTATCTGTCGAGATCATGGCTCAAGATGTTCCTTCATTGATTACATATAGTTGCTCCTTGCTTTGAGAATTTGACCTAGGTCTACTATAGAGGAAAACCAATCTAAGATTATTAGTTTTCCTATAGTCCATATAGATGGCACTCTGCTCGATGCCTGGTCCCTTTAATAATAAGTTGCCACCCTTTTGTGCTATATTAGGTCTAAAAGATATATCTTACCTCTATGGAGCTCTGTTGACAAAGCTTGGTCTTTATTGTTTATCCTAGTTCAACTCAGGTCGAGCTCGAGCTTAGCTCTATGTATTTTTTGCCAGCCCAGGTTTATTCACCTGATTTGCCTAAGTTGAGCTATTCTATCAACCTTAGTCGAAAAATTCCTATCTAGGTCCTTTATTCATTGTTTTTTTCAAACTGACTCGAATCCTTTATTCATTGGTTTTGTACTTATCTTTTTTGGCCTACAGGCTCTTCCATACTTGTTCACAAAATTGTTGTTCAGCACCATGAAAACTTGCTTGGATCCTCTCCATTTTGCATTGTTGGACTCATTTCCAAGCCTTTAATCGACTGCTTCATCAAACCATGCAAGAGATTCATATGTGGTCCAAAAATGACCAACATCTTTGGTGACTCACAGGGGTTACATACCTGTCTATGCAAGAGAACCCAGACTATGTTTCCTTGTCTAGTCCATTGGGCATGGAGTCATAATTCTCTACAACTGAGCTGGTCTGAAATTTGATACAAGGTTGATCCTTTCTATAACTTTCTCTTGAAACAAGGACCAAAAAAAAAGACAAATGCACGCAGGCACTTTCAGGAAAGAAAGAACAACTAACCTACTAAACAAAAAAAAGGTGCACAAGGGCACTTAGATAAAAGCATAAAAATTAATCTAATATATACAATACCCTTTCAAAACTAGTCGTCGTAGATCAAAAGGGAAACCTATAGTATCATCCACTTATAAAAAATGAGGATGGAAAATACCTTGCATTGGAGGTACCAGAATTGGTGAACCAGGTAGCTTGATGGCTAATCCTTTTGATGTACTCTCCAATGGATGAAATGGAACAAACATGTCTCCAATGTAGACATATTGATCCAAGTCTTCCAATATTGGTTCATGTTGGACTATGGGATAACTTGTTGTTGCTCATCACTCTTGAGAAAGTCTTGCATGAATACTTCATTTAGACTCTTAGGAGCAACTGCACTTGATTCAATTGGTGGTTCAAAAAGACCATGTCCTTTTATCTTGTTCTTATGTAAATTAGGACTGATCATGTTTAGAGTAGCATGTTCATGGATTTATGGAAGAAGGGAATGTCCCTTAGCCTCTTCAAATTCTTTGGCTATGGTATTGAACCACTGTCATAACTCTTTAGGCTCTTCACTAGTATGCTTATCAAATTGAATCACTTGAGCACTTGAGATGTCTCTATCAACCTCAATCAAGATTTCATCTTACTCTTCAACTAAAAATGAGGATTGATTTGACCATCCCAAGTCTAAAACATCATATTTTTCTTGCTCAAGGTCTGATCTGCTTTCCTCTAGCTCCAACATATCAAGGCTATCCTCAACTGACACCTCATATTGAAGTGGACCAACCTCTAGTTCATGGTTTTGTTCCTCTTCATCATTTATGTAAAATGGACCTTCAATAATCCATTTAGGGTTTGCCCCATGTTCATCTTGCAGAATTTCCTCTTTAGGCAAGATTACAACATTAAGCTAATCCATTTCTCTCAATAAATTTGAGCACAAATCGTGCCATTGATCTTCTAAATCACTCGAGCTACCCTTGACCTCCATAATAGGTTCATGAAGGCTATCCTCTTGCTTCTCAATAAGATCTTGCAAGTTGAAAGATGAAACATGTTCCACCTTATGGAGTGGGCTGCATATTATGATCTCCTCATCATAGACACTTTCATTGTCCTTTTTAGACTCACTTATAACTGCAAGCTCCTTCTTCATCCTTTGTAGAATAGGCTCTTCCTTTGTAAGGGACATGGTGGGAGGGTAAAGAAGTTCACCTTGCTTGTAGCTTAAGAGGGTATCTTTCCATCTACGTACTTTAAATGCTATTTTAAGTGGCTCTTGAATTGAGGAGAGAGAGTCTTAGCACTCTTGTACACCAAGTGATCTGAGCAACATTTCAGGCAACAATTCGGGCGATGGTTCTACCCTAATTGGTGGCAGAACTTCTGGGAGCCATAACTTTTGCACCATAGCTCCGTTTGACTCCCTGTTTGAACCATTGGAAAGCTAAGAATGAGGGGAACATCATGAGATGGCACTGCTCTTTTCTTAGTGAGTTTTGACCCTTGAAAAACAAATGGAAGTTTCCTAAAATTTAATTTTAGTAGTGCAATCTAAAAATAGTAATTCCTCGAATTTTTTATTGTTGTAAATCATGGAAGTCAAACCACTTAATCTCCCTCGAGATTGGTGACCTTCCACATCCTCCTACCTTTAAAACATGTATAAATGAAGATGTAACCCAAAATAGAAATCAGACATCTCTTCTCAGAGATAGGCATATGTTTGGGTCTACAAATTTTATGAGTAAAACATCTCTTCTCAGAGATAACATTATTGTTATTGTGTTGTTTTTATTTTTGGAATTATCTTTCAACCAAAGCTATTGAGTTTTGGATCACCAAGCTCATTGAGCTGAGTTATGGTTGCTTGATTCATTTTTTGCACAGCTAACCCTTCTTCTATTAGGAATGGTTTTTGGATTGCCTCTACTAACACCTCCCTTTCCTTATTTTTACCCTCCTTGATTAATTTCCATGAGGGGAATGCGCAAAGACTTGGTCACCTTCTCTTCTTCTTGAATGGGTGCGGGAGAGGGTATGAAACAGTTAGGATCATAGGAGAGGATCCAAGATGGGATACCTTCATGCTCTTGAGTGAGAATGGGCATAGGGGTAGGAGAGGAAAAATTGATTGGCTCAGGCTTGACATATTCTTTCTCCCATTACTCAAACACTTCTTCAATGGATAATACCCACCCTTTCATTTATTGCTTCTCAACATGTGGGTAGTCATCTTCTTCGATGGATGCCCATACATTTTAGAACTCTTACAAGAAGATATTTATTCCCTCCATGGCATGAATGGGAAATTCTTGTCCAAGCTTGACCCCCTCCTTGATCTTCATGATTGTTCTTCCTTTGTCCAATATTGACTCTCTAAGTTTTGACAAGGATGGGCTTTGACAAGGTTGACTAGAGGGTTGATCAAGGACTCTTGAAGGTTGAGCTTGAGGCTCTTAGAGGGGAGAGGGTACATAAGGTTGGTCTGAATGAGTCTGTTGCCCTTCATAAGATATTAGTATATTGTCTACATTTTGGACCATGTTTCTTATCATTGTTATATCCTCATTCTTACAAGGTGACCATTGTTCTCCCTCACAAACTGGCCATCTATTCTTGACTAATTGAAAATCACTCTTTGCTTTTTGTAGAACATGGATAGGGATAACTGGATAAAACTCCAAACCCTTACCAATCTCCCTTATCAACTCAATATACATTGATAATGCTTGCTTGACTCCTGACAAGGATGTAACAGGGTAAGCCTGGTCTTGATAAGGGGAAGTAGAGGATTGATTTGAATGCAAAGGAGGTTGACCTTGGTCATATGCATGGGTAGAAGGAGGGCAAGGGTTATGATACGGTTGATAGGATGTTTGAGGGCCACTTAGGGGAACAAATAAACATTATTTGTCTAATAAGTATGATGTTGAGGTAGAAAATAAGCATATTAATCAAAAGATGATTTTTAGTACATACCAGATTAAGATGATTAGGCACTTAATTAGGCTGCTTAACCAGCTGATAGATGCTCAAAGTCACCATTGATGTTTGTAGAATGCCTCCAAAGGTTGATATGTATAAGAAGAACATCAAAAATCCTTCCATTTTTTTGGACCTTAGTCCCACCAAGCATGCCAGAAACTATTATAGGCTTAATTTGCACCCTTGGAGAGGGTTCTTCAGGTTCTCTCTAACTAAACTATAATATTGGGACAACCCCAGACCATGGGTATCATGTAGTGGGGTTAAACCTCAAGAGAAGGCTAGATTCCTCTTTGATTTTCACCTAAACTAAAGCTAAGCTAATACTTTATGGGGGAAAGGTTTAGAAAGGCGATAAGGGCTCCTAAGAAGGTTAACTAGGTGATGCACCAAATTGTTAGGATTGTGGAGCTAAAAGCTTCACTGATGCAAACAGGAGAGGAGGTTGCTGAAGGTTGCTGAGTTGTAGAGAAGTTGGGGTCGGTCTGATCAGCCGACGTCGGCGGGAGAGCATAGAGAAGCAACCGACGTCGGTCATATATCGGCCGACGTCGGTCACCTCCAGGCAGACAGGGACCGACGTCGGTCGCCTGTGTGGTTCGACTGCGAGCTAATTACGGGCAGTTAGCTAACGAACCAAGTGTTTGCATGATGAGTGCTAATTTTAGACTCATAGCTGCGGATCTAATTATTGTAATTAGATGTCTAATTATTGTTTGGATGAGATCTATATAATAGACTCATGGTTGTATTGGAATAGTGTGCTAGGGAGTAAGAGAGCATAATTATAAGCTCCTTCTGTGTGTGAGGTAGAGCAATGGTGCATTTCTCCTAGTGCCTCAGTACCAGGTGTGTTGGTGCTGGATTGGAGAGCTAGCTGGGTTCTTCAAGAGTGTAGGATCTTGGTCATAGTTGCATGGCCTATATAGGAGATCTACATGGTAAGTAAGATCGTTGATCTGCAGGTGTATGTGTGTGCAAGGTCGAGGTTCACAGGTGAGCAGAACCGTTGTTTGATTTGCAGGTGTGCAAGGTCATATAGACAGCAACACAACAGGGAGCAGTATCAGGCAGGATCTACTTGGAGTACAGGTGTGTACTCGGATAGAGCAAGAGGAAGGCAAGGGAGTTCCTTCCATAAGTATGGTCTGTTGAATTGCAGGTTGTTGCAGATTCATGGGAGATCTACTTGAAGTACCTTGAGTACTTGTGGAGCACGTGGAGTGCTTGTGGAGTGCGTGGAGCACTTGTGGTGTGCGTGGAGCACGGGAGGTGAACACCAACTCTGTATTTGAGTTGGGTGTTGGGACCTGTGAGAGGGAGAGCTTTGGGGAGAAGAATTACTGTTCACTTGAGGTGTGGGAAACCTCTGAAGAGGTGGTGGAGAAGAAGTGGCATCTTCTTTATTGTATTCTTTTCTGTATAAAGTGTTAATACAAGTTGTGTATTGTCTCTCATATCATGTGTTATTCTGAATTCTAGTTACTTGGTGAATCTGGTTAATTTCCGCATATTAAGTTGCTTGGTTTGGTAATCAAATTGTGTGCTTCCGGTTTATCTCCCAACACAAATTTAAAAGAGAAAATCCCATAATCTTGAACCCACACTAGATCTGCTAAAGATAGTATTAGCTTACACAACCTCAAGATCAAGCTAATTGCATATGTATTTCATAGAAGAGGTTCAGAGTAGAACACCAATCTAGACCTGCAAATAGTATTGAAAACTCTCTAAACAAGGTTAAAAAGGAGGACAATAGATGAGGAAGATTCTCCTTCACACAATGCCATCATGCACAACTCACCAAACCAAATCCAAGGCAAGAGATAGGAAAAAAAAGTCTCATATTTCATCAAGACGTAGTTCTTAATGCTTGAGAGTGACAAGCCTAATCAAGCTGAGCATACTTTGCAGTATATCAAAGAGTTCCCTATCTCCCATAAAGATAAAAAGTCTAAAATCTAAGAACCTTTACAAAGGAGAAGAGAATGGGATATATAGGAGAAGGGGAGGAGAGAGAAGAGGAAACATGCCTCGAGAACAATTAATGAGCTACCAACTTTCAAGGGAATGCTCCACCATGCTTTTGGTCCAAATAAGACGTAATCCATTATGAACAAGATAGTCAAATCTCTACCTTTGATCTTCATGCCACCTTCCACTTGATTGCTTAAGTATAAGGACAAAATCCTTACATATATGACCCTAAATGAGCTTTGGTTATGTTTGCTTTGGGTTGTTATATGTTGGGAGCATGGCTCGAGATGTTTCTTCATTGATTACACATAGTTGCTCCTTACTTTGAGAATTGGACCTGGGTCTACTATAGAGGAAAACCAATCTAAGATTATTAGTTTTCTTATGGTCCATATAGATGTCACTTTGTTCGATGCCTGGTCCCTTTCACAATAAGTTGTTACCCTTTTGGCCTATATTAGGTCTAAAAGAACTATCTTACCTCTATGGATCTCTACTGGTAAAGCTTGGTCTTTATTGTTTATCCTGGTTCAACTCGGGTTGAGCTCAAGCTTAGCTTTGTGTATTTTCTGCCAGCTTGGGTTTATTCGCTTACTTTTCTCGACTCAAGCTGCTTTGTCAACCTTAGTCAAAAAAGTCTCGATCAGGTCCTTTGTTCATTGGTTGTCATCAAACTGACTCAGATCCTCGACTCGCACCATTAGATTGGCTAGGCATGAGAAAACTCAAGCCCTCGAATCTCCTTTGAAATGTCCACTCTATCTCCACTTATGCCATGTGTCAAACGTGCATTAATCCTTAAGATCTTGGTGTCAGTATGTAGCTTCACGTGCTTGTGCCATGTGTCAACCCCTCGAGCTCTCTTAGTTCAATCATCTCGCATCATTGATTAGCTTGTGTATGGATGCCCATGAGTCATCAATCTCCTGCTAATTGAACGTATCTTTGACACTTGTCATGCACACATTCACCCTTGAGATTTGATAACCCTTTTGATCTCTGCTCACCGTTGATCTTCAATGTAAGATTGATCGCATGCCATTGGATCTGTCTAGGCCCACTAACTTTGTCTTTACCCACACATTATTAGATCTTGACTTAAGCTCCCGTGATCTTGCCACTTGGTAGCACCTTGTTATTCCTTGGGACATCTAAATTCTAAATAGTACTTCTTGGGGCTTGAACTTGACGTTCATGCACCTATATGGATCAAAACTATTTCTTTCGAACCCTTTCATTGGACAATTTCTACAAGATTTGTGTGGAATAATTTTTCCGAAGGAAATTGCTTGTTTTGTCTTTACCTTTGAGCAATTCTCTCAAGATCTATGTCTCAGTCAAAACATCTGAGAGAATCCATGTCTTGGTCCTTTGCCCTCTGAAAGTACCCTTTAGAACTTTGACTTGATCCACCTCGTTGAAGAAAAGTACCCTTCGAAAGAAGTGCATAGGACACTTTACTACAAAAAAGTGCCCTTCAGTGCTTCTGTTTGGTTCACTTCCCTGAGAAAAGACCCTTTGGGAAAAGTGTTTAAGACACTTTTCTTGAAAAAGTGCCCTTCTTTTGCTTTGGACCACTTTTCTTGTAGAATGCCCCTTCGAGAAAAATGTTTGGACAATTTTCTCGAAATAAAAGACCCTTAGGATTTTACTTTAGACAAAATGTCTAAGAGAATTTACATTAGACTTTTTGGATGTGTACAACTTCTTTAAAATAAATAGGTCTTCGAGGAAATTGTTGCGGAAAATTTTTTCTAAGAGAAATTTGTCTTCATCTTTTGCTTCGGACATTTTGTCTGAAAGAATTTATGCCTTCGAAAACTTCACCTTTGATAGGACCTAGGAAGCACAACTGATTACCATATACAAGCAACTAACATGCGGAATTAACCAGAAGTAACAAGTAACTAGAATTCAAAAATAACACAGAATATGAGAGACAATACCCAATTGTATTAATACTCTTCCAGAAGGAAATACAACAAAGAAGATTGCCACAGTCTTCTTCCTTACACACCTCTAGGGCTCCCACACCTCTAGGGCATAAACAATAAATCTCTTCAAGAGCTCACTCTATCTCTTACGGTCCCAACACACAACTCAAACACAGAGTTGGTGTTCACCTCCACCAGCCAGTAACAACACCGCCAGTCAACCAATCAGTAACTCTTCATAATCCCTTGGAAGAATCTACCTTGCCTTCCTCTTTGCTCTCCAACTGAGTACACACCGTACTCCAAGTAGATCCTGCCTAATCTTGCTCCCTGTTGTGTTGCTGTCACCTTGATCCTGCTGCCACCTGCAGATCAACCTGGTTTTGCACACCTGCAAACCTAGACCTTGCACACATATACACCTGCAGATCAATGATCTTACTTACCATGCAGATCTCCAAACGTGGCCTTGCACACCTGTCGACCAAGATCCTACATACATGAAGAATCCTTCTGATTCTCCAAACCAGCACCCATACTTGGCACTGTGGCACTAGGAGGAACACACCTTGCTCTCTTCACTCTGAAGGAGCTAATTTTTGCTCTCTTACTCTCTAGCATGAATTACAATACATCCCATGAGTCTATTATATAGATCTCATGCAAACAATAATTAGACATCCAATTACAATAATTAGATCCACAGCTCAAGACTATAATTAGCCTTCTTACATGCAAACAACCAGTTCGTTAACTAATTATCCGTGAACTAGCAGTTCTAGAACCGCACAGGCGACCGACGTCGGTCCCTGTTAGTTTGGAGGTGACCGACGTTGGTCGACTCTTGACCGTCGTCGGCAGCTTCTTGTCTCCACCTAACCGACATCGATTGGCCTGACCGACGCCGATGACTGACACTCAGCACCCTCCTCCAATGTCTGCATCAGTGAAGCTTTTAGCTCCACAACCTAACAACCTTAAACAATTTGTCTTAAAAAAATCCCAACACTTAGCCAAAAAAGTTTCCAAAAGAGTTGAACTTAGCAAAATAAAAGCCCCGAAACAATTGAACTTTCGTCTAAAGACTTGGCCCCAACAAAGGGGGTTTGTACTTAGCTTCTTTGGCCTGTAGGCTCTTCCAGACTTGTTCATGAAATTGTTGTTCAACACCATGAAAACATGTTTGGATCCTCTCCATTTTTCATTTTTGGACTCATTTTCAAGCCTTTGATCTACTACTTCATCAAACCATGCAAGAGCTTCATATGTGGGCCAAAAATGGCCAACAAGTCCAAGTAGACCTTAAACAAGAGGCATATTCAAATGTCACACAATCAAAGGGACATAACTTAGTCAAATGTCCACAAAGTAAAGAATGACATATTCAAATATCAATACAACAAGCAATGACATATGCAAATGTCAAAGTAAGCAAACAAAGGCATGGTGCTGCAAACAATGGAGCATATTCAAATGCTCAACAAGCAAGACAAGACACTCAAATAAGTGTATAAAGTAAAAGTGTTAGCAACCAGCATAAACATAGAATACTAGCCCCTAGATATATGTGTTAGCAAAAAATGTCAAGTACATAGCATATTAAGTACACTGTGAAAGATATAAGTATGAATAAAAGCAAGTGTAAGTACATAAGCTCAATCATGATAATGGAAAGTGATCATGGAACCATATAACCTATGTGTATATCTTGATCAAAGAATTGGATGCCCAAATGTATATATGTCACAAGTAGAAGCAAGGACCAACATCCATACAGGAATAGGTAATGTATATGTGTATGCATGTATCACACTCAAATGATGTGTGAGACACATGTATGTAAAAAGTATTGATATGCCATCTACCAAATATATAGATGCCAAGGAGCTAATAGCTTAAGATATTTTTGGATTTTTGGATTTTTTAATTTTTTTGGTGTCTTTGGAATAATTTCATAGAGACAACTATCCTATGATCGTATCCAATGGATATTTATAGGTATCTCCCCACTAGAAATATGGTACATTACAATCTAAATATCTTTGAATTGTGTCTTGGTCCATACAATATGGGTGTGTGGAGATGTATAAAGCCATAGCAAGTTCCTCTTCTTGATTTGTTTGCTTTGTAGAATCAAAATTACCATCATGTGGAATGCGAACCAATCCTCTCTTATGGGAAAATGGAATACCTTGTTGATCCATTTTGGCCTCCATTTCATATAAACAAAAAAAATCCAATGTAAATGAATGTAATGAAGTATGAGGTAGGACCCATACTTTTGTAAGGACAACAAAAGGCCCACAAGTAATTGGAATGACAAAGAAACCCAAAGAATCTTTCCATTTTCCCTTATCATGTAAGTCTTTGACATGACAACCAAGTTGGGATAAGTGTCTTTTCGTACAATAGTTTTTTGATTATGTAGTATCAATATGGTTATGCCGAAAATAAGCACCACCCATGAATAATGTTATTGTTAAATCCTAGTGGTTTGGATGCTTTTTGATTTGGTCAACTTGAAAAGTTTGCATAGTATACATGCTTTCGATGAGTAAAGTTTGTAAGGGTCTCATAGAAAGGTTAAGAACACCACATCTTTGTTCATAATATTCATTTGGTAATTCGTCTCCCGTTTTTGTGTGTGGAATCACATTTTTGTATTTTGAAGGAGAAATGTTAAGCTCATTTGGATGAGTAAGTATGAATGAAACATATCTATGCACATCCACATATAAATAGGTAAATGACTCATAATGTTTATGCAATGCTATTTCCTTTAATGGGGAAAGAAGACCTCTACTAAAGATAAATTGCAATTCCAAATCTGAAGGTCTAAATGCAAATTCATGTGATGTACTTTTGAATTGATTAGCATAATCTTTAAGGTATTCCTTATCACTTTGTTTGAAATTATGCAAATGATCTAATGTAAGTTTTGGCACCTTTTGGATATTAAAAGCCATGAAAAATGCATCTTCCAATTGTGAAAAATTGGTTAGAAAATCTTTTGGTAGGCTATAGAACCAATTGTGAGCCTTGTCTAAAATGGTCATACGGAATACCTTTAGCAATAGTTTGTCATCTTTAACCCATTGCCCACAAAAATGTACATAGTTAATCATGTGATCAAATGGATCTTTATGCTGCCAAAAGATAGGTAAATCAGGTAGTTTGAAACCTAGTGGATAAGGATATTCAAGTATAAATTGTGCAAGAGGTTGATTGTTGAATGAAGTAACATTTGCATTAGTATTATGGAAAGCCATTTGCATTTGAAGTATAGAAACTTATTTTTTTAAATTCTACAATATTGCTCATCATAGACATGAGATAATCATTAAGAATGTTGATACTTGGTAAATGTGTTATCATTGGTTCTAATCCACCACCTCTTTTAAATCTAGACATAGGAGTGAATAACAAGTGCAATTTCGGAATCACTAAAAGTGGGATACTTTGGTAATGGTAATGGTATTGGATCTACAAATTGTGGTACTCATTGTATATAGTTTGAAGATATTGGAACACTTGAAGAACTTGGTTCATCCACCTTTGGTAATGATATGGCCATTGGAATTTGAGGGAGCTTTGGTAAAGGCACCTCCTTTGGTATGGTAGGAACATTTGAAAGATAAAGATCCTTTGGTTGAGATACCTTGGTTGATATATGTAAGAGTGCATTATTTGGAACATTAGGAGCCTTTGGTACTTTAGGTTTGTAATGCTTCTCTCATCTTGGTGCCTTAATGTTACTTGGTAAAGGTGCCATGATGTCTTGATTTACCTTTTGAAAATTTTCAATGTGAAATGATGGTAGAAGAAAATCATCACCCTTTATAAAGGGGATATTGTTGGGAAATGTTGCATTTATAGGGTATTGAATCAATTTACTTGAAGGAATATCCCCCTTATGCCTAATTTCCAAATCCTCCATGATATCCTTATGGAGTTGATGAAAGATATCACGATCAAATGAAGGAACAAGTGTGCAAGTGTAACAAATTTGGGAGTAGAATGTAAAGGTTTTCTATCTTCCTTAAGATGGATCAATTCATCTCTTGAAATGGTGAGATCATGGACCTGATTAGAAGGATGGTAGCTACCAACATTCAAAGATTTGAGATTGTAAGCTTTGACACTTGGAAGAATACAAGAGTAATCATTTTTTACTTTGAGAGTTTCATAATCATAGGCATCAAAATAATCAATATCATCCATGATCAAGGAGATAAAGAAAGCAAAAATTAAGACAAAGTAGCAACAAACATCTAATATAGAAATAGTATGGAATGATGATGTTCAAAGATTAGGTTCACCAAATGTTTAACCCTAAATTGAGATGAGTCAATATAGTATAGGGTTAATGTTGACGTTGGAAAGTGCACCCAATGACAAGAAAACAAGTTCTTGCCCTTTCCTCGCAACATGGAAACTCTTCTCTCACCTGTGGGACGGCGAAGCAGGAGAGGAGAGTCTCTAGATAAGGGCTAGCTCCCTTTGATGTATCATGTTTGTTTCAGCAAGTGCAAATACATACATATATATATATATATATATATATATATATATATATATATATATATATAAACTGGGGGGATGAAAAGGGAAGAAAGGTACAGGAAAACAAACTACTCTAAGGAAGTGATACACCAAAATAAGGTGACCTTCTCACACCCACTCTCAGAATTAAACAAAGACAACAAACATACACTCAGACTTGGCAGAAAGACCAGGCTGCAGGAAAATGGCAGGGAGGTTCTTATGAAAACACAAGAACAGGACTCACCAAGATGCTGTGAAATACATATTGTAAATGACCTCCTCTGTTCTATACCTCCAAATGGAACTCTTCTCCTGTCAGCTGCAGACAATGGCGCCTTGTAGATAACTGGTGTGTTGGTGCTGAACCTGTGAGAGCATCAAAAGACAATGACTGGACACAACTCAAACACTCAGGACACACACAGAATATCTATCCAAGAATAGGTAAAAAGCTGCTTTGATTGATTCAGGTGGAAATTTTAACAAGATTGCGCCTTGTTAAATTCGTGAAAAAGATGATTACAAAATGACCAAGTTCGCAATATATATAGGAAGCAAAGAGGCCCATTTGGTGCTCCTGCTCTTACAAGTGGCATACATGTCCCTTTCAAAAGAAAACAAGTCGCTCAAAAATATTAATGAGCTGTTCATTTGCCTACTCGAGACCTGCACTTCCTACTTAGGTAACTTACACGGTTTGCCTTTCAATTTAATGTGAGACAGAGGAAACAGTTGCACTGCTGGCCGCTATCATTCTAAATGATCAATTTTGTGGGCGCCATCTCACCTGCCAAAGACACTTCCCCATTTCGTACCAGTTGGACTTAATTGTTCATTCATCCTTTGCTTGCTACTTTGTCCAATTCATTCTTTACGCCATCAGGCAGTAAATGCCTTCTGTCTATGCCACTGGGATCGCTCAACTGCCCCCTGCCCTGTCATCTTTGCTTGCCACTTGGAATTTGTCTCTTTCGGCCGCTTGGCTCCTTGGGCGAATATACTGGCGGGTCGCTGCATACTTGGGCTAATTCCATGGTTGGCGCTCGGGCATTTAAAAAACCAACAGCTTTTTTACTAGCTAAAATTTGACGTTTGCGCACCCATCATCCTTGGACTCTCCTTCAGCTTCCTGCTTTGCCCTTTTCGCTGAGAGCGCATCCGCCCTTGACACGTGTCGTAATCCATAACTTGGGCACCTAGAAGACACTTTGAAACGCTTTGAACATTGACACGTGGCGGCTTCCGCCGAGCCGATAATGGGATGTGGCAACATCTGCTTACATTAAAGGGTCTTTTTAGAGTCAGGGGGAAGTTGACACGTGGTCGCTTTCGCAGAGCCTTTAGCTGCCTTAGGGAAAATTTTGGGCCCTTTTCTGGTTCCTAGCGGACGCTGACACTTGGCACACTCCGCATAGCTCCTAGCAACTCATTCGGGCCCACCACAGCCTTCTTTGAAGCCAACAGGGGAAACCCACGGATATTGCCACTTGTTGGCTTCCGCAGAGCCCTGCAGGAGACACTTGGCACATTTCGCTGCTCCTAAAATAGCATGTTGAAGTCCTCCGCGGTTGCCACTTGGTACTTTCTGCGCTCTGGCTTCCCTGGTGTAAAATTTGACGTTCGCGGGCCCGTCACCGTCCTTGGCAAAGTTCATCAGGTCCTTTTTGCAGCTTTTCTACTTTGGGTACTTTTGTTGAATCGTCCATTGAACCAAAGCCGAAGAACTCTTTGAACCAGAAGCTGCCGAAACACTTGAACCAGCGCATGAACCAAACATATTGAACTTGCTGAACCAGAAAATGACTAGCATTAAGACAGCAGGGGAGAAGTTGACCGAGATTTTCCCTGTGGGCAAAATTGGTCAACAGTTAATAATATAGAAATGAGTAAGCACAAGGATGATAAATAGATCTATAGTAGGCTAATTAATTGAAAACTCAAATAAACAATATTTTAAATTTAAATTCTGAGATATGTTAAATATAGTAAGTACAACTAGGGATTGATATTGCAATGAATGAAAAACAAGAGTACTTAGCTAGTTTAATGTGTGTATGTAGATTTCATGCAGAACGGGTTAGAAACAAATCATATTTGGATTCTAGATCAGTCTTCAAATTTTGAAAAATTGACCTACGTGGTCTCGAAAACTTGCAATAACCTTGGACAATTGCATTAATGCTTATGTCTGATTTAGATGCATGTGTCTAGTACAAAATACCTACTGGATTTGGATGCGACCACCTTGAATATTCTAGGTTTTGTGTTGCCTTCGTTCTAGTGCATTCAGATTTGGATCATTAGTTGTTCTTGTCAAATCATTAAAACCCTAGCTCTTCATCTTCATAGTAACCTTGAGAAAAATGCGCTAGTGGGCTCACAGTGTCGAGCTAACCTCAAAAACCCCTCTGTCAATGGATGTTGCCTACATAGCCACTACTCCGAAGAGGGCCTCAGAGTGATGTATTTCTCCTCTAATGTGTTGGTTTGTGTGTGCACAAGGGTGCAATATGTGGAAAGCAAGTACAACAGTGACCTAGCTTGTAACTTGGCAAATAGAACTCATGGGCTACTCCATCAATACTTCAAACCTGTAGATGTGTTGTCCCTATGATTGATATTGAAATAGGAGATAATAGGGAAGCTTTGCTCACTTGAATGCTTGATTGGGTACCTTTGATAAGTTGTTTTGTGAGTTTTTTAGGTTTGTGGTAGGTGATGAATGAATGAGGGTTGATCTTGTATATATATCAATCCCTTTTGTAAATATCTCACATTAAAGCACGTAGGATTATGATAGGGACACATTATAATTCGTAAATTTGATGACTTTATGGCACTGGACACTTGTATTGGTAGAAGACACTTATTCGACGTAGGTGTTTGACTAAGACGCAAATGTCTAGGAAGCTATAAAACAAGTACAGGTCCCAAACTTGCAGACACAGAAGATAAGCAGATTTACAGCACTCTAAGCGTGATAGAAGGTCTGGGTCACCAGAATAACATATGGTCGAACTAAAAGATAAACAATAAGCACAAAGAGATCGCAGATGACAACCTTTCAATAGCGAGAAGGTTTAGAAGCCGAATTTACATCCATGATATGTTTTTTCCAAGTGTACAACACTGAAGTGCTATATAATTCAGATTTAGCGTCTATAGAAATTCACAAAAAAATGTTTAGCCAAATGTTATGGAATGGGGAATAATGATCTAGGGTTTATACAAGGTTTGCTACCAAATAGTGTTATTCTCTACACTTTCCCTTGTACTCTACCTGATGATTGTCTCGTGCTCTACCTATATTCTCTTGTAATTGTCTCGCATATCTTCTCGTCATACCCAACTTAGCTATGATTTAACTCAATCTAGACAATTGGGAAGGGGGATTTTGAAAAATAAGACCTAGGTTCAATTATAATTGTTTATATGTGGTAGACTCCTAGCATGTGTATGTGGCAAAAAACCCTACCCGTTCCTAGCCTTAGGCCCCACACACTTGGTACCTATCACTGCGAATAGTATTTAAAAAACCCCTTACCACTAGATACACCCCGTTACATCAGTTGCAATTTTAGATGATTAATAAACCCCCCATATGAATGTGTGTTGTATTCTTCCACACCCCTTGATTGGGAGCAACTAACCTGATCTAACCTAGCAAGCTAACTAGCACCTTAGTAGGTTGGTTATCAAGCTAGCTAGGGTGTTGATTAGCTACTAGCGAGATATGTGGCTATTAAGGGAAAATGGCCAAATAGACAGTTTTTTGTACATAAAGTTAGCACAAATAGGTCAAGACAATGGATCCATCATCTCGAACTTATTGTGCCATTTTTCTAAAAATAAAAATGTCCATTATAGTGTTAGGACCACCCTAGTGCCTAGGAAGCTAATAGGTAAGATCGGGCCTTCTACCAAATAGAGGCCTTATGTCGACGAAATTCCTTACGAGGCCGAGGGCCTTTAGGCCACTCGCACCAACAGTGACAATTATGCTCAGGGGGCCAAGGGCATAGCCCACCTAATTCTATACAGGGGGTTGTCTAGCTCTATAACCAAGAAGCAATTAACACTTTTGATTTTTATGTCATTTGTGTACCTTGGACCACATTGAACAAAGAAGTCCTTAAAGAGCATTGTTTAACTTAGCAAATTTGATGAAGGTTTCCAAATTGTCAATTGGCAAGCAAATATTACCTACATTAAGGCCTCACACAATAGTAAGTTGAAAGTGCACCCTACTCATGAAGGTGATTAGGTTTTGCTCTATGACATGTACAATAAAAATTCTTAAAGGAACTTCAAAATGTAATGGCTTGGACCATACACTATGACAAGTAAGCACAGAAATGAAATGGTGCTACGTCAATTAGATTGACAATCATTCTCTAGTAGGTTTGATGCACATCACGTTACACTCTATCATCATTAGTTGCACATACAAAGGATTAAGGTCAAATTCCCTCGTTTCCACCCAATCTTTCCTTTTCAAAGATGATCAAAAGCTTATTCATCATGCAACTAGTACATTCACTTATTAGTCTTGCAACAACATACTTCGTTGCAAATTTGGTTTTCTTTCTAAGTTGTCACAACATTTACTTTTTCCCACAACATTTTCTACTACTTCCAACAATGTCAACTCAAAATACCACCACCTATGTTTTAATGCCCAATCTCATTTCAGCAAATTTTGTGTAGCCATAGACGGTTGCCAAACATAGTTAGAAAGCAAATTTTTAAGCATGGAAATTACAAAACATGTATTTGATCATGGTTTGCGTTAAGATCCTCTAACCATCCGCTGCCATATATATGCATTTTTCTATCACCCATTCAAATTTGCACATCCCTTGCATTAATGTATATTTCCTCAATTCCATCTCCCAAGTTTCACATCCCATGTCATTCAATTCAGGGGTTTGTAATCCCTACCTACCTACTCATTTTTGTATTAAATTACTCAAACTCTTATTTCTATTTATACCTACTCTTTCCATTCACTTTTTACAGTCTTTCAAAGTGAACTCAGTTTTGTGGGCTGAGTTGACCAATAAAGAGTGTGTGGCCAAGAACAAAACCCAAGCTTACACCCCTAACGAGATTACAGAGTAAATTGTATCAAACGTTGTTGGATCCCACAAATATATAGATCAAACTATTACAAAAAGGTTTCAAAACAAAGTGCTGTGGATTTTCCACTAGCATAGCTTAGCAGATTTCTACAACCTTCATTATCGTCCTCGCTGAGCCTTATGCTGCTCCATGTTTCCCCCTGCCATCACTCCCCTAATCAAATAACCTGGTACATTTTATATCTGTCATCATTGTCCAAATTGAGCCTTCTGAATCCTTTTGTTCCCCTCTACAATTATTCTTCCTTAGAATTGCACCTGCAATGCTCTTATTCTTCGTCTTAAACAACTCTGCAATGTTCTTATTTTTCATCTTAAACAACTCGACCAATTTGACATCTTTTGGCCATGGGCTTCATCCAAACACTAGATGTGTTTCAAATTTTGCTAGTAGAACCAAATACCCACACCATGTTGGAGATTCAAGAACCCACATTGGAACATCCACCATGCAATCAACAATTACTTTAGTTTCAACTTCGTAATGCAAGACGAGTTGTTCACGTTCGTTAGCACTGCTATTTCAGACACATTTCAGTTGTTTTCCTGCAATGAGTATTCAGCCATTCTGCAGCTGCGCATTACAATGACAATGCCATTGGTTGGCCACTTACAAAAAAATCCTCAATGAGCTTGCAAGTTGTTAAATTGATGTGATTGCATTATCATATATTTTATCTCAGCTTCCAACTCAACCAGAACTTACTCCTTGCTCGCACCTGGCACAATGCTATCATTTCCCCACGGCCCAACAATGGAAAAAATTGCATGTTGAATATACAGCTTATATAATCTATTTTGTATTGTTGTCAAGTGCATGTATTTCACAACATGCGCCAAAGAGTACCACCAAGTTTCAGTTGTCACATCGGTATGAGAGGACACATGCGGTTTAAGAAACTTACCATAATTTGTTGTAACGAAAGAAAGTGGGCAGCTTATTAGGTCGCGTTGGATACTCAAAGGGCAATAACTATTGTATCAAACACAATCATAAATTTATGATATGCCGGTTACTCACATATTGTAAGGCAAGGCAGTAGACCATATGGTTGCTAAGAGACATTGATATGAGCACTGAGACAACGACCACATTCATTAGAGTACAAAAGTAAAACAATAAATGGTCAGCTGTGTGTGTAAAGGTTAGAGACAATGAATTAAGCATAGAGATATAGCGATGGCATCCCATTCTTGCATTCAAATTTCGTGGCAACCATGCTACACAATAATTTCTAAGTGAAAACTCCGATAACCGGAGTTGGGGTAGGGACCCTATATAGATATATGGCGACACTAGTTCCAGATTAATACCCCTGTACACAACAAGATAAGCTATGTTCTTAGTATAAATAAATTTCTATTACCGAGTCTATATCAATCATAAAAGCAAAACCCCATAGAATCTATCAAAAATAAAATAAAGCAATCACATTCTTCACGAGTTAAACATTGACCTATTGTGTAACTACCCCCTCAACTTTTACACTCGGATATCTTAAAAGATAATCCAATACATGTGAAACTGAAAGGAAGTCTTTATCACATTTAGATGTGGGTACCAATAAACAAACAAAACTCGCTCTGGTTGATAGCAATTGGGCAAATACAACCTCAACAACAAAAAAAAGTTGCAAGGGTTTCAGAAATTATTTAAGAGTAGGTATGCAATAAAAAAGTCTTGCAGATTTCAAAAATTGCAAAATTTACACTTGCAGAAGAAATCTAAGATATTTGAATGTAAAACCAAATTTAAAAAAATACTTATAAGACACTTTTTATTGGTTGTAAAGTGCCTAAAAATTCTCTGCAGACGCTGAAACTGCTTGCCCCAACTGCTACTCATCTCTAGAAATCTCTCCTATGGAGCCGCTATTCCTATTTTTCAAGAAAAGATTTTAATTTTTATAGTTCAATATATTTACACTTGCATGGGACCACTTGCAACTACAAAATAGTTGCAATTGCCCCCTCCATGAGACCACCTTTTGATATCTTTAAAGAGAACCATTACTGCAGTATTTAATGTTCGCAGTTTCCACAGTATTAACTCATTCTATTAGAATCTTTTGGGTTCTTACTACATTTGGATCTGTTGTCTCTCTCCTCAAGATGGGTGGAAGTTGGGCAAAAAATGTTTTAAGATCATGCAAACATAGTGAAACCAGAAACTTTTGATGCGTCTGAAAAAGACATTCAAATCATCAAATATAAATGAGATCAACAAATCCATACATAGTGAAGCCAGAAATATTTAATAAAATGTGCATTTTTCTGAATTCTAAACCAATATGCCAGGGGGCAATCATTCTGAATTCCTTGGCATATTTATTACTTTTCAAATACTATCTGACAAAATGTCTCCAATTTCTTATTTGCTAATAAGATGATTTGCCTTCGCTCTCATGAAATGGTTTTGTTTTCCTTGAAAATTTGGCAAATTGTTGCGCACATGATATTGAAAATTCCATTTTGGTGTCTACGCCTCTAAACAAGTATAATCCTATAATATTTCCCCTACAAATCCCACTAAGTTTCCCCTAGAAATAAACTAGACGGTCCCAAAAATTTTCCCTTATAAATAATCTAAATGGTCCTACAAATTTTCCCCTAGAAATAAGCTAGTGGAACATTAACCACTCAATCCGATGAAAACAAAATCGTGCCAAAAAGCTTAAGTTTCACCAAACATTCTTTATTCATTAAAAAAGGGCAATAAAAATGAAGGAAAACTCTGAAGAATATATTTCCCATCCAGCTTTCTTGCATTGCTGTAGAGTATGCAAGTTCCAAGCGGTTTAGCATGTTCAGTCAGTCATCAATAATTTATTCAATACGATGCAAAGTCAAACAAATGTGAACATAGGTATCCTTTACTGGTGATATCCAAACAGGAAAGGCAATGTTATAGACCAAAGAAATTAATAACAAAAACATTGCAAGAAACCCTTCAAATATAAGTTTTTCAAAGACATGCATAAATTCAATTCATAATGCATACACTAAACTATACAGTATAGCATGGACAATTAGTAAAGCCTCTAGAAACAATAAAATAATACAGAAAAAAAGGATCATATCCTTCAACGTGCAAATATTTTTCCAAACAAAATTTCTCTCGTCAAATGACCTCATTTAAAAGCTGCAGTTCACTCTTGATCCTTCAGGGTGAGTGCTTAGTGCCAGCAGAATTTAAAATTCCATATGCTAAAAGATTTTGAGCACGTCATAAATTCATTGCCTCCTTTTTGAAAAGATAGAAATGAAGCAAAGCTACCTAATGGATAAATGAGGATTGATAAGCAGGAGGGGGAGGGGGCAGACCACTGCCAAAATGATGGCTGTAATTAGTAGAGGAGTTGTAAGAACCAGAACCCAACAAAGATGGACCCATATTATCTGAGGGATACAGGTAAGACCTTGACAGAGAAACTGGACTCCTGTTTCCAATGCCATAGGCTGAACTGTAGATGCCCTGGCTTGACCTGTCATAAGGACTCTGACCTTGTAAGTTGTAGGATGGAACACCTGGAGCTGCACCTGAATACTGGACTCTATCCACATGTCTATAAAAGCTCCTGTCTGCAGTATTAGATGAAGCATACAGAGCTGGAGACCTTTCAGCTGCACCCAGAGGAGCCACATAAGCACTAACATTTCCTCCATTAGCACGAGGGCGTTTAGGCTGAGACTTAACTGCACCTGCAGACCTTTTTCTGTCTGCCTTAGCTTTCTCGAGCTGAGCTATACGTTTTTGAAGACTGTCAGGTGAGTACTGGGATTCAAGTTTGTATTCCTCAATGCACTTGATTACAGCTCTATAAGCAGAAAGCTCTTTTGTGTTTGCCTCATTCTGTAGTGTTAAATGAAGATATTGGTAAAAAAGAAAATGATAAATAATAAATTAAATAATATAACTTGCCTTGTAAAGAAATAAAGACAAGCATACCTGTGCAGCAGTAGAGTTATTCCCACTTTTTATACTTGCCTGGGAAGCTTTCTTAGCATCCTTCAGATATTCCTTCAACAAAGGAACAGGTGGAAACTTTTCTGTCAATCCAAATGCAAAAGAGAAAATAACCGCCTCAATTTGCTTTCCGCTATTGACCAGGGTTTCCACAAGATCTGCATCAGACATTTTGAAACACACTTAGTCTTAAGAGGTGCACTGAAAAGACAGCAGAAAAACTTGAACCTACAAAACAATTTACAAGCAGGAGTCCGGAATAGTAGCAAATGATCAACTTCTGCTCAAAATCCCACTATAACGATGTCGACACTGGAAACATGTGATCGATTTAATGACAACTTTACTAGCATTAACAAAAAAAGACATAAAAATACTGGGCTTCATGTGAAGAGGTTTCCACATAAGCACTAACATTTACACACACATTAAGCTAGCAGGCAAAAATAGTAAAAACAATCCTGAATTTGGCTTTGGCCCACTGCAACTCATTATATACCAGTAAAGCCTAAGTTACTCAACCAGATAATTCTTCTAACTTTAATATAAGGGTTCTTACTTCTTTCTGACATTATTTTATGATTCATAATGCAGAAAACCAGCCTACCAAAAGTAGAGACTTCAATGACTGTACTAAGAATAAAAGTTATGTAGCTATATCACCACCCGCCTCGCTAAATTGAAGCTTTCACTCAACAGAGAACTATTAAAAAACTGTTTGATTAAAAAGAGGCAATCCCTCAGGAAATTATCAATTGAAACAGACAAGCCAGATAGATATGATGCAAGGAATCCAGTATAAAAAGAAAGAAATAAAAAAGAGAGGCCTTTGCTAAGTACTTAAGGCTCAGGAAATTTCCTGCAACCAGAAAGGTATGGAAAATCCATCGATATCCCCATTCTGGCTAATGTTAAAGGAAACTGACTAACGAACCTGGCATTTTTGATGCAAGTCCAAGGGAACGACAGAGTTCAGGAGTCTGCCGCCGTCGTGCAACTGCAAGAACAAGCTTGCAAAGATCATCTTGGTTAAACTCTGAAGCTATTCCAAAAGTAGCCAGAAGTTGCAAGAAGGCCTGAGCCTCCAAAGAATTTCCATTGGCGGCATCTCCCTCGAGGTCTATCTTGGACTTCCAATCGTCCGCAATAGTTTTGGCTTGCTCCTTTATATTGGAGGGCACAACTGGATGTTCAACACCCAAAACAGGATCTGCCAAAACAGCAACAAGGGATTCCAACAATAATATACAGGCACGGCGTTGTGCCGGAAGCCCAGACTCTTTTTTGTCTCCTTGGTTACCAGGTGACTTTGGTTCTGGTTGATAAAAACCCTCCAAGGATTCCAATACTAACCTTGATGGGTCAATTGCAGAATTTAATGCAGAAGGAACCTCACTACGGAGTCCAGCTGCATCTTTTCTATGCTCGACAATGTACTTAACAAGCCCCTTGGAATCCATAGTTTCACATAAAATTTTCAACTGGGAGCGAACCTGAGCCTGTACCTTTGCCTCTGATTTTGCTTTGGGACTTGTGACGGCCTCTTTATTGGAATTAGCCTCCACACCATCATCAGCAGAGGGAACATCTGGATTTGCTCGACCATTTACTTTTTCTTTGTCTGAATGCTTCTTACTATCATCATCTGTAGACTCCTTCTTTACACCTCCATTACATGACTCTTCCTTGAATTTTTGCCGCTCTTCAAATATTGCAGCAAGGGCAGCATCCTTCTGTTCCTGGACACGAGCCAACGAGGCCTGCTCCTTGGCAGTAATAGATTGTTCCCGTTTATCCAACATTTCTTGGGTTTCCTTGGTCTTGACCTCAAAAGCTCTTTCTCTCTCCTCAACATCTGCAAGCTTCTTCCGTAAACTCATCTCAAGTGAAGCAAAATGTTCCTCCAATTCCTTCCATTGGACTGTGCAATTAGTCAAAGCTTCTCTGTGTTCATCCAGATCTACAAATGCCTTCTGCAATCGCTCCTTCCTTGAATCCAGATCATCCATGGTTGTAGAAACCCCACAGTTTCTTCAAACACATAAACCTGCATTCCAGAAAACACATACCCCAAAACAATGATTGTTGAAACACTCAAGGGCCTAATTTATGGTTCTGCAAAGCTAAAAAAATGTTTTAAACTGGAATAAATAATAAAATTAAAACAACAGGGTTAAAAGCTATCCCTAACGAGGCAAGAGAACTAACACAGGAGACTAACACAAATGTCAATGATTTAACATCTTTTTGTAAAGATTTGTTTTCAAAAACCCAAGCCCAGGAATTTGCCACCCCGAAACAATAGTACTGAAACCCTTACAACCCTATATTTTTTATTTACAAGACACAATCTGAATTCACCCCTGAATTTATAAAACCGAGATCAATAATTACAACGTTGCATCATTCCTAGATCTGCATCCCTCAAAACACTCAATAATTACAAAAATCCAGAGCAACATTTACAAAACTTCATCAAGCCTAAACCTTCACATGAAACCCTAGAGCCTTAGACCTCAACCCTTAAAGAAACATTTTTCTGCTATTCAAGGCAAAAAAATTAACTACACTGAAATATACAAAACTGAAAAAATCTTAAACCATCAAAGCCCCAATTTTGTACTACTCTGTGCACAATAGTAACTACAATTCAATTTTAAAAACCCGACATAAATACAAAACTGCATCAAAACTTAAGCCTCAGACCCATAACCCTTTAAGCCCTAATTTTGAGTTATCTAAGTACACGCTCAAATACAATGATTCCCGAAACCCTCAGATACCAATTTGTATTGACTGCACGCCCAAATTACAAATCTACCCCAAACTTTACCAATCCCAATGAACTGCATCAGCCTTAAAACCCTAAATTTAACATTTAATTTTAAAGAAAAAAAGAACTTTGATGCACATAATCTAATACAAACCAGTAAAATCAACAATTTCGTAATCTCATAACAGACCAAAAACAACATTTATCAAAACAAACCCACAAAACCCCCCGAATCCCAAACCCTGGAAACCCACATTTCAGCTTTTAAAAAAACATAAACACATTTTTAGAAAATCGTGTAACACATTGAGTAAATGGGTGATCAAAATCATACCTTGCGGTCTGATAAATGCCGTTACTGATCAGGATGTACAGAAAGGTTGGATGATACGTTATTCAGGGAATATACAGAAGAAGGGTATTTTAGCCTGAAAACAAGTGAAAAGGAAAAGTGAAACCCTAGAATTATGAAACAAAAGGATAAAAAAACACTGAGATGTCTGCACCGTGGGATATATCGTGCGGCTGAGATGGAATGTGTGGAGCTTCCACCGACTCACTTCCTTCCTTCCCAACCAATTCTAAACTCTGGACCCGCCTAACGCCTTTATCCTCATTTGGGTATTATATTTCATTATATTGCAATCCATCTCAATCATCAAATTCAAGATCCAGCGGGAAAGGTCCTCCATTTTCCATATATTAGATTATCTACTTTAAAATAATGTTAATAAAAAAATCCACTGGTATGATTTTTCTATAAAATTATTGTTCGTTTGCATGGCAATCTTATGGAATTATGCTTATATCTCATAAAGAGTTGCAAGTAAAAGTTTTTCCATCATGTCTGGGAATCTTATATTTCATAAAGGTTTTACTATCATGTATGGCAATTTAGTGGCATTATATCTTATAAGGATTTGGGAGCACCTGCAATATATTAGAGGGATTGCAAAGATTTGAGAGCACTTATAATATTTTAGAAGGCTATGTATATTGTGGATATTTAAAAATGTCGTTAGGTATTTATTATTATTAATTAAATATTTTTATGATATTTGTATATTTGTTGATTGTTGATTTAAATTAAATGTACATAGTGTATGTGTTAATTTTTAGTAGTCCTTGTACTTTCTCGTGATATCTTTCGGCTATCAAAATTTTCCTCTTCAAATTTCCCACCACTTTGCCTTCCTCGTTCGAATCATGTAGTTACGGTCTTGGTAGGCTTGTTTGAGCCCTTCCACCCCTTGGCCCATGCGACCTTTATCCCATTTTTTCATCTTTTTCAACTTTGAGATGTCAATTTGCATGCTAATAGGGTTTTAATTTGAATTCAAATCATCTATAAATACATATATGTCTTAATTCATTTAAGCATCTAGCACTTGGAAAGAATTTATTTGTTGTTCACATTTATTTATTGAGCATTTACAAGCATTTTAGAAAAAAAAAACAATCATTAGAAGTTTCATTGAACCACTGAAGTTCATGTTAGAGACACATTATATTGCACTAGTTTGTCTCGCTGATGAATTACTGCAATTATTGATGTATGATTTTTAATATTTTATATAATTAAAGGGCCTAACAAATATTAAGATAACTTAATTATTCCTTTGTATAATGCATGCCCCTTAGCATATGTTGTGTTCATTAAGGTATCAGATTGGTTTATTTAATTAGATAAAGAAAACGAATTCCATTTTCCCAATGATATGAGTGAAGACGTGAAAATTTGAGGGAAGATTTTGAAGACCATATCCAGGGTGACACAGTTGTCAAAAAAGTCTATAATTGCCTGTAATTTTATATATAGAATTCATATAATCTGGATGACATCCTCTAGTTGACTTAATTTTAGGTCAACTCTATCTTGCATTTGGATGCACATTTCATTGTCAGAGCCTGAAAATTATCACCATGTCTCGTAATATTTAAGGTACATCCCGAAACCTTGCATGGCATCTCCTTCTCTTTAGTTTTGAAATCAATTAATTAGGTTAATTACTATTTTATGCATATAGTTAGCCTTGATAAATGTTTGTGTATTTGTGTTACCATATTACTGTAAATCCATTATCTATTATATATTTTGGTGAGCTCACATTGTCTTGCATGCAACCTTAGGGTCAGACCTTGTTTCATCCTAATGAAAATATAAAATTATTTGGCTTTTAGAGGGGTTATTCTATTGTATTTTTAAAGATCCAATAGCCCTAACTTCCTTGTTTCATTCCAAACTGTAGGTTTGTTTTTCATAATATTTTTCAAACCCTAGAGCACATGTGTGGAGCGTACATTTATTTTTATGAATTGTGATTCAAGAATAAAATTAATATGCATAACCCCTAAAACAATCTGCACTAGACAAATCAAGCCAAATACAATAAACTACAATAAATCAAACCTACTTAATGCCTAAAATAGGGGATGAAAGTAACATGACACTTTGAATGATCAATATCAATGGAGAGAGAGAGAGAGAGAGAGAGAGAGAGAGAGAGAGAGAGAGAGAGAGAGAGAGAGAGAGAGAGAGAGAGAGAGAGAGAGAGAGAGAGAGAGAGAAGTGACTGCTATGGGCACTTATGTGTTATGTATTTGACTTATGATGCTATAAAATAGGTTATGACGCTTATTAGACTAAAATCCAAGAATTTGATTACAATCTATGAGATGACCAAAATTGTAGGTCGTTGATAAAGACAGGTGCCAAAATCATGAGCCATTTAAGAATGGTTTATGTCAATTGTGGTTTTGTACTACGATTATGGTAGTTTGGAACTTATGGATCAAAACTTTCTAGGATGCTTCACTAGAGGTAAATAATTAGGAATTTGGCTTCACTTCACGAAATTATTATGCATTGTCCTATGAAACAATTCTTTATTGGTTTAACCCTTATTCACCACAACATCCACACAATGTTGTAATAAGAATAAAATATGTACATAATTAGTGGCACGGACCCCCATGAGGGTTGTAGGTACATATCTCACACACTCAAAAACATGGCTTAATGTAGTTATAGTGCTTTGTGAGTGATCCCAACCCAAATGAAATTAAAAACTTCATCTCTTCTCTTAGAAAATCAAATGTAACTATATACTTTGCCATGACCTTTTGGTATAAGAGGTATTGGCACAAGACTTGAATCAATGTGCAAACTCTTTGGAAAATGTGCAATGGATATACTCAATGTGCAACTCAATAATGATTTTTTTGGGTGAAATTGATTGATAAGAGATATGAAATAGATTAGGGTACTCACACATGCTCCATAGGGAAAAATTTGCATGTAGACTGACCATGAAAGATAGTGAAATCAACAAATAAGGCACAAGAAATTAGTTAAGGGCTAAAGGACCTATAAAAGGAAAAAGACCTAGAACTTGGACCCATAATTACAATCATGCTAGAGTCATAGACCTGAAATTATGGTCGTGTTCATGAAAGAGCTTAAAACAAAGATCAAGCTAGCCTAAGGATAATTAGATGGATCCTACTGCAAAAAACTAAGAGATTTTATGAGGAAATTAAGATGATGGAAGGCTATGAAGGACTTAATGTGGAGGGAAAGTGTCTAAAAAAAGCCAAATATACAAGCATAGGCCAAGTGTGATAAAACATGATTGTAATTTGCATGTATATTCCATAGCAAGAATCATCAACACATATCCTTTACAATCCTAACACATACATGATATTTTGTTTGTTGTTATGCATTACTTTATTTAATAAATAGAGATAAAAGGTAATGTAAATGAAATAGATTGTAAATAAGATGCAAATAGAAATAACACATCAAAACACAAGATACAATTGTTTTGCCTAAAGAAACTCAATGCAAGAAAACTCTAACTGAGTGAGGTGCTTACTCCTCCCCTTTCCACTATATAATTATCAAGCACAATTTTATTGGCATCAAGTGGCCTTCATAGATATAGCTATAATTCACATCCACATAAATCCTACATAATGCTTTATCTTCTTACACCACTTCTCAAACAATTACAACAATACCTAGCAATCAAAACCAACTAGACAAATAATGGAATAGTGACTCATTGACTCAACTCTTTCAATTACAGTATTGAACCCAAATTTCACTGAATGCCTTTGCATATCCCAGGGGCATGTATTTATACAAAAAATCAGCAACATAAGGTACACGGAACACCCAAGAAAAGAACTAAATTGATAAAAATTTCAAAATTAATCCATGTTTACAACTGTAATTGATTGGACTCAGGATGCACGATTTTATGATAAGTCATGCCCCCCATGCAGGTTTCTCTAATGTGAAAATCCATGGCATGTTGTCTACGTCAAAACAGAGGACTACTCCCAAAGTGTTTGGATCACTTTGAGCCTTTATCTAATTCTATAACTCTTATGTACATTTTTAGCCAAGACTTTTATGTGAATTGTCTTTAAGAAGTGTCTTACAAACATTTATTACATAGATAAGAATAGTGGGATTAATTAGTTGACATAGTTAATATACTAGATCCAAATTTTGGATCATGCCTCCCCAGTTAGAGGCGTCTAGTTCCTAAAATATTTATAAACTTTGTGAATGAGGAAATTTCTTCCCCTCTTTCTCTTTGGAATACCCTTTGGCCTTGTTGGGTAGCTGACCTTTTAACCCAATTTGCCACCACTATTGCACTCCTCTTCTTGTTTTCTTATATGTATTTTAAGACGTCTTTCTCCAAATTTAGTTAGCCATTAGGAGCAAAGCCTTCAATATAAGGTAACAATAGATCTCCTCCTTCATTGTCTAACATTGAAGGCTCAAAGAGATCTAAGTTCTCAACATTGATAGATAAATATATTTCCATATAAATATGTAAGTCAAATTTGAAGCATTCATACCCACTTGTTCCAAAATGATAAATGGACAATATTTAAGAGACTTAAGACCTTTATTTTTACCTTATAACCTTTCTCTACTCAAGTACAACCATATATAGTCTCCAACAAGGAGACTATTGCAATCCTATGTTAGTCGGGCTTGCAACCCCTTCAACCTCTCTTGCACTTGAAGATGAATTTTTTGAATCTTCTCAATGAACCTTTCAATGTTGTGGATCTTAGGATCCACATTCCCATTTCCTTTGTATGGTTTTCCCAAAACAACGCCAAATTCACATGGAGGTAAGTAACCAAAATAAATTTCAAAATGAGATTTATTGGTATAAAAATCTAATGTCTTGTTATAGAAATGTTAAATATATACCAAATTTTCATCCTGAGACTTAGGATGCTTCTTATTGTACCCTTGCAAGAGATGCACCAATGTTCAATTCACCACCTTTGTCTACCCATCAGTTTGTGGATGAAATATGGTTGATCATTTCATTTTAGTATCCATCTGCTCCCAACAATGTTGTCCAAAAACTTCCAAAATTTTTTGAATCCTAATTTAAAGTGATATCACCGAGAAAGCCAAAGTGAACCCACATATTAGTGAAAAATAATTTAGTTGAATCACTACCTTTAAGGGTCTTTTTACAAGGAATAAGAATACACATCTTACTTAAATGGTCCAAAAGAACAAATAAATAATCATGTCGTTTCTTTGGCATAGACAACCCAACTACAAAATCCATAAAAATGATTTTCCATGGCCCAAAACGAACTGGTAATGGAATATACTACGTAATACACATCCTCTTATGAACTTAACAACATCAACTTGCATATTTGGCCAATAAACATACCTCTGTAAATATGCCATTATCTTTATGGATCTAAAGTGATCTACAACTCTTGAAGTATGTGCTTTTCTTATTAGTTGAATTCTTTATCCTTTAGGCACACATAACTTACCCATCTTGTAGAGTAACCTATCTTGAAGACAATAATCCTCTTTGGGCTCAAAACCTACCCATTGGGGCCTCTTTACTTGAAAAAATGCTCCCCAAAAAATGTCATTATGCTCATAGCCTTCTACATAAGATCAATGAACAAAAGGTTTAAGAAGGGTTATGATGACCACGGTTGAAATCAAAAGAGGTCTAGATATCATGTCAAAAAAAAAAACATGTATGCTAACTTGTTTGTCATGCATTTCTTATATTTGAATTAAAAATTAAATTTTTGCAAGAAACCCATCCACTTTTAGTATTTAGCTTGTTGAAGTTTAGTTTGTGCTTGCAAATATTAAAGAGGTTAGTGATCCATATGAATAGTGGTTACTTTACCCACTAAATAATGCTTCCATTTCTTGACCACTTGAACAAGAGCATATAGTCATTTATCATATGTTATGTCATGAAATAACTTTGAATGGTAACACATGGGCTTACCTCCTTGCAACATGACAACCCCCATAGAATAGTTACTATCATTCATTTCTACCTCAAAAGGTTGTTGTAATTTAAATAAAGCTAAAATTGGAGCATTGTTTATCTTATGTCTAAACTCAATAAATGCATCTTGTTGTTTCTTACCCCAAGTAAAATATTTACTCCCTATTACAATGATATGTAAAGGTGTTGCTATGGAAAAAAAACTTTGATGAACTTCCTCAAATATTGAACTGCACCTATAAAGCTTCTTATTTTGATCACATTGAAAGGCTTAGGCTAATTCATGATGTCCTCTACCTTTGCTAGATCAATTCTAAAATTTTCATCTCCAACCACATGCCTTTAATAGAAAATTAGTTTTCTTACAAACTCACATTTCTTTTCATTCAACAATGACTTTTGCCCTTTAAAACTTGCAAAACTTGTTTTATATGAATTAGATTTTCATCATAAGTTTTTCTGAAAATAAGAATATCATTTGAGTAAATAATAACAAAAACATCTAGAAAAGACCTCAATGCCTCATTCATCAACTGCATGAAAGTAGTCAAGGCATTGCACAACTTGAAAGGTAACATCAACCATTCATATAACACTTACCTTGTCTTAAATGTTGTTTTCCATGTGTCCTCTTCTTTAATCCCTACTTGGTGATACTCAAAATTTAGATCCAACATAGTGAATTATTTGTCATTTTGGAGTTTATCTAAAAGATCATCAATCCATGGAAGAGGGTACATGTTCTTGATGGTTATTTTATTGAGTGCTTTATAATCAACACACATCCTCCATAAACCATCTTTCTTAGGTACAAGAACAACTAGAGAACTACATGGAGAAGTAATATGATGGATTACACCTTGATTAATCAAATACTGTAATTGTTGTTTTACCTCATTGACATCCATCAAGGACTATTAATAGAGGCCTATATTTGGAAGAAGAAAATCAAGTGGCAACTAAATCTCATGCTCAATAGGCCTCGCAGGTGGCAAATCCATAGGCTCTTGGAAATATTCCTTGAATTTTTGCATTAACTCTCCCATTTGCTTATGATTTTTGTTAATAAACATGATACAAGAAGTTTTTTGTGCATCCACTTCTTTATTGTGTATATCTCTTAAAATAATTAAATCAAACTCCCCACTAGCATCAATAAATGTTTTAGCTTGAGAGACACTAAGGATATATTCGATATACCTTCATAGGTTTTAATGATGTAACATTTTCCATCCTTCACCAAGTGGTATTGATTGGTTCTTCTCATGAAGATGGCATCTCGAATATACATGTAATGGCTACCAACCACTACACCACACACATTAAGAGGCATAACATCCACTATGACTTCATCAATGAAATGTTCATTTAAAAACAAACTTAGCCTTGTATTGTTTGATCACCTTAAACTCTACTTCTTAATTTACCCAACCCAATGCATATGGATTAGGATGATTGTAAGTTTCTAACCCCAAATTTTCCACTAACTCCTTTCATATCAAATTTTTTCAAGATTAAGAATAAAAAAGAGCATCAAATTTTGTCTTATAATCTGAACTTTGATATGAAAAAGTTTTATAAGTTCACATTGATCTTGAACGATATTACCAACTAAACATATGTCCTTGTGAATAGATGTACAACATAATCTCTCATTCAAATAGAAGTTGTACCAAACTTCCTTCTCTTGAAATAGCTTCAAAGCCTTCTTTTTATTTTTATTTTTGTATAGATGTAATTTCATATGCAACTTATAACAAATCTCCTCTAAATGACTATCAATACCACAATGCCCATAATGTCTTTCAGCATCCTTTTGAGAAAATGTAGTACTAGCATTACACTTACCCTTTCCCTTTTGCTGAGAACCACTTTGTTTTTTAGCATGCTTTGAGAGGTAGATGGCCCTTTCTTTTTTATATATCTAAGTAATGAGTTTGAAAACAAGCCCCATCTACATCTGTAAGCTTAGTCAAGACTATAGGTCTCCTCAAATGGATATGATATCGACCCACGTATTTCATCAAGATGTCTTTGCCCATCTGGACTACCTCTGTGTGAAACTCACTTATATACTCCTACACACTTTGGACTTGCTTTTGCCTAAGATATTACCAATACATGGACCTCTCTCTTAACAAATAGGATAAAATTATGTCTCGATCAACATTTTAAATCCATCCCATTTAGTGATTAGAGGAAGCTTCTTAACAACCAAGGTGTTGCATCCTAATTTCTTGCTAAGCTAACTTACTTGATTATCCATGAATTCTCTATAGTTGAAAACTTGATTTGATTATTACTAACTAAGTTGTATGTCAAATGTTGTTATGGGGCAATTGTATGTTGCTTCGATTTCATGGATGCATTTCTATGAGATAATTGTATTATATATTCTTTACATTGTGATCATGTTGATTTATCAGTATTTTATGATATATGTGTCGTGATGTTATGGACTAACTACCTGCTTATCGTGAGTTGGACGTAGGAGAGATTTATCCCTCAGAGCATGGAGGGAGAACATCATCAGAGAGGGTGACATAGATGGAGATGTTAAGGGACAAAAGAGAAATGGGTAGAACCCTACACACACCACATTAAATAATACATATTAGATGCATGGTTTGAATTATTAGCGTTAATATATTTTTTATGATTGGTCACATTTGGATAATTGTACATGTATGTGTTAGTTCAGATTTATGATTAGGTGATTTAAATATTGTGTGATTGCATTATGAATGTTACTATTCATTTATGATGTGTCATTGTATTCATGATTGTTAATGTTTTTGAATATGTAAATTTATGTGAGTTGTGTTGGCACTACCGTATGTGGACTAACCAATTTGTCTTGGTAATGGTTGAGGGCATTAGCTAGTTAACTTTATGATATTCGAAATATCATTATGTGATTTAACATATGACAAAAGGATGGGGATAACCTAGATAACATAGTGGTAACAATGAATTTTTAGTTATAATTTGGATTTGAATAACAATGTGTTAATTACCATTTCGATTTAAAAATATTGTTAACCTTATATTGGTAAAGTCATTGTCATTATTTCTCTATATTGAAACATATTATTATTAAGTAATTAGAAAAAATAATAATAATAATTTTATAAAAAAAAATGAGTAAAGAAATTGTATTTTATATTTAGAAAAATACTTACATGCCAAAAAAGATAATTTAAAAGGATATATTTAGGAAAAAGAATAAAACAAAATGCAAGGAAAGAAAAAGATAAAAGCGGGGGGGGGTGGCGGAGCGGGGGGCAATAGGAAAAGGGGGATATAACACGAAGAGGAGAAAAGAGAGAGGAGCACAAATGAGAGAAAGGGGAATTGGTAGCGTAAAAGGAAGCAAAATGTCTAGGAGAAGAAGAGGAACAGTAGGGCGAAGAGAGGAAGATTATATAAATCATGTTATTCTAGTTTAAGATTTTGTGTAGATTTTTAGCAATTTTTTGTGTTCTTGACATTTAAGACAGATAAATATATATATAAGTATGAACATATAATAATTAATATTTGATCTATGAGAATATAAAACCTCAATGAGTATATGGTGTGTAGCGAATTATATAGAATATGTACAATGATCTGAGTGTGAAATATACATCCAACAAACTGCTTGGACATACAATGAATTACATTATTATCACACTAAGTATATATACAACGAACCATTTGAGTATGGTGATTTGACTTAAGTATGGTGATTCATATAAAAAGTATAAATTGGGTAATGTTATAAATCAAGTTATTATTTTTCTATTGCGTTATGATTATCAGATTTAAATTGTGTTATAATATCATACTTATAATAGTTGTATCTATGTGTTTATGATATATAATATAATATAGATACTACATATATACTTGTGATTATTTATAGGTTATGATATCTCAACATATTGTATATATTCGTAATGGTTGTATCCTACGAATGAATTATAATGTAGTTTATCAGTTTGCATTAGTTGTGGTTAGTGAAAAACTCCATAAATCTCCAAATTCACTCTGACACCAAAATGAACTTATTCACTATGATACAAAATTATTATATATATGCTACATGTGGATAATTATTATAACACTAATGCCTATGATCTCCAAAATGAAGTGTAGAAATTATGTGAGGCTGAATGTATATATATTTGTTATATCATACGGTTAAAGGAATGAATTATATACAAACCTATGAAAAGGGCGATTTAAATATAGATGCATCAATAAAATGGCGATTTATATGCAGTAATATAATAATGATTTATAGGCAGAACTAATCTTAGAGTATAATCACATGAAATTATTAATACTATCGAAGTATTTGTAGCTTTAGTAGTTTTATTATAATAAAGCTATTATTATTATAACATGGTAGATATCATGATTAATAGAATAAGGTAGATATCATTCCTAAAGCTAATTCTTGGTCCTCTCGAAACCCGTGGGTTACAATATATAAGTTCATATAGCTAAATCTCTAAGGCCAATACTTTGCCTCCCATTATTCAATAACATCTATGTGTTCTTTCTTTTGAACCGCATGTGTTACTACTGCAACAACGATAAATAGCAAGAGTGGGCAAAGGATGAAGCTTGCTTGATTATTAGTCTAGAATTTGTTTCAAGCATTGAACCATTATTTAAACATGGAGTATGTGACTATAGGTTTGTACCATTATGGGGTCTGATTGCCTAATATTCATACAAGAACATGATAAGTTCATGTCAGAGTGCACACCAGAAGGCAATGCAAAGATAATGGCTCTATTTGAACTTTGTGTATGAAATTGAATAGATTTATGGGGGCGTTCTGCATATCAAATTGCATGTAGGTTAATGTATGTAACATATATGATTATCTTTGAGTAATAACTCACATAAAATTATTATATACAAGAAAATGTGATATGTATATGTAATTTATGTAATATTACTTGCATATAAGATAGTTATGTTTGAATGATCTTGAACCTTTGAATAGGACTTAATGTATACAATATGAATTATGAAGTTGTATATATATGATTTGATTAAAAGATCATATTGATATTACATGTTAAAGGGCAATGATTTTATCTACTTTTACATACAACAAAACATAGGGAAATGGAAAAAAAATCTAAGGTAGTAAGCATACCATATATATATAATATTGATGCACACGATGCGGGAGCGAGGAGGATTTTTTAGGGCATAAAACAAGGGTTCGAACCAAACTGCACAAGCAAAGATCCACTGCTCAAAGGACCTAGATGGTAGCATAGTGGCTCCAGCGGAGCCCACACTTACAAATCTCATAAAATCCCTTTCAATGTACAAACAAATAGACACTTTTGTGGGTAAAGGAGCTTCACAACTTGGCCAAAATTGATAGCATAGGGAGGATATAGAAGGTGAAGCACCCATCACAGGAAACACTCCATGAAAGGTTTATAAAGAGCATGCAGATGGAAAGATATACAAGAAAAGGAAACAAAAGTGCATCAAAATCAATTAATCTACCATATAGGTTAAAATCAACCCTAATATTTATAAAGACAAAGTCATTCTTTATATTGAATAAGCACTAGTGGGATGATTTCATGCCATAAAATACAAGGAGGAGGATCTACACAAATGGTTTCAAAACACATGGATGACCTTTCTAGGGTACGTGCCCACCATCCACAAAGATGTTAGGGGATACATCACTTTCCTTTTCAACATAGTTGAGGATAGAATTAAGATCTCCATCGAAGGGCCATGGTTCTGGGGGAAGGTTTCCCTTCTCACTTATGGTGGCATGCAAGGTTTGACCTATAGTGAGAGCAAATTAAATCATTATCCCTATGGGTTAAGATGTCAGGGTTACTGATTGAGCTTTGAGAACCATCGATTTTGAAGAAAATAGGCAACAATCTCGAGAGATACATAATCACGGATCCATACATGATCAATTAAAGGAACTATGATGTGGCAATCATCTGTGTAGAGATGGATATCTCTACTAGACTCCCAAAAAAATATAGCTTAAGTTAGGAGAGATACTGTATAACCAAATTTTGGATTATAAAAATGTCCCTTTTAGGTGTACTCTTTGTATATTACACAAACATTTAAAGATTTCATGCCCACAAAATATACATGGATCCAAAATTAATTGACATAGAAAGAGATACAGATGACGGAGGGATTCAACTCAATCATAAGACACTGAAGAGCCAATAAGAATAGGGATGAAGGAAAAAACAAACAAACATCTCGATGCTAAAGTCATAAAAAAGATAGATGAGGTTTGTTTCATACATAAGGGGAGTGGAATGTTGTCTATGCATGACACCATGGTAGATGGAGGTAATCATGATCATACAGTTGGAAAACTTAGGGGAGAATGCTTGAAAACTGGTATGATCCCAATGGATGAAACCAACTACGAACCTGAACCTACTAAGAGGACAGAGGTTTTTACTACATTAGGATAGGAAGAACATGTAACATATCAACACAATTTGGTCAATGGTGACCGAACAAATGTAAAAAAACCTCAAGATTTGGAGGGACATAGTAAAGACATGGAAATGGAGTCTGACATTGTACCATGGAAGGGAGTTTAAAGGATACATCATGTTAGAAGAAAGGTATTACTAAAATGTTGCTTTTTTTACCATTTCATTTTTCCAATCATATTGAGATCTCAAAAGATATGGGGTATCATCCAACGATTAATTCATATGAAGTTGTTTCATGATTAAGCGTATTGGGTAAATAGGATTTGGAAGGTTTGACCACATATACATTACAAATATTAGATATTTCACCAAAGATGCCAGTGATATTATAACAACATCATAATTTTGTAACTCCTATTAGGATAGGAACATCTGGGGCAACCTGTAGGTGGGATCTTGAAGGGAACAATACACAGGCATCTTCAAAATAATGGCCTAACCTTTTTCACTCAGAGGGGGACCAAGAGGTAAAGAGGAATCCCAAATTGTAATGCACTAGTGAGTTAAATCTTTCCTCTGTCTATGGGAAAGAGATATCAGACACGTTCTCACACTAAAGAAATGTCTCACAGAACCAAAAAATTTCCTTTGATTGAAGGTCTAGAAGTTGCCAAGGTATACACACCTTAGGGATCTAGAGGATGGTGCATAATTTTAACAAATGCTCAGATGAATGTAGAGAAGGAAATACTATCAGGTAAACAATTCACTATTCCATGGGCCCTTATTAGAGCATCCCCTAAGCAAGTTAATAAATGATACTGATATCCCACAATATAAGAGGTATAAGGAAATCCTTGAAACAATGTTCCCTAAAAAGGCTCATATATAATCACAAACCAAGTGTGATGTTAATACAGGAAACTATGTGTGATGATAAAGATGCACTGAGATATCCAAAAAAAGTTTACCAGATTAGTCTTTTATGACAAGTAGTTCATTAGGACATTCAAGGGGATTGGCATTGGGGTGGAATAATACACTAGATTTGGGCTCCTTTGTGTTTACTCCAAATTACATTCATTTAAATTTCCTCTCAAAGGAATTAGATATGGAATTGGATGTATTGAACATCTATGTTCTTTTGTAGAACATGAAGGAATGTTGGGATGATTTAGCTAACATTGTCATATTTTAATTACCTCATCATCCTTGGGGGAGACCTAAACTTCACTACATATTAATCTAAAGTTTGGGGGGTTACGGCTCAGACAGACATATTGGTGGACTTTTTTTGAATTATTTGGAACAACATGAATTGGTGGATGCCACTCCTCTTGTTGAAACCACATGGTCTAACCATCACCATGGGGTGGATGGGATTATGAAGAGTTAAAATAAGCTCTCATATTACACATGTGCTCTTTCAAAGTGACCACCATCAAGTAGTTTTACTTCAGATAATAATCCTATTTAACTAGAACTAGACATGGGCATGAGGTTGCCACGTGCCCCATTTAAATTTAACCTCCATTGGTTGTCCTATGAAGACTTCACAGAACTCATCAAGAGGACTTGGCAACCTTTTTCAGGGATATAATGAGAACACAATATGGTCAGTCTATAAAAAAATCTTAGATTAACTAAGTCTGCAACCGTGTTGTGGGCAAAAGGAAAATTTTTGGATAGTGATAGAAATATCACATATATTGAAACAAAAATAAAGCACTACCTAGGAACTTATCATTTAGATGGTTTCAAAGAGGAAACTAAAAAAACTCTTGATGATCTGGAAATAGAAAAGGCTAGACTCTTGGCTTGGAAAGAAGCAAAATGGTGGATGAAGAGCAGGATAAACTGGCTTGAGGAGGGGGATGAAAACATAAAATTATTTCATCAATAGGCTATGGGCTGTAGAGCTCAAAATACCATCTGGTCTATCAGGGATAGCTCTGGTGTGGTTTATAAATATTTCCTTTCTATCTCCAAAGTTGCGGTCACCCACTCCAAACACATTTATATGGAACCCCTTAGATAAAACATCAGGGATGTTATGGTGGTTGCATATTTTTTTTATGGATGGGTGGATGAACAACAAAATTAGGCTCTCCTCTATCCTATTACCATGGAGGAACTAAAGAAAACACTATACACTTTTCAGTGTGGGAAGGCTCTGAGATCAGATGGGTAGAATATTGAATTCTTCATAGGCTTTTGGGATCACATTGCAAATGACCTCCTTCAAGCTATTGAGTAATCTCACATTTTGGGTAAAATACATGTTCCCTTTTCCTCCACTTTCATTGAAAATATCCCAAAAGATGATAATCTTGCCAACACCAAACATTTTAGACCCATATCTTTGTGCAACTATATGTATAAGATTATATTCAAGATCATTGCTGCTCGTATAAAATTTATTCTATCTTAACACATCTCTATGTAACAATTTGGGTTCTTGGATAACAAAGTCATTCATGACACCATTGGTACAACATAGGAGGCTATGCACATGATCAAAACAAAACTTGATCTGCTTTTCTTCTCAAGATAGATCTCTCAAAGGATTTTGACAGAGTTAATTAGTTATACCTTAGACTTATCCTCACTTAGGTGGGTTTTGCACCTACTTTCATTAATTGGATTGAGGATTATTACCAATTAGTGACATATACAGTGCTGATCAATGGTTCTGCTAGAAAAATGTTCACCCCTCTTGGGGTATTTGACAAGGCTACCCCTTATCTCCCCTTCTCTTCCTTGTCATTGCTGGGGCCCTCAATTAGCATATCAAACATGATAATTTTGTTGCAAATCTAATGGGTGTAAAAATTTCTACCAACACTATGTTTACACATATCCTTTTTGTGGATGACATACTCATTTTTGGGAATGTCACTATCTAGGAAGCAAAATGCTTGGACAGAATCTTGAAGCTATTCTCTTTAGCAATGGGTATGGTCCTCAACCTCCAAAAATCATCTGTATACTTATTCAACATTCCCCATGTGGTCAAGATACTAATCTAAAAACTCATACCTTTCACCAAACCTAAATTAGATACCATAAAATACCTGAGGTTTTATTTGAAAACAATGACTATCGTGTTGGTGACTAATTGTGGCTCATAGAAAAATTGAAAAAGCGTGTTACTCTATGGTGCAACAAGTGGATTTCCATGGTAGGGAGATTAGTTCTTATCAAGAGTGTGTTTAAGGCTATTCCAATTTACTAGTTATCCCTAACATACCTTTCAAAGATGATTCTCCACAATATAAAAAGGATTTGCATGCATTTTCTATGGGTTGGAAATAAGGAAAAGAAAAGTATTCCTTTGATCTAATGGTCCTTGATTGCCCAGCCAAAATTTGAGGGTGGTTAGGGTCTAAAGGACTTTCCTACTTTCTCCAAAGTGCTAACAGCTAAAGGGGCTTAGAATATTATAAGTAAAAAAGGATTGTGGTAGCAAATACTACTACAAAAATACATAAAGAATCTTTCCATGCAGGATTGGATTCAGATGCAGCCTAAGAAACACACAGGGGGATCCCTTTTCTTGAAGGCCATTATACATAGCTTCAGCGTTATTGAATCTTCCTTGACATGGGATCCTAGGGATGGCTCAAAGGTAAAAATTGGATGAGATGAAGTTATTAATATTCCTAGTGAGTACAAGTTTCTATAAGAAATGAAGGTATCCCTTCATATAAAAAAATGTTCATTCTCTTGCTGATGCCTATGACAGAACCTTGATTAGCTGATGGTCTTTGGGATGGAAGACTGTTGAGAGTCTTGGTCTTGATGGTCTATAAGCTATAATTTGGGATAGATATAGACTATGCTTAATATCTAATTCCATTTCCCTCTCTAATAAGCAAGACTCCTTAGTTTGATCTTATAATAATGATGGTGGATATTATCAGGTAAAATTGGGATATAAAGCTCTGTGGTAGTGATAGGAAATTGTTGAGGATCCATGGTGGTGGAAGGGAATTTAGAGGCTCCGTGCTCCACTCAAAACAAAACTATTTTTTTGGCTTGCTCTCCATAATAGAATCCTAACTTGGTATAATTTGATGCAGAGGGGTTGGTATGGGCCAAATATATGCTCTTTGTGCAAAGAGGATCTTGAATTGATCACACATCTATTTCTCCAATGCAACTTTTCTATGATGGTTTGGGATTATACCACTCCCCAACGAACATGGATTTCTTATAGAGGCAAAACTTTGATTGAAGCATGGAATGTTTAGATTGGGAACAAAGGCATCTCAGGAGAATATCTCAGGCTTCCACTTCAAATCTGTTGGAGCATATGGATCACAAGGAATGATGTTATTTTCTCAAACAAAAAGCCTAACATTTACATAATAATTTACATATTTAAATAGTTTCTATTACTCCCCATATACAAGCCACTTAAGACCCAACACAAGGTTTTGGGATTTACTGTGGATCAATTACAACCATATTATTTTTGTGATGGAGCCTCGATGGGAAACCTAGGGTGTAGTGGGGCTGGTGGGATAATATACTTCAGGGATCATGTGATCTCCTACAGGCATGGCACTAGACAAAATACCAATAAATTTGTGGAGATTCAAGCTATCATCTCTACACTCTTCATTACTCATGAATGGAGGATTACTTCCATGGTTGTTCATTGAAACTCAAATATGGTGGTTGAGTGGATGAATGGGACTACACAATGCAAGCATATTATGCTCAAACACATGTTACAAAGAGTAAAGTATCTTGATGGACTTTTCTAATCCTTCACTATCACACATGTCTATAGAGAGCACAATACAATGATGGATAAATTGGTGAAGGATGCTTGCCACTACATTGAAGGTAAGATTTATTTAATGATTAAGGAAGGAAATGCACCACACTCCATTAGGGTGATTTTCATCATATAAAAAAATAAAATGGGGATAACGATAGGTTTTTTTCTTGACACATATGCCACTATGCATAAGTTTATGTCATTTGGGTATTTGACAGTCAAACATAGATTGGTTGAGGCTATATGCCTCCCATATTTTGTATAGATGTGGATTTTACATGCCAAGTATGGTGTGACTAGGTTTAGGGCCCAATAAGCCTTTTATACTTTTAGTGCTCTTCCTACCGAAAAGGCTCTTCTGGTTGTATCTATTTCAAAATATTGAATAAAAGATATAGATGTTTTCTTTTTGAAATATATATATATATATATATATAATGTTGTTTAAATAGCATATTGTCTATAAATATCCCTAAGAGTGATTTATATATATCGTACATTGTATATACATAATCAAAATATCAAGATAACTTTGATTAATCATCAAAAATGAAGATCTTTATATGTACACTGTTATAAGGAAACTATGTGACACATATTATAACTAGTTGGTGGTTTGATATGGATAGTCTAATACTATAATATTATGTTCATTAATATTCTAGGAATATTAATATATTATAGTAGATCAACAATGTAATTTGTGAATAATAAGGTTATAATGATTAAGTCCTTGATTAAATTTGTAAATGATTGTTGATCTTTTTTATACCATATTTATATATCATTTGAGTGCATATATATGATAAATATTATTATGTACAAGTACTCGTATAAAGAAAACATATCTATATATGGACTTAAGTATTCATACGAAAATATGATATATATATAGGTGTATTGGATCATATGCCTATACCTATAGTTAAATATATGGTTAAAATAAATCATAAGGATTTCTAGGGATAGGAAACTCTAACCATATGAATACAGTCTCCTAGAAATGTAATAAGTTGTTTAAATGAGAGATTATGTTCATGCGAGGTATAACTAGGTTTATGAGTTATCTGATTCTCTAAAAATATTTTGATTGACTGTTTGGAAGTGAGTGGTGTGTACATAATGGTGGTATGTTATATTATTATTTGAACTATATATTTGAATTTACTTAAAGAAATTGGATTATGCAGTCTAAACATAGATTATACCCGGTTGATATAAACAATACTTGTTTGATTATTATTTACGTGATAAATAATATGGTGGAGATTCATTCATACATTTGACGAACTAAATATATGCATTCTGATTATTCTTGTGTTTAGCATGTTTTATGCCTGCTAGTAAGAAGTAATCTATATGAATCTATAGGTTATATATGAATCTATATATATATATGTATGTATGTATGTATGTATGTATAGTCTAGACCATTGGCTAGCCCAACTTAAGGTATATTTTAGTTTGTATCTTATTAATGAGAATAAAAAAAAAATTGTACAGTTAAAATTAATCAATCATGTTTTAACTTGGTTTTGAAAGTTATGTTCATACATGTAACATCCCCACTAGGATCTACTTAGAATAACATTTTTTTTAATCAGTGTATTCTATCATTAGAATTCATCATGAGAATCTAATTAGTGATCCAAATAAACACACTAAGTATCTTAACTATAAAATAAGTAGGTAACAACTATCTGTTACTGATCACTAGCAGCATATGAACACAACAAAACTGAATATATAAAGTAATTATAGATTTCCAACCATGACTATTACAATATGCAACCACTATTGTCATGGTACAATAAGTAAATAATTACATCACATCATGTATAATGTTTTAATAATAATAAATATAATACAAAGTATAAGACACAAGGCTCCACAGAGCATGAATTCTCTAAACTCTAGTATCTATGGCAAGCTTAAGTGTTGTATCCAAATAAGTACTATTATAAGGAGGGAGAGTATCATCTAAACATTTTTTCATACCAACCATGGACCATCGATCCCCCGCACACTCCCCCATTAGGGAATGGCCCTCCCTTAATAGATGAGTAGATAGTGACAATGCAAGAATCCAAAGAGACAAGATAGTATCTGTGTGTTGTATGATTTCTAAGAACATGCAGTGTACCATAAAAAAACCATTTTAACATGATATCATAGAAACATGTAATTCATATACATGAAATGATAATATTTAACTAAAATTACCTTGGTCAAAGTTTTCAATAGTTATTGATATCTAGGATCAATCAATTTCATACACAACACTTGATCAGATTACCTTCATCTGACATTGGTGATACTAATAAGCTAGTGAAGTTTGCCTCACTACTTAGTACTGACAATGAAAAATTTGGTTAGCATATATATATATATATATAGATTCATATATAACATTATATGAATCTATATGTTATATATATACATAATAGATTCATATAATGTTATATATATATATATATGCTAACCAAATTTTTCATTGTCAATACTAAGTAGTGAGGCAAACTTCACTAGCTTATTAGTATCACCAATGTCAAATGAAGGTAATCTGATCAAGTGTTATGTATGAATTTGATTGATCCTAGATATCAATAACTATTGAAAACTTTGACCAAGGTAATGTTAGTTAAATATTATCATTTTATGTATATGATTTACATGTTTCTGTGATATCATGTTAAAATGGTTTTTTTATGGTACACTGCATGTTCTTAGAAATCATACAACACACAGATACTATCTTGTCTCTTTGGATTCTTGCATTGTCACTATCTACTCATCTATTAAGGGAGGGCCATTACCTGATGGGGGAGTGTGCGGGGGATCGATGGTCCATGGTTGGTATGGAAAAATATTTAGATGATGCTCTCCCTCTTTATAATAGTACTTATTTAGATACAACACTTAAGCTTGCCATAGATACTAGAGTTTAGAGAATTCATGCTCTGTGGAGCCTTGTGTCTTATACTTTGTATTATATTTATTATTATTGAAACATTATACATGATGTGATGTAATTATTTACTTATTTTACCATGACAATAGTGGTTGCATATTGTAATAGTCATGGTTAGAAATCTATAATTACTTTATATATTCAGTTGTGTCGTGTTCATATGCTGCTAGTGATCAGTAACAGATAATTGTTACCTACTTATTTTATAGTTAAGATACTTAGTGTGTTTAGTTGGATCACTAATTAGATTCTCATGATGAATTCTAATGATAGAATACACTGATTAAAAAAATGTTATTCTAAGTAGATCCTAGTGGGGATGTTACATGTATGAACATAACTTTCAAAACCAAGTTAAAACATGATTGATTAATTTTAACTGTACATTTTTTTTTTTGATTCTCATTAATCAGATACAAACTAAAATATACCTTAAGTTGGGCTAGCCAATGGTCTAGACTCTCTACATTCACCTCTCATTCATATGGCTAAATCTCGATCTTTACTTTAGATTTGGTAGTGTAGCTTGGTTGGTATGGGGATTTAATCCTTCCACCTTATTATATTCATAATATTTCATCTACTCACTTGATTTTAGAGATTCTATAGAAATTCCTAGATTCACTATGAGAATACCCATAATGGACTCCAACTTATCAATCTTGCCATTGATAGAGAGATTTTAACAAAATCCTCTTCCAACTTGGAAAATCATTCTTTGTTGGACATAGGTACATTTTCATCGAGATGGACCATGCCTCTGATTTCTTTATTCCACTTTCGTGTGGAAATCTCTTATTGCCAGGGAACTAGGATTCCTTCACTATCGTCACTTGTTGCTCTAATAATAGACATAAAATGCAAATTAGTCACATAAAAACCATACATAATGGAACTAAACTAGCTCTGATACCAATTTGATCCATAATCTACATGAATATTTCATACCAAGAATCACCAACATGGACCCTTTACACTCATAACACATACATGATTAATTTTTAATATAATGCATTAATTTTCTTACTAAATAGAGATAAAAGGTGTTTTAAATGAAATAGACTATAAAAAATATGCAAGTAGAAAGAACACAACTAAACAGAGACATGATAGTTTAGCCTAGAGAAACTCAATGTGAGAAATTTTCAATAGAGTAAGGTGCTTACTCCTCTCCTTTCTATTACATAATTCTCAACTGATAGTTTATCTCCATCAAGTGACTTTCATGGATAGAGCTAAAACTTAGAACCACCCAAAGCCTGCACAATGCCTTATTTTCTTACAATACTTCTCAAAAATTGATAACACCACCTAACAATCAAAATCAGGTAGGATTACAATGAAACTTTGACTCATGGACTCAACACTTGCAATTGCACTATTGAACCCAACTTCCATTAAATGTATTTACCTATATTAGGGTCATGTATTTATATAAATACTTGGTAACAAGTGGTACACAAAACACTTAAAATAAGAACTAAACTGACTTTATGTCCAAAATTGAGCCACATTTGCAACCATTACTAATTAGACTCAAGGTGAGTGATTTTATGATAAGTCCTGGTGGGTTTCTTTGAATAGTCATGATGCCATCATGGTTTTTTTTGAAAAGTTTCAACATGATGTTTGCATCAATATAGATGACTACTCCCAAAGTGTTTGGATCACTCCAAGCCTTCTTTTGACTCTATAAGCCCCTTATGCACATTTTTAGTTGACACTTTTACATGAATTTTATTTAATAAGTATCTTAAAAGTATTTGTTATATATATACGAGAATAATGAAATTAATTAGCTAACATAGCTAACATACTAGATCCAAAATTCATATCAAATCATGGAAAATACGTAATGAAAAAGGGTATTATTATCATTGGTTTGTGGAATCCTCATCATGACATAATATTTTAGTCTATGGGTTTAAACCACTAATCACAATAAATTATACATAGAAATAATATCCTCTCAAGAAACATATCCTAAATTAAAGAAATAACATTAACAAAACAAATCCATAATTCACTGTGATAATAAATTAAACCATGACACAAGAGTGATAAATATAGTTGTTCTAAAAATAATTCCTCAAAATTAAAATGTGGTATATCTTTGTGCATCAATATAGAAGACTACTCCCAAAGTGTTTGGATCACTCCAAGCCTTCTTTTGACTCTATAAGCCCCCTATGCACATTTTTAGTTGACACTTTTACGTGAATTTTCTTTAATAAGTATCTTACAAGCATTTGTTATATAGATGAGAATAATTAAATTAATTAACTTACATAAATAACATACTAGATCCAAAATTCATATCAAAGCATGGGAAAGACGTAATAGAAAAGGGTATTGTTAGCATTGGTCCCTGGAATCCTCATCATAATGTATTATTGCATTATATGAGTTTAAACCACTAATCACAATAAATTATACAAAGAAACAATATCCTCTCAAGAAATATATCCTGAATTTAACATTAGTAGAACAAATCCATAATTCATTGCGATAATAAATTAAACCATGACACAAGAATGATAAATATAGTTGCTCTAATGACAATTCCTCTAAATTAAATTGTGGTATATCTTTGTGCATCACTACAAAGGACTACTCCCAAAGTATTTGGATTTCTCCAGGCCTATTTTGACTTTATAAGCCCCTTATCACATTTTTATTTGACACTTTTATGTGAATTTACTTCAAGAAGTATCTTACAAGTATTTTTTTATATATATGAGAATAATGAAATTAATTAGCTAACACACTAGATCCAAAATTCATATTAAATCATGGAAAAGATGCAATGGAAAATGGTATTGTTATCATTGGTTTTTGGAATCCTCATCATGACGTACTATTGCAGTTTGTGGGTTTAAACCATTGATCACAATAAATTATACATAGAAACAATGTCCTCTCAATAAACATATCCTAAATTGAAGAAATAACATTAGCATAACAAACCCATAATTCATTGTGATAATAAATTAAACCATGACACAAGAATGATAAATATAGTTGCTCTAAAGATAATTCCTCAAAATTAAAATGCAGTATATCTTCATATATTTTAAAGTAAACTATAAAGGCTAGGGAAGATTAATCAATCTTCATCTGATCTTTCCATTGCTTATATAGCTTCCATGACTCTATATCTCTATGAGCTTTCATTTCCTCTTCCTTTCTTCTTAGAAAGTGCTACACCTTACATTTTAATTTTATACCTACAAGATGTTTTACAAAATTACAAATATCATAGAGATTCTTTCACATGTAAATATTACAACATGCTTACGAGGCACATGTCACAATAACCCACTAACTCTTTCCTAGACTTAAATGGTTGTGTCATCTTTAAACAAAATATGATGTTGTAACTAAAAGTGTCATGTGTACACTTGATTATTGGGTGTTTTTATCTTTTTTCACCTTTTTCTTCTTCTGTGTTGTTTTAATTGTTTTGTCAAAATTTCACAAGTATCATTTGGCAGTTTTTACTTCTTGCCCACTAGTTAGCCTCCGTTGTATTTTTTGACTAATTAACATACTAATTCACTGCCTTTAATGGGTTTTCAATAAATTATATTAACCAAGAGCCCACACTTTATGGGTTTTCTACCTTCCTAGCCTTACACACAAAGACTCTATTATTCAAAAAAAAATAGTTTGCCAAAAAAAAAATGCAAACTTGTTTTACCTTACTTCCACAAAGAAGGTGGCGGTGGCATTATTTTACTTGTCTAGCTAGAATTGTTTACCATAATTCATGTTTTATACAAAATAAGGAATAAAATAGTTAAAATTAAATAGATCTAAGTATACATGAATGAAAGTATAAAATTTAGGTCTTTCTAACAAGCTATAAAGATAAACAAGTCCAAGTGTCATAATGAAACTAATATAAGTAACGTAAATGATAAAGGGATACATAATGATCACACATATTTGTTGTTCTATAAAATTGAGACTATACACTAACTATGTTGATAGTATGAAATCTACCCATAAAAGCCTATAAATTTTGCACTAATTTTAGACATAAGCGTGCATTGTTCAGGGGCATATTTTATAGATATGGTTGTGATGGTCTCATTGCGACTTTTTATGTCTCATTACAGTCATGTCTATCGTGCAAGGGTTTCATAGATTTGTTTTTTTATCACCTTTACATTATTGTGTTCCTATTACACTTGTGCCTTATCTTCACATATTTAATGGAAAAAATGCATATAATAGAATAATCTCCTCCTTGACCTAGCTTGACAATCCAAAAATAAACAAAAATAATAGATTCAGATAACTTTGCAAACTATGTATCTTGCACACAAAAAATCATGACTTCATGTAGTTTTGTGAGTGTGTGGATGAAATAGATAGGGTGAAGGTTTTGAATTTCCTCTTCTCTAGATGTGATAATACAACTATTGCAATATAATACCCTCTTTTGTCACACTTTGACATAATTGGACATTACGTACACATTTGACTCTTTTTCACACTTTGCCTCTATTTGTCTTCCCACTTGTTTTCTTGGCTAACCCTTTTCTCCAAATACACATATTTAGGATCATGTTGGTCTATACAAGAGCTTTATAGAATCCTACACTGACCTTTTTTAACTCTCAAATCACTATTTTTTTAGCCTCATGATAGTACTAATAGTAGCTAGACAATTACAATTTACCATAGGTGTTTGTCTATACTGGTAGCATCTATGAACACCCAACAACTATTTTCAAAATTATGAAGTATACTTTTGGTCAACACAAACATATTCCATGGGTTGGTTATAGCAAATAAAAATGAATAATAGCTATAAATATAAATCAGTCATAAGGTTATACTCACTTGGTCACAACTTGGATAACTTAGCGATTACTTGACCACTACTTGAGAAATTCACTAGCACCTTTTTAAGACATTATCACAAAGACATATAAATATGAATACCTCTCAAAGGAGCAACCCTAGATCCAAGTTTGAATACACATGAAAGTAAAACTTTAATGCTTCCAAGTGTCAAAAGCCAAACATTACATTACATTTTAGGTTGATCACAATATTGCACATGTTATATCCCAATTCTCTCTCTAAACTAATTTACTTAATTATCCATGGATTAATAAGGTTGATTTAATTGATTGTTACTTTTTTACTAAATCATAAGTCCTATGTTATTATGGGACAGATTTATGTTACTTAGATTTTATGAGTTCATTATTTTGAGATGATAAATTATGGATTATGTACATAATGATTATGTTACATCTATTATTATAACATTGTTTTATATGTATCATGATATACTTGAATAACTACCATTGTTGTGAGATGGATGTAGGAGAATGTTTTCTTTAGAAACATGATGAAGAGAGAACATCATTAGAGAGGGTGGCATATATGGAGATAGTGAAGGATGATAGAGGAATTGCTAAGACCCTACACACACCACAATAGATTTAAAATGTTATATGCATCATGTGTTTAGATTATTAGATATTATAGTTTACATGTTTTAAATGTTAGTACATAGTTATGGAATAAATCTTGTATGTGATTGTATTTTGTATGTATATTCAGTACTTGATATTGCAGTGAGATTACATGAGGTTACTTTACTTATGTTTGTCTATGATTTTCAAGAGTAAGTCAAATTATAGATATATAATTGCTATTATATGTATAGACTAGTATAATGTCTTTAAAAAAATGTCATTGAATGTTTAACTTACTAATATTGATATTTAAGAATATCAATATAAGATGAGCAATTAGATTAAAATAAGACATATATAGAGTCTATATATACACTAATAATTGATCATAACAATTATCTTGTTATCAAAATCAATTATAGATTTATCTATCTTTTGATAAAGAGATAATTACATTTGTTTTATTATATTCAAGGAGATTAAACTGTCCTAAAGATACTAACCTAGAGTTAAGTCCAATCTAAAACTAGTCTTTGATTTTCATGCATGAGACTACGTTAAAATTAGAAGTATGAATATCATTATGTTAATGATTAACGTAGACTTGTGTGGTGGATATACTCAGGGACTTATAGAGAAGTGATCATGTAAAAATGGTTAAACAAATTAAATTTTTTTAATACTCGAGAAAGTTCGAAGAAGAGAAAAATTAGGGCTTCTCATTAAGTTTAATGGAGAATATAATTGTGAATTAGTGGAGTTTAGAAGAAAATAGGGATATTATGCATGGACTGCGAAATAACATGAACAGTAGCATGCAAAGTGGGAATAGAAGGATGTCGATGAGGAAGAAGAATAAGGAACTGTGGGAAGAAAAGAAGATAGCTAGGAAAAGAAAGAGGAAAAGCACATAGCAATGAAGCAAAAGGATTTCAAGTTTTTGGACTTTCAAACATGAGCATTTAAAAGGTTGGTTTTATTTTCACATTCAAATGAAAAAGAAAATTGTGTATGTGATTTATCATACTTAGGGTCTGGGAAATGGATTATAGATTATAATGAATATAGGCTTAGCCCTGTGGATCGCTTGACCATCCACAAAGCTAACCCATTATCCCCAAATCCTAAGAGTTTTGTTTGAGAATGGAAATAATGTTAAAACCATAGGGTGAATTGAAGCTTTAAAGATAAATGGCATATTTCCCTAGTTCAATAAAATAAAAACTTAAATAAATAGTTACATTTAAACAAAGATAGAGTTTTGTTAAAACATATCTGCATACTCAGTTATAATATGAGAGTAGTGAGTTATCCCTATTTTAGGAAGATGTTGATTAAATCATTAAAATCATAGATGGGTTTCAATATGGGAATTATATATACTATTATTTATCACAAAGAAATTGTAGTGACAGTCAAAAAATAGATAAAACAATGTTTTGTTGCGTGGGTAAAGTTTTGGAAATAAAATATTGTTATTCATGTGTGTATAGGGGATATACTCCTTATCATGATTATGAAAATTTTGAATGGGTTTTAAATGGGGTTTTATTTTGTATACCATGTGTACCATATGTGACATATGAATCTAAGTATCTTATGAGGCATATAAACCTATATTGACTGTAGCATTTTGTTTATAGTGTAGATTATAAAAAAATATAAAAAGTATCTAAAAGATATCTAGAGGTGTCTAGATCATCATGGAATGGTTGAAGGAACCTTTGAAATTCCTTAGAAACATGTTTTAGATGAGTCTATAGCTCGATTATCAAAATATGTATCTCAATTGTCAAAATCTATAGCTCGACTGTGAAAGTCCATAGCTATCTGTCGAGGTTTGTAGAATGCCTGGCAAAGTCTGGAGCTTTTCTAGAATGATAGGTTTATGACTAAGGCCCTTCCTTGTCTTCATGGGATCATATCAAGACTCTTATTTATATGCTATAATACCTGTACATATAAAAAATGGAGGACTAAACATATAAATAATTATAAAATTATGTAAAGAATGTTAATATAGACTCACACATGCTTAAATAGACAAAATCATTCATCTTCTACCTTATATTAGGATGTGAAATCACTATTCATAGTCACTATTAATGAATCACTATTTGTAGGCACTATTCATGGTCACTATTCATGATGATGTGGCCTAATGGTGATGTGGATGGTTAGTGATGTGGATATGTGATGACTTGATATGACCCATAGTGGGTGGTATGGCCCATAAAGCATCTTTGAAGGTTAAAAAAGGAGGAGAGAGAAATGGGGTGAATTTCTCCATTAAGTCACATGAGTTCACTTGTGGAAATCATGTGAGGACATAATGATAGTGGATGATATGTTTCTACTTAGACATGCATTTTTGGGGTGTAGTTATCTATGGATTCCTAGTTGGTGAGGTTAAAAGTGGGAATATTTTCACCCACACATGTGTGCACATAGAAAAGTGGGAGATAAGGATCAATATTATAGATTGAGGTCACATGGAGTGGTTAAGTGGGTATGATGAGATGTCATTCAAAGGCTTGATGTTGCACATGGGATGACATGATTCCCTATTCATGAATAGTGCTTCCACATGGAATATGGCATAATTTTATTATTTATCTCTATATTGGAAATGTTATTTATTAGCATGAATTCAACTTTGTAAATTCATCCTTTTAGAGTATCCATACAAGCCTTGAGATTGCATGCTTGGAGGTTGGATCCTGTAGGCTAGATTATGCTTGGTTGACAACTTGAATGCTTTAGGTGGAAGCATTGAGTGTTGTATTTTTAAGCACTGAAGGAGTTGCTATGGAGGCATTGTTGTAGAAGAGAGTGATGTTGAGTTTATTAATGAAGTTTGGAAGCTGCCATTTTGCCCATGGTTTTTCCTTTCACATTGCAAGGTTTCTATGTAATCTCTGTGTAATGTGTCCTCTTGCTTGTATTTAATTGTGTAGCTTATTTTTCACATTTAATTACTTGCAATAAAGGATATAGTTTAGTGATCTAACTTGTAGTATCAAGAATTTATTCCCAACACCTTAGACTAGTTATAAGCCCTAAGACTACATGCAATGCTCAACCTAAATGGTATATTAATGGTTGTGAAGGATGATATATTATGGTTATAATGAGTCATAGCATAGACTCATCAAACTGTGTGTTTTGATATAAACCAATCTTAAATTATGAATCGACTTATAACCTATGAACATAGGGAGTCAAACACATTATGGTTGGAAATAGAAATAGTGAATGTTATATTTTAAGTGGAAAACATATTCACTGTGTTAAGAAAATTATTGACTATTTCTCCACAATATTTGATAAATCGATTATTGAATAAATGAATTAAAATTGGGAATTAACAAAAATATGAAATTAGGAATAAAATAGAACATTGTTAGATTCATTAATTCTTATGTTAAATTATGAGAATAAGGGTACTAGAATTATGAAAGCCCTATTTGTTTCCAAGCCTTTTCTTGGAAGTTTATATCTTTTAAGCTTTAAAAAAAAATCAAAAAGTTCTCTTAGTAGATCATAATGTTAATTATGGATCAAATTATGTGTGTGTGTGTGAGAGAGAGAGAGAGAGATCACATATATATACGAAATACACATATAAGAGAACATAGGTTCTCATATATGCATATAGTATATATTTATAGAATAGGTAACATGCTTATAGTTATAGCAGTGTTTAACAAAGTTAAGACATGAAATCCCAAAGGATAAGGGACTATAATTATATGAACATAACCTAAGTTCTAAAATAGATGAATAAGTGAATGCTTATAAATATTTATGAAAATTTTGAATATTGGTTATTTTGAGTGGTATGAACTTTATGTTATTAAAATGTTAAGTTTGTGCTTAACATTTACTAATGGAGAATAAACTCTTGAAATGGCTTATATTATACCCATATGGTAGAAAATCTTGTTTGTCAAAGATATTATTTATGAGATAAATAATATAAATGAGGTTCATTCATATGTTTGATGGACTAAATGTATGTATAAACTTGTTGCATAAATAACTACCATACATACATTTAGTCCATCTCTTTCCCCAAGATGTAGTGTTTCCATTATTTTCAAGCTTACACAATGACATAGAGCTCCTTATCATACGTCAGATATATCTTGACTGTATCAGTGAAAGTTTCACTGTGATATGCAATAGGATGGCCATATTATATGATGACAACTCCCATGGCATATTTAGATGCATCTATCATCAACTCAAAAGGTTGATGCAAATTTGGTAAGGCAAGAACAGGGGCTGAGTAAAGTCCATTCTTCAAATTCTCAAGTACCCTTTATTGTATTTCACCCCACTAAAAAAAATCTTTAGTTCCTCTTTTAGTCACTTAGGTTAGTGACCAAGCAACATGTGAAAATCCAAGAATAAACCTATGATAGAAATTTGCAAGACCTAAGAAGCTACAAAGTTTTGTGAGGGTCCTTGGTGTAGGCCATTTTTGAATAACCTAAATCTTTTCTAGATCAACATGGACCCCTTCCTCATTCACAACATACCTGAGGTACTAAATTATTTTCATCTCAAATGTGCATTTGTCAATATTTGCATACAACTTATGCTCCCAAAGAGTTTGAAGCACCTTATGAACATGTTGAAGATGTTCTTCCCATGTTCTAATGTAGATGAGTATGTCATCTAGGTAGACAACCACAAATGAGCTGGTGAAGGGTCATAGGATATCATCTATCATCCTCATGAAGGTTGCAGGTGTGTTAGTTAAGCCAAAAGGCATAACCAACCTTTCAAAGAGCCCCTCCTTAGATTTGAATGTAGTCTTCTAGAAATCAATGGGATCAATGGAAATTTAGTGATAGCCAGATTTGAGATCAATTTTGGTGAACTTTTCACCATGGAGTTGATCTAGCAAGTCATCAATCCCGAGGAGGGGGTAACGATTCTTCACAGTGATTTTATTCAGGGCTTGATAGTCAATGTAAAGCCTCCATGTTCTATCTTTCTTTGGTGCCAGGATAATTGGGCTGCCACAAGGTGAAGAGCTTGGCCTGATGTGACCCTTTTGGATCAATTCTTGAATCTATCTTTTTATCTCATCATTCTCCAAAATTGATCTATGATACACAAGATTGTTAGGCAAAGGTGACCTGGGATCAAATTGATAGAATGTTTTACCTAGTAATGCAATGAAACTATCATGGGTGGATTGAATAAGTCATAATATTCTCCTATGATTTGTCCCATCTACTTTTGTGGTTGTGTTTATTGTGTAGTCAGGACTGCAACATTATCCTTCTTAGATTTCTATGGTTTGACCACCATGAAAATGAATTGCTTTGTCTTCTCTACCAATCTCTTGCATTGTTTGGCACTGATCAGGGAGACATATGTAGGAGGTGGTGCCTCTTGTACCCTATAACACCACATTCCAAGAGTGAGGGTGATTATTTGGGTTCATGATTCATATATGCCATGTCGATCATACATGAACAACTGACCAAGGAGTACATCACAAACATCTAGATTGAGCACATCACATAAGACTTCATCTTGGAAAGGTTTTATTGCATATGAAAGAAGACATTGATGGGTGACACGAAGATCTCTCCCTGGGCTCAACCATCCAATACTATATGGTAAACTTTTCACAACTTTAGTAGAGATTAAATTCTTTTGACTCCCACTATCAAGAATGAAATGCAGAGGCTTACCTTTTACCCATAATTTAGAGTGAAATAATATTTTCTTGTCATTTGGCCTTTCCTCATGGGTCTATGATGAAGCAATGATGGTGTTAAGCTTAGCATCTACAATCTCTTCTTTGTCCTCTTCGACTGTAGGTTGTGTATGAGATAGAGTAGTAGATGTCAAGTATTGTGACTCAAAAAGCAGTGACTTGATTGCTCGACAATCTTCTTTGGAGTGAGTTCTAATTTTTGGTAATCACACCATTTTCTAGCCTTCCCCTTATGGGGTTTCTTATCTTGAAACTCCTTTTTCTTCCAAATTTGGCCTCATGTTTGACCTTCCTTATCACTTTTCCATATTGAAGGATGACTCTTCGTATTATTTCTTCCATGCTTCTGCTCAATCTTCACTGTGAACTTGTATGCCTCACTAAGGGTTTCCAAATTGAAGAGTTCCATTTCCCCTCATATGTACCATTATAGTCCACCATGATATTTGAGAGTCTTATGTTTCTCACTTTCTTGGATGTCCAATCTTGTAGACAAAGAAAGAAAAATGTCTATGTAATCTTGAACAGATTGATCCTTACCTTAGTGAAGTTATTGCCACTATATGTACAGATCATCATATGCTCCAATGGGATAGTATTCTTCCTTTACCACTTCCAAAAAATCATCCCAAGTAGGTTCCACCTCAAGGCCAATGTTATATATACCTAACCTTTTTTTGTACACTTCCCACCAATTTTTCAAGGGCAATGATGCTTTCAAAAGAGTAAAAGTGATCTTTTCTTCATCGATGAATTTATTTATAGAGAAGTAGGAAGACAATTGATCCAACTAATTTTCTACTGTGTCAACATTGATTTTTCCTTCAAATGTAGGAATATAAAAATTCACCTAAACTTTGAAGGGTGTTGGGGCACTGAAAGGATGTGCCATGGATGAAAAGCTAGGAAGTGCAGATGAGGAGCCAAAATTTTCCATCAGGAGTTATTGAAAAATTTGGGAGAATTATTATAGCATGTGTGCTTGTTGTCATTGGAGGGATTCATTCACCATTTCATTGAAATTATTGGATGTCTTGATGTCATCCACTATTTGAAGTCATTTGGAGTGAATAGGTGGATAGTTTGGAAGCTCTGTTATTTTCCACCCAAGCTTCTTGTAGCCTGACCTCATCCTTGGGATCATACACTCTAAAAAAAAACCGCTATAATACCATTGATCTAAAACTTAGAAGTTTTGATTGATAGATATTTCAAGAACATAAAAAATAACACAGTAACAATGAATTCTCTTAGAAGAGATGTTTTATTACTCAAGATCGCAATACAACTATATGCTTATCTTTGGGAAGAGATGTTTGATTTCCAATTCAAGTTACATCTTCATTTATACACATTTTTAAATTAGGAGGATGTGTAAGGTCACCAATATCAAGGGATATTTAGTGGTTCAACTTCTATGATTTAAAACAATACAGAATTTGAGGAATTACTATTTTTAGAAACTTACTATTTTTAGATTGCACTACTAAAATTGAAATTTGGGGCACTTCCATTGGGTTTTTATGGGCAAAAAACCATTGATAAAATATCCATGCCATCTCACCATGTTCTCCTCATTCTTAACTTTCTAACAGTTTAAACGACGAGTCAATTGGAGCTATGATGCAAAAATTATGGATCTCAAAAGTTTTGTCATCAATTAGGGTAGAACTGTCACTCGAGTTATCACTTGAATTATTGACCGGATTAATGGAGCATTGTATCTATTATTATACTTTTATATTGAGGTAACATGTCTAAAGGAAATGTAATTGATTATTATTATACATTGATAGTAGAGACTATGTTATTGTACCATCCATGACTAGATTTTATTATGATTACCTTCCTTATGCAATTATGATTATATACATAAGTTGCTAATGATTACTAAATATTATTGTTATATGTTTACAAAAATTTAATATGCTTGTTACTATGTTGAAAATCACTAATTATATTCTCATGGTGTAATCTAATGAAAGAATAAGTGTTGAGTAAATAATAATAATAATAATAATAATAATAATAATAATAACTACATTATTCTAGTAAATCTCTATGGGGACATTACAACACACACATATGTAGGTTGGAGAACTATTTATAGTTTGAGCCCTTTTCAAAGTATTCGAATGTAAAAAATACTTAGTCACTCAATATGGAGTGGTTGGAGTTTTCCAACCAAAAGAGTTAACCCATTTATCAAAGTCATCTTATAGTCAAAAGTATGATTAGGATTTCAAAGGAAGGAGAAGAAAAACATGGATCAACTCATAGGACTGAAGGCAAACTTTGATCAAAAAATAATTATTCAAACCCTATTTGGGCATTGCCAATGAAACTATGATGCCTACAATGACAAATACTATTCTAATCCTATAAAAAATGTCCTTGTAGACTATGCAGGTCCATAACTCCTCAAAAGTGTGATTAGGGTTTCAAAGGAAGGAGAAGAAAAACATGGATCAACTCATAGGACCGAAGGCAAACATATACACATGAAGTATCTAGAAGTGTAATCACATAGTTTTGAGGAGTTATGGACCTGCATAGTCTACAAGGACATTTTTTATAGGATTAGGATAGTGTTTGTCATTGCAGGCATCATAGTTTCATTAGCAACACCCAAATAGGGTTTGAACAATTATTTTTTGATCAGAGAAAACATAGATAATTTTAACAACCGATGATGACTGTTGTGAGAAAAAGAATCCATAAATAAGATAAGTACATCTCCTCTCTTTTGATTTTTCAAGTTCGAATCTTCTAAATGCAATTTATCCATTTCTCAATTTAGATTATGGTATTGTTGAAATATTTTACACAATCTGAATTAGTCCTAGTTTTACATTTTTTAGTTTAACTTGAGCATGAAAAACTCTAAGTTTATTATACTTTAGGGTATCATACTTTCTTATGGTTTTATATTTCTCCTCATCAGGGTTTGACTTTCATATTTGATTTCTTATTTCCCGTTATCACATATGACATTTTGAAAAATTCCCCTTTATCCTAAGCATTCTTAATATTTTCATGTTATCAATGATATTATGCTTGATATTAAAAATGTTGATGAAGATGATATGGAATATAATGATGAATATTATGGTAGAATACATCCCAATTAGCTTAATGACGTATATCCTAAATAAGTATATGCACTTTCAAAATTTTGAAACAAAATTAGCAAGGTAAAGACATATATCCTATCTTGATCCTTATCCTAAAGGTTAAGAATGCAAAGCTTGCTAATGAAAATGCATTTGATTAAAAATAAGATGCAAAACTTATCCTAAAATAGGATATCAAAATATTATTCCAACTACTACTATTTATGTGTATACACCTATGGCTACAGAAGTGATGCCTACACCTAGTGTGAGGGCAACAGAAGTTACTCTTCAAATTTATATGGTTGTCCCCATGTGACATAATTTTTTGCCTTCTAGGCTTACAAATCATGTGACACCACTTATTGATAATAAATCTAACATGTCTAGCTATCAAACACTTCTACAATAATTTTTGAATCTTCAATCCAAGGTTAATATAATAGAACAGGGTTTTCACATAGTGGGTCATTCAAAAAACTCTCAAAGACTATTACACAACCCTTTGGCCCTAGAGATTACCACTTATCCCTTGATTAGAATATTTTTTTAACATAAGCTTACACCATTTGATGGTAAAGGTGATCCAAAACATCATCTTAGAGCCTTCTATGCTACATGTTTAGACTATGCATCTAATGATAAGTTACAAACAAAAAAATTTCCTGGGAGCCTAAATGACTATACCTTACGATGGTTTTATGACCTTCCTTTCCAATTGACACGTGATTCCAATGCTTTGCATGACCATTTATTATCTCACTTCTCTATCGATATTAGTGAGAAGGTCTCTTATACTCAAATTTCAAATTTCAAGCAAGGATCTAATGAGCCCATTATTGACCATGTGTTTCACTATAAGACTACGCTTCAAAAAAATGATAAATTTTATCACTGATAAAAACTTTAAGACATATTCAATTGAAGCCTACTTGCACCTATTCATGTGTCTATTATGTTGAAAGGCTTCAAATATTTTGATGGCATTACCATACAATTAAACACTGTAAAGTTAAACTCATTTCCATGAATAAGTTAAAATATGGGACCAACCTTCCCATGTCTTCTAATGATAAGTTTCAAATCAAACCACCTTTCAAAGCTAAGGCTAACTATACTAATAATGAGGTTAAAACAATGGTCAATGTAGTTTCAAAACCTACTAATAGGCATATCCTTTCATCTCCTCAAAGGAGGTAGTCTACATAATTATTATAACCTTCTCATTAGTGTTACAAAAGTTACTTGAGTGCAATCTCATATTTCTACCTCTAATGATGGAGGTTGATATGACAAAGACACAAAATAGGGGGTTTAATATCAATGCATATTGTGATTTGCCTAGATGCATAAGATGTTCAACTAATAAATGCTTTGGTGTGAGATGTGAGATATAACACTTAATTAAGGACAACATTATTGATCTCAATTATGATATTACACCTATGAATGATTTATTTTCACAACCTAATGTGAATCTTAAGACATTTTTTGATCCATTTCTAAAGCACATGGCACAAAAAACCAAGACTAATCTTGAAGCACATATGACTTATAATTTGCATGTTCCTCTGACTTCTTATACTTCTAGAATTGATGAGGCTCATCTTATATACAATCTTGTTAGTAAACTTGCAAACACACTTATACCATAACCTAAAATAACATTCGATGAGCATTAAATTATTGTTAATGATTCTACCAATGTACTTTTATTCATAGGTGTTTTCATTGACCCACATCCTATACACAATGTTATAGTGGATAACGAGTCAAATGAAAACATATGCACTATGACATTGCTTACTATTCTTGGGTATACACATAAAGACTTTATTGGTATGACAAAGATAGTAAAATGTTTTGATGGAAACTGAAAAAAACCCTTTGGGGGGCACTGTGTTATTACTTATTATAGGGCCTATAGCCATATCTACTTTATTCTTAGTTTTTTCCAACACTGGTGCATTTGACATGTTATTAAGATGTCCATGGATACATAAGATATGTGAAATTCCATCTTTGGTACATCAATGCTTGAAATATATCTATAAAAACTAGGTCATTATGATTCCATGTATGTGAATACCCCATTCATCTTGGGATATTTCTTCAACCACCTCTAGAATAACCTATCATACAACCTACATAAGTTCAAATTACAAAGTAAAATCAAAGGCAAGTGATTGACTTTATGATGTGGCCTACAACCACATAATTCATTCACAATTCCATAAACCTCACAAAACACATAAGCAACTCATAAAATCATCTCAAAATATCCTCACAAATTTTCATAAATTGTTCTCAAATGCATCATCACAATAACTAGCTTCAACAAGCTATCTTCATAGTCATACACATACTTGGCATCCCAAGCCAAGGAGGCACAAAAGGCTTCTGCCTAAGCCTACTCCCAAATTCAACTACCTAAGCCAAGAATGAATACAACCTTTATAAAAATTTAAGGAAGAAAGAAGACGACAAAATAACTACATCCCACATCCCACATGGAGGGGAATCATGACAAAGAAGGAGTAAATTGAAAGGAAGTGCTATGATATGTTCTCCACTTGGGTTCATCCTTTCTAAATACAAGCATCTTTACAAATAGGTGCCACCTTTCACATGTGAAGCACTATTGATGAATAGTGAAAGGCAAGTCACATGTGCAAGGTCAAAAAGAAGAACATCTTCTTTAGATAAGGTAGGCCACCTCCATGTGCCTTTTTATCCCCACATGGTAAATTTGACCCATGACAGTTATGAAATTAATAATAGTGGTGTGACACCTCACCAAGATGAATAGCATATGCCACATCATTAGTGAATAGTGTTATATGAATAGTGTTTTAGCCACCCATCATTTTCCTCCAATTAAAAAACAACTCAGCTCTTGCAAGTTGTCTTAATTGTTCTCTAAGATTTTTAGGCTCATACACATGAACACACAAACACATGAGCACATGAGCACACCACTCTTTTTTTTGGGTGATGCAAGATTGCACGAACCCTTGTATGCTCCTGCATTAGACACCCAATGTAGATAATGTTATCTCTTGATCACATAGATGGGGTAAGTGGTAGAACCATTCCTTTGTTCTCTAGGCATAATGACCATGGTGTCCCCTTCCAACACACTAGTGTACCTGAAGAATATTCATTTTTCTTCTTTGCTTCTAGCATCTATGCATTGGCCCTGAAACTGCCCTCCTCCTCTAAAATCTCATACATATACTAATGGATTTAGAATTGGTCTAAATCCCACCATCGTATATTGTCCTCCTCCACCAAGATGCTTTATCATGCATCTCACCATCCCATGTGAGCCCTATCCCACCACTAACCATCCACCTCCACCTAAAGCCCATTTGGTTTTTTTCTTCCATCATCCAACCACCTGTTGGATTATCTTCCACATTATCACATATCATCACTTGTAGCTTCTCACCCATGGATGCAACAACATTCTTCAAACTTTCATCTTGTGTACATACTTTCACAATAACAATCTCCAATATTTCTTCCACAAAAACATGAAACTCCTCTTCATATCTTGCATGATCCTCATGCTTTTCCCTTTCACAATGAGTTTTCAAAAACTCCATATCAACCACTTACAAGGATGTAATTTCCTCATCCACACACTCATTTTCAGCTTCTACACATGGCTATAATTTAATCAAAATCTCCTCTTGTACACTAGCTTGCACAATCTCTTCATCCAATGCTTCCACCATGAAAACATGCAATTATATTTTGTTGTAATTTTAATTTTCAATCAACCCCTCATGGCTGAAATTTTATTCACTCTTTTGTAACCCCATATGGTTTCAATCGTCTTCTACCTCAAACTCCATCTCACAATAAAAAAAAATTGAATTTTCCCACTCATGGGAATCCATAATCTCTTCCTCCACCACTTTATCATCCTTTATGAGGATGTATGCACATATGGGTTGCTCACATGATATATCCTCTCTCATATTGACTTTCATGGCAATATTCTTCATCTTCTCTTCTCTCCTTAAGGAAAGTCTCATCTCTTGCCTCTTCTTGCTCTCAATTAGCAACTTCATAGGCCACTTCACTCTCTTTCTCATCACTATGCCAAATATTTGGCTCTCTTCCTCTTGCATACACTCTATTATCATGTCCAACTTGTCTTTAATCTTCATCAATAGGTTCACCACTTATTCTCTTCCATTATTATTCTCCATCTTCATACCTACAAAACACATAAACAAGGATGCACTCCAGCATCTCAACACTCCCCCAACAAGATTTTAACTTGCTCTGATAGCACTTGATGTGGATTTGATACCACTTGTTGTGGCCTACAAACACATAATGGATTCAAAAATCCATAAACCTCACAAAACACATAAGCAACTCATAAAATGATCTCAAAATATCCTCACAAATTCTCATTAATCATCCTCAAATATATCATCATAATAATCCCTTTTGCCACTTGTTATCTACACATTTGTCTCCTAAAAACCATTCCCTTAAGCTTGGCCTTCTCTTTTGCACACTGCTATAGTATTTTACCACCTTCATTATCCCTTTTCACAACCCAAAACCTCTTTTGGAAATTTACATGACTATGTCAATTGTGTCAACTTTGTACTCTTATTGATAAAACTTATTTAGGGTTTAGCTTGGCTCTTAGCCAACCTAGTCCATGACCTAACGAGTTTTTACCAATAATGATACTAGGTCGACTGGGTCAACCCTGTCGACTAAAAATTTCAAAAGGGTTTAGGGTTAAATTCAACTATATAAACACATCCATTTTTCCATTATTTAGATAAGAGAAGAATAAGTAAGATATATTCTACATATGCTTATCCACCATTCTACTTGAGGAGAAAGCTTAGGGTTTCATATTTCCTTTAGAGATATAGATCTTATATTGGGGAGAAGTCTTTTAGATACATTGATAGGTTTCATAGCTTAGAGATGATTTATCCTTGTTATCCTTACATACCACAACAATCTCTTGCAAAGCACCTTGGGCAAGGGAGAGACTGAGGCTTAGTGGGTTCATCTTCAAAGGTAAGTATTCCTAAATTTATTCCTCCATTGTAAGAGTACATAGATATGCATTTGCACTTCTCTTCCATGCATTAGGATTCTATATACATTAACGTGAGTATATGTCTCTTATGCATGTTTAACTTTATTATTTATTACCCCCACTTTGTGCCACAAGCTTTGGTGAGCACTAGATTAGACCCTTTTTTAAACTTATTATTAGTCTAGTGAATATGAAAACATAAGACTTATTTAGATTTATTGCATAGTTTTTCTTGATTAGAGGCTTTGGAACCCTCCTTAATGATATTATTATGTTGATCACCTATAGGTCTAGCAGATCCATATTGGTCACGTTATCAATTATCTAATGTATCCACAATCAAAAGTGTAAGTATGATCTATCTTCTCTGATATAGGATCGATTTATGGATCTGATACATTTTCTAATTGTATACATTCTAGTGAACCCAACGTGAATCTAACCCTTATAGTGTTTTTTCACATTTTTCATTTCTATACTTTTATTATTTTTTTATATATGTGATACTAGGTTGACCAGGGTGATATAGTTTGTAACTTTTGTGTGAAGGTTTAACACATAGCTGCATCAAAATGGCTCTATTATTTCTATGCAAATCTTCATCAGATATAGGTTATCAGATCAAACAGGTTGACATAATACTCTTATTTAGTTCCAGATAATAAACTTTGTCAAACAGGTCGACTTATTCTCTTATTTAGCTCTAGAATATCAAACTAAGTCATGCATATCAACTTAGTATCACAATCAGCTTCTAGATAACAAACTAGGTCAACTAGGTCGACTCAGTCATCTTAACAAGCTTCAACAAACATGAAATTGTAAAACTAGGTCAACCCAATTGACATAGTTGGCAAAACTTAAAAGCAACATTCAAGGCACTTTAATAAAAATTTCATAGTCCTCATCATCTTCCAACCCACCGAGTTCCTTTCTTTCTCTCTCTTTTAATTTAGTACTTCACTATAGTTTTGTTTTGTGCAAGTTTGTAGTCTTCAAAATTGTAATCCTACAACAAACTAGGTCGACCTAGTCAACCTAGTTCTATATTCTATCTTTTATTTGAAATACTAGGTCAACCTGGTCTATGAATCTGTTAAGGACTCTTGCTTTTATAGTATAGTAACGACCCTATCGACTCTATTATATAATGTTTGCATATAGTGTCATCTGAATCAACTCTATATCATGCTTAAATTGGGAATTAACTACTATATGCTAGTAATTAATTCACACTTTCATTTTTTGTTGTTTACATGCTTAGAATAGCTCACATAGTCAAATTAGATGGCTATTTTTCAATATACCATTTAATTACACTATTTTTCTCTTTTTGCACACACTATCAAATCACATAATTTTAAAATGCATTTAAACATTTGTCTACCCAAGGCCTACCAACTTGGATTTCATCACCAAGGGGGAATCTCACTTGGTTTTTTGGCCAAGTATAAACACATGGTGAATGGTATATATTGGAAAAGCACCTGACACCATTATCGCTATGGGATTATGAAATGATGGGGTAATCCCTTATACCAAGCCAGTACCATTGCCAACACAGATCCCTTTTAGCCTAAACATCCTAAAAGCATCCATAGATTGCTTTTTAGTTCCCTACTTTCAGTCAACTTCCCTATCACACTTAAAATAACACTATAATAATCTAACAACATTTAGGATGACCACTTAGTTAGCCTTTACTTTTCAATTCACTGCTTGACCTTTGCTCATTGTATGTTTTATTGAAAAAACTTGCATTGGCTAATGTTGGTGTAAATTTTTGTGATGTGTGCCTCAATTGGATCATTATCAGTAATCCAATGGATTGTGTGTTTTATTTTAGTTTTAAAAAAAAATTAAATTGCAATTTGTTTTCCTATTTTCAATATATTATTGTTTTGTTTGACATACTCTCTTACAGACTATATTTTTCCTTGACTACAATACTAAATCAACCTAGTCGATCCAGTACTCTTTTCTACCTATTAGGTTACAGTACTAATTCAACCTGGTCGACCCTATATCCTTATCAAACTACCCTTTATCTTAGGTTACGGTATTTAGTCAACTTGGCTGACATTGTCTCCTTGTTGTCTAAGTTTCATACCCTATTTTCTTTACTAGGTTGACCTAATAGATTTTGTACTCTTGTGGATCCTATCCTATATGAAATTAGTGTGCATAGAGCCACTCACACTACAAACCATGGGACCCCTCTAAATTTTGCTTTGTTTCATAATCCTCTCTTCTCACTTGAAAATCAACCCAAATTAGACTATACACCAGAAATGCTCTTTTTCATCAATGAGTTTATTCAACATCAAGGAAATGATCCTTTTACTATTTACCATCTCATGAAAAGTGGTCAAGTTAAGGAGCCCCATTCAAATTATCCCATATTCTGACGTGGATTTAGGGATACCAACTTCTTTGCTTCTCATCATCTTCCCTCTATTTTGACCCCTTCTCATACCATATCTTCTTCCTTTTTGATTTCCTCTACTTCCATGCCTAATATCTCTACTAACATGGCATGTTCCACATCTAATGGGCCTCTTCCAAGACCCACTCTTCTCAATTCTTCTACTAGTGCGTCATTTTCTACCCAAGGTAATCATGTCACTAATGTTACTTCTTCTCATCCCTATACTAGTCCATCTTTTGCCACACAAGCAAATTATGCCACTAGTACCTCACTTACTAACAATTCTTCTAAAGTCCCTACTAACACTCATAATGGTACCCAAGCCACTACTACCAATTCTAATACTTCACACAATTCCAATAATGTAGTTCAAACCCTGAAATCCTATTAAAAATCTTAATCAAATGAATGCTTTTCAAACTAATAATACAAATCAAATTATGCAAATGCGAAATCATCTTATCCATATTCAAACCCACCCTCAACAGATGCCATGGGGTATGCATATTCAAAATGATCCCCCACCTCCTTTTTAGGATTCCCATGGTAATATTATCCTTTAACCTCCTCTTGTTAATAAAACAATTAAGCATCTTCAAAATGAGCCTTTTACATCTTAAATTATTAATATCGATATAGGAGGTATCACCCCTACCATTTATTACAATGGGTCAATCGATCCTACTCTTCATTTAAAAACATTGGAAATCTATACAAAGAGTGGGTCAAGTTAAATACATTTGATGCTACCAAGTTATTAGCAAAAACTCTCATGGGCAATGCTTTATATTGGTACAACTAATTAAAATATCATTCCATTACTATTTTGGAAGATTTAGTTAATGTTATAGTCCAAGAGTTTTAAACTAGTGATCTCCTTGAGAATACCTTGGCCCATTTCATCAATTGTAAGCAACTTGAGACCGAAACCACCCAAGATTTCATTAAATGATGGAAGACCTTATCTAATAAATGTGAACATAATAATGTAGATGACAACCTCTTTCATCTATTTACCAAGTATCTTTTTACCAAGTTGCAATATCGGGTTTAAACTCTCTCCACGTACTTTAGAAGAGGCCATTGACCAAGGCAAGCATCAAGATTTCCTTATGCATCAATTCAAGATATCCCAACCTTCTATGGGTACTCGTATGTTACTCAAAAATAAGAATCATCATGTTACCAATGATGGTGTCACCAACTCTTATGATACCATTCATATTATTCAAGTTGTTGTTCCCAACCAAACTTTAGAACAAGATTCCCCTCTTAACCACATCACCAATCTACATTTATATTTAGCCAACAACATCAATATTCATAAACCTTTATCCCTAGTGGAATTACAAAAACATATACCAAGGCCTCTCCCATGAGAACTTGATCCCACTCATCCCATGAAATCTTGGTATGATCTGATTAAATTTTGTTGGTTTCACATTAGTTGGGGTCATTCTCGTGAGACTTATGGGTAGCTTCATAATTTGGCTATGGATTTTCTTCTTTGTCCCAATTTTGACCATGATCTATCATTCGTAAATGCTAACAAGCCTATGACATTGCTTTTAAATCACATGAAACACAAATTAAATCTCAATCTTTGAACCAGGTTAATGCTCATTTGGCCATCTATAAATATCCTCTTCCAAATCAGAAATATAACTAAGACAATCCTATCCCTTCTACCAATAATGTTAATAGTCTTCTTGACCCAAATCTTGAATAAAATGTGGTCAATATTAATAATATGTGAAGGGTGGTTGCTTTCATTGATACTCAACCCATACACACACCTCAATTGTCTTGCACATTTCATGTTATCGAAGATTCTTCTCCAACTCACTTAATTGATTTGGGGCAATAAGGCCTTATATCTTTTGATGAACCACTTACAACACCTCATTTGGATGACTCTTCCCATACCATTTCTACCATCCCTCCATCCTCTTTACCTATCACCAATGATAATCAAAATTCTATCAACATTTATTCTCAAACCACACTTGCATCAACTACCCCATCCTCTCAATATAATCAACAAACTTGTCCTCCAATTAAACCTTTTTCCTCTTATCATCATAAATTCACATGTATTTTGGATCCTCCTTGTGAGGAACTCCTTTAACACTATGCACCTCTTTCCAATAGTCCTCTTATGGGTTATGATGAGTGGGTTCCTATCATGGAACTTACTAATCTCCCATCTCAAATCCAATTTCTCAAACTTATGTAGACCTCTCCATGTCATCGTAACCATCTTATGTAGTTTTTGCTTGAAATTAACATCCCTCATCCTCCCCTAGCAGGATGTGAAGCCACCATATCTAGATTAGAAGATAACATTTTACAATACTGAAAATAAATGTCCACACATGTTTATGTGATAATGGACACTTCTTTTTCCCTCAAATTTCCCATTACTTTTATGTTCCCTGATGAGATTCTATTTCATGCGGATGATCCTCATCTCTTTATCAGTATCCAAATCGGTAATATCTAATTCAAGAGTGCTTTGATTGATGAAGGTTATGGCACTTGTGTTGCCTATTTTGATTTTATCAAAACCTTTGTATATTTTGAGTGTAATCTTAAGCCCACACCGACATGCAACACATGTAAAGGCTATGATTGAAGGTAAATTCCTCCTTTAGGTTGTGTGTGGCTCCTCATTACCATTCCACCTATCACCATTCACATGAAGGTGATGATATTCAATGTTTTGCTATCTTATAACATTTTGCTTGGTAGGCCATAGACTCATCCAATGAGAGCAGTTACCTCTTCCAATTTCCAATGTGTTAATTTCCTTATAATGGATCCATCTATAGGATTCAAGGTGACACTAACCCTTGTAATTTTGAATAATTATAAGACCATGGTGTATTCAAGATTCCCACCCTTAAACCTTTACCAAGCATTCTATTTCATAAATCTCAATGGTTTAACTTTCTTGTTAATTCCACATGAGGTTACAATAGTCACCCCAAACTCATTGGAAATATAACCCCTAACCTCCTAGATTTTGATGATGATGAGCCTAATGAGATCAATAACAAGTTTAAAACCTTGGATCTCTCACCTCATCTCATCTCTCAGCTTCTCGCTTATTTTCAACCTCGTTACCATCAACCACCTTGTGATGACATCCCCATTATCTTAACTAAGACTTGACATTCCATTCATCACACCACATCAGATGACAAAGTCATCCCTACCTATGTCATTGATATTTATACACCTGATTATGATGATAGCTATACCTTAGATGATCCATTCTTATGAGGTCTAGTTTAGGCACAAGATGCCAAGATATTCATTATCATTCCTCTTTATTTTAGTCTTTCATTATATATTCTAGTATTTCATCTTATATCTTTCCTAATTTTAGTATTTTCCCTCTTGATCGAAGGGTAGATATGGTGTACACACCTCTAGCTTCTGAGCAACCTCATAGGAGTATGCTTATGGATCATGTTGTGACTAGTCCCTATCGCTTTACTAGATATCATAACCCCTCTAGCTAACTTATCCCTAATATGCTTGCAATTATCCTTCAGCCTTCTTGGATACTGTCCCTCCCTCAGTAGAGCCTAGATTGAATCTTATTCCTAATTTAGCTGAGTCTCTTCCTATTTTTGATCCTATTGTTCCTTCAGTTGAGCCTTATCCGGTCTCTCCACCAACCCCAATTTTGTTTGGTGATGGGTTGCTCCCTTTACTATAGCTGGCTCCTTTGCCTACCAAATAGGTTGATCAACCTTATTTCGACATTAATAAAGTTACCATTAATTAGACTAAAGACTATTTATTCTACCAATATTCTTCAGCTTCCATTTCCACTCCTCTTATGAGTACACCTACCAAGTCTATTCACAAGCATATTTGTTGCTTCTATGACACAGATAACCATTCACCACACATTATTGAAAGTTGTGATAATATATCGACACCTTGTATCCCACCTCTCCTCAACCCTCAGATAAGACTATACATCCCTAAAAAGTATTACATGAGTATCTTCCTAAGTACAGAGAGGTATATCATCTCTGACACCAATGTGGCACACATTACATTGATCATTATCACGTCCTTCAACAGCATCTTAAGGATCACCTTCTAACCATTCCTACACCTTCTACCCTTTCTCCCACAGGTCAATCTTGAAAGAAGGCTCCCCCTTCTTCCTTAGTGGGTCCCCCTCTTATGGTTCCATCTTCACCTATGGTCCCTGCTCCACCTGCTATCCTCCACCTATGAATCCCTCACCCGTGGACCTTCCCTTACCTGTGGGTCCTTCTCCACCTGTGAGTGCCTCACCCGTGGCACCTTCCCCACTGGTGACCCCTTCATCTCCTATAGAAACCTCTCCCATGCATTCTCTTAAGCATCCCCTATATGATATCCTTCATCACCATGATCCTTCAAGAATTCTTACATTTTTTGTGGAGGAGATTTGACATGAAGTATTTTCTCAACTTTCCCTGAAGATCGATGAGACATTAGCTATAGTTTGCATTCAAATTCATAGAGACTTATCATATGTTATGGATAATGTGCATGGATAAATATATTAGTACCTATGAACACATGCATGGTATTCTTACATTTTCATTTGGATTGGACTTGTGCTCCAACTTTACATTTATATATTCTTATATCATTTTAAATTGTGTCAAATTCTACTCTATCTTACATGGTGACTTTGGTTTTGCACTTTATATTGCTTATTATGTCATTACATTCTCTTATGGATTCTTTTTCATAATTGCATTCTTTTTCTTCTCGATTTCATTTTCTTATGACTCCATTTTTCTTTTTCATGATTATTTACTAGCTTATCTCTATAAACATGGATACTCATTATTTTGGCTTAGTTATACAAACTTTGCTCCCTTTAGTCATTCTTTATTTACCATGTGACCAATTAACAAACAATTCATCTCATTATAATATCCTTTTACTGGTCCACTTTGGATCTTCATTTATTCCCCTTTATTCCCTTTCACAAACTAAGCATAGACATGGTTGAGACTTGAGATAACGTGTTAGTTCTTCGTTAAGCCTAAGTGTTATAGTCAGTGTTGTATTTAGATAATTAGTTTCATTTAGCCAAAGCCTAAAGCTCATTTATGTGTATCACTCTATCCCTCATGATTGGTCATTCCAAATCCAGATGGAGGAGAAATATTAAAATCCATTAAAAATATTCAAAAGCCACACCATTTAATAAAATACAATGATCTAAAAGATATCGTTCAAAATTCTCAAAAATCAAATCACACTAAAAGACATGATCCTAAGCACATCTCCTTTTTCTAATCAAAGATCAAACTCCACAATTGGCCTCATGATAGAGTCAAGGTCCATTGGGGTGCGGTAGGCCAGTAGATTAGAAAAGGAGAATAAAAAAATCTTTTAGAGCTACCCACTTTCTCATGCAAGTAGCCAATGTTTACAGTAGACCAATGTCTCTGTAAAGGGTCTTAAAGAATGGGAAACATGTTGTGGGAAGGTAGGTCCATTTTAATTTTCTTGTTCAAATCTTCTAATATGATTTGATCTTAGTACCACACTTATTTTCCTATGCAACTTTAAGTCTATAGCGAACATGTATCCTCTATATATTGATGATCACTAGTCATTTAATGTCTTTTTCATGTTATTAGTATGCCGCATGTCTCCTAAGGTCTTCTCATAAGATGCTTATGTTATGCTTCTTACATTTCCTTTTTCACTCCCTATAACCCTAATATTTCCCCTTGAGAAATATTATTTTGTTCACTGATCACTCCCCTAGGGATTCCATTTGTGAGTTACATTGTAAGACCATGGATAGGACCTGGCCTTCTTTATAAATTACCAAAATTTTCACATTTATCATTCCAAACATCCCCTTTTACTATATTTTCACATTAGTTGCACATCATTGGTGTTCCCTTTGTGAGTTGTAGTGTAAGACCATGGATAGGACTTGGCCTTCCTCACAAAATCTTCCAATATCCAAGTCACCATGAAATAACATATGTCAAATATGAGATAAAATGTGATTGATTGTGAGTTACACATCATTGACATGCTTCCCATTTTGATTTATTATATTTTATGATTACTTCATTAATCTTTCATCTTTATTCTTTTTATTCTTCGATTGCATGTAAGAATCCAACCACTTTTCTTAAATTCTTCATACTTCCCAACTTGAATTAGTGTGATTAATTTAAGACCATTTTTCCAATTTTATTTCTCTTTTATACTTCCCAATGTGATTTCATATGATTGATTGACTTAATTGATTTTTTAATACCATTAGTCTTTCACGTGATTTCCATTTTATTACATTATTTTCATACTTCTTAATGTGATTTAGTGTGATTTTACTTATTTTACTTTGGTTCCACCCTTTATCATGGTTTAAAAACATTTTGGCCCTCTTGTTTACCACTCTTTTGTTTCTTATACTTAGTCATATTTTTGTTATTATGCATTTTCCCATTGTGGTATAGTGTGTAGTACATTTATTTTTTATTATACTTTGCCAAGTCCTTTTTTGCCTATTTCTTTTAAACCATGCATGTGTCCTACATAATGCTAGAAAATAAAACACAACCCATATATTTCCTACAACATATACAACTAAAAAAAAATACTTATGCTAGGAATAAATATATCCATGCATCCACAACCACAACCACAATACAAAACATAATATCAACATCCAACTATCAAAATAAGATATCTCTATATATATCATATGTTTTTACAAAATACAAAAATATAGTACTCCACTTCTAAGACTGGGCTCTATCATGTCTATCTTGTGGCCTAGCCACGCTACCTATAGATGTGTCGAACAGTCCCCTTTAAATAGTATGTTGCATTAAGGATGTACAAGATCTCAACCCTACTATATGTCCCTATAAGTTGGCCACCTGGGCATGTACCTATTCTAAATAAATAGTGGTAGCTAAATGCATGACTCTCTCCTGAGCTAAGGTCTGTCATGCCTATGCAGCTCTTGATCCCACCCCTGCTAGTGACTGTAGTCCATCTCCACATGCCTATTGCTACCTCATGGCCTCCCTTATTAGTCTAAACCAACTTTCCTGAGATGGGATAGATGGTACCACATGATCATCCAATGTGGTAGGATCATATGGCACTAGCACCCCATCCAAAATATCATGGTGCGATCCCATCACCAAGGATCCCCATCTGACCTCCTCCTGATCTGTAGGATCTACAAAATTCAAACCAAATACATATTAGATCATATATACATCTTAAAATCTATCTATAAAACTAATATTCGATTTTAAAGACTAAAAAATTATAACCATTTATCACCTATTCTAGTGTCACCAATCACTATCTCCCCATATGCTCATTTGTTGAATATGGTCTCTCCATCAACTCATCTCTCGAGTACCTCATCCATGAGATGCCTCCTAATCAAAGCAAACCCTAAGGTCACCTCCCATGCACATCTCAAGCCTCACCTCAGTGGTGCCTTTATAAGCAAACTCTGCCCTGAGCTAACTAATAGGTCATCTTAGATGACCACCCTTTGTGCTCTCTCTCACTATTGGCATCTCCATCGATGGTGCAATTGAGGTAGTTATCACTCCTCCTAATGTGGTACCAATTATGGTACATATGACACCCTTGTATCTACATTCATTCCTTTTCTAACTTTTGGTTGTCATGCTTGATCAATCCATGGTCTCACACATTGTGGTCTGATCTCTAGTCTCTTGACTAACATTCTTCCTCCTCCTCTCCCCTTTAGCTCTCTTTCATATCAAGCCCAAAATGTAGGAACCACTATAGGATCCTCCAAGTGAGGGAGTCTGAACTATCCTAGTAAGTGTGCCACTAGATACGGCTCCACTCAACAAGTGTAGTGGCCCATGATTCATACTTATGCTAACCTTGTTACCACAATTGCCCAATTCATCTAGATAGTCACAATGTGTGCATAATATTGCCACATAATCTCTCCTTATGTGATTTTATGTAGTGTTAACATGTGGGGCATGACCCATGCCACCTAATCCTATCTCCATCTTAAAATTTGAAGCAACCAATCATCGACCACATGGGGTAACCCAGTTGGATGATACATCAGGAACTTCTTATATATCTAGGCACTTATTATCACCACTAACCCCATGGTCTTCTACCCTCTGGACAACATCCCATACTTATCATGCATAAGCTAAACCTAGATGATGGAACCCAAGTCATAAAGTTCTCCCTAATCTAATATCAACTGACACAAGGCTATCACATATAATGGTACATTATTGTCTAACTTATGACATAACACTTGTGCTATCACAAACCCTATCACAGCCTTCTAGATATTTAGAATATATGTAATATAGACATCAAATAGACTCACCCTCAATCTTGAGAAAATCTTATTTAGGCACATCACCCATCTGGCTAATGCTCACCTCGCCTCTTGATCATCTGATATCCTCATAATCACTGGTGTCCCCTATAGGTAGTCTAAGCAATGTATGGACATCCTCTAATGTGATACCAACCTCTATAGTATCCCCATACACCACCCATCTTAAAGTATTGGTCAAGTGTTCCCAGGCTCCCTAAAACATGACCACTAGATCAACACTCAATGGAATCCACCACATTTCCATAATGCCTCTCAAAGTCTAGCATGACCAATCAGCTTTGTCTACATCCATCAGGCACTCCAATAGATTTAATAGCCATGATGCATCCACCAATCACCAAAATCTTTGGTGCCCCTGTAACAATAAAATAACAAAAGATGTATTAGATCTCCATATCACTTATAATCAAAATACATTCTTTTAAAATGCACATAAACAAACCAAATTTTGCCTTAATTTATTCATTTCTTACCAATTTGACCTATTTTTAGCTTAATTAGACATTTCAGTACTAAATCAACTACCATGTGCCTTCAAAGTACTATATTAACCATTTTACTTCATTTCAATACTATATCAACCACTTAGTAACTAACTAAGTCGACCTTATAGTACTAGGTTAGCCACTTATCTTTAAAATAACTAAGTCAACATTTTTTTCCCTCCTATAGTACTAAGTCAATTTTTTGACTTAACAATCTAAGTTGGCCATCATGTACTATGTCAACCTTTTCCTCAACTAACAAAGTCAACCAAGACCTACTAGGTTGGCCTTTTCAAAAATTTATTTTCTACCTACTAGGTTGATTGGTCAACCCTGTTCCTTCAATATGATGACTCTTTGACCCATTGTAATAACTGTCCTAAGTATTTATTACTCTGGTTCCTTTCAACCTAATTCCCCATTTGACCCCTAGTGTCCCTAAAACATTTTTAGGTTCATTTTGATATCTAGATTCAGTTTAAATTAACATTTTTTTATAAAATATTCAATTTTAAATAAAATACTCAAAAAAATTAAAATTCTCAGTTGTTTACCTATGCTGCACTCATTATGGCCACTATGAGTTCTTCATCTCAATGGTTATCTCCTCACCATCCTAGCTCTCTCGGCTTTTGTTAGGTCTCTAAGAGCTCTATTTTTCTCTTAGAATAGGAAAATAATAGCAAATAAACTCTATTTTACCCTATTTATATTTACTATTCACAAATTATTTACCCTTCAAATATTTACCATAAGATTCCTTATTTTGATCATATCTTTGTTTTTATTAACTTATTTTTTGAACCATAAAAATTTATGGAATCTTGATGTTGTAGAGAATATTTTCCACTATTATATTCCTATATTGCATAATTTTCATTTTTTCATTCTTTTTTCACTAATCTCTATAGGTTCACTTAATGTTCCTCACATTGGATGCCTTTACATCTCTCATATTTCCTTCTTTATATACAACACTAAGGTAAGTAAAGGTATGTGTTTTTTAATTATGTCCTTTCATTTATCTTATTTTCTCCTTACTACACTTTATTTAGTATCAAAATTATGTGTCATCATGTTATATTCCCGAAGCACCATCCCCTGTTGCACTTATGTGACATGTGATGAGCTTCGAGTGGGGCATATGTATACACATAATATTTTCAAACTTTTATCAATTACTAATGCTCTCTATCTTTCATAAACCTATTGTGTCTCAATCTCTTCAAGTGTATACCCTAAGGAGTACATAGGGAAAGGAATGGGTAGACCATTGGTGCTTTATAAGATTGTTGTCCCTTTTGCCACTTGATATCTACTCACTTGTCTCCTAAAAACCATTCCCCTAAGTTTGGCCTTCTCTTTTGCACACTATAGTCTTTTACCACCTTCATTAGCCCTTTTCCTAACCTAAAACATTTTTTGGTAGTTTACACGACTATGTCAGTTGTGTTGACCTTGTACTCTTATTGACAAAACTTATTTAGGATCTAGGTCGGCTCTTGGCCGACCTAGTCTATGACCTAGTGAGTTTCTACAAATAAAGATACTAGGTTGATCGGGTCAACCCTATCAAATAAAATTTTTGGAAGGGTTTAGGGTTAAATATATATATAAACACATACATTTTTCCATTATTTAGAGAAGAGAAGAAGTAAGATATAATGTGCATCTGCTTATCCACCATTCTACTTGAGGAGCTAGCTTAGGGTTTCATATTTTCTTTGGAGATACAAATCTTATCTTGTGTAGAAGTCTTTTAGATATATTGATAGGTTATGTAACCTAGAGATGATTTATCCTTATCAGCCTTGTATACCACAACAACCTCTTGTAAATCACTTTGGCCAAAGGAGAGATTAAGGCTCGGCAAGTTCATCTTCAAAGGTAAGTATTCATAACTTTGTTCTTCCTTTGTAAGAGTAAATAGATATGCATTTATACTTTTTTTCCATCCATTAGGATCCCATATACATTGATGTGAGTATATGCCTTCTATGCATGTTTACTTTTGTTGTTTATTACCCCCACATTGTGCCACAAGCTTTGGTGAGAACTAGATTAGACTTTTACTTTGCTTGTTATTAGTTTAGTAAATATGAAAACATAGGACTCAGTTCCGGTTATTACGTAGTTTTGCTTGACTAGAGGATTTGGAACCCTCCCTATTGATATTATTGTGGTAGGAGATCCCCTTATTAGGTCTAGTGGATCTATATTGGTCATATTCCTAATTATCTAATGTATCCCCAATCAAAAGTGTAAGTAGGATCTATCTTCTCCAAGCTAGGATTGATTTGTGGATCTGATGCATTTATGATTGTATACACATTGATTGTGTTTTATCACATCATGTGTGTATCATGTTAGATAATCATCTAGTCTAATTCATGGCCATGTCATGTTCGCGTTGAGTCACAATTATGATGTGTCTTTTGTGCTTATGTGCTCCTTGATCATGAGTGTGTGTGAATGTGTGTGGTTACATATATGAATTGTATTATGAGCTTGATTTAAATCACACATACTTCTATTATGTATGATGACATGACTAACATCATGCATTCACTATGTTGTTTATTATTGGATGAGTAATTGATATATCTGCTAAACACTTACATGTGTATTCCAATTGACTTGGATTGCATGTTTCATATGTGTTTGAATGGTTAAATATCTCTATGATCACATATATTATCAACTTTTATCCACATTTTATGTGATCATAGTTTTATATATAACATATGGTGCACACAAATCTTTCTTTTGAGATGAGTGATTTTTAGGTTTCATCCTTCATATCAAAAGGGGGCCATAAAATGGGCTTGTCTTAGAGATTCTGACCATGATAGACAAACAATTTACATTGTGGGTTAAATTATTTGATTTATATGGGACATGTTGAATATATTAAGTTAGATCAGGCGATTCAAATGGGTTAGATTAAGTGAAATGAGATGTACATGGGGCACTCTACATGATTATGAGGAACAATTGAGGCACTCTATGACATCATGACAAATAAATGATGGAATTATAAATCACTTTGAGGTATAGGTCAATCATATTTGGGCATAAATGTTGTTCATGAAAACATTTTTATATTTATATATTATGGATCGATGGTACTACATAAGCACTTTGCGTCTATAATCTTCCTACAATGTTTGATATTTTTACATACGAACCTATTTTGGGGTCTACCTTTACAAAAACCTATTTCAAGGTTTTAGTTTGACATGCAAACTTGTTATTGGATTCCACCTTTACATAAGAACCTATTTATGGGTTTTGTTCTTACATATGAACCTGATTTCAAGGTTTCAAAAAATAATTATGGTGATATTTAGGACAATGTAGTTGATATTTTTGTGATACTTAACTTGTAGCACTCATTCTCTAATGGTGGTTTTGTAGACACTTGTATTTGATGTTAGACACTTGAAAATATAGTTTTGACCAAGCCTTGGTATACTTTATATATACACATATAATTGACTCTTCCCAAATTGTCATTACTTCTACAAGATATTATCATAGTCTCTATCTAAATATCTTATTATCTCATTCAGCCTATATCTGGATCTCAAATCATTATTTATTTCTTTTAGGACACCATCGATCTTCCTTAGATGGCTCCAACATGCTAGATCCATCCATTTAGGTTGAATCTATTCATGTACCCTTAAAAAACTATTTTCCCAAATTCAAATATTTCATATGGGTCAGCCCCTACATTTCACATATTAGTGCATATGAAATCACCTAAATAATTAGGTGTTTATACAAATCAAGTCAAATCCTAATCTTATCTATCACTTATGAAAAGCACATCTATTATTCATATTCATGTTGAGAGGAAATACCCTAAAGCTTCCAAATAAAAAACCCCTCAAATAAGCAAGACCTAAGACAAGTATGAATACCATTACAATGTCGAAATCATAGGTTGTCAAGTTTCAAAATCCATACTCAGGATTGCACAACATGCCAGTATTAGACTGATTGCACACACTCAACTATGTGGGATAACTATATGTGGTTTGAGCCTTTTTTGGAGTTTTAACTTAGGAAGCATTCAACCACTCAGTGGGGAGTGATTGGGGTTAGCTCAACGCATCCCAATAATGCATTATTACAAAAAAACATAGCGTCAAAAGTAGAGCTAGGGTTTTGAATCAAGGAGAAGGTGAACAAAGTTATTTCAAAGGTGTCTAAATACATAGGAATCAATCGTAAGCATAGATGAAACAATATAAATTATCACATTCCTACACAGATATTCCCAATGGTTATGGTCATTAATAGATGGTTTCCCACTACCATAAGCATCCAATAACTAGACTCATCACAATAGACACATGAACTTTGTTTCTAGATGTAAACGACCATAGACTTATTTGAGACCTTTACTGATGACTTTACCCTATCACAAACCATAAAAAAATCTAAACAAGCTAAGTACCATATCTTCTAAGTCATTTACATAAATAATGAATTGTAATAAATCAACAATACTCTTCTAGTTATACTCATATTTTTATGTGGACTATTAAATATTATGCAATTTGAATATTCTATAGTTTTGTCTTATTTGGATAACCTAAATCCAATATTATATAAAAATAGGTTGAGGCTTTAACAGTCCTCAAAGTGAAGGTCTAACAATTGCATCTTCTTGGGGCATAATCACCCCATGACATTTTCCAAACAAGTTAAACAAGTGGCAACATGGTTCACGTACCCTCAGGTGTATCCATTCCTTGTATTTTCAATTTCATGTGATTTAATGATTTATATTATTTCAAATTACTTAAATTGAGAAGACATTGGTCTATATATGTTTTCTTTCATGTTTTGCATAGATAAAATGGGACATTTAGGGTTGTCCTTGTTAACACCAAGTGTGGTTAATATCGGTATCAAATTAATTCCTTATCCTTTTAATGTATCATTTTCAATACTAGATTAAAACAATGATATCTGTAGACACCTAATTTTGGTATTAGACACTTTGGAAATATTAACTTTGGCACACATTGACATACTTAGACATTGTATATGAATTTGAATATTGTGCACACTTTCAGTCTATTCATTCATCCACTTGTTATCTTGGTCAACTTTATTCATCAAATACACCTATTCATGATCATCCTATCATGTATAAGAAATTTTAGAATCTTATAAAGACCTTATCCATATTTCAGATTATTGATTTTCAAACCTAGGATAGTACTAACAACAAATGTGATTTATTTCATGCATCTATCTCTACCAATAGTGTCTAGGACCACCTAACGACTATTTTTAAAATTTTAAAGACTCTATTTGGTTAGCCTAGACACATTTCATGGTTTGATCATATCAGGAAATAAGAGAGTCAAATATAAATATAACTCAATCCTAAGGTTATACTCACTTGGTCACAACTTTGATAACTTGGTGATTAATTTATCACTACTCAATAAATTCACCAACACTCTCTTAATACATTATCACAAAGGCATAAAAATATGAAAAACTCTCAAATGAGTAGCCCTATAGTCAAGTATGAATACACACGAAAGTCAAAGTTACATGGTTCCAAGTGTCAAAAGTTAAACATTGCATTGCAATCAATGTTGATCATCATGTTGAACACACACATAGGTGGGATAAATACATGTGATTTGATCTCCCTTTAGATTATTAGAATGTATTCAACACTCATTAACTCAATAGGGAGTGGTTTGGGCTATCCAACCCAAAGAACTAACCCATTTTTAAAATTTATCTTATGGTTGGAAGTGGGATCAAGGTTTCAAATGAAGAAGGAAAATAAGGATCAATGCATAGGATCAAAGGTAAGCACATACATAGGAAACATATACAAGTGTAGGTTCATGGGATTGAGGATTTAAATACCTACATAGTCTACAGGGACACTACTAACAAGATTAGGACAATATTGGTCACCTTAGGCATCATATTTTTACCGATAACATCCAAGCAGGGTTTGAGTGACTATTTTATAATATGAGCAGTGACATAACATACATAAAGAATTTTTAGAACTAATGATGACTATTATGAGAAAGGAAATACAAAAATAATCTAAGTACATCTCCCCTTTTTTGCTTTGTCAAGTTATAATCTTATAATTGCAATATCTATATATCCATATCTTAATTCAAATTGGGGTATTGTTGTTATATTTTACATAATTTGAATTAGCTCTAGTTTTACATCATTTAGATCACACTAATAAAAAATAAGTAAAACATTTTTATATGTTTTCTCTATGTTCTTCCTTGTGCTCACGTTCTCATTCTCCTAAATGGTTTGATAAGATTATATATATATATGCTAACCTAGTATAACTCATGCACACTACTCAACTTTTAAAATGTATAAAGGAAAAGTTAAATGTATGTGACCAATGACAAAGTGAAAATGGGGCCATAAAGATAAAATGGATAAACTCACATATTGCATGGATTTGTCTCATATAGACCTATACAATAGACATGTTTATCTCAGACATGAGTCGAGCATTATTTTTGAGGTAAGGATAGCTAACAGGTAAGTAATAGTCAAAATTTGTTAATGGATACCTTTTTTTCTAAGTGTTGAAGTGATTTTTAGGCTAAATAGAGCAACAGTAGACCTACATTAGGTCAAGATTGTCTTAGAAATAAAGTTTTCCAAATATGGTAAATTAGGGATAAGATACTTGGAATAAAGGTCTTGTACCAAATTTAGGTGTCTACATAATGCCCCTAATTTGACGTGAGTATATGAGTGAGATACATGAGTGTGTCAAAGTATAAATGTAAATAATTTGAAACATGCATATTCACGTAACTTGGGAAATATGAAGGATTTTTAACACATACTTGAGCTAAGCTTCCATCCACATTATTTGGTTGATGTGACTAAAACAAATGCCAACTACTACATGTAGTCTATAATTACCTAAAAATGACACTTGAGTGATAAGAGTGCTACTTGAGACTACCTATCCTTAACTTAGCCCTATACCTATCTTAGGGCCTATTTTCACACTTACCCAACATTTGTGTGGGCCATAAACATCCATAGTCATCCCTAAAGCAGTCCTAGACCTTTATTCTTGCATCCTACCCTTTCATGCCTCAAGTTTTACCACCTAGACACTAGTGTCATAATAGGGACAGTAGTACCACATGGTGCTAGTGTCCCAATTTTGGTGTTACTTTCATTTCCCCATTTTTACACAAATAGATGTCTTTTCAAATCTTAGACCACTTGACGTTGGCCTATACCTCTTTTAACACCCATAAATATGCATGAATTTTAGCCCTCTAACCACTAGATGGAAATCAGATGCAAAGTACATATACAAACTCATAATAATTTATGCATAATTAATGTTATCAATCCCTATTCTACCCTACACATACATAAAACCATTTAAAACATTCCTAATCTTATATTTCTAGTCTCAAGTACATTAAAAGCAGTCAGGTCTACAATCATACTAGATTTACTTGCATTTGTACCAACAATTAGGTAGGGATAACTACATCGGGCTTGATCCCTATTCAGAGTATTGGTATGTAGGAAAATCTCATCACATCAGGGTGTAGAGGATGTCCAACCCACCCCACTAAAAAACACACTTTATTTCTTGTATCAACTGGATGCCTTAGTAACATGGAAGATTAGGGTTTGGTCATTAAATTATCCAAAATAGGTCATCTACAATGTTTCAAAACTTGTGCATGTAGGAACAATCTTGACAAATTGAGACACAAGTGCACCCAAAATCTTAAAATAGTTTTGTATAGAGGACACTACTACCAAAATAGGGACATTAGCACCACATGGTTCTACTATCCAATTAGGGCACTACTATCTGGAAGGGGTTTTGACACATGGATATTGTTTGTGACATAGTACCACTATTCAATTAGGGATGTACTATCTGAAATGGATTTTGACACTTAGATATTGTTTACGACACTTAGACCATCCTCTACCTCAATTTTTAGCCTCCAGATCATCTGTCTTAGTCATTTTCTAGCAAGTTCTCATTTACATTGTTTATTATTATTTTTAGAAAGGTTAAATTTAGTCATTTTTGTAATAAATCAGTGGTTATATTTATTACATATTTTTGCCCTAATTTACTATAATCAGCCCTCTAACAACATATAATTTACATTCATCTAATTCCTAAAAGGTTAAAATATTTGGTGAACCTGACTTACTTTAAATATTGCAAAAACCTTAACCCTAAAAAACCCTAGGGTTTATGTTTCTAGCCTTCTAAGACCCATACTCAGATTTCATATACATACATTTTATAATTTTCTTTGATATAATCATGATAAAAATAATATAAGAAGCGTATCACTTTTTATTGCAAAGTCTAATACTTTCATTCACATGTTTGTTTCCTTTATTTCAGAATGAACTCAACAAAGACATAAACACATGTATACATGATGCTTTGTATCAATTAAAATGCATGTCATGTTTCATGATTTATTTATCATGATATCTTTATCTTATTTGGAATTCCATTAATAAGCAAACCCTTACACACATTTCTATCAGAGGTTCCTATAAATACTCCAAAACATGCTAATTACAAGTATAACTTATGTAGTGGAGAGTAAAATAGGACACATAAGAGACTATGTATTGCATACCATCTACGATATGAAATGACACACATAAAGATCAAGAATAAATTAGTTTCTAACAAAAGGTAGAACATAATCGACATAACATTCGATAAATAGATTAAAGTAAAATAGAGTACTCACTGCACATTAACCATGTATAAAAGAAGATTAGGAAAACCATATCAGAATGATTCTATTAATATCTATCAACACATTAAAACTATATTATATTATATCAAAGTGATAGATATAGAATTTTACAACTCGTTGTCTCTTCACATTTCAACATTTCAAGATACAAAAGGAAAGACTCTTCAAATTTTTCTATTGCCTAATTAGGCTTATAAGGTTAAATACATACAAAAGTTATACAAGATACAAAATCATATACTTCACACGTGTCCTTCTATTGTACTTTGTGATTTTACCATGCTCCATTCTACATCCAACACTTTCTCAATCTTAAATAGTTGTCTCATCCTGAGATAAATTCGCAACCTAATCTAAACTGAGCTAAAAAGATGAGCCGTAAACACAAGTTCCAATTATCACTCTAGGTGCCATTTATTGATTTTCACCTTTTGGGCACTACTTAGCTTCCCTTTCAGGTTTTTGAATAAGTAACATACTAGCCTATAACCCTTTGAGGTTTTCAATAGGCTAGCATAACCAGGTGGTAACCCTTTATAGATTTTCAATAAATCTAGCCCCGCTCTTAATGCTTAGGCTAAATTATAAAAATAACTGTAGTATTCCTAAAGTCACAAAAAGTAAGTGTGCATTAATTATAGCTATGATAGAGGAGGAGTTTGACTAGGCTATTGCAAAGGTTATTGTGTTTGCCCAACTGCTGATGCATTAACTTCTAATGCACCCAATAATGGAGGTGGTTGTTGATACTATGCCTTTGTATCCAACTTATTCTATATAGTTTTTCAAATTTGTTTTAGAATAATGAATTAAGTTTCATATATTATTTGGGAAATAGCTAGATCAACTTGAGATAAATACTCTGTAATCACTTCATGTACCATGGCAAGTAGAATGTGGAGTGGTACCTAGATCATCATCATGTTTTATAGATCATCATCTTCTATAATTATGAAAGACATATTAGAATTAGATAACTTGAGTTAAATATCCAAGATGATCTCATCCAATCTATCTATTGTCCTTTGGGATTGGATGGCTACAAAAATGTTGTGCATTATTTCATTATGCTACACTTGCAAATTTTGTATGGCAGCATCCCTAGAATCCAAAAGTTATTTGAGTGCAATGCTCATATTTTTTGAAGTTGCCATTTGATCCTCTAATATGGATTTAGCTTTATCTATAGTGGTAAATTTAGGTTTCACATTATCTAAATATTGATTAAGATGTCTCCAATTCAACATATATTGGGATATCTACTTGGCTTACCACGTATCAGTGTCTAGGCCTAGTTCATACTCTTCAATGAGTTTGCATATGACTTCTATTTCATGCTTGAGAGCTTTCCCTTGTATGCATAATGTTATTACTTTATATCTAACCCCCTAATTCTCTGTAAGATTTGTCAATAGAGTATTGAATTGCTTGTCCTCTAACATTACTTGATCACATAATACTTGTGTAACTAAGGTGGGACAAGCATTATTTATCAATTATCATGAATTTACCAATTGATCTTCTTATTTATCATTTTTGTCATGCAGCCTATGAACTTACTAATCCAAATCTAAGGTCTTCTACACAATCAAATCTTGAAATACAGTTGTTTCTTCAATTTATTTTGATAGCAGCAATTGGGTCACATCCAAAGACGTTTCCATCATAGTGGTAAGAAGTGTCATGGAGGTGGTCACAAGTGTCATAGGAGCAGGTGTGAATTGAGCCAATAGAAGCAAGAAAGTAGTTCATCATGTTGATGTTGCAGGGACATCCAATAGCCATTGGATAGAAATATGTGATGCTTCTTCTATGGCCTTTGTTTGAACTATACTTTCTACTTTTGCCTATTCTTTGGATTATTTATGCTTCTTGGTGTGGGTTTATACTTCAACCTTGGCCTTAGAATAAGCTTTAACTTGCAATTTATCTTCATCTTTGGCCTTAGCCTTATCATCATCTTAATCTTTGGCTTTAGCATCTACCTCAACTAAAACTTTGAATTCAGTCTTAACTTCATCTTGGGTTGCTTGTTCTTTTGTTATACATATAAGTTATTCTTTAGCATCCTTGGCTTGAGATTATTGTCCCCTCTATTTTTTTTGTTTATATTATGCATTGTTTTTTCACCACTGGGATTCCTCTTATTATTTCTTCTTTGCCTACACTTCTTCAGCTTGTTTCTGCATAGCTTTTGCTTCCTTGACTTTCTTCTTTATAGCTTCAGCTTATTCGACTTACTTCTGTACATAATTTGATTCCTCACCTTTCTTCTATGTTTTGGTGCCTATGTCTTGCTATTTTTGTTGTTGATGTTGCACAACTTCTTCTTGAGTGTATTGTCTCTTGCATCATTATTTATTGCATTGGTTCTTATTCTTTCTTTATCCTTTCTTCCTTGCTTCCTCAAGGTTTGGTGTGTCATGCTCAATTTCTTATATTTATACTATCTTAGGCACAATTGTATTCATGGGTTCCTCATCAACTTTGAAGTCTATGAGCTCAGTGTCTAATTCAGTATGTTCGAGTGACTCTAATTTTCTAATCTAGCCTTTGCATACCAATTTAATTTTCCTAATTTTAGCTAGAGGGGCGAGTGTCTATTTTTTCTTCTTTAGAACCTGGGGCTGGGCCTATTGTTATGTTGAGTCTATTGTGCACCACTTTCTTATGTAGGTTCATTGAAAGACACCATACTTTCTTGCATAATTAATGATGGTTTGGCAGAGGGGTGTGTTCATGTTCATTGGAACAAGACCAATGTAGGATTACCTTCTTCATGTGAATCCACCATATTCACAACTGATGATCCTATAACTAACTCTATTAAAAATATCTCAGCCTCAAACTTGCACCAAGTTACTTCTTATCCTATAATATCAATAAGAATAGAAGGAGGTGGTTGAGTAATATCAACCCAAAGGTCTTTTATTACTTGATTTTTCACTTGGCAAGTGCACACTACTTTCCAAAATAATAAATCTTTTTATTCCTCTTTATCATAAACCTATTTTCTAATGTCTTCCAACATTGATAGGAGCACTTCTTGTTCTTCTTCACCTAGCTCTGGTAGATTGCACTCAGTAGTTATTGTTGACTAATTTTGACCCCCAAGGTCAAAATGTCAGCCCTTATAGCCAAAAAATTTCTTATTAACCTATTTCAAAGCTTTCCCATGCCTTATGTGGTCCTTAAAAGGTCTTTATAAAACCTTGTTAGCATAGTTTAAGGTTTATTTGGAAAAGTTAAGGTAATGATTGTTCTTGTTTTATGGTGGCCTTAACATTTCATGGTGTAATAGAGGTGTGTCTAAGTGGTGTCATAGGTCTTTAGGTGTCTCTTCAAGTCATTTCACGCTTTAATAACCTTTTATAAACATTGCATGTTGATTTGGAAAGTTTAAGGTTCTTTTGTAGACTTTAAGGTAATGTTTTATGAGGAAAAAGTTGATTTTAGATAATTATAACATATGACAAAGCTACCTATGAGAATAATCCATAAAATCACTCTTTCCAATGTCTTTGGAGTAGTTACATAACTCCCAAATATGTCATCAAGTTAGAAATTAGTCAAAATTTTAAATTTCAACACCTAGAAGGGAGTTTAAGGCACTTGTACAAACTTGTTGAGATCATTTATAGGTGAAAATAGTTTTAAAAAATCCCTTCATCTTCTACAAGTCATCTTCACCTCAATAAGCTTGCACAATCTCAAGAAGGTAGAAAACTCTTTCTTTCTCCCATCGTTCTCTTTAAAAGCTCATGAAGGCCATTTTCAAGTGAATGGTACTAGCCATATAGGTGAAGTTTTAGTCTAATATTTTGATCAGAGTTGGGGACCCCTATGGGATATCAATTAGTGGCATTACTCATTTGATTAATCTCTGTATATTTATGAACAATCACTAAGGAGCTAAGGTGTTTTTTTAAGGCTCAAATCCCCACTAGCTCAGTTTTGGGTAACATAGTTGTAAGTTTTAATTCATGGAGACAAGGTGAAAACTTAAGAGTCTCCTTCAAGGTATACACAACCCTCCTAAATCATTATTCATCATCATCTAGCATATGTATGCACTGGTCAAGCAAGAAAGTTACTCTTTTGCATAATGTGCAAGTGACTGTTAGTGTTTCTTCATTATTTTAGGGTTTACACATGGTTCAATGTATCCAGATGTTGTTGAATATGTTTCACCATATTTTCCCTTCATCCAAGGTTCTCCAATAATCTTATTATTATCTGTGCTAGTCTCCAAGTGTCATTTGTGATCCTAGCTTGAAGACTATGCATATGGGACTACCTGTGTAACAAAGGTTGAAAAACCCTTATTTTTACCTTATCAAGGTTATTTTAGGGCCTTAAAATCATAAAGAAATAAATAATAATGATATAATAATTTTTAAAAGGTCAAAATAGACCTCACAAAAGGAACTCTCCAATAAAGGCTTAAACACACTTATTTCACCCACATGTCTACAGACCTGTAGGTGAATATTCATGGCATAGGCTTCATGTTTGGAAGTGCTTTAACAAATGGAAAAGTGTAATACAAAATTATAAGAACATATGTGACCTTGATAGACCCTATTATATCATTGAAGGATATGAATGAAATCAGGGGTTCCAACTTCCATGTAAAGCCTTGAGATGACCTCATACAAGCTTGTATATGCATGTGCAAGGTTGAGATTGTATAGTGTTTAGTAATAAGTATACAAGCTTATAACATTGGAGGATATAAAATTGACAATAGTGGATATAATAATAAAAATTATGAAGACTCAAGGAAGATATTTTAATAGTCCACTCAAGCTGAAAGGCAGACCTATAGGTTACAAACTTGTAAGTCCCCATTTTGAGCAAAAAAACCATTGGTCATGTAAGAGGATATGTATGAAACATGACTCAATATTAATATGAGAGATGACTCAAAACAATGCACACCTAAACTATTTGAGGGTCATAAAAGTTTGACATGACCAATGCCATAAGTAATAGAAGAATATACAAGCTCTTTTCAATAGTCACCTATACACAGGTCTACATATGAGGACAAGAAGGTAGAAGTTTAAAACACTATGGAGTCAATGAAGCTTGTATTGAAGTGAAATATAACCTTCAATGAAGTTTTATTACCTTAAAATTCTCATGATATAGTTTAAAATATCATATTCTCAAACTTCATGTTTAAACTCTTTCCTAATAAGCCACCTACAACCAAACTTTGAAAAGGTGCAAGGAACAATTGTGTGCTTGTGAAAGTGAAGGATTTTAAGAATTTTGAGAGGGTTATAAAATATAAAATAGTATAAAAAAGTCATTAAGAATTTATTTAATTCTCCAATGACTTTAAAATAAGTCCTAAAACCCAAAATACAGTCAAACCCCAAGAATGATCATCTACATGTTTGCAGGCTAGCTCAAGCTTGAAAAGGCAATGCACATACAATAAAAATGGAATTTTTATGAGATGGATGGATAAAGTGCTTAGTTAATTTGAGATTAAATATACCTAAAGGAGGTATAAAGGAGGATGATCAAATCAACTTCTCTAAACCCCACATACACAGTTCATCTCCACCTATATATCTATTAGGCAATGCATGTTGGTTTCAAGCCTATAAAAAAATAAAAGTGCACAAAAGGAGAATTTGAGTCTATTTTAGGTGATAAAATAAGTTAAAAACTTCATTTTAAGTTTTATGAACCTAAAGGAGGTTTATAAATATGACTAAATAGGACTCACTCCAAACCCTGTCTACACAACCAATAAAAGCCACAGACCTACCTACTTTGTTAGGTGAAAGTCATTTGTTTAGAACAAGGATGGGAGGTTTGTATGCATATTAAATTAATTAATATTATTATATGACATTTTAAAAACCTTAATTAAATCTTTAGACCCAATAATAGAGGGGAAAATGTTGATAAGCCCTGTTTAGGCTTGTAGAGTCTAACACTACACAAGCAGACTATAGGTGCTATCATGAGAAATAAGGTTTGGTGAAGTTGAAATGAAGTATTTAAGGTATTTTAAGGTATAATATGATATTATATACCTCAAAAATCATCCAAAATTTGGGTAAATATAAGAAAAGTACAATTTGACCTCTGAGACCATCTCAAGCTTCTCTTAAGGGAGGACTGCAATACAAAAGCAACGTTCTATTGCTTGGTGAAACTGTGACACTCTGTATGGAGTCAAGTGACTTTTATAGATGGTAAAAAGGACCCCAAAATTCAACATACTAGTATAAATTGTTGGTTTACATCCTTGATATGCATGAACAAAGGTTAAGAACTTAGACCCCTCTCTAATGGCTTATTTACAACCTGAGAGTTAACTTCTTACCCTTAGAACTATACAGACATGATGCATGGGAACCTAAGCACCTAGGAAAATTTTATTAGGGTTTTCTACTAGAATTTTTTTGAATTATTTTAGGAGTTAAGGCCTTAGGGTTTATGAACAATCGTCAAGAACCTAAGTCACTCCAAACCCTCCTAAAACCCTAGTAATGACCAATTGAGAGAGATGAGCCTCTAAAGTGGATTAAATGGCCCGAGTTAATTATTAAACCTCATAAATATTTTTAATAACTCCAATTAGGTTCCAAACATGTAATTTTTATGTACTTGTAATTGTACAAACTACATTCAATGCACTATTTTACAATGTTTTTTGGTGTTTTATATGGTTTTGGATAGTCGAACACTTAAAAACTATTGGGAGAGGTCATTTGAGATGTATTACATATATTAAATCCTAAAAATATGTACAATAAATCCTTTAAGTGATTAAAAAAATATTATTTTCAATGCAGTCTTCAACAGGTTTAAAAAGAGACTAGGTTTCAAGACCATTTCATGGTTCTCACACTTCCATAGTGTCTTAGAACATAAAATTTGGCATGGAGGTTGGTGATAGGATGGGTAAATTGAATAAAATGTTTTTTGGTGGTTTAAAAATTGTGGGAGAGATACAGAGTAGAAATTAGTCTTCTAGGCAAGGAGGCATAATTGAGGCCTAACTGGGAGAAGAGAAAAACATATACTTCCACTCGCTATAAGGACCTAAAACTTGGCATGAAGATGTAAATCCATACTGGGTCCTTAAATATGTATTTATTTTCCAAATACCATCTATATACTATCCTACACAAGGATGTTTATATATTTTAGGGCTACAAGGAAAAAAGGCCTAATGAGAGCAAAAGGTGCAAAATAGAATCTTGGGTAGAGTTTGATGACTCAAAGTGAGTTGTTGTAGGTCTGATATGATATGTAGATGCCTTACATGGAGAGAGAACACATTAGAGAATATGAACTCAAGTTTTGAAACTGTAAGTAAGATTGGCCTAGTGAAATTAAGGGGTTTCAAGACACCTAAGGAGATGGATGATGATTGCCACTGAGATGTCAGTTGGAGAGATTATAAAACTAATGAAAGTTGTCAAGAGTAGAGATGAAATGTAACTCAACATGATATGATGTTGAATAATGCCATTTGTCCTCTCACAATCCAAGGCAAATGGTAGTTTTAAAGAGCAAGGTAAGGTGTCAAGCAAGGTTTGAAACTTCTATGCCACTTGGAGCAGAACAACATCTTTAGGAGACCAACACTTATCCTTGAAGACCTAGTGGGGTATTTTCATACCTCTTTTCTTATTTTAACTGTTTTAGGAGACACTTGTCTTCCTCTTTCCAATGCCCTTCTCTCTTTTACTTTCACATTTCTCTATAAATTTAGCCTTGATAGGCTATATTTGTATCCTCATATTAGGTATGGAAAATTCCTACCCATTTTCAAGCCTTTGATTAATGATAAACTTCTAGTTTAACCTCCTCTATTGACTAGTTTCAATGTGTATGCTTGACTAGTTGATCTTGTTAAGTGATAGTCTTGCTTCCTTGGCATGTTTGTCCTTTCTTGCATTCATGTTTAATTTAGAATCCTTTTTATAGGACTTTTTAAGTTTCTAAGTGAGGTGTAAGGGTTTAGTGAGTTGTCTTTTCAATAGTGTCATGTCATGACCTTTTGACTAGTCCTCCTAGTTCAAGCATTATTCAAAACCTTCATGAGAAGTATTGATGTATAAAGGTAGATTTGGAAAAGTGTTTATTACAAGTTAGTCTCCTATTTAAAGTGCATTTACAACTAGTTGGTATTGGTCCAACTATTTTGGTGCATCACCTCCATTAGTATGGGTTTTTTCTCTATTTTCTTAGCATGTTGGTAGAGTAGTTTATGAGCCTAAGTGATTCATTTAGGGGAGCTAGCCCTCTAACCTAGAGATTCACCTCTCTAATAGGTTACCCACAACCTTGAGGTCTTTTCATGTTATTCCAAATTTAGAAGGCTTGAACTACCTTTCAAAGGGTGAAATTTGGTTGATAATAGTTTTGGCATGCTCAATGGGACTAACGTCTAAAGTAGTGGAATGATTCTTGGTGTTGTTCTTCTAAATATCATCCTTTTGAGGCATTCAAAACATCAATGGAAACTTTGTGCATAATCAATTAGTTATACCATCCCATTCACTTGTTCAAATTAAGTTTTGTTTTCATTTCATTATCTTGATGAGGTTGTTATGGTTGAGTTTGAAGTGAATTTTAGTTTCATGCAAGTTGATGAGGTATTTAAAGCCTATGGTATTCCCTATCAACCTAAGTATGGTCATTATTATCCTTATCATGAGTCATACCAATCCTATGATCAACCTACATTCCCCTTAAATGAATATGATGTTGCATATGATCAACCTTCTCAAGTTCAAGATGTCCCTAACCAATACAGCCACTTCTCAAATCAATCCATTTCAAGTTTGAAGTAAACTCTCTTGGGCTATGAGAGGTACATGATAGGCCTGAACACACAAAGGGAATATGGTAAATACATACATAGTAATCTCATTCATAACATGAAATACTCATTACAGATAATGAAAGAAGAATGGGCACCTATTGAGAGAGTAAATTGGCAAAGCCTTTGAAGTGAAATGTTGGATGTAAGTGGTCTCATTCAAAAAATAGAAGAACAACTAAGAGTTCATGAAGGACATTAGGTTCAATCCTATCAACCCCATGTGCCTTCATATACACCACCTCATCCCTCATATGTGCCACCCATTCTTCCCCAAGAAACCTTTCCAAGTGAGCTTCAAAGTGTTTCAAATCCTTCATATGTTCATCAAAATTTTCCTTCTTGGAATTCAATCCAAGAGAACATTGAAAAGAAGGAGGAGGTTGTTATTGAGTAGCCTATTCTTGATAACCAAGATTCTACTTATCTTCATCAAGAACCCCCTGAGAAGTCTTTCAAGATTACAAGATGGAATCAAGTGGTGAAATAATGGAGTATTCAAGGAGAGACAAGCATAGATTAGGGAGTTGAAGTCAAGGAACAATATGAACTTATGTAAATTCATCCCATCCTTCCTCAAGAGTCCTCTTGTATCTCATATCAACCTTTTTGTGTTCCTTATCCTCGTGAGGCCATTAATCATCTTCAATAAAAGCTATTTTAAGAGAGTATAGATAAGCAAATCAAAGAGTTGGAGCTAAAAATGAAGAAGGATGAAGAGAGCTAAGGTCAAGAGGTTAAAGTCAAAGAAATCCTTACACCCATTCAAGCTTCATTTCCCTCTTCCCAAGAACCTCTACCTTTTCAATCTTGGAGGTCTATCCAAGAAGGCATTCCAAACAAGAGGGCAGTCTTAGTTGAGAAGGTTGAAAATAAGGTTACAGTTGTTGAAGAGCCTTAAGAAGGCTATGAGAAAGATGAAATGGTTGTTGAAGATAATGAGGTTTCCATTTCCCAAATCAATTTACTTTCCCTTCAAGAGTTCCTAAAATAGTCTTCCATATCCAAGACCTCGAGTTGAAAGAGTACTCCCTCCATTCCCAATCCCATTCATGAGCTATCCACCATACCTCATTCTCCCTCTCTAACTCATGAACCTATCCATCACCCTCTCACCATCTCCCTTCTTGAAGAGGAATATGTCCTATGGGAAGTAAATGAATCACAAGTTGTAGTTACAATTGAATGTCAAGGAATATGTAATGAAGATACTTCAAGTGAGTTTGATGAGGAGATATTCATTGCTACTCCACTTGGAGAAGAGAAATGTAAATCAATTTTCAAGGATGAGGTTATAAGAAACGGTCTTGATGGCATGCTTCAAGAAGAAGATCCAATTTCATCTAAATTTATTGAGGTTATAGCTAGTATTAAGATTGAAGGCTCTCTAAGAAAGCAATTTGAGGTTATAAATGATGTTGACATAGTCCAAAATGAGCAAGAAGATGAACTTAAAGAAGCTACATTGCAATCACACTATAAATGTATAGAAGGATTTGAAACTCTTGATAACCCTATAGTCCTTGCGGAGAAAGAAGAAGATGCTCTTCTAGTTGGTCTTGCTTTCATTGATAAAAAAGAAGAGCCAAAGGATGATTGGTCATAGTATATTAAGTCACTTCAATAGGTTGAATCCCTTTGAAAATGTACATTGCCTTTTGAATACCATGAACATGAAGAGGTTGGTCAAGTCACACTCATTGAGGATAATGATGTAGCTTGGAGTGAGTATGTAAAACTCCTTGAAGAACTTAATGAACTTGCAGCAAATGATAAACATTATGAGGTCACTTAAGATACCATAGAGGCTCAAGAAGCATGCTTAGATGGAGCATAATTGATTGAGGTTGCATTTTATAAGAACTATGAGGAGGGTATTGAAGCACAAGAGGAATTCATCTTCATAGGCGACTGGTTTGCTACCATGTCTTAATTTGAAAGCATGCCAAAGAGATTACCAACATGATTATGAAGCCAAAAAGATAAAGGTCCAAAAGGTATCTTGTCTCATGCCATTTGTCACCTCATGGAGTAAAGGATCCAAGAAACTTCCCCTTTGACCCAGGAGGAAGAAGAAAGTTCATGTCAATTGTATATAGTTAGTTGGTTTCTTGTTTGTTGTGTCCCCTAAGTGCTTAGTTAGCACATGTGTGTGTTTATTCCCTTTATTTTGTGTGTGTTGTCCTTATTTTATGTGTTTGGAGGTCAAATTAGTTTGTTTTTTCATGGTCAAGTTCTAGTTAGGTCTGAATCTAAGTGTAAATGACTCCATTACCCAATGGAAGGACAAGGTTACTAGTCTAATTAGCATTACAGGTATGCTACCCCTGTGAATCACCAATTTGTTGACTAATTTTGATCCCCAAGGTTAAAATGTATACCCCTTTAGTAAAAAAAATTCTTTTCATGTCTTGATAACCTAGTTAAATCTCTGTCATGCCTTGTGTGGTCTTTAAAAGGTCTTTATAAAACCTTATTAACATAGTTTAAGGTTTATTTGGAAAAGTTAAGGTAATGATTATTCTTATCTTATGGTAGCCTAGACATGTCATGGTGTAATTAAGGTGATTCCAAGTGGTTTCATATGTCATTAGGTTTATATTCAAGTCATTTCATGTTCATTTAGAAAGTTTAAGGTTCTTTTGTAGACTTTAAGGTAATGTTTTATGAGGAAAAAGTGATTTTTAACAAATTCTAACGTGTGGCCAGGATCACTAATAGAATGATCCATAAAATCACTCTATCCAAGGTCTTTGGATTAGTTACATAACTACCACATATGTCATCAAATCATAAATTAGTCATAATCTTTAATTTCAACACCTAGAAGGGAGTTTAAGGCACTTGTATGGAAATGTTGAGATCATCTGCATGTGAAAATAGTTTTAGAATGTCCTTTCATCTTGCATAAGTCATATTCACCCTCATAAATCCTGAAAAATTTTCATAAAGGTAGAATAATCTTTCTCTCTCCCATCGCTCTCTTCACAAGCTCATGAAGGCCATTTTCAAGTGAATGGTACCGACCGTACAGGTGGAGTTGGAGTCTAATATTTTGATCAAAGATGAGGACCTCTATGGGATATAAATTAGTGGCATTGGTAATTTGATTAACCTCCTTATATTTATGAATAATTTCTAAGGAGCTAAGGTGCTTTTTTAGGCTCAAATCCCCACTAGCTTAGTTTTGGGCAACATAGTTGTAGGTTTAAATTCATGGAGATGAGATAAACATTTTACAGGCTCCTTAGAGGTCCACACAACCCTCCTAAATCATTATTCAACACCATCTAGCACACGAATGCACTAGTCAAGCAAGAAATTTACTCTTCTACATAGTGTTCAAGTGAGTGACAGTGTTTCTTCATTGTTTCAGGGTTTCCAAATGGTTTAATGCATCCAAATGTTATTAAACATGTTTCACCATATTTTACCATAATACAAGGTTCTCAAATCATCTGATTATTATCTATACTAGTCTCCAAGTGTCATTTATGCTCCTAGCTTGAAGACTATGCGTATGGGACTGCCTATGTAACAATGGTTAAAAACTTCTTATTTTTACCTTGTCAGGGTTATTTGAGGGTGTTGACCTCACAAAGAAAAAATGAAGAATGATCTCATAATTTTGAATTCTAAAGGGTTCAATGCATCCAAATGTTATTAAACATGTTTCAACATATTTTACCTTAATACAAGGTTCTCCAATCATCTGATTATTATCTATACTAGTCTCCAAGTGTCATTTATGCTCCTAGCTTGAAGACTATGCTTATGGGATTGCCTGTGTAACAATGGTTAAAAAATTATTATTTTTACCTTGTCAAGGTTATTTGAGGGTATTGACCTCACAAAGAAAAAATGAAGAATGGTCTTAGGATTTTGAAAAGGTCAAAATAGACCTCACAAAAGACACTCTCCAACAAAGGCTTAGACAAACTTATTTCAACCACAAGTCTACAAACCTATAGGTTAATATTCATGGCATAGGCTTCATGTTTGGAAGTGATTTAACAAATAGAGAAGTGTGATACATACTTATAATCACCCATGCAACTTTGATAGACCCTATTTGATCATCAAAGATTATGAATGAACTTAGGGGCTCTAACTTCCATGCAAAGCCTTGAGCTGACCTCATATAGGCTTGTATATACATGCACAAGGTTGAGACTATATAATGTTCAGTAAGAAATCTAAAATATTTTGAGGCAGGAGGATATACAATTTACAAGAGTGGATACAATAGTCAAAATGAATTAGACTCAAAAAACATTTTCTAACAATCCACCCAAGCAGAAAAGGTAGACGTACAGGTTACAAACCTGTAGGTCCCCATTTTGATTTAAAAGAGCTAATTGTCATGTAAGAGGATAGGTATGAAACATGAATTGATACTAATATGAGAGATGACTCAAATCAATGCACACCTAAACTAGTTGAGGGTCATAACAATTTGACATGACCAATGCCACAGCTACTAGAAGAATCTATAAGCTCTTTTTAATAGTCACTTATACATAGGTCTACGTATGAGGACAAGAAGGCAGAAGTTGAAAACACTATGAAGGAGTCAATGAAGCTTGAAGTTTAGTGAAATATAACCTATAATTAAGTTTTATTACCTTTAAAGTTCCATGATATGGTTGAAAATATCAAATTCTCAAACTTCATGTTCAGACTCTTTCCTAATAAGCTACCCACAACCACACTTTAAAAGGTGCAAGGAATAATTGTGTGCTTATGAAAGTGAAGGATTTTGGGAAATTTGAGAGGGTTATAAAATCTCAATTAATATAAAAAATTCATTTATATTTTATTTAAGTCTCAAATGATTTGCAGACAAGTATTAAAACCCAAAATATAGTCAAACCCCAAGAATTATCGTCTACAGGTTTCCAGGCTAGTTCATGCTCGAAAAGGCAATGCACATATAGTAAATATGGAATTTATATGAGATGGATGGACAAAGTGATTATATAATTTGAGATTAAAGATACCTAAAGGAGTTATAAAGGAGGATGATCAAATCAACTTCTCTAAACCCCATATACACAATTCATCTCCACATATAGGTCTACTAGGTAATGCATGTAGGTTTCAAGCCTATAAAGAAGGCATAGTGCACAAAATGAGAATTGGATTATAGTTTAGGTGATAAAATAAGTTAAATAGGTCATTTAAATTTCAATAGACCTAAATAAGGTTCATAAAGATGGTAAAATAGGACTCACTCCAAACCCTGTCTACACAACCAATATGAGCCACAAGCCTGTCTGCCTTTATAGGTGAAATTTGATTGTTTAGAATGAGTATGGGAGGTTTGTATGAATAATAAAGTCATGAATATGATTATATTACATTTTTACCACCTCCATACAGACCTTAGACCCAACAAAAAATGGAAAAACATTGATAAGCCCTGTTTAGGCCTATAGAGTATAACACTACAAAGGTAGACCATAGGTGCAGTCATGAGAAATAAGGTTTGTTGAAGGTGACATGAAGGATTAAGGGTATTGGAAGGTATAATATTATATTAAATACCTCCAATATCATCAAAAAATAGGGGAAAGATAAGAAAAGTACAATTTGACCTTTGAGACCATCTTGAGTTTCTCTTAAGGCAAGACTGCAATACACAAGCAACTTTCTCTTGCTTGGTGAGGCCATGACACTCTGAATGGAGTCAAGTGAATTTTATATATGGTAATGAGGCCCCAAAAATTCAAAATCCTATCACCATTTTTTGGTTTAGGTCCTTGATATGCATGAACAAAGGTTAAGAACTTAGACCCCTCTCTAATTCCATGTCTGCAATGTGAGAGTCAACTTCTTGCACTCAAAACTATACAGAAAGGATGCATGGGAACCTAAGATCTTGGGGAAAGTTTAATAGGGTCATGTAATATAAAATTGTGGCATTGGTTTAGGAGTTAAATCCCTAGGGTTTATAAACAATTATGAAGAAACTAAGTCACTCTAAACCCTCCTAAGACCGTATTAATGACCAATTGAGAGAGATGAGCCTATAAAGTGCATTAAATGACCTGATTAAATTATAATACCTCATATATATTGTTAGTCACTCCAAGTAGGTTCCAACCATGTACTTTATGTATACTTGCAACTATAGAAACTACATTAAATGCACTATTTTGCAAGGTTTTTGGTTTTTTATAGAGTTTTGGACAGTTGAACACTTGAAAAATGTTGGGATAGGTAATTTGAGATGTATTATATTTATTAAATCCTAAAAATGCATACATGACATCCTGAAAGTGATCAAATAAACATCAAATTTCAAGGTAGTTTTTAATAGGCTAAAAAAGAGACAAGGTTTCAAGACCATTTCATGGTTCTCACACTTCCACAGGATCTTAGGAATTAAAATTTAGCATGGAGGTTGGTGACAGGATAGTTAAAGTGAATCAAATAATTTTTGGTGGTTTCAGACATGTGAGTGAGATCTGGAGTAGAAAATCAGTTTTCTAGGCAAGGAGGCCTAATTGAGACCTAATTGGAAGAAGAGAATACTATCAAAAAGATAATTTCACTCAGGACCAGGACCTAAAACATGACATGAAGATTTAAAGCCATATTGGGTCCTCAACTATGTATTCAATTTCCCATGACCATCCTTACACTATCCTACACAAGGAGGTTTATATGTTTTTAGTGTTATAAGGAAAAGAGCCCTAATGAGAGCAAAAAGTGCAAAATGCAATCTTGGGGAGAGTTTGATGACTTCAAGTGAGTTTATTTGGGTCTGATATGATATGTATATGCCTTCCATGGAGAGATAATGCATTGGACAAGATGAAATCAAATTTTGGCACTATTAAGCAAGATTGGCCTAGTGAGACGAAGGGGTTTCAAGACACCTGAGGAGATGGATCATGATTGCCATTGAGATGTCAGTTGGAGAGCTTTTAAAACTAATGAAAGGTGTCAAGATTATAATTTTAATGTAACTCAACATGATATGATGTTTAAGAATGCCATTTTTCTTCTCACAAGCCAAGGTAAAGGGTAGTTTTGAAGAGCAAGGCAAGGTGTTAAGCAAGGTTTGAAACTTCCACGCCACTGGGAGTAGAAGAGCATATTCAATAGACTAAGACTTATTCTTGAGGACCTGATGGGGTAGTTTCATACATCTTTCTTGTTGTAACTCTCTCATGAGATGTTTGTTTTCCTCTCTCCTATGTGCTTCTCTCTTCTGCTTTCACATTTCTCTATAAATTCAACCTTAATAGGCTATGTTTGTATCCTCCACATGGGTATGCAAAATACCTACCCATTTTAAATCCTTTGATTAATGATAAACTTCTAGTTTAACCTCCTCCATTGACTAGTTTCAATATGTATTGTTGACTAGTTGATCTTGCTAAGTGATAGTCTTACTTCCTTGGCATGTTTGTCCTTTCTTGCATCCATGTTCAGTTTGGAATCCTTTTTGAAGGTCTTACGAAGTTTCTAAGTGAGGTGTAAGGGTTTAGTGATTTATATTTTCAATAGTGTCATATCATGACCTCTTGACTAGTCCTCCTAGCTCAAGCATTCTTTGTAACCTTCATGAGAAGTATTGATGTAGAAAGGTAGATTTGGAGAAGTGTTTATTGTAGGTTAGTCTCATGTTTGAAGTGAATTTGTAGTTGGTTTGTAGAGGTCCAAATGTTTTGGTGAATCACCTCCATTAGGATAGGTTTTCTCTCTTTTTTCTTAGAAAGTTGGTAGAGTCATTTGTGAGCCTAAGTGATTCATCCAAGGGAGCTAACCCTCTAACATAGAGATTCACCTCTCTAATAGGTCGCCCACAACCTTGAGGTGTTTCTATGTTATTCCAAATTTGGAAAGCCTGAACTACCTTCCAAAGGGTGCAATTTGGTTGATAAAAACTATCTTTATAGCCATGGTGTTATCTATCTAGGACTTTGCTTGATGCATTCTTTTCTTTGGTAGTGGTGGTGAGGCCCTACCTGTAGGTAACTTATTCTTACCTTTATCTTTTTGTGGAAAATCTCATGGCTGTGCTAATTATGGTAGTTAAGCATGTGGTTGTGTAAGTTATTACAGTGGTGTTAACTCTGCCTCTACTTGTTGCACTTCTAGAGGAATAACTTGCAAAGTGTAACCAACCTTGCAACGAAGTCATTTTAACTGTATACTTCAGCCTTCTCTTCAACCATGGAAATTAAAAATGGCATCGAGGTCATAGTTGGAGTGGCTGACTCATGGACCTTAATTTGAATTCCATTATGCAATTTGGTGATTGAAGCATGTTGTCCCAAATATTACATTACGTCCTATGAGATCCTAGGGTGTGTTCTAATCAAAACTAGCACATCAAACCACCATGTGTTAAATTGCCCCAACTACTCGTAATACTACCTTTTTTTAATCCATGTAATATTTGTAAGGGTATTAATAGGCCAAAAGTTTGCATTTACATTAACTGGCCCAAGTGGAGATTTCCATTGTCTGAAATAAAGTAAGATAACAAAAAATTGGTACTAAAATGTGTGTTTTCTTCCCAAAAGTACCTTTTCTATGTTAGTGGTGAGCTCAGATGCCAAAAACTCAAGCCAATCAATTCCTCCCATAGTCATATCATATGATATGCAATATCAATTACACCTTTTATCACTTGTTTTGTTTGCTTGGTGGTTTGCCAAAATATTTTCATGATGCATTCTACTAGAATGCACAATGAAGCATCCTTAATTGAGTCAATGGATATTCCATGCCTTGCCCTTATGGTATATTTTCCCCTCACATCTTGATGGATTGGTGGTGTTGTAGACTTATAAGGTAGGAGAGATTTACCATGATCGGGAAGGTTGGTGGCTCATGCCATAATGTGTGTACTGATCCAAATTATAACATATCGAGCCAAATAGATAACCCTTTGATTATAACAACTCAATAGAGTCATCATGACCTCATCTAGCTACCCAAATGTAGATAGGTTAATTAATCTTTCTGAATCAGAGCCTTGTAATGGATGTTGATGTGTGAGGGCTCCTACTTGTATTGTTCCTTAAGTATTTTGTGCAAAATGAGTATCTTATTCTATGTTTATAAAATCAAATAGATCTATATCATTGTATTTAGTTTGGTAAAGACCTAGCCTAATCCCCATTTCCTCTTTTTATGCATTCGATAATGGAATCAACAACTGACCTCTCTTCATGACTTGATGGGTGGTCTAGAATGAGTTATTACTTAGTCATGCTCTGGTTTGAAATCCATTTATAATTATGTATTCTGAAAGCATATCATAGAAGCTTATTTTTAGTTGAAGTCAATAATGTTTTGGTGTGGTCCATACCCTGCTTTTATATAATTATTGGCATCTAATTTTGTCTCACCGACTACTTTGAATGCATTGACTGCTTGTGCATGAGTGTTCCCTTTTTAATTAATATTTATTATTATAAATTACCTTAATAGGGATGTTTTGTGTTTAGAATCTTTGATTTATTTCTTTGATAGTTATAGTATGTGAGTAGTTGTCTTTTCATCTATTCAATTTGTCTTGTGAATTGACTTGTAGATTTACTACTAATTTTACTCTGAAAAAGATGTAATATTTTTGAAACACTACATCATTAATGGTTTGTCATGACCGTTGGCCTTCTATTCATTTTACCTATCTTATCCCCACCTTCTTAGACTTAATTAATATGCTCAATGTACTTGTGGCCAATTATCTTCTATGAGTCGTATTCAAAATGTGATCATACTTTGAGATGAAAATTGCTTCTTGGTGGATGTGATGTGTTGTGCTATAATGAACATATTTTACAAGCATTCTACCTAAGAAAACAAAATAGAATCAAACAACATTAAATAAAATCTTAACTACATGGTGTTACTTAACACTCACTCAATTTTTCAGTTGAACGATATATATTAAAGATGATATGGCTTAAGCCAACAACCATTTATACATCCTGGTAATATGGTTCCCTATAATATTTAAACACTATGGTACCCTATGGTGATACTTCATGAATAATATAGGGTCATTTCCATCTAATTTGCAACTTTCCTGGAAATGCTTTAAATCTACTATCATAAAATAATACCGTTTGTTCTTGGTAAAATTACATAAAATGTAAGTTGTGATCATGCCATGCTTTCTGACTCTGCTTGTTAATATATTTTATCCACTATGCCCTTTATATATATTATTCCATATTTGTGAAGTCTATCATTCATGTCTTTAATGAATCATGATCCCCTAATCTCATAACCATCACAATATGCAAATTAAGAACAATATATTCCATAGGCATTATTGCCTTAAGACCATATACCAATTGAAATGGAGTGAACCCTATAGCTCTATTGTAATGTGTTATATAATCCCATAGAATCATATGAATTTGATCTTCCCAATCATCCCTTTGAACATTACAATTTTTTGTTAACATTTTCCCCAATACTTTATTGAACACTTCTACTTGTTTGTTTGCTTGTGGATGGTAAGTTGTACTTTTGTGGTGTGATATCATGAACTCTTTAATGAGATTCTTGATAGTATTATTTAGGAAATGATTTTCTCTATCACTTACCAGCTTAACTGGACATCCAAACCTTGTAATGATGTTTTCATATAAAAATTTGGTAATATCTTTTACACCGTAGCTTTCACCCATTTAGTGAAATAATATGTCATAGTAATAATATATTATGTGTGACTATGCTTACTTAGAGGAGCTAAAGGTCCATTGAAGTCAATTCCTCAATTTTCAAAGGGTTTTCCTACAACCATGGGTACCAAAGGCATTTTATTGCACTAGTTTAGCTTGCCTATTTGTTGATAAACATTACAGTGTTTAACCATTCTGTTCACATCTAAAATAATGTAGGCCACCAAAGACCACTATGTAATATTTTGCTTGTAGTGGCTTCTTTTATGAAATGACCCCCTATAATTCCTTGGTGATCCACTTGAATAAGTTGTGATAGCTCCTGTTATATTTCTACTCTTTACAATACATCATCTTTGCCAAGCTTATACAAGAATCCATTAATAAGGCTATATGGTATGGATCAGGTGACCATTTTCTTCTTATCTTGCTCAATATAGTGTGTAAGAAAAGTTCCTTGCTCTAAGAAATTTTCAATGTCTTACATGTTATCAAAAACTATAGAAGTTATAAATAAATTCACATTTGGGGATTCATCTTCAATTTCCTCTGGTTCCTCCCCATTATGAAGTTTACTAAGGTGATCTAGCCAACATTTTCTCAGCCTGTTTTAACATTAATTCAAAATTGAAATTCCTAAAGGAGCTTAACTAGCTTGATATAGATCCTCCCAACATTACCTTATTAACCAAGTATCACAATGCCTAGTGATTTGTGAAGAACTCAAATAGTGTAGCCAATAGGTAATGTTGAAAATTTTGCAATGTGAACACCATGGCTAGTGCTTCTCTCTGTGGTCGTTTAATTATTTTCTGTAACTAATAGTTTCTTACTAGAAAAAAGTATTAGGTGGTCCAACCTACCTTCACCTAGTTGTGCTAATATAGCTCCTATTACAGTGTCAGAAGCATCCATATGTATGTGGAATGGCTTATTCCAATAAGGAAACACTAAGATCAGTGTTTTTATCAATCTTTGCTTTAACTCAATGAATGTTATTTGACATTCAGGTGTCCATTCAAATTTGGTATCCTTACATAGTAATTTCTCCATGGATGTATATATAGATGTGTACCCTTTGATAAAATTCCTATAATATCCTGTATGACCAAATAATGTGCACACTTCATTTGAGTTAGTATGAGGTGGCATCCCTATTATAACATCAATTTTAGTTGGGTCAACCAAAATACCATTGCGCATACAACATCATCCAGAAAGACACTAAAAGGTGTAAAGAATAGATAATTCTTAAAATTCAAAGTGATGCACAAAGTGCAAGATCACTCTAGCATAAATCTTAGTTTCGATAAGTGTTCTTTTAACAGATAAAATACAACCCAATAATCCAAATAGACTTCCAAGAAATCATGGATGAAATATTTGAATGTATTTACCATAGCTCTAGAAAATACATCAGGTGTATTCTTTAAACCAAAAGGCATTACCTTGTATGTGAATAATCCCCATTCTATAGTGAAGGTGGTCTTAGCATGATCCTCCTTTACAATTGGAATCTACTATTATATAATGAAGTCATTCATAAATGAACATAATTCATGCCCTACAATGGATTCAAGGACTTCATCTATAAAATGAATTGGATTATTAATGCAAGCATCATTGAGTGCATGGTAGGAAGACAGTAACATAATGGGCTTCACCAGCACTGCCTAAGAATAGGACACACCAAATAAATCCCTAACTAGATAATAAACATGTTCTAAAGATAGTGACTAAGTATGACTTGGCATAGCTAGAAGTTGAGGAACAAGAATTTCTATAGTCCATTTTCACAAACATCAATAATGATCTTTACGAGCAAGATGAGGAAAAAGAGCTATTTTTTGGAAGGAAGTGCACATCTACCAAGTGTAGAATCGAGTGAGACAGGATCTATGGGTTGATATCACCCAACCACTTCCTTCCATTATAGTTGATACTATAGGTCAAGCGGTAGCTTGAAAATAGTTTCAATTGGAACTTTTTCACATAGATCTAGTTACAGGATCCTCCACTACATAGGAAGTAGACCTACTGGTATAATAAATTCCACCTCCGTCCCTATTACACAAACCAAAAACCCATGCTACATTCAGACCATTCCCAATAATCAAATACATGATGGTGTCTTTTATAGACCCAGTAAAGGAGAGTGGAGCATAACAAGAATAAGAATCCTATCAACAACCTAAAGTATAGACTATGAAGATGCCAAAGAAGCACCTTAATCCCCCACCAACTTCCAAAAATAAGAAAACTATTCAAATACGTATTGTTATCAAATCATCCTCTTTGGAAGATTCAAAATTAGTTACAATATTAGACTCATCGACTCCTATGGAGGAGCTTAAAGAGAGTAGTTTGCCACAGCTTGAACCACAACAAAAAGATGTGCAAGAACAAGAGGATCCATTAAAGGTGAAAAAGTAGTATAAGAGGAAGGATAAGGAAGAAAAGAAGAAAAAGAAAGAAAAGGTAAAGCATAAGGTTTTCGAGGAATAGGAGAAACACAAACAACAGGTTATAGAAAAACACGGGTAAAATTTTGAGGAATAAAAAGCTCAAAAGAAAAGATCTAAATAAGTTAAATCAAAGAAGAAAAAAGAATAATAAGCAACAAGTAAAAACCAAGCATAAGCTTATTTAAAAAAGAAGAGGATTATAAGGCTTAAGATGAGTAAAAGGCCAGAGAATATTTGTGCATCCAAGAGAAGCAATCTAAGCAAGAGGTCGATGAGAAGGAAGCCAAAGATAAATCTAAGGCTACAGTTGAAGCTAAATCCAAGGTAGATGAATAAGCCAAGGATAATCCTGACGTGGATGTTGAAGCTAAGGCTAAGGATTAATTGGATGCCAAATCCAAGGCTAAGGTAAAAGCTAAGGCTAAGGTTGATGCAAAATCCAAAGTTAGAGATGAGGCAAAATAAAAATCCAAGGAAAAAGCAAAGTGCATAGTGAAACATGCATTTAAGATGGAATAACCAATGACGTAGGAAACATCATCCACACCTTCAGACCTGAAAGTTGTTATAAGAGGTGCATAGGAGGAGGTTTCTTAGCCTAGACCTCAAATAACTAGCTAATGGCTATGGGATATTCCCACATAATCCACATAGTGCACAACATTTTATCTTTCTTTGGTATAATTCATGAAGGCCCTTGTATTACCTATGATGTCATCAATGGCTCAGGTTATGACAATGCACAAAAAATCTTTAGATGTCTCCTAATTACCACTCACTAAATAGATCAAAGGTGTAACTAATTTTCAAGAATCAATAGTGCATAAGGTTTTGGCCTTGGAGTAGGAAGTCTTGAAGTTGTGAGAGGATAATGTAGATTTGAACTTTTAGTTCACCAATGCACGCTAACTTGTTAACACCAACTACCCTGCACTGGTCACCCAAGTCCTAGGCGACCAAGTCATGTATCAATAAAAGTAGTTCTCAACCCTATTGGCACAATTAACAAAAGACTAGCTAACTATGCACAAGTTGAAATCACTTTGAGCTCAAGGGTAGAATAATAAAGTATAAATGAAGGTAATTTTTGAGCTCATGGAAGAATATGAATAAGCTCTGGATACCAATACACTCTAAACCAAAAAAATAGCACAGGGATGCTAAATTGGAAGCAAAATATTACCAAATCATTATCTATAGCTAAGCTAAAGCTTGATAAGGTAGACAAAGCCAAAGTTATGATGAAAGATCATTTTAGCTACTTATAAATCAATGAATAATGCACTCAAACAATTACATGATTTAAGGGATAATTTCATGTAAAAACTACAAACTGGCAAAATGAGATTCTACATAGTTCATTTTCTAGCATTCAAATGCAGAGGCATGTGAACTAGTTAGAGGAACTATCCTAAGACATCTAGATCAAAGTGTCAAATTCTAAGGAACTCATCACAATTACAAAATATGGTATATTCAGAATATGATGGTGATTCAAGTCCCACTACGTACATTTATCATTATGGTGCGAAGTGTGTTGAATGAATAGAAGATGCTTAAGCAAGATTTGTCCCAGCTTGATCCCTCCATTACATAACTTGTTGATGAGCCTCAATTCATCCCTCCAAAAAAGCTACAACAATGCTCTAATAGAGGAAGACTACCATAAGTTCACACCCAAAAATACAACAACCAACACAAGCTCCACCAATAGATTCTAAAGAACCAAGTGCTTCATCCCTAGCTCAAAGAGAACCATCATCACAGTAAACTATTGTGAAGCTAACTCAGAACATGCCACTGCCTCTTAGTAAGTACTGCACAATTCAAATTTTATAGTTTTATATTTTTTTAGGATGGACTTAAGCATTAGGAGGAGGGCTAGGCTAGTTGAAAACTCATAAAGGGCAGCCACGTATTTGGGTTAGTCTATTAAAAACCCATAAGGTTGGCAAGCTAATATGTTGTTTAGTTGAAAAAAATTAAAAGGTGGCTAATTAGTTCACAAATGGTGAAAAATGGTAAATGACACATGGAGTGATAACCACAACTCTTGTTTCTAGTTCAATTTATTAGTGTTAGATCAAGATACATTACTATGACTTTGTCTTAGGATAAGACAACTTTTTAAGTTTGGAAAAGTGTTGAGAGTAGAATAGGGTTACTAAAACCACATAGTATAATTGATGGACATGTGTGCAACTTACACTATTTTGTCTTTTACATATCTTTTTGTATGTACTCACCCTTTGTGAGCATAGTATTAGATTTTAGAATACAAAGAGTTCTTATTTTTGTGCATAATAAAAGATTGGAATATGAAATAACAATGCTTTGTAAAACTCTATATATATCACCCACTTGTATTTGGATATAGCTCTGATGTGATAGAGATTAATATATATCATTTTGAAATAGTTTTCCTATCTGTCCTTTATCATTGTTTTGTGCATAGTGAATACTCTATTTACTTTGTTAATCATATAGTTTATACTAACTGTTATGATATTGTTAAGTATATGTTTCTTAACATAAAATCTATACGTTGTTTGTTAATGAATAGATTCAGTCAGAATTTTCATCTACTATTTACTTTTATTGCTTATTGTGTAAGTTATCCCTATATTAGCATGTTATAAAAGGTTTTCTAGGAACCTTTGATAGCATGCATTGTGCTATCCCCAATCACCCCCATTGATGATTGATAGCTATGTAGCTAGATACTCTAAGGAGGGAATCAAGGCACATAGTTCTCCCACCTAGTGTGATTATGCAATTGTGATCATTATATGCAAGCATCTAGTAATTTAGCTTTTGATACTTGGAATTTTTGTATCTTTAATTGATTTATAATGCTTTATAATTGGATTATGATTGATCCTCGTGATTTATATTGAATTTGTAAAGAATATGGAAAAAAAATTAATGTACAATAGTGTATAGATAATGCCAATCTCCAGGGATATATAATTGTGTAATGAATGACCTTTGATTTGTATTTATAAGACTCCAATTTAGTAATTTATTTTAGCTAACTTGAAAATCATGTGGTGTGACCCATATGGATGTTCAAAAATTTAAAAATTAGCTTCAAACTGGTGCAGATATAAGGTCATGCTAAGTAGACAGGTTCACAAAAGTGACCTATTTGTAGAACACGGACCTATACTAAAAAAACAAAAATAATTAGCATGAGGTCGAGAGTAGTTTGAGAAAGATATACATAAGTGTTTAAAACACACTTTGTCTTTTAATAAGAAATTCTAATTATATAAGACACTCAATTTATTATACCCTAAAATAACACATGAAGTAGTTAATGTCCATATTTGAAATTTTGAATTTGAAATTAAAAGGAGAGTAAGGGAGTACACATGTAGGGAGATGAAACCATTTTGTCATATAACTTGTAAAAGATGATTTTTCTCTATTGAAGCATTGGATAAATGTACCCTCATGTTGAAGCACTTAGAAATATTATTCTTAATGTTGAACCATTAGCAAACTAAGAGGGATCATGTCCTAATTTTGAATAACCAATCAGGATTTTGAGTTGGAAGGATGCATACTCCAACTCTCATGAATGGGGAGAAGTACCCAATGTATTAACCCAAAATAAAATGGAACCATGATGGGTTCACTAGAAGTTATGCCAGGGCCATGAAGTGTCACTAGACTCAAATGCACATCACCCACAACATAAGGTGGAATCACACAATGAGTTTGCTAAAACTAATGTCAAGGCTATTGAGTGTCTCTAGACTCGAATATACATTACTTGTAACAAAGAGAATCATACCATCGTATATGGATATAGATTCTATTTACATGATTGAAAGATAATGAAGAATATTCATACCTACATGATCACAATGCCAATAAATGTAAAGATAAATAACAATCATTTTATATTGAATCTTTAAATTATATTTTAGTGTATATGCACATGAAAAATTATCATGCCTACTGAATTTTGAAAAAAATCATTTATGTACATGAACCAATATAATGCCTTTTGAATTTGAAAAAATGCACATATGTGCTTAAACTCACATCATGCCTTTAAAATTATAAATATTCATATGTATGCATGAACCAACATCATGCATAATTTCTAAAATGCACGTGCATGAACAAGCATCATTCCCCCTAAATCTATGTTGAATGATATAGAATGTCATGCATTTATATTCTCAACCATAATTATTTGTGAAACCTATAATTTATGTTCTTGTAATATATTTGCATGTGCCCAAGCATATGCATCCAAGTGTATAAAAATATGTACTCAATTCTATGTAAAGTGAGTGCATATGCACATCATATACCCCATAATCTGTATAATTGTTCCAATATCTATAATGTATATGATTTTGAAATTACTTTGAATCTTTAAAACTTTTATTCTATCTTAAAATATAATTTTGCTACTCATGGAAGCTTGAATATGTAAGACAATTTCATTGTAATGACCCCCTTTTGAGATGAAGTATGTAGCCTAAAAATCACTCATCTCAAAATAACAATTAATTGTATCATGTGATAAAGATAGAATCATGTCAACATGTGGAGAGTATGATATTTAGTATATTACATGTGATCAAGGCATGTATGAAACATATGTAATGCAAGGAATACAAATGTCATGTCTAGATAGATATAGAAATGAGGCACAAAAAAAAGTAACTATATCTGAATAAGATTATGCAGTAATAGTGCATGATATGGACCATGTCATCACTAATTAAGCAAAAAAAAATCAACAAACACAACACTCAATGTGATGCAATATCACACATAAGGCCAAGGCCCACATATAAGGGATGTGAACATGTTCTAATAAACAAGGCCAAGGGCCACATGCAAAAGACATAAAAAATATCACAAATAAGGAACATAAAAATGTCTTACACACTAGGTCAAGTGGTCACACATAATAAGCAAGCAATGTCTAGTCTATCATGCAAGAAAGTACAATATTGAAAAAGCATATTATAAGTGAAAACTAGGCTTCACCATTCATATGTATTAATGTCACATCATATAAAAGTATCATATTCATGTAGCATAATTTAAGGTATGAGTAACTCGTAAGACACTTGTAAGATATGTATTTCAACATGGTAGACAAGACATAGATAGATATAATGTTTGATAATGTAACTTGTAGGATAAGATGCACCCAACATAGGCATGACCACTAGGTAGAATAGAGTCCAACATCTATGAATCCATGTATAATATGTATATCATGCATCACACTCATATAACCCATGCAATTCATGTGTGTATGAAAATTAATACGTTATCTACCAAAATATGTGATAAATAACATATGTAGATAAGTAAACTAGTAACTCATGTCATGCTCAAGTCTTGTTTTTTTTTAGAATATTTTGAATGATTTTATATTTTGAAGTTTTTTTTTTGTATTTATGAAATATTTGAATGTTTTTGTTTTTTAAATACTTGTATTTTTTTGCTATCTTTTAAATATTTGATGTGTGCAAAATGTAAAAGAATCTAGTTAATGATCTGATGAATGGGAGGATCATAGTGCATGAATATATCATAGAATGAGAGGGTGACTTTTCATGAATGAAAAGTACTACACATAGATAAATCATATTTTGAAAAGGAATTGGGTGATATAATGTAATTGTCCTGATCATTGCTCATAGAATCATGTGTATGATGTGTCAATATATAGGATGTATGACTTGGTGGAGTTTGTTGTATAGTAGGAGAAGGTCTCATTGCTTGTGTTTGTTATAGAACACACTGAAATGTCTAAGATATTGCCTTATGATTCACTCTAGAAGATGAAGATCTCTTCAAATTATGAATAAATTTTTGATGTGAAGCTTAATGTTGAGGAGGATGTACTACTCTCTTATGAACTAATTGTATAGAAAGATCCTGCATAAATGCAATAATTGCATCTGCATTGCACTCCTAAATAAGTGTAATAATCAACTGTAATGGTGGTGGGGTATGAGATACCACTGATTATAGAGGGTATTCATATCAATTTCTTAAAATGCTTACCACCTGATTACAATATATACATTTAAGACATCGATGTAAAGTAAATGGTATTGCATGAAGCATCTATATATAAGGGCATCCTAATAACATGTCAAAGACCCATGTGTTTATTAATATTAAGAAAGTAGTTGTCATTGTTATTGAACATACTTGAAGAGGTAGCATTATATGTCCAAGAGTATTATGTATATGTCCATTAAATGCTTTAACTACTTTTGAGGTACCTCATAAATCCTACTTTGTGTACCTAAGAGTGTGAAGAAGTGTCATTGTACATGCATTTTCATTTGGCCAATTGTCAATCATGACATTGTGTATGGGTTGTTTATTGATATAAGCTTGAATAAAGAGTACACATTAATCTAAATCATCATCAACAATCTCACTATCATAAAATGTGATCATAAGACAGGGTACTAATGTGCCTTTAATTGTACCAATAGTACCATGTATTATATGTCCATATGTCAAATGAGGTGGATGCACGTTTTATACATGTTTTACCTCTGAATTATTCTTAGTTTCTATTGTTCTAAGGGGTGGAAATGGATTATTGAATATTTATAGCTTTTCATTTTCATTTTATTTTGATCTAGCCTCCTCGATGGATGTGTTTAACTTAATAGTATTATCATCAATAAAATATTATATCTTTTTCCTTAGCTTATAGCACTTGTTTGTAGAATATCTAATACATCTATGATAGTCACAATATGCATTGTTGTTAAATCCCATATGTTGAGGCTTAGTCATACCAATATCTAATGGAGGAGGGAGAGACATGAGATTGTACTCAAGTAACTTTTGTAATAATATACGAGGAGGTGATTGTAACTACGAAAATTTTCTCCTTAGTGGAGTTGTCAATTGAAGCTTGTTTGTTGGTTGTGATATTGCATTGACTGATACTTTCAATTCATTCTTTATTTCAGTGTATTTGACCTTGTAGTTTGGTTTGCTTTGAAAATTATTATTTGAAGTAGTCAGAGTGCTTAGTGCATACTTATTTTTTTTTAATCTATGAACTCAAATTATCATTCTTTCATTGCATGTCATTACTCATCAAAATATTTGAATTTATTGAACATGATAAACTCATGAATTGGTGCTAGAAAAAATTGTGTAAATATATCTTATAACTCACTATTTGCCATAAATTTGGTCATCTTAGCTAGAAATGTTTTATATCAAAGAACATAATCATTGATTGGCTCATTCGACCCTTGTTGGATTTTAACAATTTGTGCATAGGATAGTTTTTCACCAATGTTAATAGAGAAGTATAGTAAAAATTTATCTACCAAAGGGTTGAATGCTTTAACTGATTGGAGTGGAAGATCATAAAACCATAACAAAGCATATTCTTTGAAGCTTCATGGAAATAGTTGGGTTAATAATTTTTCATTGTATGCATAATCCAATCATGATGCATGAAATTATCAAATATGTTTTTAGGATCACCTTTACCTTCATTTAATGGAATCTTAGGAGTTATAAATCCTACTACTAGCAAGTAATATTTTATCTCAGGTGCCAAAGGATTATGAAGCAAAGTATAGGAATCCATTGAATTACTAGTTCTCCAGACACCTTGATCTAATTGAAACACCTTAGCATTTAGGGTTATAAGAATCTACTCAAGGGAATGTGCATTGGGTGAAGCTGGTGGTGGATCATGTGTAGTAATCAAAGGAGGTGTGCATGCTTCCTATGTAAAAATACACATATTAATCTATTATAAGTATTTTCATGCCCCCAAAGCTAGGGATGATGTCACATATGTAACTAGAGGTATTAATATAGGAATATAAATAATAGTATAAATTAGAACACCTGAAGTGGAACTATTAACAACTAAAAAAGGTACCTTTTATTTTTATGCTTAGGATATTGTAATATTAGTTTGATGTGTTGTATTAGATGTTAGGAGCAATTTGACATCTCTATCCACATGTTTGGGATTGTGATGGAGTCCTTGAAGAAAATTAGACAATTATTTAACTTACTCATGATCTACCCCATTAAACTCATCAGGATCAATTCTATCGAATCCCTCATGATTATATTGATTATCATGCCTATTTCATTATCTTCATTATCATGTTCATCATCAACATCATTTTCAACTTGAACATTTACATTATCAAATTGAGAAAAAATATATGTATTATCCATTTTAGAAGACACCAAAGTAATCAAAATATGATTTATATTGATTCCACTTAATCGAGCACTGAAACTTAGAGAAATAAAGGACCTAACATTCTTAGGTTGTGTAATAATCTAAAAGTTATATTTGAGTTTTAAGAGTGATATTTGAGTCAATCTATCCCTAGATTAGCCCTAGACCTATCTTGGAGTCATTTATCACACTTTTTTAGTCTTTGTACAAACTACAAGTGTCCTTAGTCAGCTAAAACATTGTCTTGGACCCTCATATCTAGATCCTAGCCCTTTATGCCTAGTAGTCTGCTAGCTAAACATTAGCACCACATTAAATACATTGGAGCCACAAGGTACTAGTGTCCCAAATATTGTGCTAATGTCTTTAACCCTAACTTTCTTGAATGAATATATTTTCAAAATTAAAATCCTCCTAAGGTTGGCATAAGCATCTTTTATTATCCACACAAACTAAAAAACACTATAAATACATGAGTTTTAGAGCTCTATCCACAAGATAGAAATCAGATGCAAAATACTCGTTCAAAAATGAAACAAGTTGAGTAAAATCAAGGTTATTAATCCCTATTCTACCCTACTTCTACATACTACCATCAAAAACTACCCTAAGCCCAGATTTTCCAAATTTCCAATCTCAAACATACTCAATGCATTCAAGAACACTATAATTCTAGCATCATTTTCACTTGCACTAGCACTTAGGTGGGGTGAACTATATCAGGCTTGATCCCTCCTCAGAGTATTAGTATGTAGGCAACTCTCTTCACAGTCGGTGTTGAGTATGTCTAATATATCCTACTAACAAACAATTTTTTTAGTTCATGCCTTAATTTCAAGGAGGATTAGGGTTTGCATCTATCAGAGTTGTTGCCAGAATCTGGATAATACGAGTGCAATGGAGACGTGATCACACAAGTTGAAGCAAGTGCACACCACATAGATGTTAAAGCAATTTGAAAATAACACAATAAGAGAAATTACACAAGACAAAATAGAGAAAACCAAAATATGATTAGCATGAGATGGCCAAAGTGAGGAATACAAATAGGAGAGTACGTAACTCCTCCACAAAAGGTGGACAAGACACCCCAAGAATAGAATGTAACTCCTCCATGAAAGGTGGTGACAAGGTGCTAAGAATAGAGTAGTAACTCCCATCAAGGGAGTTACTTATGACATTCTTATGACACCTATGACACATCTATGACACACACCTCCACATAAGCTAGCCTATCCTACAAATGTAGGAAAACTCCATGTATGCACAAGAAATACAATTTCCCTAATTAATAAATAGGGAAAAATAAAAACCTACACTAATACCCTCCCATAAGCACAACTTAGGTGGGCAGTGTGGAAATATAAAATGGGTCCCGACAACTAGGCCTGATGAGGTATCCATGTACAAATGCAATCTCCTATAAGATAGAGAAAAAGAGAAAATCCGTAGGAAAAAACTCCCCCCCAAAAGAGAGACATAAAAGAAAAGAAGAGGCTAGAAGGCCCCCCTGAAGATGATGCTGTTGCAGATGTGGACCGCACCCAAAGAAGAGCTCATAGATGAATGAACTTACTCTCGGTGAAAGGTTTGGTGAAGATCTCTGCAACCTGCTCTGAAGACTAGAAAAATATCAAGTCAATGACCTAACTATGAATAAGCTCCTGAATGAAATGCATGTGAATCTCTATGTGCTTGGTCTGCTGGTGCTGAACTGGATTCTTGCAAATCTAAATGGTACTTTGGTTGTCACAATAAATGATGGTGGGCTGCCTGATAGGAATGCCAAACTCAAAAAGTATCCCTTAAAGCTAAATAGCATCAATAGCTGCATTAACAGCTCCCCTATACTTTGCCTCTGTGGATGATATAGCAATAGCATTCTACTTCTTGCTAGACCAATTGATAGGACCTGAACCAAGAGAGAAACTGTAACCAGAAGTGGACTTACGAGTCTGTGAATTGCCAGTCCAGTCTGAATCTATATATCCAACCAAGTCAACCTCTATGCCAAATCTGTAATGAATCCCATATCTATGTGAACCCTATATGTAATGCAAGATCCTCTTAGCTGCTTTCCAATGCAGCTCATGAGGTTTCTGCATGAATCTAGAGACAAGTCCCACTGAATATGATATGTTAGGCCCGGTGTGAGTCAAGTAGATGAGACTACCAACAAGTTGTCGATACTGAGTGGCATCAACCAATGGTGAAGAATAATCAGCCTCAAGCTTGACTCCTGATAGAAAGGGAGTCAGAGATGGCTTGCAATCAACCATGTGAAATCGAGCCAATAAGTCAAGAGCATACTTAGGCTGTGTAAGAGAAATCCCTAAATTTGACTGTGAGATCTCGATGCCAAGGAAGTAGTACAACAAACCCAAGTCTGTCATGTCAAATCTATCCTGAAGAGATGTCTTCACTGCTGCAATAGTCGATGAAGAACTTTCGGTGATCAAAAGGTCATCAACATATAGAACCAAAATCAAGAGCGAATCATCCTATCACAAGAAATAGACATTAGGATCAGAATGGCACCTAGTGAAACCCACTGTGAGAAGGAAGGAATCCATCTTGGCATACCAAGCCTGAGGGGCCTATTTGAGGCCATAGATAAATTTCCTAAGTCTGCATACTAAGGAAGAATCTTGAACAAATCCTAGCGGCTACTCCATGTAGATCTCCTCCTATAGGTCTTCGTGAAGAAAGGCACTCTTCACATCCATCTGATGCACATCCCAACCATGTGCTGCGGCAATAGCCAAGGTGAGTTGGATAGAAGTCATCTTTGCAATGGGTGCAAAGGTCTCTGAGTAGTCAATGCCTGCCACCTATGAGAAACCCTTGGTGACCAATCGTGCCTTATACTTATCAACTGACCCATCTACTGCAAACTTGGTCTAATATATCCACCTACATCGAACCATCTTTCTTCCCTTAGGAAGTGAAGTCAAATCCCAAGTGTGATTTTTGATTAAGGAAGAATATTCTTCCTCCATAGCACTATCCCACTCAGGTACCCCCGATGCCTCTCAAAAAGTCTGTGGATCTGAAACTGTAGCAAAGAAGGCATGTGGATCTCTCTGAAAATCCCCCTAGTATGTCTGTCATTTGTGGGATCTCCTGCCTAAGTGCCAGCACTCTCAAGTGTATGTCTGGCCCAAAGTGGCCCAAAAGTGGGTGAGTCAGGTGCTAACTCCTCATCCTCTGATTGACTAGAGGTGGATGACTCTGCATCACTGTCCTCACTGTCTGAACTCAAAGAAGAAGAAGATGACTCTAGCTCAAGAACCTATTGTGGCTGATCTGAATCTGATGAGGAATCATCATGAAGAAGTAGATCTGATGAGGGAGAAGAAGTGTCAAGTGTTGAGTCTCTAGGACTCTCCTAAAAATGGACACTTCTCTTGATGAACAACTCATGAGTGACTGAATCTAGAAGGCGATATCCCTTAATACCATCTGAATATCCTACAAAGATGCAAGGCTTGGATTGACGTTCCATAGCTTTGCATTTCTTCTTCAGAATGCGGGCCATGGCTGGGGATCTAAAAACTCTAAGGTGCTCAACATCAGGTTTCCTTTTATGCCAAGCTTCAAAGAGTGTTATCCCTTTCAAAGCTTTATGAGGAACCCTGTTTTGAATGTAGCAAGCACAATCGATAGCTTCGGCCCAGTACTATGGTGCTAGGGATTTGGATTGAATCATACAACTACCCATCTCTTTTAAGAACCTATTCTTGCATTCTGCAACCCCATTCTGTGAAGGACTGTAAGTGACTGTGCGCTGCAAATCAATTCCCTCTGTGGTGCAAAACTGCTCAACCCTGATACTGACATACTCCCCTCCATTATCAGTTTGAAAAACCTTGATGGATTTCTCACTCTGTTTCTCAACAAGAGCCTTGAAGTCTAGAAAATTTTCAAACACTTCAGACTTTTGTTTGAGAAAATATATCTAAGTGTACCAAGAGAAATCATCAATGAAAGTGAGGATGTACTTGGTCCTTGTGAAAGATGGTTTGGGAAAGGGTCCCAATATATCACTGTGGACTAACTTCAAAGGTTTTGAAGCCCTCCAAGCTTTGCCTTTGTCAAATTTTGCTTCGGGATGCTTCCTAAGGGAGCACCCCTCGTAAAGTCCTTTTGAGAATTGGACACAAGGCAAGCCAATGACCATGTCATTTTTGCAAAGTTGCTCAAGATAGTAGTAGTTAAGGTGGCCAAACCACTTATGCCATAATTTTCTAACTCCATCTGAATGAGTTAGCAATGCTGTTGGAGAAGAATCTGATGCAAAATTTGAGAAGGTGTATAACCTGGCTTGGTGATCTGCCCTACCCACTGCCACTATAATATCACTATGTAACTCCCTGATAACCACTGAATTCGGTGAAAACTCAACTCTCATACCCTGACCAATGTGAGTGATTTGGTACACTAATAGGAGATTGGTTGAAAGAGAAGGAACACTTAGAACATTATTGAATGTTCCTCCTTCCATTTCAATTGACCCTCTCCCTGCAACGGAAACTGATGTGTCATCACCCAAACTAATTGAAGTCATGTTACAAGGCTCTAAAGATGAAAACTCAACTACTGAAGAGCCCATGTGGTGAGAAGCACCCGAGTCGATGACCCATGAAGATGTGGAAGCTATTGTAGCTACAAGTGCCTTGCCCTTTTCTTTCTCCTTACCCTTGCCTTTTACCTTAGTAGAATCTTGGGTAGATGAATTCTGCTTGATGGACTTAGGAACACCTATGTTGTTCTTCTCTAGAAGATGAGTTAGGTGATTTATTTGTTTCTTCATGCACTTGTGTTCATCATGCCCTGTATTTTTACAATAGGCACACTTAACCTTCTCCTTCTTAGGTTTAACATTGGAAGAGGAAGTCTCAGTGTTGTTTTTGGCAGGATTGGTGTTTTCTTTCTTCTTCTCTTAGTCCTTGTTCTTTTTCTTCTTCTCCTTTGTTGAAGTCTTGTCCTTACCATTTCCAGTTATCAAAGCTTGGGGTTGAGTAGACTTCACTGTGCCCATCTAAATTAGCTTATCTTGCTCCCTAGTCAAGTCGGCAATGAATGAATCCAAAGAAGGCATTTTCCATGTAGTGCTAAGGGCACTTTTTGTGGCATGGAAAGTGGAGACAAAGACTGAATAGCTTGGACCTAACTTTGCGAGAATAGAAAGTATGAGTTGATCATCTTTCTTCTCTATCTCGCATTCTTTCAATTGCAATCTAAGGGCCTTAAACTTAGTGAAAAAGTCATTTAGGGTGTCAAAGTTGCTAGGACTTAGACTTATGAGTTCGTTTTTGAGCTCATGACCTCTCATCTCATCAAGCTTCCCAAACAAATTTTCTAAGGTGTCCCATATGTCATTAGGATTTTGGGAGGATTCTAAGTGGAAGAGAAGTTATGGAGACACATACAAGCTCAGTAATCCAAAGGCTTCATCACTACGGTTTTACCACTTGACTTTTTTAGCATTTGTGTTGGGTTCTACTTCTGTACCCATGGTGATCCTATACAACCCTTTGCTTCTAAGAATGATTGACATTTTAACTTTTCATTCATGATAGTTGAAGGGTGTTAGGGGTTTAAGTTGAAAAGAATCTATTTTTTAGTTGAATTTAGGTGAAGTTGTGTTGATTGCAAGTTGTGAATGTATGTAGAAGGAGAATGAAAGCAAGTTGTGAAAAGCAATCACACTCCCCTGAAATATTGAACCCCCCTCAAATATGCAAGTGCACACTCAAAATACGTTAGACTCAGCCAATAATGCGTCTTAGAGCAATCAGTGCAAGATTAAAGCAAAAAGGACGTCGGACTCTGCGGAAAATGCATCCCAGGAGACCCAAAATTTTGGCACTTTATATACTAGTGCATTTTTTAAAAATAACAAGTCTACACTATAGAGAATTGAATTACAAGCACTTTTGCAAAAAATGGCACCCAAAAATGAGCTATCATTTGCAAGATATTAAAGTTACAATTTTCTCGTAAACTAGTGTTTTTGCAAAAAAAGCACTAAAACATTAAAAAAATGCCTGTTATGGGGAGAGAAAGTGGCCTTCCAACCACTCGTTGGATTCAACACAGAATAAAGAATCCAAATGAGGTTTTTGTGAGGGGGAATTGACCTCCCACAAATCTGGGCCTCACCCTTCGTCTTCGTAGGTTGAAGATACAAGTTTTAATTCAAACCCCCAAAATTACCAAATTGTCTAAAAACCTTAATACTCAGTCAAATTGATTGATTTTTTGTTTTACAAGTTAATTTTAAACTGAACACAAAAAATCAAAGACTTTTTTGAAGGATGCCATGTGTCCAAGGGGTGCCAAATAGGATGCCAAGTAAGGAAGGGGCGTCCAAAAGCAAACAGCCCAGAATTTGACTCAGAAAAGACAAAAGAACAGCAGACCTGTGCTGGACCGTACGGCCTGTCTGAGGCGCCTTGCTGGAGACTGTGGTGTGGCAGAACTTCACCAAAAGGGAGGCGCAGAAGCTTGATTCCAAACAACAGACCAAACAGCAAGCAAAACAACAGTTGGCATCCAAACAAGGCACAGTTCTGAATTTTTTTTGCAAAAAACAAAACCAACCTGCAGACCTGTGCCGTACGGCTAGCTTGGCTGGTAGAAAAGGATGCCGTACCGTTGAAGGAGGGCGTAGACCAGAAGCTAGGCACTTTGCTAGAAGAAAAGATGCGCCACTTTAAATCAAGAAGCCAAGAAAAGTGCGTAGAATGCAGAAGCTTGGCACTTGTGTTGGTGCTGACTGCTGCTTAGTCTGAAGTTCCTTAGAGCTACACAACAATGGCGCCCAAGAACAACTGAACCAGCCCTTGGAGTGAAGACAACCAAGACACCCAAAGACCAAAACGATACCAGAAATGATATTGACAGAATTTTTTTTATTTTAGACCAAATCTAGAATTAAAAAAGAACTCCACTCCTCTTGATATCAAAAATAAGCTAAAAGCATAATCACACACAAGATTACCTGTTTTGCTCTGATACCATATCAAAGTTGTTGTCAGAATCCGGATAATATGAGTGCAATGGAGACGTGATCACACAAGTTGAAGCAAGTTCACACCACATAGATGCTAAAGCAATTTGAAAATAACACAATAAGAGAAATTGCACAAGACAAAATGGAGAAAACCAAAATCTGATTAGCATGAGATGGCCAAAGTGAGGAATACAAATAGGAGAGTACGTAAGTAACTCCTCCACAAAAGGTGGACAAGGCACCCCAAGAATAAAATGTAACTCCATGAAAGGTGGTGACAAGGTGCTAAGAATAAAGAAGTAATTCTCATCAAGGGAGTTACTTATGACACCTATGACACATCTATGACACACACCTCCACATAAGCTAGCCTATCCCACAAATGTAGGAAACTCCATGTATGCACAAGAAATACAATTTCCCTAATTAATAAATAGGGAAAAATAAAAACCTATCCTAATAACATCATAAATTAGCTATTACAAGCATAATACAAAGTTTCAAACTTCCTACATTCAAGAAAAGATCCCAGAAACATAGGCATAGGTACACTTAGATTTAGGAGTAGTTTTGCATAGAGGACACTAATACCATTTTCAAGACACTACATCCATATAACATTGCTATCTAAGTATGGTTTTATTGTCTAGGAGATGATCTAACATAGGGATCCAGTTGATGACACTCAAACCTATTTGTATCTCAATTTTTAGCACTTAGATCTTTCATATAAGGTATTTTTCAGATAAATCTCTATTTACACATATTACTATTTTTAGAAAGTCAAAGCAAGTCAAAATCTATAACAAATCAATGGTTATTTATTGCATATTATTTCACTAATTTAGATTACTCACCCTATAATCAAACATAGGATTTACATAACTAAACCCTAAAAGATTAAAACATTTGGTGAACCTGACTTACTTCGAATATTTATTAAAACCCTTGTTCTACATAGGGTTTAACTTTTTTGAATTTTTGTGCACTAAATTAGGGTTACAAACTTCTATTTTTCTACATTTTTTCGATAACATATCTCATTAAATCAATCTCACATTAGGGTTTCATTTATTTAAATATAATATAATTTTTTGCAAAATAACCCTAATTCAAAATTCTTAACCTTAGATGCTCTTAAGGTTTGTATCCTTTTTCTGTTTATGCTCAGATTTTAGTTCCAAAATATCAAATTTGCTTCCATATTTATTTGTTTTTAATCTTTCTTAGATTAATATTCTTAAAAGGTTTAAAATATACCAAAACTTGTTTTCTTACTTCTCAAACTATAATGGTAGAATTTAACAATAGATGTGATGAGACCGATATGAAACAGTTACAAGATTTTGTTTCCAAACATGCAGATATACAAGATGAATTCATCACTATTATTCAGGAAGAACTCCAAAAATTGAAAAATGGTGAATCTTTAACTCCCCCAGCTAATAACATTATTACACCTATCATGGGGCCAACTCAACTAGCACAACCTAAAATTGTAATTCAACAACCTTAAATGATAGCTACACCTCTTATGGATAGTTATTCCACTCTATTTGTACAACCCCTTATGCATGAGATTCATATTCTAAAGGCTAAGGTGTTACATATTGAGAATGGAACAACTACGCCATCACATACCTTAGATTCTAATATTCTCTTGCATACACTTTTAGCACATCACATAGTGGAAACTCCCTTGCCATCTGATTTTGTGGCACCTAAGATTACATTATATGATGGCAAGGGTGACCTTAAGCACCATCTCAAAGCTTTTCATGTAGCATGTTTGGACTACATGCCCAATAATTAGCTTCTCACAAAGTTATTTCCATGTAGTTTAAAAGATTATGCCCTAAAATGGTTTTATGATTACCAAATCAATCTATCACAACATTAAATCCTTTGGCTGACACGTTTTTAGCAAAATTATATATCAATATCAATGACAAGATATCATATGCCTAAGTGGCATAGTTGAAACAAATGTCAAACGAGCCTATCATAGACTATGTCTTACAATACAAGACTATATTATCCAAATCAACTAGCCCCATGGCAGACAAAGAGCTTCAGGACATCTTTAAAAAAAGTCTTTTACCAGCATTACATTCACAGATTTATGCCACACAGTAAAAGAAAGAGAGGTCAAGCTTCTATCAATGGGAAAAATAAAATGTACCAATGGATCAGAATCAACTATTAAGAGTTCAAATAAGCCTACATATAAGGTAGGTACCACTGAGAACAAGAGTGATCAAAAGGCCATAATCAACATAGCTTTTGAGTCATCTCCTCGATTGATTTTATCCACTCCTTAGTGCTGAATCTTCACCAACCTTCTAGAGTCACCATCACAATTTTTATAATAGCTCTTGAAATGCAATGTCATATCTCTCCGTCCCATTGAATAGGTTAATATGACATGACCTCTTCCAAATAACTATGGTTCTAACACATTCTGTGAGTATCAAAGGGCACCTGGCCATATCATAGATAGATGCATAAGCCTAAAACATAAGATACAAGATTTGATTGAGGCTAACATTATTGATGCGAGCACACCCATAGAGGAACTAAAATCACAACAAATAGAAGCTAAGGTATTAAAGATATTCTCAGATCCATTTCCAAAAAACATAATGAATGAGGTAAGGAACACATCAGGTGTTCACTACACATATAAATCACATCCACCATTAGCTTCATATCATACTATTACAGAGGAGGTACATCCATTACACAACATTGTTGGCATAGACCATACTATAGTTCCACCTAGACCACTCATCAAATTATCATAGTAGGAGATTGTTGATAATGATATAGATTTACATGCACTCTTTATACGAGCATACATAGATCATCATCCTATCTAGAGTGTTATGGTTGACAATGGGTAAAGCATTATCATGTGTACTATCACACTTTTTTAGCATTTGAGATATTCATAACAAGATATATTCCCCATAAATATAGTCATTATTGATTATAGTGGTCATGTTCAAATCTCCATCGAGGAGATTATGCTTTCATTACAGGTTGGACCAGCACATATAGCCGCTCGATTCTTAGTAGCATCTAGTGTAGGCATGTTTGATATGTTATTAGGTAGGCCATGGTTACAATAGCTCTAAGCCATCCCATCTATAGTGCACAGATGTCTAAAACATGTACATACAAATCAATGGTTAAAGTTGAGGGTCTCCTATATGACTATCCTCTACCTATCCCATAGGCAGTGATAACATAGTCACCATTTACAGTTCTAACACTATTAACAGATATAACATAGTTATCAATTACAACTCAGAGTACAATTCTTGTACATATATCATAGAGTTTAATAGATCCACCAATGTAAGTGAGGTATAATCCTATAGTATCAACACATAAACATACTCTCCCATGGAGACCATTATTAGAGAGACCCATGCGTCAGAGATATGTCACAAATTTGAGAAGACTTTACTCCATTTCATTTATGCCAAGATTAATATTATTGGTTTCTCAGGGTTCTCAACATAGGACACCTATGTCACCTTCAACCTCTTCTACTAGATGGATTCTTAAGACCCCTACAGTTCATAAGACACCATAGTCAGTGCCATAGATTCATAGCACCACTACATAGGTAGATACAAACATAAATTTCTCACTACAGTAGGTTATGGGATCATTGTTGCCCTTTCACTTATCATGCACAATCACAATTCTCTTATTTGACACAGGTCACAGTGATAGTGAGTCTCTCATGAGACTCATCAGTTAGTCTGGTTCATATCCTCTTGTACATATTTTATTCTCTCTTGCTCCTTGTACATATTTTATTTTCATTTGCTTGTACATATCTTATATCCATAAAATACAAAAATAATATAACATGCCAAAATAGAAAACCATTCAAATATTACTAAAAAACACAAAATTTATGGATTGTATGCATTGCTATGTTTACATTTCTTATATTTGTCAAATACTACATATGTTAGTTATCTTAGTATAGTCAATTTTATCATACATACACATTTCACTTGTTATTGTCGAGTGTTTGCAGATTGCTTATAGGACTCAGGTCCACCACACTGATCCAGACTTATTATCATCTACCCACTGGGGGTATATACATTGATTCACAGTTATTCATTTGACACATTCACCCACTTAGGGCATCTTATATATAGTTTCTATTACCAGGTTTTATCCTTACATTCTTTACATTCTAATTTTTGCATTGATATATCTTGATATTGATCATTGCAACTCATACTCTAATTTTTTTTACTGACTATCACTAGTTTAGACTCAACATATGTTCATCCTAGCTCTTACATAGATTTTTACTACATTCATGCATGCTTTCATTTATAGCTTTCCTAATTTAGACTTTATTTTATTTTATATGCTTCTTCTATTCGAGGGAATTTGAATATGCCATTGTTTTTTGGTTTTACACTACTATTCATGTATGCCTTAGACATATGCTCATGTACCTTGTTTGTGCTTTCTTAATTATATATGTGGAGATTTTATCATGTCCATCTATGTGTCTCTAATCGAACTTACTTGTTGCTTGCATATGTGGACATTTGAACATGTCCTTATATGTCTTCTTTTATTAGATTTAGTGACATATGCCCATGTCCCTTGTATTGTGGCCCCATGGCCTATGTTGCATGCCTCATGTGTTTTGTATGTATGATTTATTGTATGCATCATAGACATGAAACTTGTCTTTTATTATTACACACACCAGTTTTTGATGCCATGAGGGATCTCATGCATTACGCTTCCTACTTGGGTGTTGTGATAGACATCATGCCCCATCCCCATAGGTAGCTACTTAGATTTGTTCTTATACAAAATGATTACATACATCTTAACACCCTTGTGCAATTTTAGAAATCACATGCATCTTACATTACATATTTATGCTTAGATTCTATTACATTTTGATGTTATGTTTATACATTGTATTGGATTATCACACATTTATCATATATGCTTCGACTAACACATATTTTGCAGAGCTATTTATTTTGAGGACAGTTCTTGCATAAGTTCAATAAGTACCCTCAAAAAATTGGGAATTCATAGGGGTTTATCACAAAGATCAGTGTCTTACATTGCATTCACAGAATATTTTTCAACACACATGCTCAATTTTAAAAATTAGATAAAGATAAAACACATGAAAAAATAGGGAATCAAAAATCAATATAGTGACTTAGATTTTAGATCAAATAGACATTAGTTCCCAAATAGGGACACAAAAACCACATGGTGATACTATCTAAGATATGGAGATACTATCCAGTAGCCCCAGTTTCAAGACAATTTAGATTATCCAGAACAGTACACCAGGTATAATACATGTTTACACAGATACAACTACAAGTTTGACAATTATGCTTAGATTTTGCTTAGATTCACACTAGTTCATCTCAGATTCATATCATTTGCTTAGATTGGAGGCATCATGTGTGCTATGATCATATCCATATTCAATTGATATACTCAAATATAGTTATTATAACTTAGTTGAGAATCAATATACTCATATATTAGATTGTGGACATGTGCACAAAACATTATTTTCATATGCTCAGTTACACACAAGTTGATTAGATGGAATGAAAAACTCCATGTCATTCTCTACATTATATACATTTGAAATCATATTCCAAGGTGTCAGCAATTTCATGCTTTACTCCATCTACAGTGTTTGACTTTCCTGAGTGGCCCAGAGCTACCTAATATACCCAAGTGGTTATAGAGATGACATACATAATTAAATATACCTAATTATATATTTACAACACTTTACATAGTTTAATTTCATATGCATCTACTATACATGGAGGGAAATGATGGAGTCATGTCCTAATAAAGTTCTTGAGCCACCCACATGAGAGGGTTGGACACACTTTCAATCAAATCCAAGCTACTCACAAGTCATGATCTACTAGGCAGGGGTGGGCAATGATGGGGTCAAAACTGGATTGAGTTCTTAAGCCACCCACATATGAGGATTGAACAAGCTATCAACTCAGTCTAAGCTATTCAATGATTTGATCACTATGTACATGCACAAACATAAGTTATCACCAGGTTCATGTACCCAATGAGGTGTATTCATTACTTTCCTTTTTCCCATCTCTTTACTTAATTTTACTCAGTTACTTTTTTACTCATCACAATCTTTTTCTTTTGATATCTCTTAAGTAAGGACTGATTTATGCACATTTCATTCTAGGTCATGCTTTGGATCATGCTTCATATACGTAAACCTAGCTTCACATACTCAGAATTAGATTCATGGACTTAACTTCTTAGGTAAGTCTAGGTACACTTATTTCTCCTTTATAATAGTCATTTCACTTTATTTTATTTCTAGCATAAAGGGTGGGGCAAATATAATCACCTAAAAGTGGTATTTGAATGTTAAGAGTGCTACTTGGTATAACTTATCCCTAGATTAGCCCTAAAGCTATACGAGAGCCTTTTATCACAATTTTCTAGCCTTTGTGTGGACCAAAAGCGTCCCTAGTCAGCTAAAACACAGTTTCAAAATCTCATTTCTAGATCTTAGTGCTTTGTGCCTAGCAACCTACCAGTTGGACATTAGCGCCACATTAAGGACACTAGAGTCACATGGCGCCAATGTCCCCAAAATGGTGCTAATTTATTTTTCCATAACTTTTCTAAATGGATATGTTTTCAAAATTAAAACCCTCCTAAGGTCAACCTAAGAATCTTTTATCATTTGCATAAACTACAAAACACTATAAATACATGACTTGTAGACCTTTATCCACAAGATGGAAATTAAATGCAAAATACTCAATCAAACACAAAACCAGTTGACTAAAATCAAGGTAATTAATCCCTGTTCTTCCCTACTTCTATGTATACCATCTACAACTACCTAAGCCTAGATTTTTCATATTTCCAATCTCAAGCACACTCAAGGCATTCAAGACCACTATTATTTTGGTATCACTTGCACTTATACAAGCACTTAGGTGGGCAAAAATACATTGGGATTGACCCATCCTTAGAGTATTGGTATGTAAGCAACTCTCTTCACAGTGGGCTGTTGAGGATGTCCAACCTATCTTACCAATGAAAACACTTTTTTAGCTCATGCCTTATTTGCAAGGAAGATTAGGGTTTGCATCATAAATCAAATATTACAAGTACTATAGATTTTTAAACTTCATACATGTAGGAACAAAACCCAAAAACATAGGTGTATGTGCACCCATACTTTAGGAACAGTCTTACATAGAGGACACTAGTGCCATTTTCAAGACACTAGAGCCATGTGGTGCTACTATCCAGGAGAGGATCTAACACATGAATTCAATTGATGATACCCATACTTGTTCATATGTCAGTTTTCAACACTTAGATATTTCATATTAGGTGCTTTCCAAATAAGTCTCTATTTGCACATATTTATTACTATTGATAGAAAGTCAAAACAAGTCAAAATCTGTAACAAATTAGTGATTATTTATTGCATAGTATTTCACTAATTTAGACTACTCAGCCCTTTAATCAAACATGGGATTTACATAACTAAACTCTAAAAGGTTTAAATAGGTGGCATAAGAGGGAATCATGCAAATGTGTAAAAGGAAAGAGAGAATGGGTTTAACTAGACAATGTGTGTTTATTTTGTAGGCTCTTAGATATATTAATCTTAATTGTAAATAGTGAACAAGGCCCAAAGGGGCACTAACTATGGAGGATTTTATCATCTCGTAACCACATTATCTCATATTTAAGGTATCTTTAAAGTAAATTCCTAGGGCTAACTGCTCACCAATGCACTACAAAACTAAGTGGTTGAAGGCTTCATACGGGTGGAAAATAAAAATAAAACCCAATGCACTTATGAAATACTTGTTAGGTACATGGAAACTAAAATTTATAAATAGTGATGTCTGATGGCATGAGTATTGAATCACTACCCCTCACACCATGACGTAGGTAAAATTGAAGACCACTTTGACTAGAATAATAGCTCTTATGATTTTTACAATTGTTAGAACACAGTTCTATAAAAAAAAAATTGAAAACCAATATAAGAAAAGATTTTTGTACATAGAAATAATGAATTAATCCAAAACACCAAAGGTCAAAGATAAATCCTAGAGTGACACTCAATCAAATCTTGGAAAGAATGATCAAATTTATCTTTAGTGTCTGGGAATCATGAATTCATTTGAAACTCTAGAATAAAAACTAGAATAGAAATATTCAAGCAAGAAATAGGCTCACCAATATGTTTTACCCTATTTTTTATTTAACAATTTTTAATAAGCATAAAATGTTGAATTATAATTCACATCATAATTTAAAATCAAGCATAAATCTAAATATAGAGTATAATTAATTGAAATTGATTGATAAGTAGCATATGTTGAATATAGTAAGTATAAAAAATAATAAGCTACTTAGTTTTCCTAGTTTCTAGTTGATTGTAGCAGGTGTTTGATAGTAGAAAATATGATAAAACAACTTTGTGATGGCTCAGGTCCTAGACCAAAGTCTACGGCTATATCTGGACAAGTTTGTGCTCACTAAACATTTACATAATGCAACCTTGTCTATTGATTGTGTGTTTGTCCACCATGAAAGTGATAAAATTGTAATTATTGTACCACACACACTTGTGTAGGCTCAAATGGCTGAGATATTTTCATTTTTTTGATGTCGCATATAAATATTTATCTTTATTCATATTTCCTTGTGTTTAACCCTAAATTTAGAATGGGAGGACATGGTTAAAAATAAATAAATAGTTCAAGCACAAGGGTTATAAACTAATTTATAGTATGCCAATTAATTGTAAACTTAGATAAATGAATATTCTTAATCATAATACTGAGATATGCTAAATATAGAAAATATTTTATTTGAAATATGTTCAATTGATTTTCAATACTAAATAGAAATGACACTTAGCTAGGTTTACTATGTGTAGGTTGATCTGGACTAGAAACATGTGTAAAGTATGAAGGATCAATATTCTGTATTAGTCACCAAATTTTGGATTTTTTTTTTGTATCCATGGACACTACTGTTGGATGTAGACAACATCATTGATGGTAGTGTATGACTATGACACAGGTGTCTAATATGGAATAATTAATGAATCTAGATGTGAGCAAATTCATTAATCTAGGCTTTTTTTCACCTTTCTGATGATGTATTCATATATAGGATACAAGTTATCATTTTTCATTGATTGATCAAACCCCAAATCATCACCCTTCTTCACCCTTAGAATGAGTTTATTAAAAATAGCTTATTGGGTTCACGATGTCGATCTGACTCTAAAGATCCCTTTTTAATGGGCCTACCTACATAGCCAATACTCCAAGGAGGGCTTCAAGATTATGTAGTTCTCCCCTATGTGTGATCAAGGGTATAATACACTATATGATGATGCATGTGATTATCTAACTTGTAACTTGAAAAATATCACTCATGGATTATTCTTTAAATGCTTCAGACCTAAAATATGACTACTCCATGCTTGATTTGAAAATAGGGATGAATAGGGCAGAATAGGTCGGTTGTATAATTGATTGATTTAGCTTTAGTAGGTGTTTCCTTGGTATTTTTTTAGTTGATGAATGAGAAGGCTTAAACTTGTATTTATACCACACCTTTTGAAAATATCTCATGGTATGGCTCAATAAGACAAATAGGTCAACCCATAGGTTTAGAAACATTTTTAATTTAGATGACTTTTAGATACTGGACACTAGATAAGGATTTGGACACTACCATTAGTAGTAGTGTACCTCTATGGTCAATAGTATCTAGAAGGATAAAAATAGGTATGGATATAAAACTGATAGTGAAGGACATTTATCAGGTTTTAAGCTTTTTGTGTAGTATAAGAGACTTAGGTCATCAAAAATATATGGATCAAACTAAGAGATAAGCATTTATGCATAGTGAGATGGTGAATGTGATCTTTTCAGTATTAGGGAGGTCTAGAACTAAAGGGTAAAGCCTTGATCGATATTTGTCAAATGTACAAAATTGAGATGCTATAAATATTCATTTTTAGTATCTATATTTCCACCTATTTTAATTTAGTAATGCATAAGGATGAAATTACTAGGTGAAAGTAAAGAAATGTGTGCTTGTGTGTGTACAACACACATTTCCTTTACTTAGGCCCACTTTGATTGATTTAATGGTGTATGACTTGTTGGCCATTTTTGGCCCACATACCAAGATTTGAAGAGTTAAGCAGAGTTCATGTGGAATGAGTGGACCAATGGTTTGAAATAGGTCTAATATTACAAAATAGAGAGAATCCAAGTAGGTTCTCATATGTTCCAAGCATTTAGAAGCACAGACCAGGTTGCACGGACCTTAAAAATCCATTATAACCTTGAAGGATTGATCACAGGATGAATTGTGCAAATTTTAAGAGCCAAATTGTCTCCAAGATGTCATGTAGGAGAAAATGGACCAATCCACTTATGAAATTTGTATCTTCACTCAGGAAGCCCCCACAAGCTAGCAGATCATGCAAAATTATAGTTCTACACGTCATGAACATTCTCTAATATTTTCATGCATGTGCGAGCTTTTTAGCTCAAGTTATAAGCTTCTAAAGTTGGACCTATAATATAAGACATTTGTGCTAACGTCAAGTTTAAGCTTGAGCAAAATAAATCCTTTTGAGCTTAAATTTGATGGTCATGTGAATGTCAATGATGGTCATGTGAACATCATTTGATGGGAGTGAGGACATCATTTTTAAACTCAAAAAGTAGCCATTGGATTTTAAATAGTGGGACCCAATAGATCTATGGTCTACATTGCATCATACGTCTCTATCCAATGATGCGAGATGATTTAAAAGGTTATAAAGCTCAAGAGATCAACACATGGGGTAAGCACATGAACTGACAAACTACCAATAGAATCTTGAGAAATAATGTTGGACTACCAAGTGGCACCAGCTGGAACAAAGTTGACAAGTCAAAAGTAGTCAATGGCTATCGATCATTCATACTAAGCAAGATCTATGGTGTGAGCAAAGGTCAAAATGTCAATTATCCAAGTCACGATCAACATCCAATTAGAATAAAGGAGAGCCCAAGACTTTCAATGAAAGCAAATGGATCCTATAAGATCATCCAGTCACCATTAAAGTTTGATCCAACACCATTAAAAAGGCACACTAATGTAGTAAGATATAAAGAACATAAAAGACACCATTATAACCTAATATTGATTTTTGGTTCAATGAGTTAAAGCATGCAAGGTTCATTCTTTTGACTGTGTTCACCATATTTTAAAGAAGAATCCATGTATACATGATTTCTTGGTTCCTACAAAGACTGAATGGGTCTTTTTAAACCTAATGGGAGTCTAGAAGGGCCTATACAGTCTATAGATCTGTATTAACATAAAGACTATCATAAAATTAATAATCTTAGATTAGTTTTTCATCTATAATGGACCTATAATCATGGGGTAGATATGAGTGATTAATGTAAAGGGTCTCATCTATCGATGTGGTTGCATCTTCAACAAAGTAGGTACTTTGTCGCTCAAGGCATGGCATGACTGTTAGTTTCATGATTCAAAGATTTGATCCTCATAAACATGTCAAGTGGGATTAAGGTCCAAAGGTAGTGAACTGGTGGTTGAAGAGGCAATTAAGTGCATTGATTACATTTAAACAAACCTTGTCATCATACCAAACAAAATCTTATCCTCTAGTGAATCTCTCAACAAATGAAAGGAGCTTGCTACAGTATGGAAGAAAAGGAAGTTAAGCTTGTTAATAAGTATCAAATCTGATTAGAGGAAGGCATGCGTGCAAAAATAACAAAGGAACTACCACCTTACTCATTGATATCAAGGACTTTTCTCCACTCTCCAATGTATTATTCCCAATACTCTTTCTCTTTTTTTTCTATATATAGAGGCTTTTGAGCCAAAAAATGCATCCATCTATATTTTCTCAGACTCCTCTCTTAAGCATGACTAAAGTCTACTAAGATGGAGATTGTAACCTCTTTATATGAATACCAAACTATTTTTTAGATTTCATTTTTCTAGTAGTGTGTACATGTCAAATTTACATATGTGGTAAAAGTCTCTCCCTTGTCAAGTCATGATCTCACCTAGTTACTAGTTCATATTGTTATGCAAGTCATGTTTAGTGTTTTACATCTTTTTATTGAATCTTGCATGTAGATATTGTGACTAGTTAGTGTCTTGATTTAGACCTCTCCATCATTTCCCTCAGTTTTTGATCATTTGGTGAACTCCTTCTTGAAACACTTATGTATGATAGGTAGTTGGAATCCTAGATCTAGTCTCGTGCTTTTTTCATTAGTGTTTGAGAGTCAAGTAGGGTGGATAAACCATAATCTAAGTGCATCACCATATTTAGCTTACATTTCCATTTCATGTTCTCTCTCTCTCCCTTTTCCTTGGTTATTAGTAGGTTTTAGTAGTGTAAATGAGCTAAAATGATGCATCAGAGGAGCTAGCCTCATTAAAAATCTTAGAGGTCTGATCCTATTATAGGATACCCACATCCTGAGGTCAATCCCATGTTGAGCTAGGTTTAGAAGTAGGAACTGAACACTTTTGCTTCTAGCTAGGGTGAAATATAGACCTCCAACATGATATATAACCAAGATCATGTTACAATGTAAATCAATACATATAATCTGAATTTTGAAACAATTAAAATGCATGAAAAGAAAGAGAGCAAGGAAGCACTCATATATGTTAATGCAACCATGTTGCCTCTTAATGCTTTGACTTGGTAAAGATGCTTACTTATGAAGCATTGGATCTGGAAGAGGTTCAAACTTAAACCTTGGATATTTTTAATAGGAAGATTGGAAGGCATTATGCTCCCAATCCAGAGCAAGGATGAGTTGTGAGAAGACCATTTAGATCATTATATCTCAATTGCACAACTCAAGTGTGAAAATATGTAATGTGAGATTGGATGATTTAATCAGTCCAATATATAAATATAGTAATATTGAATGATTTAATCTCTTCAACCTATAAAATTAACGAACTTCCATAGTAAAAAAGGCTCGATAACCATATATATTGGTGTAATCGGTAAATCTTGGTGAATAGTGTAATTAATAAATTTTACAATTTTTGGTTCAATATCCTGGAATATGTACCTCTAATATGTCTAATTTTGGGTATATGTGTCATAAATCTAAAAAACTTTGTTTCAAATCTCTACTAAATTAGTGCAATGTATAAGATTCTGACCCAAGTGTATATATGAATCATGAAACTAAACTAGAGATTCTGCAAGTGTGCAGTTCATGTTTTTATGACATGCCCCCATTGAATTATAGAGATATGGAGTAAGTGTGTAAGTGTGGAGGTAATTTCTTTGTGACATGAACCCGCTAAATTTTGAAAATACTAAGAAGGTGTATAAGTGTGGAGGTCATGACTTTGTGACATGCCCCCACTAATATGCCCCCCATTTTGAGGTGAGGGAAATAGAATCTGGGAGGTACCTCACCTCAAAAGGATAAGGTAGTTGTCTAATATGTGTATGAATCATGTATCATATAAGGATAACATGTCAAAGTAGATATCTCAATTAAGTTTGCATTATGTGATCATATCAATTCCTATAATGCATGATATAAATCATGGAAATGTTTAGATGGTAATTGTAAAAACTCAATAAACAATCAATCACACACATAGGATCACTCAATGTAATGTAAAATAATAGTCCAAATAGACCTCATACAAGGGGCATGTTCAAATATCATGCAATTGAAAGGGATGACACATTTAAATGCCCAACCAATGTAGAATGACATATTCAAATGTCCAAATAATATACAATGGCATAGGGGCCAAATTTCAAGGAATACATTTAAATGTTCCACAAAAAAGACAATATCAAGCAAATGGAATACACTCAAGGAAGTTAAAATATGCATGAATCATAAGCAACCAACATAAGCATATCATACTAGTCTCTACATATACATGTTAGCAAAAAAATTTATGTAGTATAACATATCATGTATAGTGTGAAAGATATGAGCATGGATATAGACATGCGTAAATGTTATTTGATAATCTAAAACATGATAATGTATAAATGATCATAAAAGATATGTAACTTGGATCAATTATTATCGAAGCAAATGCTTCTAATGTACTATATGATGCGAGTAGAGGAAAGGTCCAAAATTTCAAAGTGCATATATCATGTGTCTAGGTATGCTTGAATCACACTCAAATATGTGTGAAACATATGTGTATATATAAATGAAATGATATGCTACATACTAACATAAATAAAATGATATAGATGTCAAGGAGCTAATAAAATTTGGGAAGACTGGATATTTTTGTATTTTTGAATTTATGTGAATGTTTTTATATTGTATTAGATAGGCAAAGAAGACATGTAAAACCAAACATGCTAATATAAAATAATGTGTTCATCAATGGGATGCCTCTGCGAAGGCCCTGTATCATGTATGTCATATTCATACGTTGCATTATTAGTATTGTCAGGATCATACCAATATTATGTATTATTAGGATCATAATAATAAATTTAATCACTATTATAGGAGACATGTAACTTCTTAGGTTGTTCTTGAACTTATGATATATCAGTCTAAGCATTTATGTAAGAAAACCCATTGCACCATAGGTTAGAATTTCCTTATTAAAAAATTTCTCTTATTGGGTATGTTTGTCATTGTCAAAATGTTACATCTCATTATGGATTAGAGAAGAGTCATGTATATTTGTTCGAACACTAGAAAAAGATGTAATTTGTGCCTTTAATTTTTGTTCCTCGAGATATAAAATATATATGATGTTTGCTCCTTAGAAACCATATTTTTATCATTTGATATTGTGGGCATGTCTTGCTTTGAAAGTTATTTTATTATAACCCCTCTTTTTAGAATGTTTGTTTGCTTATCTAGAATTTGATTTTGCAACTTATGTTCTTGCTCTTTTTGTACCACTGCCTTTTGAATTTATTTTTGCTCTAAGTTTTACATTTACAAGTGTTTTTATTCTAAATTATTCTTTAGTACCCATATTTTTTGTTTTGGTACTTGTGTTTTAGAAGAGGTACTCATAATGTGAGTGGAATGATCGATTGATGTACCAATGATACGATCATCTATCATTTATCTTTTTTATTTTGTTCATCAAGCAAAAACAACAATATGTATGATGCCCATGCATTTTATGATATGAAAAATAGTATATTGATATCCTTATAGGATGTAGATGAGGTAGTTGAATCACTTTGTTGCACAAAATTTCTTTTAATATTTCACTTCAACTCTTATTAACATTTTTTTCACTTTTTGAATCACTTACTTTAGATGTATTTTGTTATAGCTTGTCATTTGGATATGAAACCTTTTTGGGTATAAAATTTCTAGATGAAAATGTAAACACATGATTAATACTAAAATTTATTGGATTTTACATGTATGTAATCTAATTTTCCAATTATGTGACCTTTTAAATGGAAATTATTTTACAACTCTTCTATTAACTTGATCACAAGGATGATTTAATCTTTAAGACATTCATAAGCACAAATTCTACGTACTTTGGTTTGAATATGCATACACACACCATTTATAGGAGATGTGGGAGGTGGAAGGGTTTGAGGAAAGACATATTAATTACTTTAATTGGAAACCATAGAATGGGCCACCTTACCTTTTAACATAGTGATAGCATGGCCTTGATTATAGGGATGGTAGTTATCACCCTCCTTAGGGTTAGGAAGAGGAAAAGGTTTATTTTTATCCATATTAAACATATTTTAGGAAAATAAATTCTAATTTTTAAAATTTGAATATTTTTGAAATTAGAAGTCAGATATCAGAAAATAATAAAGCAGGAAACCATAGGTCAATCTAGGGTTTGGAGACTACAATTGGGTTCACCAAATGTCTACCCCTAAATTTAGAATAGAGGATAGGGTTAATAACATATAAATAGTTAAAACAAAAGGGTTAAAATAATCTATAGTAGGTCAATTAGTTACAAACTTAGATAAATGAATATTATGAAATATAATACCGAGATATGCTAAATATAGAAAGTACTTGATTTGAAAGATGTTCAATTGATTTGCAATACCAAAGAGAAATGATGCTTAACTAGGTTTTCTATGTGCAAGTCAATCTAGATTGGAAATAAGTGTAAAGTATGTAGGATCAATATTCAATATTAGTCATTAGATTCTCTAAATTATACTTCTATAGCCACATATAGTACTTCCATATCTAGACACTACCGTTGATGCCAATGTTTGACTGTGACATAGGTGTCTAGTATGGAATAATGACAAGAATTGGATGTGACTAACTTCATTATTTTAGGTTTTTTATCACCTTTCTACTGATGTATCTAAATATGGATATAAACTATCACTCTTTATTGATTGATTAAACATTATCTCTTCACCCTTATTCACCCTTGGAATGAGTTTGTTAAAAATGGGTTAGTGGATCATGGTGCCGAGATGAACCTAAAGACCCCTCTATAAATGGGCATTGCCTACATATCCAATACTCTAAGGAGGGCCTTAAACTTATGTAGTTTTCCCCTATGTGTGAGAAAGGGTATGTACAGAGATGCAATATACTATATGATGAAGCATGTAGTGATCTAGTTTGTAAATTGACAAATATCGACCATGGATTGCTCTTTGAATGCTTTAAACATGTAACATGATTGCTCTTATGATTGATATGAAAATAGGGATGAATAGGGTAGAATATGTTAGTTTTATAGTTGATTAATTTAAATTTAGTATGTGTTTATTTGGTATTTTGTTAGATGATGAATGAGAAGGCTTAGACTTGTATTTATACTAGACCTTTTTAAAATTTCTCATGATACGATTCAATAAGATATATATGTTGAGCTATACGTTTTAAAATTGTAAAATATTTGATAACTTTTGGCTACTATAAACTAGATAAGGATCTGGACACTACCATCAGTGGTAGTGTCCCTCTATGGCTGGTAGTGTCTAGAAGGCTATAAAATAGGTATGGATCTTGTATGCATCTAAATTCGTTGTTTAATTGATTTGAAATACTAAAGAGAAATGACGCTTAACTAGGTTTTCTATCTGCAAGTCAATCTAGATTGGAAACAAGTATAAAGTATGTAGGATCAATATTCAATATCAGTCATTAGATTCTCTAAATTATACTTCTATAGCCACATACAGTACTACCAGATTTAGACACTACCATCGATGTCAATGTTTGACTATGACATAGGTGTCTAGTATGGAATAATGACTAGATCTGGATGTGACTAAATTTATTATTTTGGGTTTTCTATCACCTTTCTATTGATGTATCCAAATATGGATATAAACTATCACTCTTCATTGATTGATTAAACCTTATTTCTTCACCCTTGAAATGAGTTTGTTAAAAATGGGTTAGTGGGATCATGGTGTCGAGTTGACCCCAAAGACCCCTCTATAAATAGGCATTGCCTACATATCTAATACTCTAAGGAGGGCCTCAAACTTATGTATTTCTCCCCTATGTGTGAGAAAGTGTATGTACAACGATGCAATATACTATATGGTGAAGCATGTAGTGATATAGTTTGTAACTTGACAAATGTCGGCCATGGATTGCTATTTGAATGATTTAGACCTATAACATGATTTCTCCTAAGATTGATATGAAAATAGGGATGAATAGGGAAGAATATGTTGGTTTTATAGTTGATTAATTTAAATTTAGTAGGTGTTTACTTGGTATTTTGTTAGATGATGAATGAGGCTTAGAATTGTATTTATACTATACCTTTTGAAAATATCTCATGGTACGATTCAATAAGATAAATAGGTTGAGCTATAGGCTTTGAAATAGTAAAATATTTGATAACTTTTGGCTACTAGAAACTAGATGAGGATCTGGACACTACCATTGGTGGTAGTGTCCCTCTATGGCTGGTAGTGTCTAGAAGGATATAGAATAGGAATGGATCTTGTATGCATCTAAATTCATATATCTACATTATTATCACTAATATTCCTATTATTTGACACTAATTCTGATTAATCTAATTTATCTCACTAATAAATCATCCCTTCTAGCTATTTGTCTAATACCCCCCTTCTTTTATTCTTCATCTACTAACCTTATTCATTCCCACTTCATCATTAGTTTATTCTAAATCTCCATTATCCTATCTTAATCCTATCTTACCTATTATTTGTAAAATTTAAATTCTCATGACCCACCTATCTACCTACTTAAGCCTATCCCTAGGCTCTCCTACACTCCTAGTCCCCAATCCCTACCTAATCCTAATCTAACCTCCCTCTATTCATCATTAATCCATAAGAGGATTCTAGAATCCTCTCTACTCTAACCCATCCTCTCTAAAAGCCTCAAAATCCAAAGGCTTCCAAAGAATTTTAAATTCCTTCGATAATCCCCAACCTTTGATCTCCTTCATCCAAGTTTGAATATCCACCATAGATCTTTCCCTCCTCTTTCTATTAAAACAACTCCTCTCCTCCATGGAAGGCCAATGAGCAACTATCTAACTTCTTTCATGCCAATTTAGTCATTCAATCCTTCATCAATAATCTTTGAATCATGCCATCATAATGTCCAGTATGAGTCTAAGGTAAATCTAATCCTTTTATTTTGCATTATGTTTGATCATGGTGTAGATCACTTAACTTCAAAATTGTAATGCTATTTTGAATAGTTTGTTCATCCATTTGTATTAGGTTCTAATGGTTCTAGACTTTACCTAATAGTTTTATGTTTGAGAAGTTTAAATTATGTAGTTTAATCCAATAAGCTCAAATTACATCTACAAATCTAAAAATAGTAGTGAAGGATGTTTATAAGGTTTTAAGTTGTATGTGCAATACAGAAGACCTGGGTCATCAAAATAATATTGATCAAACTCAGAGATAAGTATTTAGGCACAATATGATGGTGAATGTGAGTGAGCCTTTCGGTAGTAGGCAGGTCTAGAATTAAAGGGTAGAAACTCGATTTATATTTTTCATATGTACAAGATTGAGATCCTATAAATATTTTGTTTTAGTATCTACACCTTGGAAACCCTAAGTGTATTTGTGAGAGTTGGAAACTTGAAAAAAAAAAGTGGAAGTGTAATGGGTTGAGATGACCCCAATTACACTAGTTGATGATTGATTATTGCTTGTGTATATAGACACTCCAAGGAAGGAATCAAGCCACAAGTAGTTCTCCTGCCTAGTGTGATTATGAAATTTTCTCCTTAATTATATGCAAGTAGATAGTAATTTAGATTTTGATACTTTTAATTTTTTTCTCTTGAATTTATTTGGAATGCTTCAAAATTGGCTTGTGAATACTCCTAGTGATTGATATTGAATTTAGAAAGAATAGGTAAAATTTACTCAATGTGTAGTAGCACATACATAGTGCCAAACTTCAGGGAGATCTATTTGTGTAATGAATAACCTCTTATTTGTATTTATAGAAGTTTAATTGAATAATTTCCATTCGCTAACTTGTGAAATGTGCAAGATGACCCATATTGATATTCAAAGGTTGTGATAAGTGGATAGGTCCACAAGAATGGACCTATTTTTAGAACATAAACCTGTCCTAAAAATTAGGTACAAATAGCTTGAGGTTAGAAGCAGTTTGAGAGTGATATAGAGTAGTTTGAGCAATGACTTGGGATTTTTTATGTAATAGTATCGACAAACAAAGGGGTCAATATTGCATATAGATAAATAGATAGAAGAATGAAAAATAATAGTCATATACTTGAGTGTAAGTCATGTGATTTAAGATATGTCAACAATTAACATTGTCAATTACTTGTGCCCAGAATTAGGTACCTACACTTCTTGAAGCACACAACACTTAGAGAAGAGAATATTACCCTCGAATTGTAAGTTATTATTTTCTTGGAATAGTAAGTTTATATGAAAGTTCAAATCCATTTCAAGAAAAAAAATAATGAAAATATGCTAAGAAATGGCCCTTGATTGAGTCTCTATAGAAGAAGGCAAGGCACAAAGAAAGGGGCCTTGAAAGCCCATGCCAATATAGTCCATGACCTTCCCCCTATTTTTTTATTAACCTTATAGCCACCCCAACTATACCTCAATTCAATCAACACCCTCCAACTCCATCCTCTACCTCCATAACATCCTTGTATGCACAAAGCTGCTAGATCTAATGTCTAACAGCCACCACCACCCTTGTTGCATCCTTGCTCCACCAACCTACATTCATTTACAAGTGACTTTGTCTAATGAAATTAAAATGTAAACATTGGCATAATATTATATGATTATACTTGAAGTGTTGAAAAATTGCATTGATTTGTTGGACTTATGTTACCTCAGCCTCCTTTATGGAATTTACAGTCCCTTAGCACCCATACTCCATCATACAACTACCAACCCCAAGCTACCATTATTGAATTCTCAATTTATTTTATATACCAAATTATTGTTTTGAAAATGTAAGTTTAAATTTGTTAAAGGGAACAATGGTTAATAACATTTTGACAAGGCATTGTAATTGGGGGAGGACAAGGGATCAAACCTTCTCCCCTCTTATTTTGCACTAAGGAACATTTTCAAAAGGAATTTTTGGGTAGATGAAGAGTGGCATGTTGGGCTCTGTCTGACAAGATGTTAGACCTCCCCATGGAAAAATTCATTTTTCTTCTAATCTAGTGCTCTCTACTACATCTACATGCCTAGTTGGTGAGTATTTATTCTTGCATGTTCGTATTTTTTAGGACCCCCTTTGTTGAGCACTTTTGCAGAAACATTTGTGCCCTTTCACTCATATCTTGAGTGTCACTTGAAGTTAAGAGGTGATTTTTGTTGCATTGAAATGTTGGTTCTAACCTCTTTGTTTTAGTATATTCAGTATCTTTCTACTTTTATTGAAAGCTTAAATTGTTTTAGGTTCTCCAAATTCCTTTTTAATGTTGAACATCGCCTAAATTTCCAAGGATTTTTATCTACATTCTAGACACCTTTTAAGATGCCATTTTTTTGAAGTGCATTTTTTTCTTATAATTTAGATTTTTAATTCAAATTGAGTCATATTTTATAGAAGTGGATTTTTTTTAGCTTCCCATTTCTAACTCAATTTGTAACATAGTGATTTTTTTGTAAATTACATCATGATAATTAGTTTGGGGGGCTTTATTTTATTTTTGGACACTTAAATTTTGGCACACTTGTGATTTGTGCCTTGTCTCCTTCAATATCCCTTTCTTAGTGTCTTGCCTTATTCTATGTATACTCATTCAAAACCCCTTTATTAGCGAATTGTCATTCTTTTGTTGTTTATGATGGCTTCATGCCTTGATGTAAACTCACTAATGCAAGCAAATGATAAATTTCAAGTTGAGAGTGATATGATATTATTTGAGGTTTATTCACTTTACGAAGACATTATTTAGTTTTTAGAGGAAAATAAGGCCCTCAAAACATAGAACATGTTCCTTCTCACAAAACTTGCAGAACGTGACTCACTCATTCACACTTTGTAAGTAAGTGTTGTACTCTTGCAACAACATTTTGATCATGTGGAATGCACAACTATCTCACCTGGTCAAATTCAATAACTACTTATGATATAACACACATCTATTAGATGTTCTCTTGGATTGTGATTTATCTAACATTAAGTCATATTGTGATCCCACTACACCTGTAGTTACCTTTCTCATAACTCACACTTTTATTGATCACAATGTTAATGTTTTACATCCTTTGAGAAACAAATTATTGTTTTCTTTTTTTATTTTTCATACCATGGGTTATTCTGATGAAAGTAATAAAAACACAAATAAGGCATTTTGACACCCATCTAGCCTTTTATGTGGATTACTCATGATGGCATTGACTATTGAGTAAGTATTTCCAATTCTTATTAATGACCACTCTATAGAAACTCCACACCAATTTTTATCACTTTAAACTTCTAAAGGACATTAAGTGACATATTCAGGCATTCATCAAATACCATACTCAAATAAGAGAATCTTGAGCCATCTTCACATTTTTCAGGCATAAGTGACACGAACCTTCACTCAAGTATGAGAGACCTCTTGTAAGGCTGGTGAGACCTTACCCTTCACTTAGAAATTAAAAACACGAGCTTTCTTATTTTAGGCATGAAAATCCTAAATTTGCATCAGATTCAATTAGGCATGAGAGTCTTAAATATCGTCCATATTTCCCTGCATGCATCATTTTTGCACATGGAACCAATTCACTTGCATACATCTTCTTCCACCATCTATGTTCTTGATATAGACTAGATTTGCACCCTTTTGAGAGAGTTATTTAGGATCTCTCACTTCCACCTATAAGCATGGGAACAACCTCAGGATGTGGGTGTCCTATGGTGAGGTTGAACCTCTAGACTTTTTAATGAGGCTAGTTCCTCAGGTGCTTCACTTCAACTCTTTAGGTTTCTACGCTAAACTCTATTAATGACCAAGGAAAATGGGAGAGATATTACTTGAAAATAAAAATAACCTAAGGGACGTGATGCACTAAAAGTAAGTGATCAACCTAGCCTGGGAAGGACACTAATTCAGAATAAGACAAGTTGGCTTACACAACCTCTTAACCAGCAAACTTGCATAAGTATTTCTTAAGCTAGGCTTACTGAACCACACATGAGACAAAGAGGAATTTAAAAATTCATATCAAACACCCATTAATGGCTGAAAATCATGATTTCAGACTTGTAATTAACTAGAAAGTACCTAAAAACATGTAAGAAAAAAAGGCAACAAGGTTGGAAGGATGCTTCTTCACAACACTATTAGTGCACAAGCTAACTCAACGTAACTTTCAGACAAAGAGATAGGTAAAAAAAATATTTATTGCTTCAAAGGTCCATTCAACAATGATTTTCATAGAGTGATTTTATCACTAGTCTAGGGATACATTTCTAGGCTCCAAGGCCTCTATTTATAAAGAAAAAGGGGAAGAGAGAAAAGGAGGAAAGAAAGAAGTCACAGATGGCTGGCACCTCCTGTTATCCTTCCCTAATGTTCATAAATGCACCATTCTAGATTATTTCCTAATACTTTTGAGCCCCTCCCATCTTTAAAACTTTATTTAGCGCATCTAAAAAGTCATGTTGTGAGCATCTAGAATGTTTCTTCTTGGCATGATGCATTTAAGCATCAAATGATGATTGTGGGCAATGAACCATGGTGGATGGGAGCCTTCATAACTTCTAGCTACCAAACGCTTAGACTCTCCCATGTTTATTGAACATCCTTGTGCCACTTGTCCTTTACTGATTAGCCCTTTCTACTCTAGTTATGCCACATGGTAGCCTCTTATTCATTGCATCATGATTTTGGCATTGCCAGACTAAGCTTAATTTGAGCCCTTGGAAAATCTTGATTTACTCTATGTAGAGTAATTCAGGTTTTTTGGACTCTCTAACTTCAAACTTTCCTAGATCCTTCACTTAAAAAACCTTTTAAGTAGAGTACTTTGAGAAACCCAATTTACACTATGCAGAGTAATTCAGGTTCTCTAAGCCTACTTACTTTGGTCTTGTCCATCTTGAAGTCTTCTCACTTTACTACTTCACAAGCCTTAAGACTTCAGGCTTTTCAAACCTAATTACTTCCAATGCCTAGTCACTTATCCTGATTTTGACATTCATTGGCTTGTCATTTCCTTTGGACACTTGGTCTCAAGCTTCTCTCTCAGCTTATTTATTTTAGGCAAATCTCTCAAAAGAATTTCTTTCGATAATTTATCTGCATCTATCTTTGGAAACTACCCTTCAAGATTTTCATAATGGACTTTCTTGAAGGGTAAAAGACCCTTCAAGATTTTTGCATGCCCCCTCGAATTTCAACAAATGGTCCTTCCAAAGGGAAAGATACCCTTCAAGAATTTTGAAATGGTCCTCCTGAAGGGTAACATACCCTTTAGGAAAATTACAATTGTCCACTTGGAGAAGAAAAATCCCTTTAGAAAAGTTAATGTGTACATTCAAAAAAGTTTTCTAGTCCTTTTTGCCCTAAAAAGACCCTTCAACATTTTGAAAATGCCCTTCAGATTTTTTGAAAAAAGACCCGTCTCTTGAAGAACTTGAGAAGCACCATTTTTCAAGACCAAATTGGGTTTGTCATGGCCCTTTACTTATTTTGGGTTTCTGATTGCTCACAACTTATAAAGTAATTAAGTAGTACCTCTTAGAGAACCTAAAATACACTGTCTATGAGTAATTTGGGTTTGTAAACCTAAATTAATTATACTTATGAAACATTTAGAAGCTAAACACTATTGGAAACCTGATTTGCACTATGCCTTCAAAAAACTTGAAGTTGTCACTGCTGGAAAACCCAAAGTCCTCCCAAAGACCTACCATTTTCTTGCCTGAAAGCTCCCTTTTCATACTTAGGTAAACTTTGACATGCGAGATAAAAAATGGCCAACATTTCTGGTGATTTGCAAGGAAACATGCCTGTTATGCTTGAGAACCCAGCTCATTTGCTTTGTTCAATCCATTGGGTTTGGAGTCACTACTTTTGTATGAAGTTGGCTTTTTCTATAAATCTCCTTTGAAGCAATAAGGATAATTGAATGAAACAAACTGTGCCCATGACACTTAGGGAAGGGAAAACACACAACTAAAAAATATGTGCATCAGGCACTTAGAGGAACACATAAAAGAAAACTAAAAGAAGTGTACCAAAATATATACAATGGTTGTAAACTCTCAATAACAAGGCTTCAGATGAATCCCATTGACTGGGATAAGTAATACCTCTCCATCTAATTGGGCAAGCTAGAAGGTGTTATGCTATTTGCATCTGTGGATCAAGTAAGGGCCACTCCACAAGCTGTCTAATTTGGTATGGTTGTTTGGCTTGGCCTTATTTGAGTCCCATTTGAGAACCATGTCTCCTTCCTTGAAAATACTTGTTGTAGCTCTCTTGTCAAAATCATTCTTAACCTGAGCTTGATGTGCCTCCAATGTTTTCAATGCAAGGTCTCTTGTCTCCTCAAGCTCTATGAGTTCTTCCAATCTCATGTTCATGGGTTCATCTTCCAATAGCTCCAGTTGATGGGCTAGCTCTAATGTAGGTATCTTAAGAGAAATGGGTAACCTGGCCTCCCTTTCACATACTAGAACATATGGAGAATTGCCAATAATAGCTTTAGGAGTTACCCGATCATCCCACAAGGTTGTCTTTAACTTGGTGTGCCATGTCCTCTGGTTCTCCTCCATATTCCTCCTAATGATCCTTAGAAAATTCTTATTTATGGACTTAGCCAACCCATTGCCTTTAAGTTAATAGTTTGAGGAAGTTCTAGGGTAGATGCCCATCTTGAGAGCCCATTCACTTGTTTTAAAACTAAGGAAAGCCAAAGCATTATCAGATATGATAGTGGCTAGAACACCAAACCTAATCACAATATTGTCATAGAAGTCTAACACTACACTTTCTTTGGCTTCCTTTAATGCAATGGCTTCCACCCACCTAGTGAAGTAATCAGTTGTAGTAAGCTCCCACTTATGCCCTACACTTGATGGTGGGTTGATAATATCGATGAAATCTAAACCCCATTGCGTGAATAGTTGCTCCACTTAAATCAGGTTGAGAGAAAGAGCTATTAACCTTTGATTTCCCATAAAGAGAACATTCTTGACACTTCCTTACCCATACATAAGCATCTTTGAAGAGGTTGGGCCAGTAGCAACTAGCCCTCATGATCTTTGTTGTAGTAGTCTTTAGGACAAAATGGCCTCCTACAGGCCCATCATGGAAATGCACTAAAAGTTTGACAATGTGATCATCATCTACACACCTTAGGAGCACTCCATTGAGGTCTCTTTTAAACAAAACCCCATCAAATAAAACATAAGGCATGGACTAAAGTCTGAAATACCTTATTTTTACTTTGTCCATACCTTGAGGGCACTCACCTATTAGCAGAAAGTGAGTCATATCATAGAGCTAGCTAGTGTGAGGTGGAGGTGCATTTGTTTGTAGTTTATATTGTGTCACCAAGATGACCTCTTTGTCTTCATGAATATCCTCAACCATATGCTCACATAAGCCTTTACCTCTTATTATCTTAGTGACCTTGATCTCCATGTCATACTCCATGACTTTAGTGATCCAACTAGCTCTTTTTCACTCAAATCCTTGTTAAGAAGGAAGTCTCTTACCCCAAGATGAGACACCATAAGGTGGATTTTTCTGTTAGATAGCATTGGCCTGAACTTCTTGAAGTTCCTTACTACTACAAGGACTTGATTTTTTACAAAAGTGTATCTCACCTCATACCCTTCAAGCCCCTCGCTTAAAAAAGCTAATGGTTGCTTGAGTCCTTCACCATTTCTTTGCATCAACATAGCTGATATATTATCAATATTGGCAAAAGCAAACAAAATGAAATCCTTTGAGAAATCAGGATTCATAAGTGTGGGTGCTTGAGCAATAGCTTGCTTGATAGCTTTGAATGCTAGCTTGCCTTTATTTGACCAAGTGAACACTTGGTTCTTCTTTAGCATAGCAGTGTTGGGCTTGACTAAACTGGCAAAACCAAGGATAAATATTCTCACAAAGTTTATCTTTCCAAGGAAACTCTAGAGTCTCTTCTTATGTTTGGGCAAGGATAAGGCCAAGATGGCACTTATTCTCTTAGGATCGATGGATAACCCTTCCTTTAAGGTGATGTGGCTCAGTAGTTTGGTGATTTAATGAAATCCCATACTCTCTGCACCTTTCAAAAATCAACCTCAGTTGGTCCATGTATTCACTGGCTTTCTTAGAGAAAATTGTGATGTCATCCAAGTATACCAGTACCATTTGGTTCAACAACCCCTAGAAAGCCATGTTCATGGCTCTTTAGAAGGTAGTGCCAGTTTTTGATAGCCCAAAATGCATATTTTGGTACACATACATGCCCCATTTGGTAATGAAGGCATTTTTGTACTGATCTTCATCCTTCACCCAGACTTGGTTGTAGCCAAAAAAACTATCTAACAAGGAAAAGTGTCTGAACCAACAACTACTTGAAGGAGTTACTCCATGGATGGTAGGGGATAGTGATCTTTCAAGGAGACTTTGCTCAAATATTTGAAATCCATGCAAATCCTAATCTCCCCACTCTTTTTTCTTATAGGCACCAAGTTGGATACCCATGATGAGTGTTTGATGGGGAAGATGATATAGAATCAATCAACCTGGTTAGTTCCTTCCTCATTAACTCCTCAATCTTGGGGTTAACTAGCCTTTACTTTTGCCTTACATGCTTGGCATTGGCCTCCAACTCTATGGTGTGCTGGGCTAGTTTAGGATCAAAACCTTTTCAATTTTTGTACTCTCAAGTAAAAATATCTACATACTCTTGGAAAAGTGCTATGAAATCATGCCTCTCAGCCTTGCTACTTACCTTCCCTAGCTTGAGAAGTTTGTGCTTGAAAATGAGGACTCTCTCATAGTTTTCCTCCTTAGTATACATTACTACCTTCTCTTTCCTCATATGGTCTCCTTCATGAAAAAGGCCTTCAACTGTAACCAGCCCCTTAGGAAGTTTGTTTGACTTCACCTAAACAATCTAATCCTCATAATGATGCTACATTTTAGCTTGGTTGGGAGAGGAAAATTCAGCTTATTGCAATAAGAAACAAATAATTTGCTTGTCAGTCTCAAAAACTTGCCAATGGGCTTCATTATCTGGCACTGACGATATCAACACCACCTTGACACATGGTTGAACCTTAGTTTCCTTCAGCTCACTTGGAATGTCAAATTGAGCTCATATAGTTGCCAACCTATCAGCATGTTGGTTTTGCTCTCTTGGGACAACTTAAATGTAAAAGGCTTCAAAATATTCAATCAAATCCCACACTCTATTTTTGTAGGACTTCATCAAAGCATTATTTGGTGATGTTCAAGCCTTTGACTTGGTTAACTATGTGCTCACCATCTCTATAAGCTTACATTAGTTTGATTCCTCTCTTGGTGGCCCATTGAAGGCCATGGATCAAGCCTTCATATTCTATTGCATTTGAAGAGCAACTAAAATGAAACCTGTAAGAAGAAAAAAGCTTGTTACCTGAGGATGAAACCAACATTGCCCTAACACCTATGCCATTCTTGAAGCCATCAAAGAACAACTTCCATAAACCATATGGGTCTTCTTTAGGTCTAATGAGTGATGGCATGGGTTGATTCTATTCATGCAACAAGTAGACACCCATGTTTCTTTCCTCAACACCTTTCAAAGGGTTGAAAAATTGGTTATCTCCCCATAACTCATCCAAGAACAAGTCTGGAACTTCTTCAGGATAAGTGTTCAACTCTTGGCCAATTGTAAACTCATCCTCATCAAGGATGGTATAATTGAGGCTTATATTATTTGGCTGATGGGGTTTAATATGGAATTGTGCCATGGGTTTAGCCTTGATTGAGACCTTAGTCCCATACCTTGTTCTAAACACCATGTAAGACCAATCTACTGCAAGGGAGCCCCCAATCTTGGCTACAAATTCTCTGAAAAGACACAAAGCAAAACAAGGAGTGATATCTAAAATCATCACATCTTACACCATAGATACACTAGGACAAGCATGCAAGTTTAGGCTCAAATTATTGATGATGCCTGATGTCTTTATGGAAGAACCATCAAGTTGTAAGACTCCCTTAGTGTGCAGCTCATACTTGAGGTTCAGCTGGTCAGCAATAGACTTTGGCATGACTGAGGTGTTGGCCCCACTATCCACCAAGTAGTTTTGCACCAAGGAATTTCCAATGATCAAAGAGACATAGAAAGGGGGAGGCTTGGTCACAATACTTGACCCTTCACCCACATGACTCTTGACTGAATTAGTTAGGACTTTAGCTACCTTGCTTGGCTGCTTACTTGTAGCTATAGTAATGCCCATCTTGGAAAATCCTTCTTATAGAATGTCTACTTGGCTAGGCAGGGAAAACATGTCCCACATCGGCACACTCATGTTGGATTTCTTCATCTGCTCCACAATGTTGATTGGTGTACCACCAACTTTTACTTGAGTTTTAGGAGCTACTATTATTGGCTTTGTCAATGAAAGAGTGGTGATAATAGGTTCTTTGAAAGCTTCCTAATTGTCACCCATATTCCTTCTCTTAAACCTTATATTTATCGAGATGAGGGTGTGATCTAGATTGGGAGTGGCCTAATGATTGGATGCATAACACTCCTCTTGCTCACTAATGACCATTGATGCTTCTAGTTGGTTTAATCCTTGATCTAAGCCTTGCTCTTGTGGAGGTTTCTCTTATCTCATCATTATGAGTACCTTCATGTTTTGGGCCATAAGAGCTTGGTTGTATCCATAAGCAATAACCTACTACCATTGATCATTAAATGCCTAATTGAAGTCATTAATTGAGACAATGGATTGCCCAAAATAATGACTCCATGGCATTGTTCCCTCAGCTTCCTAAGCCACATTATTCTAAACTAGGACAAAGGAGTTGAAAGGACCTGTGGTATTCAAATTGTAATTACGTTGTTTAGCATAGTTAGGCTGCCCTTGTCCTTGGAAACCTCCTTTATAGGGTGGCCTATTTGCTTGATAAGGTTGCTACCAATGCTGATATAGAGCTTGATAAGGCTTGTTCTACGCTTGCATCTTAACATTGACCACATCATTTCCCAAATATTAGAGCATGCTCTTCAACTCCAAGTAATGTTTTTGCTCTTGGGAGTCATTAGATCCACTAGTAGAGGCCTTCTCTTGCTTAGGTGAAAGTATAACAACAATTATTGGCATTAGAAGTATAACATCAAGTGGATTAATGAATATAGGAGGTGGTCTAATCTCTAAAAAAAGAGGTATTAGGGGTCTAGGAGTAAGCTTACCAGCCTGAACCAAGGAATTCTCTGCCTTGATGGCCACCTCGTATACATTTGGCAGTATGTCTCCTCCCATAGTCTAGATCTTCACAACTATGTCACTATTGAGAGCCTTCAAGTAATACAAGAAAGTAAATTTTGGAGATGGTCTAACAGCTACTGGGATTCTATCCAATGCCTTCTAAAATCTTGTATTGAAGTCTTGCATGACTTCATGAGGAGTTTTCTTGATGGTGGTCAACTGATCTGCAAGTGACAAGTGGTCACTCTTATCTACAAATATTTTACATAGGGTTTCTCCCAGCTCATCCCATGAGTGGATAAAATTAGGATCAAGGCCCCTATACTATTCTAATGCCTTTCCTTTAAAGGACACAACCAATATCCTAACAACCATGTTCTCCACCATGATATTGTGAATGTTGCAAAAGTTGGCTGTCTGTTATGTGTTCAATAAGAGTTACAACTTGGTCTCCTAAGTAATAAGGGACACTTTGAGAGCTGCTACTGGCATAGGATCATAATGTGGTAAGTTTAAAGGGATTTGGTCATTGAAGCCCACAAAAGCTCTTTGGGGAATCATAGCAACAAGAGGGGCTGATAAAGATCTTCTTGCATAGGTATACCTTATGACTGGTTTAGAAGGATAACTTCTTACATAAGGGTATGGGCAAACCTTAACCTTCTTTCTAAGTTTAAAGGTAATTCAATAAATTCAAAAGGAATACCTGTATGAGTCAATCTTGTAGTCACCTTTGGTATGAAAGATAGTTATTGCTCTGCTACCAGATAGCTGGGTATTCTTTAGAGTCAACAGATGCTAAAGGATAAAAGCTACCACTACTAAAAAATGATCAAAAGAGCATCAAATTTGACCAAATTTTCCATAAAAATGGAAGTGAAATGGTAGTTGTCCCACTAGGCATGTCAAAACTATTATAGACTGGATTTACATCCTTTTGAGAGAGTTCTTCAAGCTCTCTCACTTCCAGCCATAATTATGAGAACAACCTCAGGATGTGGGTGTCCTATGGTGAGGTTGAACCTCTAGAATTTTTATGAGGCTAGTTCCTCAGGTGCTTCACTTTAGCTCTTTGGGTTCATACTCTAAACTCTACTAATGGCCAAGGAAAAGGGGAAAGAGATTACTTTAAAAGAAAACTAAGCTAAGGGAGGTAATGTACTGAAAGTAAGTGATCAACCTAGCCTAGTGAGGACAATAATTCAACATAAGACAAGTTGGCTTACACAACCTCCTAACTAGCTAGCTTGCATAAGTATTTATTAATCTAGGCCTACTAAACCACACATAAGACAAAGAGAAATTTCAAAATTCACACCAAGCACCCATTAATGGCTGAAAAGCATGAGTTCAAACATATAATTAACTGGAAATTACCTGAAAACAAGTAAGAAATAAAGGCAACAAGGTTGGAAGGATGCTTCTTCATAATGTTATTAGTGTACAAGCTAACTCAATGTAAATTTTAGACAAAGAGATAGTTAAAAACAATCTTTATTGCTTCAAAGGTCCATTACACAATGATTTTTATAGAGTGATTTTATCACCAGTTTGGGGATACATTTATGGGCTTTAAGGCCTCTATTTATAAATAAGAGGGGGAAGAGAGAAAGGGAGTAAAGAAAGAAGTCATAGATGGCTGGCACCTCCCGTTGTCATTCCCTAATGTTCATAAATGTGTCATTCCAGAATGCCACCCAATACTCTTAAGCCACTCCCATCTTTAAGACTTTCTTTAGCACATCTGAAAAGTCATGTTGTGAGCAACTGGAATTTTTTTCTTATCGTGACATATTTAATCATTGAATGATGATTATGGGCAATGAACCATGGCAGATGGGAGCCTTCATAACTTGCAGCTAGCAGCCACTTAGACTCTCCCATGTTTATTAAACATCTTTGTGCCACTTATCCTTTACTGATTGGCCTTTTTTACTCCAGTTACACCACCTGGCAGCCTCCCACTCATTGCATCATGATTTTGGCATTGCCAGATCAAGGTTAAGTTGAGCCCTTGGAAAATCCCAATTTACTCTATGTAGAGTAATTCAGGTTCTTTGGCCTCTCCAACTTCAGACTTTATTAGATATTCACTTAAAAAAATTTAAGTAGAGTACTTTGAGAAACCCAATTTGCACTATGTAGATTAATTCAGGTTCTCTAAGCCTACTTACTTTGGGCTTGTCCATCTTGAAGTCTTTTCACCTTGCTGCTTCCCAAGCCATAAGACTTCAGGCTTTTCAAACCTGATTACTTCCAATGGCTAGTCACTTATCTTGATTTTGATGATCATTAGCTCATCATTTCCCTTGGACACTTGGTCTCGGCCTTCTCTCTTGGCTTATTTCTTTTAGGCAATCTCTTGAAGGAATTTCTTCATATATTTGTCCACGTCTGTCTTTAGAAACTACCCTTCAGGATTTTCATAATGGACTTTCCCAAAGGGTAAGAGACCCTTCAGGCTTTTTGCATGCCCCCTAGGATTTTTGCAAATAGTCCTCCCAAAGGGAAAGATACCCTTTGAGAATTTTGAAATGGTCCTCCCAAACGGTAACATACCCTTCGATAAAATTGTAATAATCCACTTAAATAAGAAATAACCCTTCAAAAAATTTGAAGTGTACCTTCAAAAAAATTTACTGGTCCCTTTTGCCCTAAAAAGACCCTTTGGCATTTTGAAAATTCCCTTTGGATATTTTGAAAAAAGACTCATCTCTTGAAGAACTTGAGAAGCACCATTTTTCAAGACTAAATCAGGTTTGTCATGCCCCTTTACTTATTTCAGATTTCTAACTGCTCATAACTTATGAAGTAACTAAGTAGTGCCCCTTGGATAACCCAAAATACATTATCTATGAGTAATTTAGGTTCATAAACCCAAATTACTTCTACTTATGAAACATTTAGAAGCTAAGCACTACTAGAAACCTAATTTGCACTGTGCCTTCAAAAATCCTGAAGTTGTCACTACTGAAAAACCCAAAGTCCTCCCAAAGATCTACCATTTTATTGCCTGAAAGCTCCCTTTTCATACTTAGGTAAACTTTGACATGTGGGCCAAAAAAAAAAGGCCAACAGTTCATTTGGGATGAATTGATGATCAATTATGATGGCATCATCAACACTCCTTGCATAGACTCTATTGTCATGGTTCTTTCATTGTTTAGCTACATGCTCCATACACCATTCATACTACCTAGAATTGCACTTTCTTGGAGTAATTTATAGGCATTGTAATGGCTTATTTGATAGATCGACTACTCCTTGTGGTGAGAAATATTTGGTGTCCCTAGCATCTATTTGATTCTTTAGTGTTCTCTATGGATCCATGGATCACATTTCTCAACATCAACAATGAGATCTTTGTGGTGTATCTCTTATTCTTCTTCCATCTAATTGTTCTTGATATTTATCATCTACCTCACCAAATTCAACATTAGGGGGTATGTGTACTAAGTTTTTGGGTGAGACCTGTAAGGCACGTCTCACTATTTTTGGTAGATATTCTATGTTATTATATTGATAGGTGCATATATTTTCTAGATCAGTCTTTTACTTTCATTGTACATGGGTACCTCATTAGGCCTAGCATTGGGATCCATTTCATAGGTCTAGCCTTAGTTTTATACATACTCCCTAGGTTTCACTAAGGGGAGGGGGTGCATGGGTGTTAGTGTACATTTCCAATTACACCCTAAGTTTACTTAGTGAGTAATTAATTTACCTAGAATCTATAATTGTTTAATTTAGAACATAATCCTATTTAGACTTGTAAACTTTCACTAAATTCCAAATCGCATGCCAAAGTGGACTTTATGCAACCATTTGAATTAATGTAACCACCCACATTAATGCAATTGCTTGTATTTATGAGGTCTTTCCTGCTCTATAAATGCAAGATTATTCCTCACTCTCATATTGCCTTGATTAGATTGGTGGTGTAGATAATAGATTATTAGAGGTTATTTGTACTATTTAATCATTCACTTTATGTAGTGTTAATAAAATATTAGTGGTACACTATTTTATCCAATCTATGTGTCTCTTTTCTTTTCATGATGTGAACTATGTCTAGGACTAGTGTGCTTGATCCTAGATAGTTCAAAATTCTAATATAATACACCTAACATGGACACAATCAATTGGGATGCTCCAAATGCATTGGTTGATGATAAAACATAATTTGATAGATATGTTGTTGTATTGAATCCACGTAACATCTAACATAGGTCATATATGGCTAACTTGTTTGCTCTTGATGATACATGTTTGTTTAACACAATGAACATTCTTGGAAGTGATGTTACTCATGATTACAATGAGATTATGATTCGAGTGCAAGACATGCCAAATTCCATGAGGATACATATTTTCTAAGGAAAGGTGGGAATATTGAATGTAGGTAAAAAGCTCCATGGGCTATGTGCTTTTACTTTGCATTGTGTACCTATGTCCATCCTTCTTAACACTCACAATGTTAGCACTTCCATTATACAATATATTCCATCATATTTCCATGGTATCCACAATAAAACATGTCATGTGATCATGATCATAACATCACACAAAACATTGTCTTGATATCTACCAATTTTCACTTCCATTTCACAACACTCCCTCGTGATATCATCATACCTCTCTAAGAAGGAAGATACTCTATATCACCTTGGGTGTGGTATACACAAAAAAATCATATTTCCAAGCATATGATGATCCTTTCAAATATTGAAAGATGACATAATATACTAATGAGGAATAAATACAATCATAGCTGGAAGACCATGTTATCATTTATCCATCACAACCCATTCTAGTAGCTCAGATGCATACATATGAGGTGGGTGAATCAAATACTAAAAATAACAAAGAACCAATCATAACATACAATATATTTTTTTAGCATGATCCATAAATTAAATAAATAACAACCAAAACTTTTTCTTAATTCCCTTTACTGGTGAATTCAGAATATCAATATGGCATGGTCATAGATTATTATGATAGTGATGACGAAGATACCATCATGGTAGATATGACAGGTGATTGACTACACAATTTAAACTTAAATCCTTCAGAGTAATAATTATCCCATACTTTAATCACACATATTAGAGTTGGATAATATTGAGATGATTTATATACAATAAAAATTGACAAATCATAAATTCCCTTCAAGCACAATTTTCTAGGGGAAAAGAACTAGAAACAATAATTGTAATACTATCTCACACTAGGCACAGGTAACACTGAAATCAAACATGGATTTCACAAATAAAAAATCATATATTTCACCAAATAATGTGGAGATGATGTATACTAAGAATCCAACACCATTTCAAGTAAAAAAAAATCAAGATAGACCAAGAAAAATATCAGAAATTTTATTTGATCATAATTTCATCACACTACCATCTACTTGACATCAAACTATGGAACATATTTTACACCAACAATAAAAATCATATTATGGTTATCATAGAATCACAAGAAATTATATATACCATTGATATGCATTACAAAATAATATTCTAAGATACAATAAAGAAGGCATTATCAAAGTAATATTGTGTCGACATGAACCACTCACATTAAACTCCACAAAGACACCATCTACAACTACAATAAGAAAAAAACATCATCAATAGGAGGCTTTGACCATTATAATATACATGGAAGGTGAATATTATAATAACATTCAAATTAATGGTAAAAAATAGGAATCCATATGTAATGTCACAGGTTTATGACAATTGGGACATGAATCAATGAATTACAACATAACACGTATTAGAAAGAACCCCTTGGATATATTATTTTACCAATAACTTATGGACCAAAAGTGGTCGATACACAAATGGTTCATGCCTCCTAATTATTAGGTGTCATTCACATTAGGACACCAATGGTTTCAAAAAAATTAGGCTGTAGTAAATCCAATGAACTAGTATCTCAATTTCTCACATGCAGGAAGAATGATCACAATCTGACATGACAGTGAGGCTTACCATAAAAAAAAAAATGTTTTGAGATGGAAACAAGTTTAAAAGTTGAAAAATCATAAATAGAAGAGGAAGGAGAGGCAATGTGATTACATAATCTCAAGGAGAAGCTAAGATATACCAACTTCAATCATAAAGAAGATGACTTATTCTTTGAATCACGAGCACTACAATCAAATATTCCAATTATACAAAAAATAAATTTATCAAATAATTAATAAAATACAAAAACATTCAAAATATTCAAAAAATAAAAAATCAAAGTCTAAGGATGACATAATTACTAGATTATACTATTTACATGTTATTTATCATATGTTTGGTATATGGCATATTCTTTTCATACACACATGCATTTCATAGTATATGAGTGTGATGCAAGACATACAGGCTACACATGGACATATAGATATTGGACTTTCCTCTATCAAGTGGCCATGCTGATACTAGGGGCATCTTATTTCATGGGTTTCACTATTATAGGTTATATCTTTCTATTACCTTTCTACCATGTTGAGCTACTTAAATCACTTACACGTGTCTTTTTAGATTATCATATCATACACAATGCTGCATGGAAATTATATTATACTTAAATGTGACATTGATACATATAGATGGTGTAGGTTAGTATTTAATTGTTATATGCTCCATTGATGTTGTTACTTTCTTACATGATTGGCTACCTTGTACTTGTCTATTATGTTTGTCCATTTGACCTTGTTTGTGGGATCATTATATCCCTTGAGTGTGGCCCTTGGCCTTGTTTGATGTGACACATTTGATATCCCTTGTTTGTAACATTTTTATTTCCCTTGTGTGTCGTCTTTGACCTTATTTTTTATGACATATTTATGTCTCATATATGCATCCCTTAGCTTTATATGTGACACTAACTCTCCAGCTTATTGCACTTATTGAGCTTGCTAACATTGAGTGCTATCATGATCCATATCATGTACTTTTATTAAATAGTCTTATTCATTTATCCTTCTAATACATACTTCATTGATACACCTATATAGACATGACACTTATATGCCATGCATTACATATGTTACATACATGCCCTGATTGACATATACATTATATGATGACATACTCTTCACATGTTCATATGATATTAAATGATGTTATATTGATACATGATATGATACAATTAAATCTTATTTATATATGAATGACTTATAAGATACATTCATCATATCAAAAGGGGGGCATTACAGTAGGCTTGTCATAGAGACATTAGCTTCCATAAGAATAAATTCATATCAAATTACATATTTCAAAGATTTAGTTTGGTTGATATATTAGATGGTTCATTTGCATGAAATATATTGGGACATCAATATAGACTATGGGGGCACATGTCATATATATGCACTCACTTTACATAAACTTGAGAACATATTCATATACATTTGGGTTAATATGCATAGGCATATACACACAATTTATAGGAATAGGAATTACATGTTTCTACATACACATACATTTGAGATACAGGTTCTCAAATTCAACATGTAGATTCATAACATTCTATATCATTAGGTACAAATTTAGGGGACATGATACTAGTTCATGCACATATACACCTTCAGATTTGTGAGGCAGGATATTAATTCATGTACATAAACAATAATATAATTTACATCTGAATGGAAAACTATTGTCATTCCACTTCACACTTATCAGATATGTGATCATGATGGGGGCATGAACATTATTCATTATATTTTGATCATGCTTACTATTTTACATTAAGTGAACTTGAGCAAAACTATACAATAAAACCTATGTTCGTGATGGGGGCATGAACATTGTTCATTCCCTTTCTATCATACATTTCTTTGACATGGAACAAACTTAATAAAAATTGAGCGCAACAATACAATTGAATTTATATGCCATTATAGTTGTTGAATTAGTTTATTTGAGAAAAACTATAAAGATGGTGCCCTCTATACCTACATAGTTATTTGGGTTTGTACATTGCATGCTTCTCTTCACATTCACGAGGGTTAGGACATGTCTTCGTAACCCAAAATCCTACATAATTATACAAATTTGAGGCATAAGCACCCCAACTATCCATGCACACTAACAAGAAAGCACAAATTTCTCCAATGCTTCAACAAGGAAACACAATCACCAACAAAGTTGCAAATTTAACATGGTTTTCACCAACACATAGGTCTAGTATTGCCTTTGCTCTTTAAATTTTTAAAAGTTTAATTTTAGGTGAAAATTTTCAATCTATGGACATCGACTAGACATGATTGTAGATTTTTTTATTGAGTGACCTACACAATTAGATATTCATACCAAAGACAAAGTGTGTTGTACACACTCAAGTACATTTTATCCTTTTAATCTATAAATTCAATTACTATAACAAAAGGGGTGAGTTTTTAGATATGAAAAAATGGTATTATGTACTTGATAATGATAAGGTTTACACACTTTTATCATACATGACTTGAGCACATAAACATGATATTAATCTGCCATTCTCTCACACTTGTATGCTACCTTATTAGCTGACTCTTTCGTTATTATATTACACACCTAAAATAAAGTCAGTGTTAATTTCAAATCTAATAAATATCATGCACAAACATATATAGACCCTCAATTCAATACCCCTGTACATGGGTTAGCTCCATCATTTTTGATCAATATCTCTAATCAAAACTGATCCGGTCTAGTCAAAACTAACCCTCTCAATATCTAATTTTTAAAATCAAACCTTTCTTTAGGGTTAGCCCATTTGTCTAGCATCTTGGTGGCATGATAGATTACCCAATTTGACTCATACATAAACAAATTAAGGTCTCATTTAAAAAGTGACTTGGCACTTATCTAGTATACATCTGTAAACTATTGCACATTGATCAAATCTTCTTTAATATTCCCAAATTGTGAATATATCAATAAGGGTAGTCACATGCCAAGTCTAAAGTGTATAAAATCCAAGTCAAAGCAAGCATTGTTAAGTGTCAAAGCCAAATCATTAGTTTTATACATATAATGAAGGAACACACTTGCACAAATACACTAGGTGGGAAAACTACATATGGTTTGATTTCCATCCTCGAAGTATCAGATATGTAGGTGTTAGTGTAGGATATTTATTTTTCTTTGTTTTTTTATTCAGGTTATCTTACACTCATGTGTTATTCTTGTTGGGTGAATATTTTGTCAACCAGCTAATTGGTGAGCAAAATAGGTCTCTTCAACCATAGCATAGGGAGATTGGTCGGCCAGATGTGTAGGTTTACTACATCAACAGGGGACAAATCTCTCCTCTCATCAAGGGGAGGTTCCCTATAAGTATGAGGCATTATATACTATATTTATAAGCATAAAATAATACTCAGGGGTAGGATAATACCATCCATCTCTCTTTTTTCAGAGATGATGTTCACATACAAAGGAGAAAATCCTGGTGAAAACACTGAAGGCTCTTCTCTTCTTTCAGAAGTGTTCTTGCAGGAGACAACAAGAGTTCTTTCAAGTAGTGACAAGTAATTGGTAACCAAGGGCGTAGTAACTAGTAGACTGAGATGTAGCACAAAGTCTCCACTTTGACTGCCCAAGAGTGAGATACAAAGGACAATGAGGGCACAAAGTCAACCCAAGGTCCTTTACACAAAAATAGAAAGAAGACACACTAAAGGCATTTGTGGGGGCACAAAGTCTCTCCATAGTTGGCTTCAGGACACCTTCTTGATTACTTCCACTAGTTCTACTTGTTAGATAAAATAAACAAGAATGCTCCTAGGAAATAGACATAAGAACAATTTCCTGAAATAACACAAGCTATAACAACACAAAGTCTGCAAGTAACTTGCTTTCTCATTTAGATAAAATAATATGAACAACAATCTGAGCTCAAAGTCTCAGTATTTGCCTTTCAATTTGGGCAAAATTTTGCTTCTGTATTGGGAAGATCTCCCCTCAAAAAATCAAAGAGATTACAATATATAGAGAACAAGAAAGGCTTGGCACATTGTTCCATGGAGCGGCCCATGCTACATTCAATGCCTTGAATGCATTTCTAGTTTTGTCAAAGAGGGCCATGATGGAATAGGGCAACCGCCTTAATTGTGGCATGTTGATTCATCTCGAATGTCTTCTCCTAGATTTGAGCTATTTGGTCTATCACTTGATATCTACATAGCTATCCACTTCACCTTTACTCCAAAGGAGACAAATAGGTTATGTCGTCAATGTTTGTAGGCTCAAATATCTACCTAGTGGACTGTTCCACCTACTGGAATAACTACTACGTAGATATTTCCGATCTCCCCTCTTTCTTGCTATAATTTGAGCTCTTAGGCTATCCTTTCCCCTTTCTGGTTCTTTTGGTTCCTCCTCTTGGCGGTTCTTCCTTTTGGCCTGAAGGTCTTTGAATGCCTTCGGGTCCGCGTTTAAGTCTGCAAATATCAAAGGATACTTCATTGCCACAAATTTGACATCTTTGGGTTCATCATCGTTTGAAAGCCAATGGCTAGTTGTGTGTCCTAAATTTGATGTCTACGGGCCCGTCATCCTCCTTAGCAATTCCTTCATGTCTTTCCCGCTTACTTTGGCTACTTTAAGCTGATCTCAACAAGTGATACCTGGTGTGTTCCGCTATGAAACAGGTGAGGACACTTGGCAGCATCCACTTACTTCAACAAATTTAGGCACCTTTTAAGAGTCCTATGGAAGATGACACGTGGTAGCTTTTATTGAGCTTTTGGAAATAATATAGAAACATTGGGACTCATTTAGACTCACACAGACGATGACACGTGGCACGTTCCACTCATTTTAGCAACTCACCCAGGGCCTGCCATAGTCTTTACTTAATAACAAAACAAAAAGGAAGAAACTACAGATGATGACACTTGTCGACTTCCACTGAATTTTACAAGGGACACATGGTGACTTCCACTGAATTTGAAAAAATATATTAAAACCTTCCACCATTGCCACTTGGTGCCCTCTATGGTACTCTGAGAGAAGCTTATTGAAAGAAGCTTTGAAGCTTATAAGAAACTCAAAATGTGGATGTAGACACTTGTCACGCTCTGCTGAGTTTAGCCACTCACACATGTCCCACCACAATCCATGCAACACAAAAGAAAGAAGCTGTAGATGTTGACACTTATCGGCTTCTGCTGAGCTTTACAAGGGACACGTGGCACATTCCACAGTTTCTAGAAACAAATTACAATGTACCTTGACAGATGACATTTAGCAGCTTCCGATCTCAGGTTTTTCTTTCTTTTGAGCACTCCTTTGAACCGTTTGATTGAACTGATCGATTGAACCAACTTTGGTTCAAGGTTTAATGGTTCAATGGTTCAAGCCTTCTTCTCTGAAGCTTGTTGATGAACCTTTTGGTTAAACCTTGGCGTTGAACCAACCTTGAAATTGCCTAAGTGTTGAGAGCTTGTTCCTTTCCTACAGAGTCTGTAGATTCAACCTACAAAGTTTGTAGATTCTCACCTATAGAGTCCATAGATTCAAGCCTGCAGAGTCCGTAGAAATCAAGCCTACAAAGTCTGTAGATTTCAAAAAATCTTGAAAAATGAGGAATTTGAATGCTCAGAACAAATTTTGAGAAGGGAAGAGATATTTTTAGTCTTGTAGAGCCAAAATAGTACATAAGTTGTCCTAAAAATGAGTGACATTTTTTGGGGACAATAGCTGGCTCTAGTTGGGGAACTTCCTTCAGTTGAAAACTTGAAACAACTGAGGGGAGTAGAGACCAAAATATCTAGTGCCTTCAAGTATGCCATTGGGCCATGGAGTCATGCTACCCAAAAAGAAAGGCTCCAAAAAAAATGAAAATGAACAACACACAAATAGAAACAAAGGCTATACAAATATACATATGTACAGGTGAACTAATCTGATACTTCGAGAATTGAAGTGCTTCAGATGCTGCCCACTATGAGGTAGAGAAAAGAGCGTGCCATCTTGATATTTCAACAGGAAACTATTTTCACCATTGAGTTGATGAATAGTGAAAGGGCCCCTCCAAAGGGAGTCAAATTTTCCATGCATTCTCTTTAGTTCTCTTCTCTTGTCCCATAGGAGGACTTGATCTCCAATCTAGAAATCATGATCTTCTGCTTTCTGGTTGAAGAGCTTCTTCACCAAACTTTTATGGGTAGCAATTCGGTCTACCACCATAGTTCTCTACTCATCCAACTCAGTCAAGCACATGATCCTCTTATCAAGGGCACTTTCATACATTTGATCTTCAATTGCCTTAGCCAATTTCAATGCTGGCAATTCTAAGGTGATTGGTATCTTAGCATTGAGTCCATAAAGAAGTTGGAAAGGAGACATACCAATTTCCCTTTTTGGTGTAATTCTATCTGCCCATAGAGCATCAACCAAGGATTTATGCCATGTCCTTTGGTTGTCATCCACTAACTTCTTGATTTTAGTCACCAGGTTCTTGTTACTTGATTTAGCTTGTCCATTCCCTTGTGAAAAGTAATCAGAAGAGTGGGAGAGTGTAATCCCATAGTAAAAACAGAATTGAGTAACAAGCTGGGAAGTGAAACAAGCTGCATTGTCAGTAACAATCTTGGTTGGGACCCCAAAACTGGAAATGATATTCTCCTTGAGAAAATTACATACTACTTCTAAAGTAACATGCTTGGTTGGAATAGCTTCCACCCACTTGGTGAAATATTCTATTGCTGTAGGAACATAATCATGTGCAATACTTAAAGATGGGTTTACAGCTCCAACAAAATCAATTCCCCATTGCTGGAATGGCTCCTCTATGACCACTGAATTGAGAGGCAGGGCAGCTAACTTGGGTCTCCCAACAAACTGTTGGCATAGTTCACATTTCCTTGCCCAATTGTATGCATTCTAAAAGAGAGTTGGCCAGTAATAGCTGGCTCGTAGAATCTTGTGGGTAGTTATAGGAGCAAAAAAATTTCCTCCACAGGCCAAATTGTGAAAGGATTTCAAAAGTTGGCTCTGCTTCTCCTTGTCCACGCAGTGAAAAAACACTCCATCAAGGCTCCTCTTATACAGGGGTTGTCTCAAAGGACGAAATTGGTAGCTTTCAACTTGATAGTTCTCCTTTCTTTATAAGATAGGTGAGCAGGACACTCACCATAAGTGAGGAAATGAGCAATACCTGAATACCACTCATTCATGGTGGAAACAAAGAGGATTGTTGGCATGTCTTCTTTTTCGAATTCTTCATGCTCTATTTCTTTTAGCTTGTTATCAACAATTAATTGGCAAAGGCCTTTTCCATGCACCAGCTTCATTTGTTTGATGATTATATCAAACTATTGGATTTTTGTAATTCAATTGCCTCTTTTCATCCCAAACTCCTGCTGAGTTAGTATGGATTTAACTGTGGTATTAGGAACCAAGGCAGTAGTGTGTGAATTCAAGATGTAGAAGTGAAAATGCTTTACTGCCTTCACCACTGCACAAGCATGCTTCTCCATGTTCGAGTACTTTAGCTCATGAGATTTGAGAGGACATCTCATGAAAGAAATAGGAGATTCCACACGTTCTTGGTTCAGTTGAACCAGAATTGCTAAAAGCATGTGTTCAAAAGCATAATTGTATATGGTGAACTCTTTATTATAGTCTGGACAAACTAGAATTAGGGCATGGGCAATGACAGTCTTGATATCCTCAAATGCTGACTTGCCTTTTCAGTCCAGCCGAAGGTGGCCTTTCTCTTCATCATGTTTACAATATATCTAGTCTTCTCAGCAAACTCGGGGATGAACTTTCGTAATAAATTCACATTTTCAAAGAAAGAGTGAACAACAATATTAATTGTGGGCAAGGTAAGCTCTTGGATAGACTTGACTCTATTCGAGTCAATATTTATGCCTCTTTTGGACATAATGTGTCCAAGAAGTTTCCCCTCTGTTACTCTAAAAACTGACTTCTTAAGGTTTAAGGAAATGCCATTCTGGTGGCAGTATTCTAGCACTTGTTGCAAGTGGTGTATATGATCCAGGCGATGCTTAGAAAAGACGATCAAGTCATCAAGATAAACTACAATGAACTTACCCATCTCATCCTTGAAAGCAAGGTCCATTGCTCTTTGAAAGGTGGCACCAGCATTAATCAGGTCAAATGGCATCCTTCTATATGCAAACGTGCCCCAAAACGTGGTGAAAGCAGTCTTGTGCTGGTCTGCTTCACCAACTTCAACTTGATTGTATCCTGAGAAGCCATCTAGTATTGAGAACTTTTTCGAACCAATCACTGTCTGAAGCACTTGGTCCATGATAGGCAAAGGGTAGTTATCCTTCAAGGATGATTGATTCAAGTTATTGAAATGCACACAAAGGCAAATTTTGCCATTCTTCTTCCTTACATGCACTATGTTTGCAATCCATGTGGAATGATGGATTGGGAAGATTATCCTAGCATTTAGCATTTTTTATATCTCAGACAAAATGGTATTTGATATCTTCAAATTATACTGCCTAGATTTTTGCTTGTAAGGCACTAAATCACTTTTGAGAGGAATGTCATGGCAAATTTTATCAGGTCTGAGTGACTTTAGGTCATCATAGGAGTATGCTAGGACATCCATGTACTGGCTGAGCAAAGTAGTGAACTTGAATCTCTCGTAGGAGTGCATCATTTCCCAATGTTCACTATATTAGGATCTTCCTTGGTACCTGTATTTACCTAATCAAACTCCTGGGAGGAGCTTGAATCGGTTTGTTGCTGTTTGATGAATTTGTCATTTTTGTCAAACAACTTTTCAAGAGAAACTAGGCCTTTGGGAATTTTATTCCCTTTCAGCTGTAGGAATTCTTCATTCGAGATTGAACTTGATTCAGGAGCTGGTTCAAGCTATTGAGGCTTATTGCCTTTGAAATGCAGCTGTTCAAAGTTGTCTTTCTGCTCTAGGAAGGCAATGATTTGGCTGTCATTGTTAAACACTTGCCAATGACTAGCATTATCAGGTACACTTGGTCTAAAAACTAGCTCAATAGTGTACTTGTCTCCTTTGAAGTCTGAGTGGGGGACTAAGAGAGTAGCTGAGACAGCCAGTGCATCAGCTTGGTCATTGAATTCTCTAGGAATGGCAGAGATGCTGAAAGCATCAAAGCTCTCAATTTGGTCCTAGACTAGATTGCAGTAGTGGCGCAATCTCTCATTTTTGGTTTGATACAAGTTTCTCACCTAAAAAATAACCAATTTAGCATCTCCTTTGGCATGAAGGAGCTTGATGCCTTTATCTTGAGTAGCCCTAAATCCAAGCAATAGAGATTCATACTCAGCTGAGTTATTAGTGTTGCTGAACTGCAACTTGTAAGATGAGGGAAAAATATCTCTTTTAGGAGATATCAGCACAACTCCAGCTCCTAAATCGATAGAGGAGCAAATGCCATGAAATTTCAAAATCCATACCTCATCAGACAATGATTTTTCTTTGGACTCTTGTTCATTTAGAGGGGGAGATTCTTCTAGACATGCATTGCACTCCACCAATTCTTTTGGTGTTTCAGCTGAACTAATCTTCAAGTTGTCACCTTTAAGAGCTTCACCAGATGCCTCATGAACTTCAACCATGGATAGAAAGTAGTTACCCATGCCTAAAGACTCAAACATAGTTTGAGCTTCAGGTGCTGTTGTTTGAGTAACCACATATTTTGCTTCCTTGTTAGGGAGCAATCTCTTCATAACACCTTTGACCGGGATCCTTGCTTCGGATAGGTCCATGCTCAATTCACCTCTGACATCCTTACAAAAATTCCACCCAAGAAGGATGCCATATGATGCTGAGATGTCGGTCACCAAGATGGTCATTTTGATTTTTCTATCTAGAAAGGTTGCAAATGCAAATTGGGCATCCTTAATTTGCCCCAATAGTGTTACTTGCTTGTTTTCCATGGAGAAGCATCTACCAAATGTCTTGGTCAATGTGAGACCAAGAGATTCTGCCACTTTGGCAGGCATAACATTGTCCGAGGCCTCATAATCAATGATGCAGTTGTTCAGTTGATGTCTATTTATCAGCTATGAGACATAGAAAGGTTTAGTCTTACCAGGAGTAGCAGGAGGAGTAATGACAAGGTTGTTCCTGGTGGGTGCATTCTTGGGGGAATCATGAGTCACCTTGGGAATTGTTTGTCCTACAGGGACATTTTGGTTCTTCACACACTAAACCAACTTGTCCAATTGCTCAGGATGGGATTGTAGAAATTCAAATTCAGACATTTGAATTTTGGTTTTCTTTATATGATCAATTATGTCAAATGTCTGGAATGAGCTAGGAAAAGAGGATGGGAGTTCATCCTTTTGATTTTTGGGAGGGGAGAACTGGACTGCAAATTTGAAGTAGAAGGCATAGGGATATTTGAGGTACTTACCTTTCTCGCAATCACTGGGTCCTTGGCTAGAAAGGAATAGTGGTTCCCTACTTAGCAATTGAAATTGCTGGTTGAGGTTGTTATTCTGCTTTCTCCTTATCAGCTGGTTGAGTTGATTGATTCTTGGACCGGGTGAATATAGCATATGATCCCTCATCTACATTACCTTCACTTCTAGGTTCATCCTGATAATTTAGAAAACTAATGTTAGAGTCTCCAGCTAATTCTTCTTCTTCCTCAGTGAAGAGATTAGCATCATCTTCAGGATTTAATTTAGGCTAAAATGAGAAATTTGATTCAGCTTCAAGATATCCAACCGTTGAGTTGGTTGGAGGTGCTTCAATGGCAAGGTTATTCCTCTGAGGGGGAGGGAGGCGATTTGCTTGCCCTTGGACTCTGGTGTCATTGCCTTGATATTGATAATTCTGAAATGTCCTCTTTGGTACATCTCTATATGAAGGATCAGATGACATCCCTTGTGCCATTTGTCTTCTGAGAGCCAGCAACTCATTTGTCAGCTTCTGCACCATTGGATCAGTGGTGGCTGAAGGTGAGTATTTAAAGGAAGATGAAGAGGATTTACCTCTATTTGGATCCCTCCTTATCTTTCCTACCAAGCTAAGGTCATCTTATACTTCAATATCCAAGTCTTGAGCAACTTCAAGATCTATGTGGCCAACACGCCTTAACAAAAACCTCACTCAGGCAGTTGTGAGTTGATGAAGAAGCATTTGAAGTTTTCAGGTGTTGGCTGAGCAATTACAGGAACTTGATTCTTGAGTTTGTCAAACTTTGCTATGAAATATCTCATAGGTTCATGAGGTTCCTTCTTCATCAGTGTGAGCTAGGCCAGCAAGGCATGTGCATCTTTTGCAGGCTTGAACCTGGCTTTAAATTTAGCTTTAAGTGTGTCCCAATCAGTCAATGATCTAGCTTGCAGATGGTAAAACCAGTCTGCAGCATCACCTTGTAGTGTTTCCAAAAAAAGCCTGACTGCCACATCTTCAAATTCCACCCCTATTACGCCACAAGCTATGTTAAAGGCTGCAATGTGTTCATCAGGATGAACCCTTCCATCACCAAAGAATTTAGGGAAATTCTTTCTTGAGATGTGTGGAAGTTCATGTAGAGGTGGAGTAAGATTTAGTGGACCAAATGAGTTACCTAGGGGCCTTGAACTGCCATGATTGGGTTATGAAAAAGAGGGATAAAAAATTTGGGTGATGTGTGGATAGGCAAAGCTCTACTAACAACAGAAAAAGTAGCTCTACCTTGTGTTGGTGACCTAGTACGGGTAGGAGGAACACTCCTGGATCATTGAGCTTGAAGTTGGAGAAAGAAAAAATTAAAATTACCCTACTACACCAACTCAAAAATAGGATCAACAACACCTTGGGCTCTCTGGCTCTTATTATAGTGTGGAGTTGCTAGATTGTAGGATAAAAATGAGAAAGAACTAGCCCTGCTTCAGCTTGAAGTTTGAGGCTTCAAACTGTGTGTTCTATCCCAGTTGGTGTGGGGGTGGAGGAAGATGGTAAGGCTATAATGATAATGGGTAAGACATAAAATAGAGTTTCTAGAGTCTATAACGGATAAGGGTAGGGACTACTTCAATCTGAAACTTGAGGCTTCAAACTGCTCATTCTTCCCCAGCAGAGTCGCCAAAAACTATTGGGTGAATATTTTGTCAACCAGCTAACTAGTGAGCAAAATAGGTCTCTTCAACCATAGCATAGGGAGATTGGTCGGCTAGATGTGCAGGTTTACTACATCAATAGGGGATAAATCTCTCCTCTCATCAAGGGGAGGTTCTCTATAAGTATGAGGCGCTATATACTATATATATAGGTAGAAAATAACACTCAGAGGTAGGATAATACCATCCATCTCTCTTTTTTTAGAGATGATGTTCACATACAAAGGATAAAATCTTGGTGAAAACACTGAAGGCACTTCTCTTCTTTCAGAAGTGTTCTTACAGGAAACAACAAGAGTTCTTTCAGGTAGTAACAAGTAACTAGTAACCAAGGGCGTAGTAACCAGCAGACTGAGATGTAGCACAAAGTCTCCACCTCGACTACCCAAGAGTGAGATACGAAGGACAATAAGGGAACAAAGTCATCCCAAGGTCCTTTACATAGAAATAGAAAGAAGACACACTAATGGCAATTGTGGGGGCACAAAGTCTCTCCACAATTGGCTTCAGGACACCTTCCTGATTACTTCCACTAGTTCTACTTGTTAGATCAAATAAACAAGAATGCTCTTAGGAAACATACATAAGAACAATTTTCTAAAATAACACAAGCTATAACAAACAAAGTATGCAAGTAACTTGCTTTCTCATTTAGATAAAATAATATGAACAACAATCTGAGCTCAAAGTCTCAGTATTCGCCTTTCAATTTGGGCAGAGTTTTGCTTCTATATTGGGAAGATATCCCCTCAAAAAATCAAAGAGATTACAATATATAGAGGCCAAGAAAGGCTTGGCACTTTGTTCCATGGAGCGGCCCATGCTTCATTCAATGCCTTGAATGCATTTGTAGTTTTGTCAAAGAGGGCCATGTTATAACAGGGTGGCCACCTTAACTGTGGCATGTTGATTCATCTCGAATGTCTTCTCCTAGGTCTGAGCTATCTGGTCTGTCACCTAATATCTACATAGCTATCCACTTCACCTTTACTCCAAAGGATACAAACAAGCTGCGCCTTCAATGTTTGCAGGCTCAAATATCTACCTGGTGGACTGTTCCACCTACTGGAATAACTACTGCATAGATATTTCTAGTCTCCCCTCTTTCCTGCTACAATTTGAGCTCTCAGGCTGTCCTTTTCCCTTTCTGGTTCTTTTGGTTCCTCCTCTTGGTGGTTCTTCCTTTTGGCCTAAAGGTCTTTGAATGTCTCTGAGTCCGCGTTTAAGTTTGCAAAGATCAACAGATACTTCATCGCCACAAATTTTATGTCTTCGGGTCCATCATCATTTGAAAGCCAACAGCTAGTTGTGTGTCCTAAATTTGATGTATGTGGGCCTGTCATCCTCCTTAGCAATTCCTTCATGTCTTTCCCGCTTGCTTTGGCCACTTTTAGCTAATCTCAACAAGTGATACGTGGTGTGTTTCACTATGAAATAGGCAAGGACACTTGGCAGCATCCGCTTACTTCAGCAACTTTAGGCACCTTTTGAGAGTCCTACGAAAGATGACACATGGCAACTTTCACTAAGCTTTTGGAAAAAATATAGAAACATTGGGACTCATTTGGACTCACGCAGATGATGACACGTGGCACGTTTTGCTCATTTTAGCAACTCACCCGGGACCTACCACAGTCCTTACTTAACAACGAAACAAAAAGGAAGAAACTGCAGATGACAACACTTGTCGGCTTCCACTGAGCTTTACAAGGGACACATGGCGACTTCTGCTACATTTGAAAAAACATATTAAAACCTTTTGTTGTTGTCTCTTGGCGCCCTCCACGGTACTCTGAGAGAAGCTTATTGAAAGAAGCTTTGAAGCTTATAAGAAACTTGAAACATGGATGTAGACAATTGTCACGCTCTGTTGAGTTTAGCCACTCACCCAAGACCCACCACAGTCCTTACGACACAAAAGGAAGAAGTTGTGGATGTTGACACTTATCGACTTCCGCTGAGCTTTACAAGGGACATGTGGCACATTCCGCAGTTTCTAGAAACAAATTACAATGTGCCCCGACAGATGACACTTGGCAGCTTCCGCTCTCAGGTTTTTCTTTCTTTTAGGCACTCCTTTGAACTATTTGATTGAACTGACCGATTGAACCAACTTTGGTTCAAGGTTAAATGGTTCAATGGTTCAAGCCTTTTTCTCTAAAGCTTGCCAATGAACCTTTTGGTTGAACCTTGGTGTTGAACCAACCTTGAAATTGCCTAAGTGTTGAGAGCTTGTTCCTTTCCTATAGAGTCCGTAGATTCAACCTGCAAAGTCTATAGAACTGAGTCCATAGAATCTCGCCTGCAGAGTCCATAGATTCAAGCCTGCAGAGTCCGTAGAAATCAAGCTTGCAGAGTCTGTAGATTTTTGAAAAGCTTGAAAAATGAGGAATTTGAATGCTCAAAACAAATTTTGAAAAGGGAAGAGACAATTTTGGTCTTACAGGGCCAAAATAGTTTATAAGTTATCCCAAAAATGAGTGACATTTTTTGGGGACAACAATTCCTACACTTATGTTAGATTGCTTAGATGTTCATATCATTGAGAGTTACTCCTATCCATCATCATTGCTTAATGGATGTTATTACATCATAGGAGTTACATGCATATTATAGGCCCTTTGTGGCTATTCATAAGGAGTTACACAACATACTCTCCTATTTGTACATATTGGATTAGTGAGTTATTCATAGAGGGTTGGATATTCACCTGTACTTTTATAATTTTTCTCATTTGTGGTTTCATTCAATTTTAGTAAATGTTTACACATTTGATTATCTTTTGCTCATTGGATCCATGCATGTGTTTGATCCAGAGATCTTGGTGGACCCTCTGATATGGTATTAGAGTGTCATTCTAGTATTTGAATGCTTGGTTTATTTGTTGTTTGTTTTTTAATCTTGAATTTTTTTTTGCATGTAGCCATGTGGGTTATGTTTTCTCTTGGACCCGTTCTTTTCTATGCATGTAGGCTTGTTGGATCCACCTTGGTCGACGCATTGGAGTAGAAACCTAGTTTCTTCTTATAATTCATTTTATAAATTGGGTTATACATCGGGAACACTTGGAGACATTTTTTTATGGAGGAAACACATATCCCATCACATTAAGCTTGACTGGTAAAAATCTACATTCTACCATCCAATAGCTTGGTGATCAACACCTGATCCACTTGTATCCAACTAGGCATCACTCAACTTATATTTAGCCTTAGATCAGTGGTGAAGAACAAGAAGGAGGAAGACATCACAATTTGACATGTGTAGTAACCATCATACCAATACTTATTTTGTATTGAGGCTAAAACATAGTTTCCATCACATTAAACTCATTGAACTGTCACACAAAGCTGGAGAAGTTATATGTTGATAATAAGTTTGGAAGAGACCATTTGGTTTAAAGAGTTAGACTTTTTTTTGTTGTCATCATCTCTATATACATCCCACTACTATTTCATCAGCTACAATCAAGCTGGTTCATTGTGGTTTTCCTTCTCATTGATGTAATTTTAGTTTTCAATCCACTGTCCACATGGTCTACATCACCTACTCTTTGTATACGTTATTACATATGCTCAATGACAAGCTATTTGTCTGGTGATGAATCCGATACATATGCTCAATGACAAGTTATGTTACATTTACTTGGTAATTTACACTGTTGTATTCACTCAATGGGTTCAAAGTTTCATGTGGCTGACAGCATTGACATCTAAGGAGACGTTGAGAATGGACATATATTTTACATTGCATCTGTTTTCGACCTCCTCTATGCCATTCCATCATTCTAGCTGCTTATGTGCCTAAAAACTCCTCGAATGGTCTACACCTATGCCATTTCATGCATGCACTATGTGGTTTCTAAAAACCACTCTCAAACCTATTCAAAGCCTTCCTCACCACACACACCCCTCTCTGTTTGTTGGTGGGTGATTTATTGCCTATGGTGAGGTAATTTAAAGTAACATGAGGGCCCTTTTTTAAGGATTTTTTTATTGTTTTTGGTATATAAACAATGTATTGTAATGGTGGAGATTATGGGTTGGTGAGGTAATGTGGTGGAGGGGTCTTTTTTTGACGGGATGGATAAATTTTTTACTTGTTTTTTTATATTAAAAAATTATAAGTGGAGTGGAAGAATGTTTTTTTTTAAATAAAAACAATATCTTGTAGAGATAATGTAAAGGGAGATATAAGGAGATTTTTAAGTTTTATTTTTTGCTTCATCATATACTTTTATTTTATCATTTGTCAAAGATAGATGGCGAGGCTTGGTTTGGCAGGTAATCGAACCCTTTCACAAGTAAACCAAACTTTTTTTCCTTCTCTCTTTATTTGATCATTTGTTTTACTTCTAGCTTCTCTCTTCTCATGGATGCATTATCCGCAAAGACCAACGTCTTCCTATTTTACTTGTTTACATTTTCATGTGTACTGATTTCGTGTTAACTTCACTGATTGCTCATTCTTATGGATATATTGTAAGCCATGTTTGACATCTATTTGTTGACACATGCATTGTCACTTGTGTACTTTTTGCTCTTCCCTGTTTGGATGCATTGTCGGTTGAGTTTGACATCCATACCTAGAGCATGCATTGGTACTCACATCACTAGCACATATTGATCTTGCATTCTTAGACACATTGTTAACAGAGTTTGACATCCATTTACTGAGCATGCATTGTCACTTGTGTAGTGTTTTTCTCATTGCACTTTCTTGGTGTCTCTACTCTTAGTCATGTCCACTTTACTTGAAAGATACCAACTGATGAGAAGAGTTGATTCTACACTAGTGGTTCTTCTTAGAAAGACCAACTATGCTTCTTGACATGCATATAACTTGTTCACAAAAATGAATCGCACTCTGTTTCTATATGGACAGATTCCTACCCCTACTGACTCAAGTTAATACAATAAGTGCGCTAACACTTGTGACAATGTTCTTGGTCACTTACTATTGCATGTTTCCATGGATCTTCATTACCATGTGGAGCATACACAATCTTCTTACACTATTTGGAGCATTCTTTAGTCTCTTTTTGGAGATTAATTTGAGATTTACATCACTCCTCCTCCTCTTCTTATTGTCTTTTTGGAGACTTTTTTACTCTCTCCTCTTATATTTCTTGTGATGACACATTCACGATGGACAGTGTTATTCCTTTTATCAAGCCACCACTATGGAATACAATTATACCAAACCTTAGCTATCCTATTTTAGTTTCTATATTTATTCCTATACAAGATGTTGCTCTTCCAAATATATCATGATTTACATTTCAGAGGACTCTATTATTTTTAGTGAGAATACATCTATTGAGAGCATCGACGACTCATCTCTTCCCATGGTGTTTCTTTTTCAATTGGTGAGCCATGCTCCATACTTCACATGAGCATTCTTTCCTTTTTTTGACAAGTATACTTCAGTGCCATTATATTAGATTCTTGTGCACGATCTTGCCAAACATTAGATTTAGACCATACTCAGATATCTTTGTATTGTTGCCTACATATTCCATTGTGGAATGGGCAGAATTTTAGTACACACATCATGTTCTTTCTTTGGAAAAGGAAAGAAAAATTGTTTGATGCAGATAGAGCTTCTATAATCTTTAGGTAGAAGATCTCGTTATCGACATTGGTCATCTTGTGAGCTGTACTTAGAGTGTGGAATGCTTTATCATCATCTTTAGTGGGATTTTTCATCCCTCTTCTTATTTTCTCTCTTTTAGGTGGGGGAAGTTTTTTCCTATGGGTTTTCTCCTTTTCTTCACTTTACGAGAGTTGCTTTGTTTATGAGTACCTAATCAAAGCTTGTTTTTAGGACCCATTTCTTCTACCCACCTAAGTTGTGCTTATGCAGCGGGGGGAGTGAGGGCAATGTGGAGGGTTAGTGCAGGATATTTATTTTCCTTTATTTTTTTATTTGGGTTATTCCTACACTTGAATTGTCTTACTTAGGTGTTCATATCATTAGGAATTACTCTTGTCCATCATCTTTGCTTAGTGGATGTTAGTCCATCATAGGAGTTACATGTCTATTTTAGTCACGAGGAGTTACACACCATACTCTCCTATTTGTACATTTTGGATTAGCGAGTTATTCATGGAGTGTTAGATATTCATCTATGTGATTTTATAATTGTTCTCATTTTTGGTTCCATTCACTTTCAACAAATGTTTATGCATTTGCTTGTTGGACGCATGCATGTGCTTGATCTAGAGATCCTGGTGGACTCCCTGATAGTAGGTAGTGGTTAATCATAAAATGAGGTGATTGGGGTTAGCTAAACCCATTACACTTTCTCGATTGTGTAGGTTTCTAACCCTCATAAGCACACCTAGGGTTTTAAGGTAAATGAGGCTAATTTTTGGAGTTGTACACATAATCAAGATTTGGGATCACACATAGAGAACATATAGATATAGGAGAAGAAGACTTTATGGTCATGTCCCTCATTTCTTCACAGATCAATACCAACTAGCATAGGTCGGTATTGATTGGTGATACTAACCCAAATCAATGGAATCGACCCTATTTAAACATAAATAAACTCCTAAACATGACAAATCACATGCATGTTTTTATCCGATTTCCACTTCCAAAATATACTCATAGTTAGATAGTCAACCATAAAATCTAAGTACTCATCCCTTTGTTTTACTTACTATATGTAACATATGCCACTTTTGAATCATTACAATCAATTTCAGTATCTTACATTCAGATTCTTGAATGTCATATATATCTTAATATTTTAATTATGTTTTTATTTTATATCCTATTAGGTTTATTTTGGATTACATTAATCCAAATTAGGGTAAAATGGATTATTGAATAGATATGCAACCTTGAGGTCTAGTGGGAGGAGGAAAAAAAGGAGTCATGCATGCCCTTTGGCGTCTATTGGTAACACAAGGAAACTCAGATTGGATGTTGTAAGACTAGGATTGGAGAAAGGATTTGGATTGTTCACTGTTAATTTTATCTTTATTAGTGTTCTTATATTTGAACCATTTGATAGTCAACTAGTAGTATGTTAGCTTTATTATTGAATTACATAACCAAATATGTAGTAAATGAAAATATAAAATTAGAATTGTATCATGGGATTCCTAGTCAAATCTCTGATATGTTTACTATCTAGGACCTGACCACCTTAACATACAAATAATTCCTTGTAGAAACTATCATCAATCGTGACATTCGAGCATACAAAACTTGTCATATGTTACTAAAACTACCACTGGATGTATGTAGCCATTAATTTGCACCCCTTAATCTTGGTCTAAATATATTACAATAAGTCTATAAAGAAATAAATGCTTATATTTCAGTAACAAATCCATTGAAGATGGTTGTTCAAGGCACAACAGGCACTGGGATGTCCTTTCTAATAAACATTTTAAATGGTGAATTGTTTTCATGTTGACTAAATGTTTTAAACCAGTTATTTCTACTTGCACCAACTGGAGTTTAAACATTCAACATACGTCCAACAAATATCCATGTAACGGTCAAGATCCCCACAAAAAACCCTCCCCCTCTGGAAGGGAAATCTCTTATAACATTCCAATAAAACATAAAACATATATAATATGGTTTGATTGTCAAAAAAAATTGTGTTTGACCAAGAAATTTCCATTGCATAGATAGTTGGCTACATGAGTCCTTTCCCCATTGAAATAGTCCTCACTTTGGAGGATGCTTTGTCATTCTTGTTGGTAATATTTGGCAATTGCCTCTAGTTAATTTTACATCATTATATGTTGCTGATTCCTCCATTACACAAGTATGACAAAGCTTTGATATTATTGTTATGTTGGATATCATTTTTAGGCAACATGACACAACTCAAAACCAGGTTGATTTCTAAAACATGATTATGAACATCATGAATGTTAAGCCAATTATTGATGACTAACAACATCTAATGTCTTGAACGATCACTTTTTTAGCATGCAGAGAAACAAACATTCTAATACACAATCCACCTTTATGCAATAAATGGTCTAGTGACAATCCACAATAAACAATTGACCAAACTTCTTGACATGCAAGTTGCAAGGTTTGTTGTTGAAAGTGGAAGGATCACCACCCCTACCAAGATTAACGATGACCAATTAAAAAGGAAATTATTATTCTACTTGAGCGAAAAAAGTAATGCTAAGATCCAACTCATAGGTTGTGATTGGGCTTCTGAATGGATCTCTTGGTAAAGAGGTTGACATAGTATTCACAAATGAATTGAAGGGACCAAACTTTCATTTTTTTGTGGTTGGCTCTTTTAAAAACTATATTAATCCTCCTTAAAATGTTAATGAACCAAATAATGCTCATGTCCCACCTATTTCGAGAACTAATTAAATAAAAATACCTTTAAAAATAAAACAAGATTTAACAATGCACAAAGCTCAAAGATTAACATTAAGCAATACAACCATAAATATTGTGAATATTGATTGGAGAGGTTTGACATTTACAACTTTTTTACATGTAAGGGCTTTTAAAGATGTTTGTATGTCTCATAATTTTACTTTTAAGCACTCCTCAAAGATAAAGGCATCAAATATTTTACAATAAAAAAGTGAGAAAAAGTGTACTTACACTCCCTTTATCTATGATGCACCCTTCTTTACCTTGTTCTCTATGAATATGTTGTTAAGGTGTGAAGCTAAAAGCTTCAACTATTTGCAGACACAAGAGAGGATGCTGAAGAACCAGAGGAACCGGCGTCGGCAATATAATATAACCGACGTCGGTCACAGACAGTGGAGAAGGAGACCGGCGATGGCAGACAGTCGGCCGACGTCGGCAGCACCAGATAAGCAGGGACCGACGTCGATCGCCTGTGTATTTTTAAAACTGCTGTTGACGAACAGTCAGTTAAGTGAAGCGAGTGTTTGCATGTCAAGCGACTAATTATAGTCACGAGCTGCGTGTCTAATTATTGTAACTAGAGTTCTATTTTTGTAAGCATGGGATCCTATTTAAAGACCCATAAGGCATGTATTGTAATTATTCTAAGGCAAGTAAAAGCATTGAAGCTAGCAAGGTCAAGGAGATCAGCTGAAGCATTCAAGGAGGGATAATAACTCAGGCTTTAGAGTTGTTGTGTTGAGCAAGAGAGAGAAGAAAGAAGGTCTTGAGGTGTGGCAAGCCTTTGAGGTGGAGGAAGAAGTGGCATCTTCCTTATTGTATTTTCTTCTAGTAGTATTTAATACAAGAGTGTGTATTGTCTCTCAAATTCTTTGTTGTCTCAAGTTTCTAGCTACTTTATCATTCTGGTATAATTCTATGTTTAATTGCATATAAGAAAGTAATCAATTGTGCTCTAATTGGTAGAGCTAGAGATCCCCTGACAAGTGGTATCAGAGCTACGGTTTGCAGGAAGCAGGGTATTGTTTTTTGATTACAGGTCATTCACAGGGTTTTTTGATTGAGTGGGAGTTCAGCAATGGCAGAAGAAAGTAGACTACGAATGGAGAAGTTTAACGGCAAGAATTATCAACATTGGAGGATGTAGATTGAGGACTATCTGTATCAGAAGGATTTGTACTTACCGTTGGGTGGGGTTGCATGCAAGCCCACATATATGAAGGATGAAGAATGGAACGTTCTTGATCGAAAGGCTCTCAGTTCCATAAGGTTGAGCCTTGCATCGTCTGTGATTTCCAGCTTATCACAGTGTAAGACAACGAAAGAGTTGATAAAGTCCTTGGCAAATTTATACGAAAAGCCCTCGGCTTCTAATAAGGTATATCTTATGAAGCAGCTATTTACTTTGCAAATGCAAGAAGGTGGATCGGTACATACTCATCTCAGTGATTTCCATGGTTTGGTAAACCAACTAGCTTCAGTCAATATTGTTTTTGATGATGAGGTAAAGGCTCTCTTGATTTTATGTTCTTTGCCTGAAAGTTGGGACGGTTTGGTTATGGCAGTAAGCAATTCTGCATCTGCTTCTAAAATCTTAAAAGTTGATGATGTTGTGAGTGTGATCTTGAATGAAGAAATACGCAAGAGAAGCACAGGTGAATCGTCAGGGAATGCTCTAAGTGCAGAAAGTAGGGGAAGGCAAAGGGAGAAGGTTGAGCAAGGGAAATCAAGGTCGAGAAGGAGATCCGAGTCCAAAGGTATTACCTGCTGGTTTTGTGGAAAGAAAGGACACACGAAGAAAGAGTGTTGGTTGAGAGATAAAGAGAATCAACATGCAGGTATGGAAGAAGCAAAGGATGCAAATATCGTGATGCAGGATGCTCTCATACTTTCTTCGAATAGTCAGGTAGGATCATGGATTTTAGATTCTGGTTCATCTTTTCATGCATCCCCAAACAAAGATTTGTTCTATGAGTATGAACAGGGAGACTTTGGAGTTCTTTATTTAGGGGATGGTACGCCTTGTCAGATAGTTGGCAAAGGGAAAGTGCAGCTGAGATTGCAGATTGACAACACATAAGTGTTGAAAGAGGTCATGCATGTTCCAATTCTGAAGAAGAGTCTAATTTCTGTAGGAAGGCTGGGAGATGAGGGATGCACAATAACCCTCACAGCGGATTCTTGGAAGGTTACCAAGGGAGCACTTGTTCTAACAAGAGGTAATAAAGTAGATACTTTTTATCTGTCTACTTGTATTACTGATTCTACTTCTGGTGTAGATTCGAAGATGTGGCCTAATAGGCTTGGTCACAAGAACAGGAAGGGAATGGAAATTCTTGATTCAAAAGGTATGTGTTCAAATTTGAAAAGCATAAATACAGTTCATTACAGAAAGAGGAAATTTGATGCTTTTGACAGGAACAAAGAAGCCTTGGTGTTTATGGAGGAGATAAAGGACAAAGATCAGTCACAGGGGCTGAATAAATCTGAGCAGGGCAGCACAGACAGAGGTTTGATTCAAGAAGAGCTCACGGATGAAAATTTCATCACTTACAGGAACACACATACACCGATGTCAGTAGCTTGGCACCGACGTCAGTCATCCAGATACCGACATCGGTCATGTGCAGACCAGCAGGGTCGGTAGGTCGGACAGGAAAAATCCGACGTTGGTCATAAGGACCGACGTCGGCAGGGGGGACACCGGCGTCAGCCAGGGAAATGATGTCGGCAGTAAGGGTCAGTGCAGGGAACCAACATCGGTCAGGAGCAGACTGGGAGATGGCCTAGATTGGTCACTGGAATGGATGTTGGGTGAATTAATAAGTCTCAAACACCCATGTGGAGGTCAGGAAAGGTATGTGAACCTCATATTCGTTGTTCGCCTTCTTTATATTGCTTACTGATAGTCATGAACTAGGAAGATGGAAGAAGCAATGCAGGTAGAATCCAGAAACAGTGGGAGCTTGGCATGGATGAGGAGTGTGAGTCCTTGGAGAACCAAACATGAATTTGTTGGTAGTGTTGTCAGCTGGAAGGAAGCACTGGATAGAGGGATGGATTCCCGTTTTAGAGAAGAGAGTGGATGGACACATGAGACAGAAGGCTATGGTATATGGTCTTGATTATGCTGCAGAATAATGGAGGTTTGACCATTGTATTTTATCTTTACCAGGTTGGATAATATTAGCTACATTATCATGTTACTGTATTGTGTTACTTGTTGCAGGGTTTCATATACAGGGAGTTTTCTGAGCTAAGGGTAGAGTTAGTTCAGAAGTATGTCATGGAGAATTTGGGAGCAGCAAAATTTTTGTGGCATAAGATACAGGTATTGCATCACAGGTTTGCGTGGTGGTTGGTCTTCAAGAGTGACTTTGAAGAGGGATACAGAGCTTAAAGAACAAAATAGGTGGTGTACAGGTATAGGTACAAGTTGCAGCTGTTTATCTCCAAGTGGGAGATTGTTAAGGTGTGGAGCTAAAAGTTTCAACTATTTGCAGACACAAGAGAGGATTCTGAAGAACCAGAGGAACCGGCGTCGGCAGTATAACCGACGTCGGTCACAGACAGTGGAAAAGGAGACCGGCGATGGCAGACAGTCGGCCGACGTCGGCAGCACCAGATAAGCAGGGACCGGCGTTGGTCGCCTGTGTATTTTTGAAACTGCTGTTGACGAACAGTCAGTTAAGTGAAGCGAGTGTTTGCATGTCAAGCGACTAATTATAGTCACGAGCTGCGTGTCTAATTATTGTAACTAGAGTTCTATTTTTGTAAGCATGGGATCCTATTTAAAGACCCATAAGGCATGTATTGTAATTATTCTAAGGAAAGTAAAAGCATTGAAGCTAGCAAGGTCAAGGAGATCAACTGAAGCATTCAAGGAGGGATAATAACTCAGGCTTTAGAGTTGTTGTGTTGAGCAAGAGAGAGAGGGAAGAAGGTCTTGAGGTGTGGCAAGCCTTTGAGGTGGAGGAAGAAGTGGCATCTTCCTTATTGTATTTTCTTCTGGTAGTATTTAATACAAGAGTGTGTATTGTCTCTCAAATTCTTTGCTGTCTCAAGTTTCTAGCTACTTTATCATTCTGGTATAATTTCGTGTTTAATTGCATATAAGAAAGTAATCAATTGTGCTCTAACTGGTAGAGCTAGAGATCCCCTGACATATGCAAAAAATTACTTCTAATTATTTTTTATATTTCAACACATTACTAAAACAATCATATTCAATATGTAACATTATTTGAAGAAAAGTGAATTGTAATTACTTTTAAAAAATTATTGTTGTTCATTTTCATTATTTAAATAAAATATATTATTTTATAAATTTTGGAGGAAAAAAAAAGTTATTTTAATTTATAAGAGTTGGGTTTTATGTTGGGAGTTAACCATTTTTCAACATGTGCTCTTGAGGAATTATAGGGGCTTAAATTTTATTTTAGATCTTATGCAATTTTTTTCCTTATTACACCATTGTGTTTTTCATATGTTCAACAAAAAAAAAAAAAAAAAAAACTTTAAAAATACAAAGAGGCATGAAGGGAAAGCCCTCCCATAATTTTATGATGCTTAGAGCTTCCTTATTTCCTATTGACATAAATTTAAACGGTTTATGTAATATTTTCTTAAATACTATTAGTAATAAAAATTTCAAAAACCTAAGTTCAAGGTTAATGTGGTCTCTATGTTAATGCAACATTAGAGCTTGGCATATGTGGTGAAGCAATTAGCTTTCAATAAATCACAGTGGTTATGGTAGAGGTGTTGGGTTTCAACAAATCTTAATCCAGAAGTTAATATTATCTAAATTGTTGGTTCTCAGCGTATAAAGGATATGCAATCTAGCATCTGCATTGTTGGTGCTCAGTGTATAGCGAACAATCACCCCACTAATGGAATAAAAAACTAAAAATATTCATAAGTTTGGAATAAAAAATGAAAAAAAATGTTGGAGGGAACCACATGTAAAGATGAGAGAGGAAAAAAAAAGGATAAAATTTTAATAATTAGTAGAAGAAATCTTGTGTCCCTCACCACTTACTAACTTTGAAACGATAAATATTGAAAAAATATATATATAGAATCCTCTTTCCCATTTTAAAAACGGAAGCTCCCAACATAAAACCTCATTAATTAATTGTAAAATGAGTATGTTTGCTTGCACGATTCCCTCCCCTCCTTTATGGCTTCATAATTTTTAAAAAACCCTGTTAGCAGGTTTAGTTAAGCCCTATAATTCAGGTAACTGTTTCTTAAAAGGGCCTAAGTACGTTATTAACGCGGTATGAACACCTGCCCGCGCCACCGCCCCCTCCCCAACGGTCCATCTTCTTAGATGGGATACTGCGCCCTTCATATTCAATGTACCTTGCCTTTTAAAATACTTTAAAATACTTTTAGCCAACTTTTCGTCCGATTTCACTCTATAAAATCATCACTCATATTGAAATTGTATCAGATATCATCTTTATCTATTAAAGAAATCAGAAGAGATAAGGAAAGAAAGAAAGATGTCAACAATCACAGTGCCAGCTCCCGCACCCTCTCCCACTCAGGATGCTGAACAGCTCAGGAAGGCCTTTGAAGGTTTTTGCTATTTTAGATCATACCGTTTTATCTCTTCTATGTCATACAAGTTTATATTGCTATGATGCACAAATCAGATTATGGATTATGAATTTTGGTGGTTTTTAAATCTTGATGAATTCTAGTTTCCGATTGTGTTTCTATCTGTTGTTCTTGGATGGCGATTTTTTCTGTTTTGGATTTGGGTTTCTGTCAAACAAGTCAAAACTGTCAGTGGTCGCCTTGATGGAAAAATATTGAAGGCAAGTCGGTAAATCTGGGGAGAGAGATTAGAATAATGTCTACCTGCTTTTTCCGGATTTCCATGGATCTACTTAGGTTTGTGTGGTAATGAATGGGCTGTGGTTTTATTGGAAATGTCGAAGTCTTTTAAGTATCTACAGTGCAACATTTTTAGATATTAGACCAAAGCTTATGGAGATATTTGTGCATGAGATTTTGATCTTGATTGACTTTTCTATCATGTTGATGATGAATCCCATAGGATGGGGGTGATTCGAAAGATCTAAAAATTAAGCCTCCAGATTTCATGGTCTTTCCTGAAGCTTTGTTCTACTATCATAGCCTATGGAGGCTTAACAACCCTAATTTTTAGATATCATGTTTAGGGATTAACTGTGTGCAGTATTTAATACTCCAGTGATTACTTGGATGACCCATTTCTCATGGGTTGTCATTCCTTCTACGACCAATTTCTTATGGGAAGAGTTTTTCCCACAGTCAAGCCTGCCATCATGGAAGGAATGGACACCCTTAAAAATATGTTATTGAAGGAATGCTCCTAGTGTTGAATACCGAATGTACTGATTGAATCTACATTATAGTTATAGACCATCAATCGCCCACCAATAGAAAATATCAAGGGACATGGTGGTGTAACCAGTGCTGGGAAGGGGCAAGTTTTGTAATCCATGGTGAGGCTGTGTTCAATAATTTCATAATTCCTAAATAGAGTCGATTTCTGTTCTGTGATGGCCTAGTTGATTGTTGCCCAAACCTATAAAGCCTAATTCAGATAATGGTATGGTCTGCATTCTCATCACACTTGACCTAAGCAGTTTGGTCAAGCCTGGAGTTCCTTGTAAATCATGAGGGTGAAAAATGTGAAGTTCTTTATAAAAAAAATTATAGGTAAAATTTAAAAGGAGGTGATTCATCATGATCTGACCTACAGATTGAGAAATTGAATTATTCAGTCATGGATTTGCAGGACTCAACGTCCGAGCAAAAACCATGCAAAAATAAAAAATGCTAAATCCTTTAAACACGGAGACATAATGCTTAATGTCATCAAGGCTCAAGGCGAAAGTTTGAACAAGAGCATACTTTCAGCCAGATTATACTTTTATCAGTCAGGGGCCTCTTTAAAGTTCATTTTTTTTTCAGAAATCTAATGACAGATTACAAAATTATATTGGATCTATTTGGATAACAGGATAGTAGGTATATGATGAACATCCTTGTTTGTAATCAGCAATGCATGGAGTGTAATTTTGTCTCTTCGTTTGTGTGGTGATCTGAGTTTCTGAAAACCTTATTATTGTGTTTGGAAGTCATCCTGCTAGTAAAAAATTCTCAGTCATGGCTTTTAAAACTTTACTTTCAAAGTTTTGTCCTGAACTTTTCTCGTTCATCCTAATTCCAGGATGAAATGCCCACTTGCAGCTTTATGGCCATACAAAGGCCTCCAAAAAGCAACTTACAGTTATATCCTGCCTACTGCGAAATTTACATTTGAAAGGGTTTTAATATGATTATAGTGTTTTTCAGGAAGCAGGGTTTTAATAGGTTTAATGGAGGATTGCATGAGTGTTTTGTTAGTGGATATGTTTAATGCAATATTTCAGTTACTTCCATTTTTCACTTAACTAGAATATTGTTTGTTCTTTCAGGTTGGGGCACAAATGAGAAATTGATTATAGAGATATTGGGACACAGGACTGCAGCACAGCGCAAATTAATCAGGCAAACTTATAAGCAGTTGTACGAGGAGGATTTCCTGAAGAGATTGGAAGCAGAACTTACAAGCAATTTTGAGGTAAATATTATTATATATTATAACCATTTTATTGTCACCAATCATGAATGTAGTATCATGCCTATGAAATTTATTTTGCAAACATGCTTGTTATATGATATGTTGATTTTTGACATGTAGGTTGTACATGTTTCTTCTTTAATTAACCTTGTTTATTGCCATTGGAGATATTTTAGTATGAAAGGCATTTACGTTTGGATATTTTTTGTTGTGAAAGAGGGTTTTGCTTCTTTGGGCACTGGAACCTGCTGAGCGTGATGCCCTCTTGGCACATGAAGCGACGAGAAAATGGAGCCCAAAGAATAAATCACTCTTGGAAATTTCTTGTGCTCAGTCTTCAAATGAGCTCTGGATGGTGAAACAAGCATATCATGCACGGTACAAGAAGTCTCTTGAAGAAGATGTTGCTTCACACACACAGGGAGACTTCCGTAAGGTACATAGCCCCATCATTGCTCTATACCGTAAGCCACGTATTAGGATTTATTAGAAGCAAAGAGAAGGGTTGATCTTGCACATCTCTCAGCATGTCCCTAACGAGTAACTATATGGAATCTTGAGGCAATCTATTTAACTAAGATTTGCATTTGACAAATCCAAAACATCAAGAAAACATGGTTTGATGGAATATAAATAGCTGAAATTTCTCTGGTTTCTTAGCTCATTCCTGATATATTTTCTTTGACCAATATCTAGTTCATACTGCTGATGAAAATTTCATCTCGCTCCCCTGAAAAGGTACTAGGGTTGATGGAACCTATCTAGCAGACTAGCTTACAATTTTCATCTGTGACACACCCAAAACAATTAACAAACAGACTTAGTTTGATGGCATATAACCAACTGTAATATTTTCTGATTTTTTTGTTCATTGCTGATTTATTTTATTTGATCAATATTTAATTCAATCTGCTGATTTTTGGGTGTGCATACATACTTTAAATTTCTAATTTGTGTGTTATTTATGTTTACATGTCCAAGTTTGGGTATGAATCGTTTGTTTCAATAATACATTACTTTTTCTATACACAACAGAATTACCTCCTTCACTAATGTATTTAATTTTTCTATACACAACAGATTTTCTTTGTTCAAGGCAAGCATTTATACATTTTACCTTTGAACTTTCCTGAAGCTTTGTTCTACTATCATAGCCTATGGAGGCTTAACAACCCTAATTTTTAGATATCATGTTTAGGGATTAACTGTGTGCAGTATTTAATACTCCAGTGATTACTTGGATGACCCATTTCTCATGGGTTGTCATTCCTTCTACGACCAATTTCTTATGGGAAGAGTTTTCCCCACAGTCAAGCCTGCCATCATGGAAGGAATGGACACCCTTAAAAATTTGTTATTGAAGGAATGCTCCTAGTGTTGAATACCGAATGTACTGAGTGACACACCCAAAACAATTAACAAACAGACTTAGTTTGATGGCATATAACCAACTGTAATATTTTCTGATTTTTTTGTTCATTGCTGATTTATTTTATTTGATCAATATTTAATTCAATCTGCTGATTTTTGGGTGTGCATACATACTTTAAATTTCTAATTTGTGTGTTATTTATGTTTACATGTCCAAGTTTGGGTATGAATCGTTTGTTTCAATAATACATTACTTTTTCTATACACAACAGAATTACCTCCTTCACTAATGTATTTAATTTTTCTATACACAACAGATTTTCTTTGTTCAAGGCAAGCATTTATACATTTTACCTTTGAACTTTCCTGAAGCTTTGTTCTACTATCATAGCCTATGGAGGCTTAACAACCCTAATTTTTAGATATCATGTTTAGGGATTAACTGTGTGCAGTATTTAATACTCCAGTGATTACTTGGATGACCCATTTCTCATGGGTTGTCATTCCTTCTACGACCAATTTCTTATGGGAAGAGTTTTCCCCACAGTCAAGCCTGCCATCATGGAAGGAATGGACACCCTTAAAAATTTGTTATTGAAGGAATGCTCCTAGTGTTGAATACCGAATGTACTGAGTGACACACCCAAAACAATTAACAAACAGACTTAGTTTGATGGCATATAACCAACTGTAATATTTTCTGATTTTTTTGTTCATTGCTGATTTATTTTATTTGATCAATATTTAATTCAATCTGCTGATTTTTGGGTGTGCATACATACTTTAAATTTCTAATTTGTGTGTTATTTATGTTTACATGTCCAAGTTTGGGTATGAATCGTTTGTTTCAATAATACATTACTTTTTCTATACACAACAGAATTACCTCCTTCACTAATGTATTTAATTTTTCTATACACAACAGATTTTCTTTGTTCAAGGCAAGCATTTATACATTTTACCTTTGAATTCCACTTTCGCATTTTAGACCAACTTTGTTTTCCTCACACACCATGCTGTGCAGAGTAATGCGTAGTACCACTTGCCTAGAACAACAGAATAATGTATATGTTTTGCAGTTGTTTTTTCCCTAAATCTACTGCTCTATTAGAATATAAATCTTGTACATGTTTTGAGATTCATGTTTACTCAATTGAGTCAATTCTGTTCAGCTCTTGGTTGCCCTCGTAAGTTCTTATCGATATGAAGGCCCAGAAGTGGATACACGCTTGGTGAAATCTGAAGCCAAGCAACTGCATGAAGCTATAAAAGACAAGGCTTTCAATCATGAGGAACTCATTCGGATCTTGAGTACAAGGAGCAAGGCACAGCTGAATGCCACTTTCAATCATTACAAAGATGAATATGGTCATCATATCAACAAGGTCTGATCCCTAGATAACTATATACCTGCGAATTTTTATTATTTTTTCCCTTTTCCATGCTTCATTACTATATAATTATTTGCATTTTGCTACGATTCTTCTTTACAATTAGTATTTCTGCATTTGTCCTTTTGGAACTTAGTAATTGAAAATTGATTTTTTGGTGAAATATAATGACAAGTTTTCATTTTTTTCAAGTGTTTTCCAAGAATAACTTACTGAAATACATTGAGGAAAGTTGAAGCTCAAACCAGTTAATTCATTTTACATGAAATGAGGATGGTAAAACCTTGGAAATTGAACAAGAAGTAAAATTAAGGTCGATGAAGTAAACCAGTTAAATTTCATATGTACATGATCTCTACTGTCACATGGAGCTTGCTGAATTAGCCTGATTGGGTTCTTGATGTTGACATTGCAACCAATGATGCTTGATTAAAGTTCCAGTAGTGCCCTTCCCTCGTGTGTCCTCTCCTTGCAAAAACTATGAACAAATTCTGTAGGTTCATGGAAAATTTCTCTAGTTATATACTGAACCGTGGCTTAAATTTACAATACTATGACTAAAAAGAAAGAAAAGTCACCTTTACAACTACAGTTATAAGCAGAAGCCTCTCAAGGGAAAAGAGATGGAGGAACTTGGGCCTAGTTTCTATGGGCCCTATAATTTTTTAGCAAGGGCAGGAGAGGTAGTTTAAAGCCTTGATCTGCCTCTTGGATCATGAGCACGTTACACAAAGTGGTGGTGAAAAAGTTAAACTGTCAAACACCTTGGCACTCTATCTAGAGTGCGTGTTGGCAACTAAGAAGAAGAGGTTGAGACAAAGTGCTGCAAGAACACCTCATTCAAAGGGATCTGCTACAAAGGATGTTACATGGTAGGGCCCTGAGCTACTTCAACAATCAATTGCTTTGGGCCCTTGGGGACAAAGCAATTCAAGTGGGGAAGGAGGAGAGGACTGTTACAATGCCTGAATGGTAAAGGCACTTTTGTGTTAGCATCAATGTTTCTATGTAGTCATTAGAATGTGCTAGTTGTGAATGAGTAAGTCAGTTACTCATTATTTATGTAGTCATCAGTTATGCATTCATCAGGTACTCATCAGTTATGTTCTCATTATTCCAAATAAGTCTGTGGCAATAAACTGATTGTACAAGTGGCAAAAGGAATCTGAAGTCACTTACATGGTACCCAAAGGGAATTGACCCCATGTGGCGATAGAGTGATCAGTAAGGAAAAGGAGTCATAAGAAGCCCCATGTGGTTATGTTTTCTTTGTTAGATTGAGCAGAAGCCTGCAAGACTGTTTGTGGTCAATGCAGCATCCATTCTGCTCTTCGATTGGGCCCGAGTTGGCACCTATACCTTCTTTGGGAAGTTTTTATTACATTGTGAGCTATCTGAAATCGTTAGTTGAAATACAAGAGTTCTATTGAAGTCTATTCCTAATTTTTTTGTTTTTCCGTATTTTCTTTTCAAATAATGTCGATTTTATTTCCCAGAAATCTTCATGTTTCAGTCAGAGAGAGCCAATTTCAGGTTTCCTTTCCAAAAATGTCACTCTTTTTTCTGTATCTGGTTTTTGTTTATTATCAGTTCCACATCTGGTTCAGAAGACTAGGTTCTCTGAGGAAAATTTTAGGCCTTATGGCATGGTCTTCCAGGTAATCTGGAAATGTTTTATCAATGCTATAACATTTCTTCCAGGTCTCCCAGGTATAGCATTGACCTTACAAGAATCAAGAATTAGGGAAGAAACTCTTAGGGGGATCGTACGGTCTCAAGCTAATTAGAGAAACCTGGTATGGATCTTTCCAGTTTTCGTACAAGATATTCTGTTACCTTTAGAAACCCTTGTGGTTGTTTCACATGGAAATCCAGTTCCATGATACCTTTTGAGGAAGCACTTTTGATGAGATCATTTTGATAATATTCTGTTTAAGCTTTGCTGCTATAGGTATAAGATGATTGTAATCCTATTCAGCCTAGTTACAAAGTGCTCTCCGAAATCAATGGTTTTTACATAAAGCCTTTAGCCAGTAGCCTTGCTTTATCCTTGTCAAAACAACCATTTGCCTTATGCTTGCCCATTATATGCACTTGCAACCTAAAACATTCGCTCCTTCAATCAATTGTGCTGATCCACAAATTTTGATTCATTTTTATTGCTCTGTATTCTTTTTACATTTTTTTGTTGGATATCCCACTCTCATCCTTGAGATCCTTAATAAATAGGTTCAATTGAAATAAAAAGATGAAGCTATGAAAGAAAAAATTACCAATTATGAATCTGATTGATGTTTTCATGTCTTCAGCATTGATTTGGAGTAGGTACTAATTTTGAATTATCTTGATGATGCTTGACCTCTCTGACCATCAAATCTTGTACCATCTTCCTCTTGTTTTGCAATCATTTTAATTTTGTCTTCCACAACTATTTATGAGAGATTTTGTTGACTACTTCTGGTATCTACTGTCATACTAGTGAACCCCCAGCTTGGGAGCATTTAGGGTCTATCATGTGAAACAATTGGAAAATCTAGTACTGTACTGTTAACTTAGGGTCTGCCACTTTGAAAATATTTGAAACGGTAATAATTACTGTACTGTTGACTCAAGGTCTACCACTTGGGAAATATTCGAATGTTAATAATCTAGTTAATGAAGTGCAAACTGAAGACCTACCTTACTTGCAGTATGCATAAATAGATTTCCTGGGACCTGATTAAATTGGTATAATTACTTCACCTTTCTATAATACATTTGTGAATTGCATCAATTGAATTGAAGGATTTTTTTTTTTAATGGTCCAGGTCATCCTAGGCATGTGAGAAAGGCGAGACTTTAATGCAAATGCTGTTTATTTGTCCAACCTTTTTGATTCTCAAATATTTAACTAAAATAATTTGCTTGAGATCCTCATTTCTAACATATGGTGAGCTTTTTATAGGACTTGAAGAATGAGAAGCCAGAGGACTTTTTGGATGCATTGCGAGTTGTTATCAAATGCATTTGCTTCCCTGAAAAGTACTTTGCCAAGGTAATATGCAATGATTATGTTAACGCTTAAGAAAAGAAATTAAGCTCCTGAGAAGAAACGTTTCCTGGGCTATGTTTATGAGGAAGTGTTTATATCAGGTTTTGAGGCAATCTATAGACAAAGTCGGGACAGATGAAGAGGGACTTCTGCGGGTAGTGGTGAGTCGTGCTGAAGTTGACATGAAGCATATCAAAGAGCAGTACTTCAAAAGAACTAGCAAGTCATTAGGGCATGCAATAGCAGCTGACACTTCTGGAGACTACCAAGACTTTCTGCTTACATTGATAGGCAAAGACTAAAGTCCAAATCTGAGCTCTCATATCTCTGTAAGTGTGTGGTAATTCATGTTATTAGCTTTAAGTTCTGATGCTAGAGACATCAATCTGCTACTAAAGGTGATTGGTTAGTTTTAAGTTCCGATGATAGAGACATCATTCTATCTGCTACTAAATGTTATTAATTTTAAGCTCGTATGATAGAGACCACATTCTATCTGCTATTATGATGTTATTAGCTCTAAGCTCGATGATAGAGGCACCATTCTATCTGCTATTATAATATGTTGTTTTAAGCTCGGATGATAGAGACACCATTCTATGTGCCATTATAGTATTATTAGTTTCAAGCTCGGATGATAGAGACACCATTCTATCTGCTATTATAATGTTATTAGTTTTAAGTTCCAATTATAGAGACACCATTGTATCTGCTATTATAATATTATTAGTTTTAAGTTCAGATGATAGAGATACCGTTCTATCTACTATGATAATGGTATTAGTTTTAAGTTTTGATGACAGAGATACCATTCTATCTACTATTTTTAGTTTTAATTTCCGATGATAGAGACACCATTCTATTTACCATTATATGCTAGACTTTTCCTTTAAATAAAAATATTCAAATTTGTATTTGTGATTTTGGTGCCCTCATTAGTTATATGCATGCTTATAATCAACGGACTCCTTTTATATGTTTATAACCTTAATTTGTTTGCATATAGGACTGAGGTAAGTTGGATCGAATTTGTTTGCATATAGGCCTGAGGTAAGTTGGACCAAATTTGTTTTCATATAGGAATGAGGTAAGTTGGACCAAATTTGTTTTCATATAGGACTGAGGTGGATTATTGGCAGAAAGGGGAGCACTAGGAACAATGGTCCCATCATATGAAGTGTGTTAAAAGAGGGATATATTCATCTCTCCTATTTCAGCAAATCCAAAGAGTCATTGCTAAGGCCCTGATTTTCTTCTCTTAGACTCTCATTCCTTAGTATACAAAAGGAACCAATACAAAACATAGAACCTTTCTTTTTAGATGAGTATGGTTGTTTTAGTTGCTTGAGAGTAAGATTTCTCACACTCTTAAGTTGACTAAAGCTCCTATTATTGTAGCAGACAGAATCTCATCTTTCTCGAGTTATTGGTCCATAGGGATTTACAAAACATCAAATTCTAGAAAGGTGACAAAACTTTCGGTGGTTGCAAAACCACCAATCTGCAAATATTGTCAGTTTCAAAACTGCCAGTTTGTGTCAAGTGGCAGTTTCATCTGCCTTAGCTGAACAGTCCAAGTTACAATCTGAATCGTTTGGTCTTCTCAGCCTGAGTGTTTCAAGAACCTTTGGTCTTCGAAGAGACATGCCCATAATGCATCAGAAGTGTTGTGAGCTAAGCAATTGTCACTGGTAATTAATGGCCATGGATGATTGCATGTAGGAGTAGCAGTGAGTAGCCAGCTGATATAGCTGGTAATTATTCTATGCTTTTGTAATTCTTCCATCACAGTATTAGGAAGATATGAGAAAACAAAGAGTGTGGAATGTATGCTCCTAAGAACTCTTTGTATTGGCCCATTTCTTTGAAGGGAAGAAAAGCAAGATGTGCAGTTGCCACTTTTGGCTAGTTTTTCTTGCATTCTGGTGTTCAGGTTAAAATCTTGTGTGTTATGGGATTTATCTCATTTCTTGCTAGTTTTTTATGGGTTGCAAGTTTTCTACTCTTTCTAATGCACATTCTACTATTCTAATACACTTTCAAACCATTGCCATTTGTGAAATTTAAGTAGTTGCTGCATGGGTTAAAACAATTTATCGAGGAAAGTATAGTTCAGTGATCTATTGGCTTTTGTATTCATGGTTAAAGATGTTTTATTTGAAAGGAAATTATACAGAGATCTCAATACTGCAAAATCAATTACACAATTCTTTTGTGAAACTATTTTAATTTTAAATAGATCTTTCCCATTTTCAAGAGGGTGGTGCATATAATAGAGATGCTAATTTGCTCTATAGAACAAGGACTTTAGCTATCTATAAGGTAGAACCATAGGTTATGGCAAGTTCTATAACTTCTCTTTGTAACTTCATTTTAAGATCACACAAATGTGAATTTGCAGCGTTTTATTGTGTACCACATCACCTTGCCCTGGGAAGTCTCTTTCAAATCTTATTAACAAAATTAAAAGAGTGTTATTTCATGTACTTTTAATGTGGTTGTCTTATTTGTTGATTTAGTCCCAAATTAAGCATTATTTTTACATTTGCTGACTTTCGATGGTTCTCTCACTTCCCTCTCCCATGCTTCTTGGACTTGTGCCAAAAGATCCCTGAAGCTCTTGGCACATGTCGAAAGCACTTTGTTTGGGGCTTGTGGTCCCTTTAGTTGGCCTTCGCTGAGTCAGTAAAATTGTTCCTTTCATCCTGAATTTTTTTCTTTTCAATTGTTAAAGGTTACTTTGCCCAACATTAAGGTCATAATTTGAATTCAATTGTCTGCAAATACACAAGTGTTATAGTACATTTCACACATGATATCTATCTAGCATTCACAAAGAAACCATAAGTAGACAGGAGCAAGTGATCAAGAAATCATTAGAACATTTATCATTGTCTGAGCTATCATTCTATTGTAAGGCACTATGCGACTATTTGAAGTCATTTCCATTTATGCAATGTACTGTTTTTTGTGAATTTTGTTATCTGCCTAGCAACATGATAAGAACACAACTAGTTAGTCTTGTGCTAGTCACTAGCCCTGACATAGTGCCTGACTTTTTTTCCCCTTACAATCAGATATTGTAGGTACAATCTGGTGCTCCTAGCACTAGGTCTTGATCATATCTAGATTCATGGACAAGGTCGTAGGTAGGTCCAACAACGCACTTTCAGGTTTAGGTCTAGATGATAGTTATGAGACAACAATTTATTCAAGATACACCTCTAAACCCAATATGTTTTTCCACCTATTTGCACTTGGAAATATTTATTAAACATTGCTATTTGTATTTACATGGATTTGCAATTTCTAATAAAATGTAATTCATTTATTTGTGATACATTTTGATAATCCAAACTTTTTATTACACCTAGGGATAGACTTGCTGCATGAATCTTGTGTATCTTGTCTAGTACCATCACCATGTTAACGTTCCCATTTACACAAAAAATTGCCATGTTGGATTTTAGTGTCATTTGCACAAGTTTTTCCTCATATCTCTTAACATGTCATTGCTTATATTCATATTCATCAACATTCTTTTGTTCGTAACATTCTTTCTATTTCTTGAAATCCTTGTATTTCTCATTTTCCTAAAAAATCCTTTGATTTCTAAAGTTTCCCAAAATCCCTTTACTTACGACCTTCCACCATCTTCTTCTTCAAATTTTCAAAATACTTATGACTTGCATTTCTTTTCTACCAGCTATTTCTTCTCAAGACTTTGATATCTATGTAACTTTGAGTTTTTACATATTAAAAACAAAAAATAAAAACTGAAATGACTATTGTGATGCACATCGTCTTTGACATGCAAAATCATATTAAAATCCTTTCTCGAAGATCGCAAAGACCAAATAAGAGGTATACTTCTAATGATAATATTATAAATCTTTTGACTTGTGAAGTTTTTGCATACCCTTTTCCAATAGGCTTTATAGCTCCAAAATTTGAAATGATTATTGGAAAAGGTGATTCTTCACATTACATTATAGTTTTTTATGTCTTTTGCTTAGAGTTTGCTCATAATGACAAATTATTGACTAAATTATTTTCTAGGAGTTTGATGGATGATGCACTTGATTTGTTATTTGCTTTAACATTTGAATTTGTACATTCTTTGACAACTCTAGTTGATGATTTCTTGTTCCACTTTTAAATCAACATTCCACTAGCCAAAATGTGCTTAGTTCAAGATAATGGTTACTAAGATGATGTAATGAAATTACTATATCACCAAAATATAGTCACATCAGTAAATCACAATATAAAGTATCACATAAGTAAAATAATGCATTCACTTGCAAATAAGAGAAGATCCACAAAATAAAATGAATTGAATAGAAAATACTTAAATATAAAACATAGCACCTCGAGGGGCCAACCTCCTAAGTCCTTTAAATAAGAAGAGAATATCAAATATATGATGACTAATAAAGTCCTTATAATAAGAAGAGAAATATATGATGACTAATATCGTAACACTACCTCTTATATATACTCAAATTAGGCTATGAGAAATCCATATACCAAAATTGGCTAACTACTACCAATATGCAACCTAGAGATTATAAAATGATTAAGTCAAAATTATGTGCCACAAGTTGGCCACACGTATATGAATACACAAGCCATAGATTAAGGGTGTAGCATGCACTCCCTCTTCAAACAAACATTGTTCTCAATGTTGACTAACAATGGATCTATATGAAGGTTGCATCTTCCCAAGTTGCATCTTCATTGGGTTGGTTCTTTCACTTAATGTGATACTTTATGGTCATTCTTGTTTGCAGCCTCTTAATGCACATCTCAAGAATAACTTCGTGTTCTATGATGAATCTTCCCTCTTCATCAATCTTTGGTAACTTTGTTTGAACTGTTTTTCTTTTACCAATGACTTTCTTCAAACAAGACACCTAAAATACAATGTATTTTTGCTGATAGAGACAACTCCAATTTATGGACCTCACTTTGAATTTTTTGCAAGGTTTGATAAGGACCATGATACTTTGATGATAGTTTGTTATCATTTCCTTATTGCTTCAAGGACAATTGTTTATATGGCTCCAACCTTAGAAAATCCCAATTTACTACTTCAAAATACCTTTCATTCACGCTGATATGTTTTTAGTTTCACCATGACCAAGTTCTCCTAAAGACCATACAATGCCTCTTATTGGTGTTGAATATGCTTTTAGACAATTCAAACATTTGGTCCCACTTTCATGGATGAGATGATTGATGGTGGAGGATATCCATACAATGCCATAAATAGGGACATCGAAGTATGGAAAGATGTGTTATACTACCATTTTGCTAGTGGCAGCTAATTAACCTTCTAAATGGAGATGATACAAAGAGCTATAAGCTAGATGAGTACCCAAACTAAAGAATAAATTGATCCAAAATTTAATAGCAAATATGGGGTCGCAATTAATTACTATAATCGTTGGATTCTCTCGAACTTCTAAATTATTTCCATAAATGATGTTGCCACTGCGTTTGCTACAAAATGTTGTGACAAAGCAAAAAAATTGACATATTTTGTGAGTCTATCAATGACTAACATAATGATATTTTTTCCTTCTAAATTTGGCAATCTCTAATGAAACCCATCACTAGCTAGGAATCTAAATAAAGGTTGCAAAAGACCTAGACTATTAATTGTCTTACCTTTGTTTTACTCTCACAAAACATTTTGTCACAAATTTATGTCCATCACCCTTGAGTCCTTCCCAAAAATAATCGTGCTTGATTCTATGATAAGTTTTCAAGAATCTCGAATGTCCACCCATAAAAGAAGCAAAAAGCTAGGTATAACCCATCTTGGTACAAAAGTATGTACTTGGATATTGTTGAATTTGCTAACTGAATGAGATTCCAAATATCTATGTTCCATTTCCATTCAATCTTGCCTCATCCACCCAATTCGCCTATCATATGGACATGGCACACAATTAAGTCTCTATGATTTCATCCCTTCTTGATAGTGCATCTACCACTACATTCTCTTTCCCTTTCTTGTAGATGATTTCAAATTCATACCCCAACATTTTCATGACCCACTTTTGTTGCTATTTTGATGATAACCTCTAATCTAAGAAGTATTTTAGGCTATCATGATCTGTCTTCACCTTAAAGTGACTTCTCCTTGAATAAGGAAATAAGGCCTCCATTAGATAAGTGATTTACATCTTCATAAAATGGTCTTTATCAATATTTCCTTTTAGTTGGTGAATTTCAAATGTAATGGGTCTTCCATCTTGCATTAGAACTACACCCATGCGATGCATTGATGCATCACATTCTATAATCTAAGTTTTGTAAAAGTTAGGAGTAACTAGAATCATAGTGGTGTGCTTGGCCTTCTTAAGCTTCTTTAAGAGATTTGTGAGTGGTGTTGCTATGCGACCATAATTTTTGACAAACCTACAATAGTATCCTATAAGTTCTAATAATACTCTAAACTCTTGAGGGTTCTAGGCACTTTCAATTCCAACATAGCCTTGATCTTGTGAGAAACCACCTTAACTCTTTTGTGAGAGATAAGGTGACCCAATTATTCCACCTCTTTGATCCCAATAGAATGCTTCAAAGGCTTTGTATAAATTTGATGTTGCTTGATAATTTGTAAAACTTGTTCCACATGGCGCAGATAGCCCTCCTATGTTTTATTGTAGATCAATATATCATCAACAAACACCAAGACAAACCTCCACAAAATGGATTAAATACATAATTCATCAAACTCTAAAATGTAGAAGGGGCATTTTTTAGACCAAAAGGCATCACTAAAAACTCATTATGGTCGGCATGCGTTTGATAAGTTGCCTTCGGGATATCTTTCTCTTTAATTCTGATTTGATGATACCTTGATTGGAGATCTAGTTTTAAAAAATAAATAGCACTATATAACCCATCTAATAAATCATCAATTACAAGAATACGACACTTACAGTTGATGGTGACTTTTTCTCCAAACCCATGATTCATTGAATAAGTTTCTTCATTCTCGTATTATCAAACTTTGTGTTGTGTAGAAGCGTTATTCGATACAATTATTCATATCATGTAGTAGTTAATTTGAATACTTTATGTTTGATAATCATAATCTCCCTTTATAGATGTGTAATTACAATCATACATTTACAACAACTTTTGATGATGTGCACTAAATTTTAATGTATTTTCATTTCCTTGGACTTCTAACTATGTTTGTCTATTTTGTGTGTTAATAGTAACTTGCAACGAGCATTAGTTCCCTACTATTTGTCCAACCCATAGTGCAGGATCCATGTTAGATCCACCCATCCATCTCAAGTAGATCTTAGTCTCACATCATATCCGAACTATTTGAGGTAAACAACTACTTTGCACATCGTTATTCTACCATCAGGTTGTTACAAAATCGAATACCCTAAAACTCATGCTTTGGAGTGAATCTTTTCACTGATCCTAAAATGTTAGAGCTACTTTTTAAGATTTTGTGGTGTGCATAAAAACCACATCAACAAGAATTATCTAGCACTAGAAAGAGGCCTACCTTTTTGTTTCTTTAAAATATCAATTGAGTTGCACTGGATATACTCAGAAGACTAACAAGGTCTACCTCAGACAATGGCCTATTATTTCCACCCTTGCAAATCCACAGAAAGGTTAGGTCAAATAGAGGCATCTTAAAGGGACCTTAGGCCCGATGCTATTCCCCAATCATAAGTTGTCTCCCTCCATATACGATAGCCCTAGCTTGGTTAGTTGGTTCTACTATCATTGTGCCTAGAGATGTGCATGATTTGCCTAGAAACTCTGAAAAGTATCTTCCTTCTTTTGCTCCCTGGATAAGCATGTCTGATGAAGAGCATATAAAGGCTTTTAAGACTGCCTTAGGGATACTAAATATAACCCATGAAAATGTGGCATGCAAAATTTTCCCTCTTACTTTACAAGATGTTTCTTATGACTGGTTCATCAATATTCCAAAGGATTCAATTACCTCTTGGACCTAGTGTCAGGTTATCTTCTTTGCATAATTTAGACAGGTCACTAACCCAAACATCATATTATAAGTATGAGGAGAGAGCCCAATGAGCCAACTAGAGCCTTTAACATAAGATTCTAAAAGATGTATAGCCAAGTTGAAAATTACTATAAACCCAATGTTGTGTTAGCCCTTGAAATGTACAAGAATGCCTTGATTCCATGAGAATTGTCTTTTTCTATAGAGAACTCAATATTACCACACTGTCACTGGCTTATGCCAAAGCTATAAATATTGATAGGGACTTAAATCCAAAGTTACAAGCTTTGGCCCTGCCTAATATTAGTCATAACTTTTTATCCCTCAACCCCATTCCAAATGTTAATCAGAATGTTTTGGCTCAATTTCTGAACCAAGAATTAATATAAGCCCTTCATCTTGTTTCTAAGATGAAGGGTGGATAATTCTCTTTATAAGATATTTGTGACAGTCCATTTAGACCCTTCATCTTGTTTTCAAGATAAAGGGAGGATAATCATTCCTAAGAAAGAACATGGATAACCGATGTGGACCCTTCATCTTGGAAAAGAATGCTCTTAAAATATCCCACAAGACTCAATAAGGGCCCTTCATCTTGTCTCCAAGATGAAGGGTAGAGAATAATATTGTATATTAATTCACTTTATTAAATTGATTTAGCTCACAAAAACATATTCCCAAGAATCTCAAGATCTTTTCTTGAATAACGCTGACCACTTGGAGGAAAAAAAGAATTAATTAAATGAAAGGAAATTATAATTCTATTTGCAATAGAAATATAATTTAGAAGAATGATTTGTAGAAGAGGAAATTAATTGATCAACAAAAAGGGAATTAGTTGAATTGATCATAATAACATAATTTATCAGAGAAATTGACTAGAATGATAATTGAATAGAGTGAAAATAATTGAACAAAGAAATTGACTAGAATGATGATTGAACATATCTAATATGGTGAATTGGCTCACCTAAAGATGCCTCGAGGTGAATTTGAACACGTATGTTAGATGAACGGATGAATTCAGACTAGATTGTGTGTATTTGCTAGAAATTGTTATATTTTACAATTTTGATAGGAAAGTGATAAAAATAGAATGTCTATAACAAGTTCTTGCTTCCATTAACCCAAATCAATATAATGACTGGGCCAACTCATACGACTATGGCTATTGTCACTTATTGATACACGTTCATGGGATATACACTACTATGTGAACCACACCGAGTGTCCCTCCATTGTTTGGATCACTCTTCAAACTCTTTTTAAAGATCCTGCTGAGATTTATATAACTCCTCCTCCTCCTACTTGTAAGTTTAGTGTCGCTAGTGATTCGTCACAACAAGACATTTTATGAGATCTACAGTGTAGTCACATGACATGCACTAAGATTCCACTTTTTCATGTTGCTAGTACAAAGTTAAAAGTTACTTCTTTGAAAGCTTCCAGTGATTCTTTGTAGCAGGATTACATGTCTTCTAAATTCACCTTATTGGGACACTTTTCTTCCAAAGATCTCTTATTTGTTTGTAGATTCTCACATTTCGGATGTAGATGACACCATTGAGAACATTTGTCTTCTGTTTGATGATAATTCTCTTGGAGTTGCATCTTCTTCTTTGGATGTAATGAGGATACTTATAAACCCTCCTACTCTCTCTCTTTCAATTTATGCTTCCTTATTGCCATCTTCTACAGTTTGGCTTGTGATTCTTGATCCGATATTGGCATATTTGAGCACAAGGTTGGTGACATTTTAGCATTTTTTAAAGATTTATTTCATGATTCCTCTCTGCATTTCACTTAAGCAGGAATTTAATAGTTTGATAGTTTGGGGTCTCACTTGCGAAAGGAAGAGACATCATTTGTTGTAGAGGGACTTACTACAACATTCGCCATGTGACATTCTGTGCTTATCTTCTCTCTCATTTGTGGAGGCACACATTCACTATATTTTTTAGGATACAAGGTGGTTATAGGGAGTTGTAGTTTTTAGTTGTATTTTTTATCTCACTATTTTCCTTTTATCTCTTTTGGGGGGAGTTTTTCTTACGGATTTTCTCATTTTCTCTAGTTTATGAGAGATTGCTATGTATTTGGGTACCTCAACAGGCCTTTATGCTGAGACCCAATTCTTCTATCCACCTAAGCTATTCTTAAGGTGGAGTGTTGGTGTAGGATTTTTCTCACCATGTGGTTTTATCGACATGGTCTAGTCAACTTGCTTGGGTGTTTAATAAAGATCATTGGAGAAGATGATCGTACATTCATGAGGATGTGAGGACATGTCTATGTTCCACCTATATATGTACATTTCTTAAAGTTATTTGGTTAATTAATCTAGAATTAACCATGAATGTTATTTTACATCATGAGCCTTCTTCCTCTCATGTGTTCATGATTTCACCAGTCCATATAGATTCACCTTTGTGCATTCAGTCCTATCTAGTTATAGATCCTCAAGCGTGGCCCACCCAACATTTTCCATGAATACATACACAAGATAGTGGAAGACTATGTGGATGATTTATTGGCTAAATTTAGATAATGACAAAATCATGCCCTAGATTTACGACAAATTTTTTACCACCTACGCAAATATAATATACTCTTAAATTCAAATAAATGTGTGTTTGGTGTTACTTCTGAGAAGTTATTAGGATACATTATAACTTAATGAGGCACTGTGAATCCAAAAAAGGTAAACTCCATTTTATACATGCCTCCACTAAAAGGGTTAAAGTAATTATGATATTTACAAAGAAAATTTCAGGTAATCAGATATTTTGTGGACTTATCGATAAAACACAACCTGTTTCATGATTATCAAAAAAGGACACCAAATTTTAATGAGATGACAAATGCCAAAAAATATTTGATGCTATCAAATAATATTTGCTTTAACCACCTATTCTTAGGTCACTTATTCATGAGAGGCCCTTATTATTATACATCTCCATTATAGATCATGTCTTAGGGGATTTATTAGCATAATATGATGATGATCATAGAAAAAATGCAATATATTATATTAGTTTCACTTTGGTTGACTATGAAAAAAATTCTAGTATTATGGAGAAACTGTCGCGCATTGGTTTTTGCCACACAAAAGTTATAACATTATATGTTGAATAATGAGTCAAAAGTTATCATAAAAGTGGATTCACTAAAATTTCTTATCTCCAAATCAAATCTGTGAGGGTATGTTTTTAAATGGGTCACATTACTAACGTAATTCAATTTAAATTTTATTTCTCAGAAATCACTAAAAGGACAAGTTATCGTAGACCAATTACTGATAACTCTATTGACAAATGCATTACTGATTAATCATGATTTTAGAGATGACTTCACTTCATATCACATTGATGATGATATTTGGACCATGTACTTTAATGGATCTAAATGTGCTATAGGTGCTAGCGTTGGTATTTTTTTGTTACATCTCAATCCCAACCTATGCCATTTGCATATTTTGTGGGATTTTCCTGAATAAATAACATAGTAGAATGTTAAGCACTAATATTGAGTTTATATATAACATGCACATTATAGATAAAATCACTACAATTATATTCAAATTCTTAACTAGTGGTTAATCAAGTGATAACAATATACCAAACAAAATAAAAAAAGTTAGTTCCATATAAATAACAGGTACAAGAGTTAATGACACATTTTTTAATACTTTCTCATAGAAATCATCCTTAAAAAATATAATCAACACGTGAATTCCATGGATAGTGTTGCTTCATTAGTCCCTATTGACATCAATCATGATCATGCCATTTTAAATATATAATAGCTAAAATAATCATCCATATCTAAAGCACAGGTAGAGGATCTATAAGTACTAGCAGTTAATCGCAGCGTAGTAAATTCAAAATGGTACAATGATATATATATATATATGAGGCGATCATACTAGAAAATGTTACACACAATGAAAAATGAAAATTACAATGTGAGGCTACACATTATGTTCTTGTCAGAGGATATTTATTTAAAGGTCTTTTGAGGGACAATTAATTATATGTCTCAATCATGACGAAGTCAAAATAACTTTACATGAAGTACATGACAGTGAATGCAGTGGCCATTTCAGTGGAAAAGCAATATGTTATAAAAAATTATGGAAATGATATTATTGACCTACAATGGAACAAGAATGCAAAAATATGTTATAAATGTCAAACACATAGTAATTTGAATCATGCACCATAACAAAAATTACAACCCATTGTGTCACCAGGGCCATTCTTTTTTGGGGATATGAATTAGTTGGTAAAATTAATCTAGAATCATCATAAGGTCACAAATTAATCATTACCGCTACAAATAATTTCAAAAAATGGGTTGATGCCATACTTTTATAATCTACTACAAATGAAGATCAATTCTTAACGACATAGTTTTTTCAAAGTTTGGACTCCCTTCAACGATTTTTAAATATAATAGATTATCCTTCAAAAACAAAACAGTTAATTTTTTTTTTGAAAAATAAAAAAGTTGTCACACGTTTTTTACACCATATTATCTACAAGACAATGGTCAAGTAGAATCTACAAATAAAACTCTCGTCAACATTTAAGCAAAACAATGGCAAAGCATGGTACTAATTTACACAGTTAGAGTAGTTACACACTCTAGACATATGGCATAAGGGTAATTACACCAACAAAGGCTACCCCATATTCTCTTGTTTATGACATGGATGCAACACTACCATATGAGTTAGAAATTATTTATTTAAGGGTCTCTCCCAAATACATAATCAAAGATAACAAATATCGAAAAAATGATTACATGAATTATAAATGCTTGATGGCAAGCATATTCAAGCTATTGAGCACCTCAAAGTCTATCATGATCACATGAAACATGCATGTGGAAAAAAGATTCATAACTGAGAGTTTCAAGTGAGGGATCTAGTACTAAAATAAAGTCAGAAAAATACAAATACAGATATAGAAAATAAAGGTAAATTCAAACCAAGTTGGTTGTGTCCATTTATGATTATATGGAAAGTGGGAACAAGAATTTATCAGTTGATTACACAAGAAGGAAAAAGCTATGAACCTACTTGCACATATAATATCATTCACATAATTAAAAAAAAATGTAGATAGTTTCTTGATTAATTCATCATATTATTTCTCTATTTTTTACACGTGATTGTATCACTTCTAACCCTTTGTTCTTTGTGTCTTTTTGGCCTCTTGGCTCTTATTTTTCATTTTCTCGATTTGAACAATCCAAAAATAGTGATATGATACTGCCATTCTATGCCATTTAGCATGTTATTTTTACAGTCTGAGTGGACCAGACTATATTTTTCATCATAGACAATATCAATGAAAAAGAGTATCAATTATCGTTATTGCCCTGAACTAGTTGATACTAACCTATAGTTTCTTACACATTCAAATCAAGTTTTGAGCAAATAAAGCCTTAATACATCCAATTTTTTAATGCTATACTCAGTTTACACAACACTATTATTCATGCAAAAATATTTCCTTTGTGTACTATATTGCTCATACATTTGTGCTGCATATGTTGACAAGAATACATTGAATGAGATGAGGATATAAAATCATTCCTCCACATCCCTGTTGTATCTCCCACATGCTTTTCATTTACAATTCACATATACAGTGGGGACATTTTCTTTATACATGGATATGCCATCATATTTAGTGCATACTTTACATCAACATGTAAGTTGTTCAGATTCCTTCCTTTTATTCTAGTTTTAAAGCCATGTTTTCTCTCCTACTCTCTATTATTCTTGTTGCAAAACTCAAAAAATTACAAAAAAAATAAATTACGGTAAAAATACAAAAACATTCAAAATATTCTAAATATCTAAAATCAAGCCCTGAGCATAATTAGACATTTAGTTTACATCATTGTCATATTTTTTTTATCTCATGATTGGTAGATACCATAATCTTTTTCTATCCTAAATGCACTTCATTGGTATTTATGTGTTATGTAGGACATATAAATTTCACATGGACCTAGATGTTGGAATTTTTTCTACCATATTATCTAAATGTTACAATATTTATAGGTGTTGCCATTATATAAATCCTATACTGTGTTGATCTATATACTCTTTGCAAATGTCTTGCTTACATCTTTATCTTACATTGTGTACACATTATATTTGTTAGGTTATGATCACATTACATAAACATAGTGTAAATTATATGTTTAGTTTCTTGATCATTCGATGTTGTTTTCTTTCTTGCATAATAGGCTTAATATTTCTTGCTTATTATGTGTGGCCCTTAGCTCTTGTGTGTAAATTGCTTGAGCATCTCTATGCAATCATTATTTTGTATGTGTGACATTCAAACATATCCATTGTTTTTGGCCCTTGGCCCTATGTGTGCAATCTTTGATTATGCGATATTTGTGTTGTGACCAACATTTCCTTTTTCTCAGAAGAAAAGGGAACCCATGTAAGGCATTAATCTCAAAAGTCTAGCCCTTTATCAAACCCTATCTAAACCCCATACGATTTAAAGATCTTGGGAACCTATTATATCCCAATCTTTAAGATTTTTTTAAGATCTGATGAAGATCATTTGCTTGTCTTTGAATATATTTCATGGGTTTTTTATTTTAAAAAGGACTAGTCCCATCATGATTTTGAAGTGTTTTTATATTTAATTTATTTTTGAACAACTTTTTTCTCTCATAAAATATCTAAAGCAGATAGGTCCTAGAGTCTCAGTTCTAGATTCCAACTGGCGCCCTCTCAAAGGTCTTATTATGAAAGGTAGGTAGCCCTTCATTTGTGAAATAATTTCTAAATAACTTAATCTTTTGTACATTTTAAGGCCCCAGAATTGTCAGAGTTTTTAGAGGCCTGGGAGGCTTGATCCAATCATAGATCGCCACATTTACTCATACACCCAGAGTTTTTAGAGTTGTTAAAGGTTCGAGAGGCCCAATCCAATCATAGATATCCATGTGTCCTAATACACCCAAAGTATTCAGAGCTATCAAAGGCTCAAGAGGCCATATCCAATTAGATATCATAACATTTACTCGTACACCTAGAGTTGTTAGAGTTATCAACACCCTGAGAGGCTTGATCTAATTAGAGATCATCATGTGTACTCATACCTTTAGAGTTATCAAAGCTATTAGAGTCCTGAGAGGCCTAATCCAATAATAGATCACCACATGTACTCATACACCTAGAGAACCATACACCTGAAGAATCCTTGTTATGTTAGACCCATAACATCATCCCTTTGCACTGCAGTACTCGTGACAGATGGAAAACTTCAAATGCACCTTGGGTACCAAAAGGGTCAAATCTAAGAGTGTCCTTTCCACAATATTTGTATTTATTGGCCCATTTGGGTAGTTTGTGATTCGACACCTGGAAAGATCCCATCACTAACTGCGAATCCAATTAAGATAGATTCTACATAAAATCAAATCTAAGCAAAAAGGTGAAAAATGGCTATTTCAAAATTGAGGCTTCAACTTAGAAATTAATCTATGTACCACAAATCCCTAGTGCCATTACTAAGAAAATATCCTATATCCATATAAGATCCCATCTGAATTGAGTTCATTATTATCTATTCTATGTGATTTGAATTATTTAGAGTCCTCTGTTGAGTTACTCCCAAAGTTCAAAGCACATCTCTACAAAATCCCTATGCAATAGAAGATCAACATTCATCTATGGCGGCATCCACATTCAATCCCAATCTAGAGAAGGATTTTAAGGATACTATGTTATTCCAAGGAGTCATGTGCATCAAACACTATAATGAAATCTTAAGGACAATTGAATATATTCAAAGGCCCAGTAGTGATGACGAGCTAGAGGATGATGATGTTGATTTCATAGGTGGCGTAATATCTCAGAGCCTCAGGCTTGTACAATTTTGTGACCAAGCCCAAAGCATTCCCTTATGGTAATCTCTTTACTAATCTACTACAGACATCCAAGTGCAACAATGATATCATCCATTCACCAAACAGAGGGATTTGAATTACAAACATCCCTAGGGCCACCTTAAAGAACTATTACAACATTCTTGATTACAACATTCTATACAACAAGAAGGTATCTACTGAGTGGATAAATACCCACAACACCCATGAGACCCTTAAGGATTGGGTAGAGGACACAGACCATTGGGTTAATAAGGAGGGCATCGACTTCTACACTATTTGAATCTTCAGAGAGGGAGTGCAGATGGACGTGTTGTTGTTCAACCATATGTATGGATCAAGTGACATCGTGCATCTCAAAAAATATTATGTCCCTTTGCTCAACATCATCCTTGAAGGGAAGTAGGTCCTAGCCCTTGGGGACATAATCACTTTCAATTAGTGCAACAAATCCCTAAGGTGCACATTCAAGGAAATTTATACATGATGTCTTATTTGGGTGATGCCACTTATGCCACCCTCAACTTCAAGATCATTGTGTTCCCACATGGGGACCTATGTGTTTCCTGGTCCACATGGTCTTTGTCAAATTATACATTCACCACTTCAAGAACCACATTCAGGGAATCTGTGATCACTTATACCCCTTATGTACTTGGCAATCAATGAGTAACCCCATGCCCACACTATCAGAGGAGATGAGAGTTTCCATCTTAGCCATTGGTGCCTAATGTTACTACTGGACCACACATTCATCAGGGTAGAAGGCATTCGTGACCTCATTTTAAGCTACCCTACATCATCCCATATTGGATGACAGAGCAGGAGATCACTTTTCAGTTCATCAACGACATAATTATTTTTTAGAAGACATAAGTTATATCATTCATTACCGATCATTATAGGATGCCATGAATATAAGATCTTGGCTGCCCTAAAAACCATGGACACACACAAGGACTCTTCAATCTCCCCAAAGATGATGATAAGTAGTGGGTTCCTCAGGGCAAGGTGAAAGCTCATGTGTAATTCTATTGGGATAAGATGGACATCAATTACTATCATGAGAGCCACCCAAAGGATGTCTGCCACCTGAAATCTACCAATGATGTTGAGGTGATTGAAAATTTGAAAGTTGCACATCTTTGTAGAGCCCAACAATCACAACCCAAGCCCACTTGGGAAGAAAGAAAAGTTCCCCCAAAGCCTATTGTGGAGGTCCCAGGCAATGCAAGGAACCTTTCTAAATTAATATTACAAAGGATCCCAGTAGAAGTTCCATTGAATTTGAATTCCATTTCACCAGAAGGGACTTCCCAAGTAATCCAGACTCATGTTGCTTGTGCTCTTCACTTTTCTAGCAGTTCTAAATCCCAGGTCAGCTCCCCTCAGGTCAAACCTTTGGCATCCCAGGAGCTTTCAACTCCCACCTCTAGTATATCTGGGTCACAACTTGTAGCCCCTCCTAGTTTTCAAACCTAGGTGCATCTTCCTCATATGGTAATTCCCCCAATAATTTCCACTATGAGTGCTCCCCAAAGATCCCCTACTTTGTGTTTCTACAACCATTGGTGATCCAAACTTCCATGCCCCTCCAGTTTATGCTATACCAGCTTATTCCACACCTAAAATTATCCTTGGGATGGCCCACGTGATTGGGTTATGTCCCTGTTAGTGCTTCAATTCTTGCCCCTATAACCACTATGACCCATGTACCCTTGGTACCTCTCATTGTTCCAATGGCCCTTGCAGTTACTTTGATCCCAAGTGCTCATGTATCCCCTATTATTACAACCTCCAATGCTCCAACAAGTTCAACTATAAAAATATTAGGCAACCCACCAACTTTAGGTATTAGTAGAGTATACACCATACACCTCTCCACCTCAACCCTCTTTTAGTTCTACTCCAAGTGTAACTCCACCACAAATGAGCCCTTAGTAGAGGCCTGATAACCACGTGAGGTTGATTACCACTAAGCCATCAACACAACATGCCATTGCCCCTGTAGCACCATCTTAGACCTCTCTCTTACATACACATAGTTCCCCAGGATTTGGCTTCAATTAGCCTATCTCATCCTTTAGGGTGAACACCCTTCTAGGTGTAATTGGTCCCCAAGTCTATATGACTTAGGACCAACTGAGATCACACTTATTTGCATGGGAAACTCCCTTGGTCACTCATCCATGTGCACCCATCATTCCCCCTTAATCATCCATCCCATTCCGTGTCCCTCCATTCTTGCCTCCACATCCACTTCACCTACTACCAACCCTATTATCTCATCTTCAACAACCATGGGAACAATAGTCAGGGAATATTTTAGAGGCCATTTATAGCTAAAAGGCTATAAGTAGGTTTTTTTAATTTTGAAAATGACTAATTTTGTGAAAAATATACATAAGTCAAATAGCCTCAATTTTATACAATTTCATAGTTCAGGACAAATATTCGCCTTATGGATTATATTCGTCAGAGTTACTATACATGTATGGGTCTGATTTGCTAGAAAATTATACGAGACATGTATATGTTAGTCTAGAAGCACTTGGTATATATGTATGTATATAAATAATAAAGACCACCTAGGAAATAATAAGTTTAAGTTAATAATTATATTTTACTATGAAAATATTTTGAATATTGTTTGACGCCACATGCTCTTCCTTATATATGGTTTTTAATAACTAAAAAACTTAATAATAAATAATTTTCAAACTTAATATTTATTTTATTTTAGCATTGAATGCGATGTAGGTGGAATTAAAGCTACAAAGATCGAGGTTTAAATTTTGTCGTATTTTTTAGTAAATTGGCACTGACATATTGAGTGGCCCCAAGACAAAATTTAATATTGGTCCAACATGTCACTTGCAAGATTAATGGAAGTTGATCGAATACATATGTGATGGTTTCTTGATTTTTCTTGTCATTTATGCAAGATTTTGGTGGAAGTAAAGCATTGGTAGTTGAAATCGAAGCTCTAGTAGTTGAAAGATTGGGACGAGAGGTTGGAAACGAAGGCGCAGATAATTTCTAAGCTCATTTTCTTGTAATTGAAAGTTACAAATTTGTGTTTTTTTAATTTTAAAGACCGAGAAAAGTTATTTGCATGCATAGACGTCTGTTTTGAAATAACTACATATAATAATAGGTTTCTTAAAAAATATTTGTTTAAAGATATTTGCTAAAAACACTATGCATGTTGGGTTTTTTTTAAATTTTATGTATATCTACAAATCTTTTTCCTTAAATTCAAAATCTATGAAATGAGTATTTTCAGGTTAGTCAGAAATATAGTTGAAATTATCACAAGGCTCTATGGTATTTATTTATTTTATTGAAAAGAAGTATCTTGCATTCATTATTTATCAAAGGAAAGTATGTGGTAAAAACCAACCACATAATATAATTCATTTTGTTATTTATACATTGTTTAAAAGAAGTATCTTGTATGTTATTATTTTTCAAAATAAATCAATTTCTTGTTTGTTTAAAAGAAGTGTGTAGTAAAGATCAACCACATAATATAATTCATTTTATTCTTTGTGCATTGTTTAAAAGAAGTATCTTGCATGCCATTATTTCTTAGATGAAATCAATTTCTTGTTTGTTTGAAGTTTAGGGTGGTAAAACTAAAGACTAAACAAATAATATATTAAAGCGAGTAAAAAATTATGACAAAAAATCAGAGTACAGAGTATAAATAATAAATTAACTATGAGGACATATGGCAAGACAACTATGAAAAATGAGGATGACATAATTGAAAAATATAATTACCACCTTAAATTTATTATATCATAAGTTGTCCTTATATATATATAGTCTTGCCCTATGATCCCATAGTCGGTTTACTATTTATACTCTATATCTTAATTTTTTGTCATAATTTTTGCTATACTTAATTTAATATATTATTTGATTGGTCTTTGTGTGTGTGTGTGTGTAGTTTTGCCCTATGACCCCATAGTCAATTTATTATTTATACTCTATACCCTGATTTTTTGTCATAATTTTTGTTATACTTAGTTTAATATATTATTTGGTTGGTCTTTACCACAAATTTTTTGAAACAAATAACCAACTGATTTTGTCTAAAAAATAATAACATACAAGATACTTCTATTAAAACCAGGATGACATAACTAAAAAAATATAATTATTACCCTAATTTTATTGTGTACTAAGTGGTCCTTATATATATATATATATATATATATATATATATATATATATATATGAAAATTGAACATTAGGGTTTTGAAATTTGAAAAAACTTGTTGAAGATAATGCAAAGTGTATAAATAATCAATTTTGACATAGTGGTTTATCTTTATTAAACATTTTTATAAAATATTTGAGGAATTTTTGTTCAAAATGAGTATTTGGATTATTTGGCATGGTCAAAATTAGAAATATTGGTTTCAGATTTTTGAAGATATAGTTGCATATAGTTTTAAAAATATATATATATGAAACTCATAGGGCCAGAAATTTGTATGGATTTAAGTTTCATGTATTTGATTATGACATATTTATCATTTTCTTGAAAGTGACATAAGGATTGTGAATAAAAACTGGGGTAAGATCTCAACCACGATCCTCATAGCTTTAATTCCACTTGCATTGCATTCAATGTCATAAATAAAATAAACATTGGGTTTGAAAATTATTTATTATTAAATTTTTTTAGTTATTAAAACTATATAGAAGAAAAATCATGTGGCATCAAAGAATATTCAAAATATTTTCATAGTTTTAAAATTACAAATTATATAATAAGCTCTGTACTTAATTTATATTAAGTATTGTACATGATCTTACCATATGTACTTCACAAAAAAAGTTTTTTAGCCTATTAATCATACTATATTTTATTTTTAAATATTTAAGGTAATAATTATATTCTGATTGGTGTGGTTTGTTAATTAAAAAATTAATATATTTGAAATATCAATATGGATGTGGTTAAGATATTTTGGTAGACCTTATTATATAATTTATAATTTTAAAAGTATGAAAATATCATGAATATTCTTTGGCACAGTCAGTTTATTATTTATATTATTTGACAACTATAAAAAATAAAGATGACTTAACTAAAAAAATATTTAAAACATTTTCATAGTTTTAAAATTACAAATTATATAATAAGGTCTGTCAAAATGTTTTAACCATATCCATATTGACCTTTCAAATATTTTTTATTTTAATTTCAAAACCCTGAACTCTGAACCAAAATATAATTATTACCTTAAGTTGATTATGTCCTAAGTGGTCCTTATCATACACACACACGTGCACGTGCACACACACATATGAAAATTGAACATCAAGGGTTTCTTTTATTTGATTATGGCCTATTTACTATTTTGTTGAAAGTGGCATGAGAATTGTGAAAAAATAATGCATGGTTTTCTTAGGTTGATAGTTGTTATTTCAGTATGGTTGTAAAGAGGATGGGATGATTAATTTTTATGCACAATGATGGTTATATAAGTATTATTTGCATTTTGTTTCAAATTAAAAAATTTGATGCATTGTATTTTTGAGACCATGAAAATTAGAAAGTATTCGAGCTTAGTTGTATAAAATGCTTATATTAGCATACTTTATTAGAAGTCGTGCTGAAATTCAGGGTCAAATGATTTTGGTAAAGATGTTTCAGGACGTAATGATGATCAAAGTAGTGAGGCTACGTCTTCACGGGGTAGCTCTCAAAGCAACAAAAAATTTCATGGTCACAAGGCTGCTAACATATTTGCTAGGCCATTTAACCAAGAAACCTATGTTTCTTTGCATTTTGATGCCAATGACCTTGCGTTTTGGAATGTTTTCAATTCTTTGCATGCTAACTTTTTGAATTTTTATGGAGATAGAGGATGGAGGGGAGCACATTAAAGGAATCATCTTTGCGGACGAGGCATTCCAAATGAGCCCCCTCAACATATGAATGTTACCATTCAACTTAATGAGCATAATATTCTATTCCCTAAGCCAACTCAACATGAAAATATTATTGAACTAACTGCAAAATTGCATTCTAGTAAAATTGTTCCACTTAACAGTAATATTCTACCCCTGATCCTAGAAACCTTACTTCTTCTAGTAGGAAACTTGCTAGCAGACCTACATCACAACCTATAGCGCTCAGAATGATAAAAAAGGTTAAGTTGGAGGTAGATGATTCTAAAGGGGCGTCAACCTACTTGATAGAACTTTTTGTTGCTTCTATGGAATATATTGAGTATTTCACTGATAAGGGCACCCCTTTAGTAGATTTGGTTTCTGATATAGACTCTGATTAAAACTTAAATTCTTATGTTGATATTTCTATTAATACTTAGTATTAAATACTATTTTGATATTTTTAATTCTGTTGATATTTTTTTTTGGTTTTGATATATACACGATAATATTTTATTTTCTATAGAGCAATATGATTGAATGGTTTACTCTTTATTGAATAATTATGAAAACACACAAAGATTTTGATGTTTTATAATAATTTTTTAAAGTTGTTTTTACATATTGATCATGTTTTAACCTTGCCAAAATCAGTAAATAAATGTATGTAACATTATCAAGATTCAAGATGAGCTTTCAGAAGAGGTTGAAATAAATATATTTTTTATTATCCTTCATATCCCAAAATTATGGTTCTCCAAGACTTTTTTTGTGTAGTACATACAGTAAGATCATGTGCAGTACTTAGTATACATTGAGTACAGACCTCTGTAAGTCTTTCAAAAGACTAATCTAAGATATACAAGAGATATCGAGAGATTGGTATATAATAAATTAATTTGTAAGTAAACATTGAGTACATTTAGTTTTTTCTCTCTTGGTTGCTTTCATTTCATTTATTTTTCCTTTTTTTAGATATAGAGGTATCAAAAGGATATCAAAAAATTGATAAAACACTTTAATAGAATAAAAAATCTTTCTTTCAAGAGATTGCCTCTTCGATAGGTTTTACTCTATTGAACAAGTTAGATTATATTATTTGAAATCTGATCACATATACATATATTTGATAACTGAGATATAAAATATAAAATAAAGTCTGTCAAAATGTCTTAACCATATCCATAATCAATAATGAATTTTCAAATATGTTTTTTAATTCAATTAACAAACTACGCTAGCCAAAATATTATTATTACCTTAAACCAACTATGTGGCTATAGGGAAAGACAAATATGAAAAGCGAGGATGACAATCCAATATCTTTAAAGAAATATTTTTTAAAGAACTTATCATTATATTTATTTATTTCAAAATAGATGACTGTGCATACAAACCATAGCTCTCAGTCTTCTATTTGATTAAGAGAATATGTCTATAACATTTATAAACTCTATTATAGAGATGTATATGTATTCAAGCATAAGTAAGTCATTTGAATACATATGTGACAGTTTCTTTTTTTTTAGTCATTGATGCAAGCTATTGGCATAAGCAAATCTCTGTTAGTCGAAAGATTGCGACGAGAGGTTGGAAATGAATATGCAAACAATTTCCAAGTTGGTTTCCTTATGATTGCAAGGTATGGAATTATATATTTTTTGTTATGAAGACTGATAATAGTTTGCATGCACAGTCATCTGTCTTGGAATGAATAAATATAATGATAATGTCTTAACCTTATTCATAATCAATAATAATAAGGTCTGCCAAAATATCTTAACCATATTCATAATCAATAATGACCTTTCAAATATATTTTTTATTTCAATTAATAAACCATGCCAACCAAAATATAATTATTACCTTAAGAGTATTATGTCATAAGTCATAAGTGGTCCTTAACACATTTATAAATCGAGGGAAAAAAAACACGCTTCCTTCTATCTGATTTTAATGACTAAACAACTTAATAATAAATAATTTTCAAACCTAATATTTATTTTATTTCTAGCGTTGGATGCAGTGTATGTGGAAATTAAGTTACGAGGATCAATGTTTAGATTTTACCTCATTTTTTAGTGAACTGGCATTGGAATATTGAGGGGCCCAAGTCAAAATTTAATATTGGTCCAACATGTCACTCATGGGATTAATAGAAGTTACTCAAATACATTTGTGATGGTTTGCTCAATTTTTATAATCATTTATGTAAGTTATGGGCAAAAGTAAAGCTATTGGTTCTTTATAGATAGATACTTACAATTTATTACACTATAGATACCTCAAATAAATTTGGTATAAAATAATAAAGGAACACCATAATAAATTTATGCATCTCTATAATAGAGTTTGCAACTATTATAAGCATGTTTTCTTAATCAAACAAACCCAAAAATACACCTACTAGGTATAGAATAACAAGGGAACATCATAAAATACGTATGCATCTCTATAATACAGTTTACAACTGTTATAGACATGTTATCTTAATCAAATAAAAACAAAAATACACAAATTGCATCTTAATCATTTATATACTCTGCATTATCTTCAACAAGCTTTCTCAAAACCTTGATAAAATAAATCTTAAAATTGATTACAAAATTTGTTGTCCTTCCTCAATCAACCTTGGATTTTAGATGCTTAAATTTCAAATTTCAACATGCCATTTTTCTTCATTTTGTTTTTTATAATTGTTATTTGCATTCTCTTCAAAAGTTGTTGGACTTGAATCTAGTATTGCAGAATTGCAGTGTGTTTGAAGACTTAATATTCAATCATCTTCTTTCAGATGTTGATTGCCAAATTGCTAGAGCTCTATCAAATAAAAAATCGAGGACATTGTATCTAGTTGTATAGAGTCTCAAGTAAGTCTCTAATTTTTGTCAAACTTATTTTTTAACTTTGACTGTAAAAATGACAATGCAATAAAAATTCTTTCATCTTTCACTGAACACAATTTTTATTTAGCATAAATTAGCAAGATTAAAATATTCTGAGATACCATCACATTGTATTTCACTTAAATCTAAGGTAGTCCATAGTCTAGTGATTGATCCATATTTGAAATCATGGTCCAAAACTTGTTGTGGCAAATCAAACAGACTGCACCTTTAGTTTTGACAAATCTAAAATGCTTTCAATTTTTTCACCATTTGAAATTCTACACTTTTGCATAAGTGTTGGGCTAAGGTTTTGATTGTATTTTGAAAATCTGATGAGCTAATATTTTTTCAATATTGAGGGTACATCACAGTGATGGATTCTAGTAATTCATCTTGAGGAAAATGATATCTAATCTCTAAAAAGAAACATTTTGTAATTACCTTCAAGGTATAACTTACAAAGGATACAACCTCAAAGAATTGATTTATTGTAACAAGAACTTCTTTGAGTCTATTAGATCGATCAATTATGTCAAAAATGTGAGTTGTGGTCTGTATTAAATTTGTACTAAGTACTGCACATGATTTTACCATATGTACTACACAAAAAGAGTCATGGAGCCTTATGATCATACTATATTTTATTTTTAAATGTTTTAAAGTAATAATTATATTATGGTTGGCATAGGTTGTTAATTGAAATAAAAAAATATTTGAAAGGTCAATATAGATGTAGTTAAGACATTTTGGTAGACTTTATTATACAGTTTATAATTTTAAAACTATGAAAATGTTTTGAATTTTATTTTTCAGTTATGTCATCCTCGCTTTTCATAGTTGTCTTGCCGTATGGCCTCATAATTGGTTTATAATCTATACGCTGATTATTTATTATTATTTTTGCTATACTCAATTTATTATATTATTTGGTTAGATTTTATCACATACTTATTTTAAACAAATAAAAAATTGATGTCTTTTGAAAAATAATGATATACATGATACTTCTTTTAAATAATGCACAAAGAACAAACTGAATAAACACAATAGAGCTTCATGATCATACTACATTTTTTTTAAGGTATTTAAGGTAATAATTATATTATGATTGGCATGGTTTGTTAATTTAAATACAAAATATATTTGAAATACCATTATTGATTATGGATATGGTTAAGACATTTTGACAAACCTTATCATTATTGATTATAGATATGGTTAAGACATTTGAAAGACAATGTTTTGAGCAAATATATATAAAGAAATGCTTTCCAGGCAACTTATTATATTTATTCATTATATTTTTGTTATATTTAGTTTATTATATTATCAAGGTGGTATTTACCATATACTTATTTTAAATAAACAAGAAATTGATTTTTTATGAGAAATAATGACATTCAAGAAATTTATTTTAAACAATGCACAAAGAATAAATTGAATAAATGTAACAGAGTCTCTTGATCATACTGTATTTTATTTTTAAATGTTTAAGATAATAATTATATTCTGATTGGCATGGTTTTTTAATTAAACTAAATAAATATTTGAAAGGCCAATATGGATGTGGTTAAGACATTTTGATAGAACTTATTATATAATTTATAATTTTAAAACTATGAAAAAGTTTTCAATATTTTTTTTAGTTGTCATCTTCATTTTTTATAGTTGTCTTGCCCTATGGCCCCATAGTTAGTTTATACTCTATACTCTGATTTTTTATCACATTTTTTGCTACACTCAGTTTATTATATTATTTGGTTGGTCTTTTGAGAGACTTAAAAAGGCATGTACTCAATTTATACTTAATCATATGGCCATCAAATTTAGCAATAAAAATGATAAATTTAATCTTTAAAAATAATGATAAATTTAATTACTAAAAAAAAGAACCTTAAATAAGATTGTGACTTTAGAATTCTCATCCTCTAACCTCTTTTTTCATTAGTTTTTTTCACCAGCTATTTATAATTTTTTTGAAAGAGATAATAGAAATCGCTTGTCAATTTATACTAACATGGTAATTTTGCCAAAGATTCACCAATGGAATCATACCTAAAATATAAGATTCACTAAAATTTTATAATAAGTTTTTAGGGGTCCCTTCTTAAAATTATCCCTGAAAATGGAAGGATAAGGATGGATTGTCCTAGGAAGCTTCTTGGTCACAAAGACTCGAGATGGTCTCTAATTTGACAAAGATACTGGTAGGATGAAGAGAGTAATGACACAAACATTCACCTAGGATGGAGACCTCATTTTGTGGAGAATAAAACAATACCTCCTCTCCCTCACCAAGAAGAAGACTCAAATGAGATAGGAAAAAAATTTAGAGGACCCAATATCTATGGAATGCCACAAGTGAGCTAAAAAAGAAGCTCATGGAGGATCTAAAGGAACAAGTCAAGACCTTAGAGTCCCAAGTCTAAGAGATTGTTCCCAATTTACCTCATTATAAAGGTGTAAAAACACTTGCATAATTATTCATAGCCTTAGGAGGGGTGGCCAGATCTCTTTCTAAGAGTAGTATTGTGCTCTTCCAAAGAGCACAATAGTACCTGGACTAGATCATCTAAATTGACTACAAATGAAAGAAGATGATAATGATAATCAATATGAGGATGTTCGTTGAGCTCAAAATCATGACCTTCATTGACCTCAATTTATACCATATGTTCACATGGAGCTTGATAAATGTGTTTGAAGATTGGCTCAAAGACATCCAAACTACCGTCAGACCCTCAGGGAAAAGTAGGGACCAAATCCTTGCTTACTTCAAGGAGGTCAGCATTATTGTTCTCTTCCACCCCGATGGCACTTTATTTAGAATTGATGAATTTGGATTTCACCTAGATCATTTCAAGGTAGCCATGAAGAATAAGGTGTGAAAATCCAATATAGATGAAGCCCGGGTTGTTTTGGAGCTTGCCACATAGTCCACCACCAGTATCAACTAGGTCAATGCAATGAAGGTCTCTCTTGAGACCCCTTTTAAGGCACATGCTAAATTTTTGACGCAGTCTAAGGTCCTATTCAGGGAACCACCTTTTAACCTACCCAATCTTGACAGAGAGACAAATACCATTACATAGGCCCTAACAACTTAGCTAGGTGCCTAGACATAATTGGGAGGAGGTCCCACTCGGGCTCTAGCTAATGATACTATCGTTCCTCTTGTGGTCCCAAAAGGGAAGGTTTTAATCATGTTTTTTGTGTTTCTCATCCCTTTTTATCTCTTTTGGGGCACATTATTGTATTATTATAATTATTTTTCCATGATGGCTTAGAGTGGGGGATATTGTGCAAATTGTTGGCACATCTCATCTCACTCCTATATATTTTGATTTATAGCACTGTTGTAAGGTCTAAAATTTTAGTACAACACAATAATTAATTAATTTTATGATTTTACATTCCAATATGTCTAGTTATGAATGCCTTCAAATCTTGTGGTTAAAATGGGAAAATATTAGTGTTAAAGGCAATGATATGAGTATTTATGTTATACATGTGTCCAACTAAGAATGATGTGCATGTTATTCTAGTTGATATTTGCATTTCTTCTTGTTTTATAAAGTAGTTATAAGTTTGTGTGTATGTTAACTACAATCTTGTAAGTATTTACCTATAGAATGAAAATTTTAGGAATTAAACACATGATATTTCCTTTGACTCCCTTCCCTAGGTGGCTGAACTTCACGATTATGTGATGCATCGGCATATAGTGGTGATATTATAGCTTGGATCATATTCAATCTTAAGCATTGATATTTACATATTCACCCATAAATCCTCCTTTATTACCCTACCCTTTCCCTCATTTTCACATTTCTTTGATTGATACCTTGAATCAAGTTTCTTGTATCCAAATTGTAAATTCCAGATTATTAAAGTAATAAAATTTTAGAGAGGATCAATTGGTGTGATAAGTAATTGTACATGTGGATAGTGTTGAGCTTTTGGTAGTAACAACACCTCTTGGATATTAATTCCAAATAGGCTATCTAATGGATTTTGATACTAGCAACTTGTGTCCTAGATTGTCCCAACAATAGACCTGAAATGAGAGGATGAAAGTCCCTTAAGTATTCCTAGGTCTTTAGTGTATCTAATTTAATAGGTGCATTTAGAGGTCCTAACAAAATAAAAAAATTGAAACTAGCAGGAGGGCTACTAGTAATTAGGACCACCATTTGAATCAGGAACAATCTAGAGCCTATTGCATGCACCACTATATATAGGTTTGGTCCTTATTGATTATTGATCTCACCCCTACAGTTTCACATAAAACATATGACCAACAGAGGAAGACCAATACCTCTAGTAGCCCCATCCAATTCATCCACCCACTTCATTCCAAATAGTCATATACCCATGTCCAACCTTATACCCATGGCCTGGTTAGCCAAATCTGCCATTAATGTTCTTAGAGTTATCCATTACCTACCCAAAAACCCAAAGATATATATTCCATGGTTCACACCCAATGAGGGGTGCACTACCAAAGACCATGTGACTTCATATAAAACAACTCTTAGACACTTGAACGTTGAGTATGAAGATGTAGCTAGTAGGCTCTTCCCATTCACCCTAATGGGCGTTGCTTATGACTAGTTTTTAACCTACCTAAGAAATTCATTTCAAGTTGGGACCAGTTTAACAACACCTTCCTGGCCCAATTTAAGTAGGTTATTGACCCTAGTGTCTTGTACAACTAGTTCACTAGCATAAAGAGAGACTTTAATGATCCCATCATAATATTCAATGCTAGGTTTCAAAAAAAGTATAGTCGAGTCACGTCACTATATAGGCCAGACACTCAACTATATTTAGAGATGTACAAGAATGGATTAGACCCTTAGACTGATATGTTCTTGCATAGGGACCCCATTATAGTGTATTTACCACTTGCCTACACTAAGGCCATCAAGATGGATAGACAACTGAACCCCCAAGGCCAAATGGTGGTAACCATCCCAAACATACTAACAAATTTACTAGCCTTGAACCCTATCCTCAATGCTAATCCAAACATACCAATGCCACATTCAATGCCAATAAATAATCAACTCCCATTAAGGCATTCGACACCTAACCAACACTTAAGCTTCCTTGGCCCAGTCGATGATAAAGTAGTACCTCAAGATCACCATCAAGCATTGAGATCTACTATAAATAATGTCTAGAGTATACCACAAGAGTATACCAATAATGAGCTAGATGTCATCTAATGCACGGTGAAAAATATCAATAATGAATTCTTAGCCTTCGTAGGCAGGTTAGAAACACCATCAAGGAAAATTATAATAAATTTTTTACCTACCAAGGATACAACCATCCCTTTAACTAATCTAATAACCAACCAGATCCTTCAACCAAAAAATTGTCTAAACTCAATATCTATGAGATGGCCTTACCAAACTATTGTCTAGTGCATAACACTACTTAGCACAAAGAACTAGATTGCATTGAGTTCTATAATGCCTTCAATATTCTCCAGAAAGAGATGCAGGGATACTAGGTATTTCCTAACCACTAAAATGTCACCAACTCATTTAATACCCCTAGTACATCGAGACATCTAAACACTGCCTTGGTATTAAAAACCCTCAAGTTCCCTATTCAAGAAGATAATAAACTCAAAGAGGTCACTAATGAGGTACATGCTTTCTAGTAGTATAAATGATATAACCATGCTCTTAAGATTCAAACACAACAACCACCCCTTACTACATCCATTCCTTCAAATAATGGTGCAAACCCTCCTAATCCTAGAGATATAAATGATCCTCCACCCCCAAAAGGTGAATGACCCTAGACCTCCTATAAAATCACAACTTATTCTTAGTAGGACTAGATATAACATAGTAGAGGATATGAGAAAGATCAAAGCGAACATCATGTTCAATGATCTAGCCCAGATCACCAAACAACAAGATCTCCTCCTAAAATATTGAACAAAAAAACTAACCTTGCCTAAACAAAATACTATGCACACCGATGTGTTGATACACAAGAAAAAAGTTGAGGTCCCGCCTTTCCTCCTCACAGTCACACTATTTGGAAAGAATTTACATAATTATTTGGTCGATTTAGGAGCCTTAACAAATGTCATGCCTATTGAAATTAGTGAAAAGTTGAGACTAATCCCTATCAAATCTAACAAAATAGTATTCTAACTAGATAAGTCAGAAGTCAAGGTGGTAGGCAAACTCTAGAGCGTGCATATGCAATTGGGGTCTGATTCCATAGTCCAACAGTTCATAGATATTCAGGAGGTAGATATCCCTAAAGTATATGGGATGTTACTCGTCAGGGACTACTGTAAAATATTAGATAGGTATATGTCCATAAACTTCTCACATATGTGGCTATCTTGGAGAGGCATAGGGAACTAGATCTATATTGATAGACAACCTAGGATGAAGCACATGATCGCAGAATAACAAAAATTTAAACATAGTATCTTCTGACATTGACATTTACACTCTATCCATGGACCATGCAAAGGGTAAAATTGGATAAGATCCAAAATATTTAGGATTGTGGTACCTATAATTTGATGGGTCCCATTCTAAACAAGGTTCCAGATATGATCTTATATTAATCAACCTATAAGTAAATCAATACTTGATAACCTCCTCAAGCTATAATTCCCTTGATCTTTGGCTTGCAATTTGCCATAAAGCACAAAGTCAAATAATTGAGGGTGTATCGGGACTCTAAGTTAGTGGTCAACCAAGTTAGAAGTAGGTTCCAATGCAAGTTTTCTTACTTAAGTAAATACAATCACCAAGTGTGGGATCTGATAGCAACGTTTAATGCCTTCAACGTTATCCCTATCCATAGAGAAAAGAACTAGATTGTGAATTCTTTAGTTGCTTCTATTTCAAATCTAGCTCACCTAGATGACTCAGGGTTAACACACTTCTCTATAGAGTTCATACCATGCCCTTCAGTCCCACAAAATATTAAAAAATTTAAGGTTTTTTATGATGATCAACATATATTGGACTTCCTAAATAGTTATGGAGTCTTTAGTGCTCAATTTATAGATGAAAAGGATAAATACAATACCCTTAATGTGGATTGTGATGAGGATGGTATCATAAACTTGAGTTAAAATTGTATCCTCAAGGGTATGATTTCACTCAAAAGGGTACTCAACCCAGATAGGTCTATGCATAGAATAAAAAGACCAACTTATGTCAACGAATGATCACACACAATCAACTTGGGGACCATTGATCAACCCAAGGATGTTAACCTTGGTCCTAAATGTACTCCAACCGAAGTAGAGCACCTCAAAAAATTATTTCTAAAATATAGAGACATTATTTTTGGGACATATAAATACCTCACGACCTTTGCCCCAAGTGTAAGAATTCACATTGTCTCACTTAAGCAAGGGCATAAGCCATTTAGGCAGAGATAACATCTTATAAACCATATTTTAGATCCCCTTATCCACAAGGAAATTCACAAATTATTCTCGATAAGAAATGTTTTCCTTGTCCTCCATTCTACGTGTTTTGTCAACCTAGTTCTTATTTGCAAGAAAAATTATGAGATTAGACTATACATTGATTTCAAGATTCTGAATCAAGCCTCATATAAAGACAATTATCCTCTACCCTCACTGGATGAGGTGATTCAAATGGTAGGTGGATCTCAGATGATGTCCTTTCTTGATGGATTCTTAGGGTATAACTAGATCTTAGTAAACCAAGAAGATAAAGTTAAGACTATATTTATAAAATAAGGAGGGAACTTCACCTATAAAAGGATGTCATTCAGCCTCATTACTACAAGAGCCACTTTCCATAGGGGTATGGATTTCACCTTCAAAGGCCTGACCGATAAATGCATAATAATCTACATGGACAATCTAACTATCTTTTCAAAATGCATGTCTGACCACATTCACCACTTTCAAAAAATATTTGAGAGATGCAAAAGGTATGGTATCTTCCTTAACCCAAATAAAAGTGTCTTTGGTGTCATGGAAGGTAAGCTCCTTGGGTACATTATCACCAAAGAATGTATCTCCATCGATCTTGAATGGGAAAGTGCAATTTCAAAACTACCTTTCCCTAATAGCAAAAAGGAACTAAAATCATTCTTTGGCAAGATTAATTTTGTACACAAGTTCATATCTATTTTTGCGAAGATTGTTAAACCTTTAAACGTTGTGCTAAAAAAGGAAGCTAAAGTGGAATGGACTCACCCAACAAAAGATGTCATTCAAGACATTAATAACACCATCATGCAAGCACTAGCCTTGATCAACCTGGATTACACAAAGGATTTACACCTTTATTCCTTCACCTATGAACATACCATTGCCGTTGTGATTACTCAAACAATTTGTGAGGAAGAGCATCATATAACCTTCATGAGTACAAATTTGAAGGCTACGAAATTCAAGTAATTCAACTTAGATAAACATACTTAGGCATTATTAATGGTTATGAATAAGCTTAGACATTATATTCTCAGAAATAAGGTGCATGCCATTGTCTCTGACCTGGACATAAAGCTCATGCTAGGTTAGAATGAATTGGGGAAACATAGAGGCTGATGGATGGCCAAGCTACAAAAGTATGACCTAGAAATTAAACCTGACAGAGCAGTAAGAGGTCAAATCCTTACTTAGTTAATCATAGAGGTCAACCTTAGAATCATTGTGGTGCAACTCAATCAATAAGAAATTACTAGCCAATACTGGAATGATCCGATCAGCCATTATCTTCTTTATGGGAATTCCCCTCTAGGACTAAATAAAACACAAAAGAGAGCTCTCAGATTGAAGACAAATCACTAGATGCTGAAATGAGGGGTGCTCTATCACAAAAAATATGAAGGTATATATCTCTGAAGTTTGTCAAGAGAAGAGGCTAAGGAAGTTTTGACTACCTTCTGTGAGAAGTTGGGTAGTGGCCACTCCTCAGGGACAACAATGACCCATACAATTTTATGATTTGGGTATTATTGGCCCACCATATTTAAATAATGTGCATAACCATGTTTGAACTTGACACGAATGTCAAACCTTTGCCAAGAAGGATACTCATGCAAAAATTCCACTCTAACCCATGGTAGAAGAACAACCCTTTGCTCAATGGGGACTGGATTTCATTAGAGTCATCAATCCTAACTCCTCAATTGGTCACAAATTCATACCTACCACAATTGATTAATGTATAAGGTGGATGGAAGATTTATCCACTAGGAACAACACTGTTAAGGAGGTGATAAAGTTCCTTGAAGAGAATATAACCATGTAGTTTAACATCCAGTCTTATTAGTTTATGATAATGGCTCAGTGTTCCAATCAGCTGAACTCACTAAATGGCCTATGAAAATAATAACACCCTAAAGTTATCATCGAATTATTATCGATAGGGAAATGGGTTGGCTGAGTCCACTAACAAAAATATAATGGATGCAATCAAGAAGTTTATTGAGAAGCGACCCAGAGATTGGCACTCATTATCGAAGTGTGCAATCTAAGCTAATCGCACTAGATATAAGTAGGCCCTCAAAATTTCACCTTTCCTACCGTTATATGGATATGATATGATATGATATTCTAAGTTACCCTCATATTTCCCACGTACAAATTCATGCAAGAATACATTGAGAATAAAGAAATGGTAAGTTCAATGTTATTGGACACTCTTCAAATGGAAGACACATGAGAGGAAGCTCTCCAAAGTTTTAGCAAACATAAGAATACCATCAAGAGGTGGTTTGAAAATAAGTATAAAGTGAAAAAATTTAGAATATTTGATCTAGTCCTATTATGGGACAAAGATAATGAAAATAAAGGCTAACATTCCAAACTAGACCCACTCTAGATTGGCCTATATCAAATTACAAAGGTACTAGGACATAATGTTTTTAGAAAAAAGGATATACAAGGGAATGGATTCCCTCTATATATGAATGGGAATTTATTTAAGCATTACTTCTTGATTTCTCCATCAACAATCATCTCGAAGTAACTGTGATTGTTGTTAAGAGTAGTGTAATATTAGAGTAGTTTACTTTTAGTGTGCTTGCTTGTTTTGTTACTTTGTCCTTCCCTTGTTTTCTCGTGTCTTCCCTTGAGTGACTTCCTAAAAACCTATTACCCAATAGTCATTTCCCTATCCCCAAGAGTGTGACTCTGGTCCCTGCATCCCTTGGTTCACCCTCCTTCAAATGTTTGATGAAACATTGGGAACATAGTCTAGGGAACAAGAAACAAAAAATCTTGTCCTCGTTATTAAACATTTGATTGACATGGTAATTTATTTGTAGTATCATGTAGGAATGAATTATTTGATTCAAAAATGAGCAGGTGAATTAAGAATGGGTTTATTACCAATGATAGGTCATCACTGCACTAAATACACTTAGATGTCACTTTGAACTCACAAGATGGCAAAGGGTCCCCTTAGGTGGGAAGAACTCACTAAAATAATCATATATATTCTTTGCATTGATTCTCAAATCTCATGGATCAAATACTGAGCAATTTTCATAACAAATAAAGTCTAAAAATCTCAAGAAATTCTTGAAGTTTCTTCTTAAGAAAGGGTGATTAGGGCAATCTCCATTGTTGGCTTTCTGACTTAGCTGGAAATGGAGCAAGCCCTAGAGTGGAACCAAAGGTATCTTTGTTGGGGCTATAGATGTCTAACTATAAGTATAGCAATTATTGAGCCTCCTTTTCCCAACCAATATGTGCAAAATCAATACCTTTTAAGAGTTATGAACACCTAGGTCACCTCCAAGTTGTATTAGGGATTCAAAAGGAAATAAAAGGCAATGAATCACTTTTTCCACACAAGTTGACCTATTTAAGGAACTAAAACTCGATATGTTATGCACTAAAGTATACTTAAGCATTCCATTATTCTGTGGTCCTATTCAAAGTGGTTTTCATGGTTTATCTTATTGACTTAAAATGAAGATTTGTACTTCTAGTTTCTAAATACTCAATAACATTTTTCTCGACATAGTTGTCATTTGTTGTGACCAACATGTCCCTTTTCATAGAAGAAAAGGGGACCCATGCAAGGTATAAATATAAAATTTTTGGTCCTTTACTAAGCCCAATCTAAACCCCATTTGATTTTAAAATCTTGGGCACCTGTTGTATCCCAATCTTTAATATTTTTTACAAATCTGACGAAGCCCATTTGCTTATATTTAAATATCTTTTATAGGATGTTTATTTTGAAAAGGACTAGTCCCGCCATGATTTTGAAGTGATTTTATTTTCAATTGATTTTTAGGCACTAACTTTTTTCTCTCAGAAAATATCTAAAGCAGATAAGTCCCTCAGTTTTAGTCTTGAGTTTAGATGGCACCCTCCCAAAGGTCTTCTTCTAATAGGTAGGCAACCCTTAATTTATAAAATACTTTTCATACAACTCAATATTTTAAATTTTTTGCAGGCCCTAGAGTTGTTAGATTTGTCAGAGGCCCAAGAGGCTAGATCTAATCAAAGATCACCACGTGTAATCTTACACCTAGAGTTGTCAAAGCTTATAGATGCTAGGGAGGATTGATGTAATTAGAGATCTCCACGTGTACTCATACACCTAGATTTGTCAGAGTTATTAGAGGCTTGAGAGCCTTGATCCAATTATATATCACCACATGTTCTTGTACACCCAAAGTTGTTAGAGTTGTCAAAGGCCTAAGAGGCCTGATTTAATCATAGATTTCCACAGGTACTTGTACACCCAAATTTGTGAGAGTTGTCAAAATCCTAGAAGGCCTGATCCAATAAGAGATCACCATGTGTACTCGTACACCCAAAGAATCATACACTTGGATAATCCTCATTGTATCAAACCCATAACATCACCCCTTTACACCATGGTACACATGACACTTGGCAAACTCTGAATGCACCTTAGGTGCCACGAGGGTCAAATTTGGGTGTGTGCTCACCACACTCTTTGTGTTTATTGGCCTATTTGTGGAGTTCATGATTCAACACCTGGGAAGATCCCATCTACACCCCCAATCCAATTAATGTTAATTTTACATAAAATCAAATCTAAGAAAAAAGGTAAAAAATTGCCATTTCAAAATTGAGCCATCAACTAGGAAATAAATTCACATACAGCGAATCCCTGATGTTAATATTCCATAAATATCCCAAATACCTATAAGGTCCCATTCAAATTGAGCTTACCATTATTTGTTCTTAATCTAGAATAATAATTAAAAAGTTGTTGACAATATTATTGTGCCTTCAACCACAATGAATACATCCCATGTATATCAAACAAAACAAACTAGAGAAGATGTGCTTTAAAGATAGTTTTGCATCGTACATTTATAAAAAAATGGTGCAATATTACTATGCCTTAACCACAAATAATGAATCCCATATATGTCAAACAAAACAAATTAGACACAATGTGCTGTAAAGATGGTTTTTATTGTACATTTCCAAAAATTTATGTTATATATATATATATATATATATATATATATATATATTATTTTCAATTAATTGTATTAATTAAAAATATTTTTAATTAATAAAAAAAATCACATTTATAAATGAAAATTAAATATTTATAAAATAATTTGATTAGTAAATGAAAACTAAAATATTTTTATTTATTTTTTATTAAGTGGGTTGTACTCCAACGGTGAGAATGATGGTTTAAAAGGTATTGCCTAGCCATCCACCAAGGTACAAATCTTAGGGATCATGTGTGAATTTGACGGAATAGATACCCCTCAATCCTTAGCACTAAGTTGAAAAAGCATTTTTTTACACCTAATCCATGTAAAAACAAAGTTTCAATTAAAAAAGTATATATTTTTAAAATAAATGAATTAGTAATTGATGAAGATTATGATTATTTATTTTCGAAAAAAAAAGTATGATCCAAAAATTTGTGGATGATACATATATTGTCCATTGCTTTCAACAGAACATTGCGAGAGATTGTTTTCATAAACCTAATATGGAAAAGGGTAAAGTGGATTAAATATGGTTTTAGAAATGGTGTACATGATTTCATTCCAAATAGCTTGCAAGATATGTCATTCGAAGTGGATTAATGCAATCTCAGATCTCCCTTGGGTATCTATTTCGAGTAAGCTTCTTATTTAAAACCTTTGAAGTTTCAATTTTACAAGTGCAAGGAAGGCTTTTAAAATAAAGGGTTTGTTTTCTTCTAGGGTAAGATGTAGACATAATTAATTGATAAGAATCTACACAGGTATTGGCATATCTAACTGAAAGTGCATATTTGTTAGTTTGCTTACATTTATGTTTTCCATGCACCTTTTTCCATTTCAATTTTTTTTTGATGAAATATATCTATATATTAACAAAATATATAATATAGAAATACTTCACAAAAAAAACAAGCAATATAGAAGCATGCCTCAAAGTCAGACTAGGCCAAGTCTAGGCACATGAAACAATAGAAACAAAAACAACACTAGGTCCCACCTAGGAACAAGTCATCAAAACATAATAAAATAGAACATTAAGATTCTAGAGCAACGTTGGAAGGTGGAGGATCCATATCATATGGACTCCAGCCCAAGCTTGGCAAGTTATTACCATCTGGAGTTGGCTACCTAATAGAAGCTTTAGCAGTGTCCTTGTCATCTTCTTGTGGTTGAGTACGAGAAATGATCAAAGAGAGTTTGGGAAACTTGTCCATCATGTTTGTCTGACCTCTAGGTGGCATCCCCTAAGCATCTGGATGCAGAGGAGGAGGATCACCCCGACCATCCTACCCAACAGGGGAAGGAGGTGGAGGTTGCCACCCTTGCTGCTACCCACGAGCGGACATGCGTTGATATGACTTGCCATTGTGAGAGCAACACTGAGATTGACTGCGTCGGTGCCCACCTCGAGGTAGACTAACAATTATTCCTACAAATTTGTTATCCTTAGGTGGGGAAAGAAGGATCCATGCTATAGCAAAAGAAACATCTCCCCAATGAGTGAGAAGGTCCTAGAGATGGCCAAAATCAATGCCAACTTTATTTGTCTGCACTTGTATCTACAAAAGAATGTTCAAAATAATAGAGGATTTGTTGAGAGCAAAAAAATTACACTCTGAAGAAACATTGCTAAACACTGCATTATTTCTTTCTTTCCATAACCAAAATAGAATTTCCACTCTAAAAATATGCCAAACTTGGGTGTATTTAAAAGGCAAGGTAGGTTTATCTCTGAGAAGGATGTGCTACTATTGAAAAAACTTGAGCTGAAAAGGCTTAACAAGGTCATGAATCCATGTCCAAATCCTTTGAGCTTTAGATAAGTCCAAAAAATATGAGGGAGCATTTCCAAATGGCCATAGAAAGGGCATTTGGGAAGGGAAATTCCTAAATGCACAAGCCTTTTGCCTATAGGTAATCCTTGATACATAACACACCAAGTGAAGTGAGCTAGCTTAGGATTCGAGTAAGCCTCCTAGATAGTATGCAAATGGAAGCACCAGGTGCAAATGAAAGAATGCAGACCCCAACAAGAGTTAAGCTTGTTCACCATAGGCATGTGCGGAGTAAGCCACCCATAACCAAGTTAGGGGGTGTAATTATGAAATGAATTTTCAACATACCACTTCTAGTCCTTCCACCAAGGACGAGTAGAAGGGATAAAAATTTTGTGAAGCATTGAAGGTGGAATAATGTTAAGGATTTATTGGTAAGATTCTCTATCAACATTGGCTGACCAGAATTTGGTTTTCACCTCCTCCCAAGATATCCAAGAGCAAGACTGGTTACAAAAGATAACTTGGACATTATGAATGCCTCTACGAAAAAACTTGAGAGGATTGATCCAAGGAACCTTGGCTCGAGGGACTTCATTGAATTTGATAACATGTGACCACCATAATGAGTGTGAGTTAATAGATAACCCATCTCAGAACCTGGAGCCATTCCAAAGAAGCCATGGATAGATATTTTCCCATGCTTTCTAGATATTTTTTGCCACCAAGGACCCTATAATTTAAATGGGGGTTTTGATGATGAACAAATTGGCGAATCTAAGCTATTTCCAGGATTTTTTGCCTTTAGGAAGGCCCAAAGAGATGTAGTGTCAAAACAACACCTTCCAAGCTTCCTTGCCATCAGTAGCCGACACAATCCATTTGGCACATAAGGCAATTCCTTGATGAGAAATGTCAATGAGCCCCATACCTCTCACGTCCCATGTGAGGCAACAATATTCCCAAGCAACCCTGTGGAATCCATGGCCATGTGAAGAATTCGCCCATATAAAACCCCTGAGAAGTTTTTCAAGTTTTTGATAAGAATTCTTGGAAGGCACCCAACATGAAGAGTAATAAACATAGGTGGTCGCAAACACTTTTGATCGGATTTGAAATTTATCTGCTAATAATAAGGGCTTAGTCACCCAATATTCAATTTTCTTTGATACTCTATCAAAAACATATTGCCACAACATGGGTAGAGAGGCATTAAAAGCTAAAGGGATGCCAAGAAACTTAAATATTTCATCATGTTGGATCCAGGCCCACCCATACTTGGTAGCCCACATTGGTGGGGGGAGGTATGACTACCTGTATCAATGAATTTTTTCCATTGGATGCTTGAGCCAGAGGCATAGCATAAAGTGTTGAGACACTGCAAGGCATTATCCACATTGTCCTCTTCTTCAATAATAGTAAGGAAAGAATCATCAAAAAAGTGGTCATTCAGTAGTTGGATATCTTCTTGAGGGTTTTCTTTATCTAGAGGGAGATAGATTCTTTTAACAAGGCCCTTAGCTTAGGCATTGCTAAGAAGATATCCAAAACTCCCAGCTGTAAACACATATAGGGCAGGTGTTAAAGGGCATCCTTGGCGAATACACTGAAACAAACCAAATTGTTAAGAAGTGACTCCATTAATAGAGAGGATGGATGAAGTGTATGAAAAAACATCTGGATGGTCTGAATGAAATTGGGCCCAAAGCCCAGGGTTATAAGCATGGCTAGGATGAAAGGCCACTCAATATAGTCATAAACTTTTTTAATGTCAATTTTTATGAACATAGCTTTTTGCTTAGATCTCCTAGCCCAGTCTATTCCTTCCCAAACCGCAATGATATTATCTAATATATATCTACTTCTGATTAATCCTATTTGCTCAGGGTGAATGATGTGCGATAGCATATTACACAATTAGAGTGCAAGAGATTTAGCTTTGATTTTTTTAAGAAACATTCAAAAGGGTAATCAGCCTCCAATTACAGATCAATTTGGGATCCCCTTGCTTAGGTATGGATTTTAATGTTTTCTTTATTTATATTTTTCCCTAGAGAATGTGTATGAAAGACCTGTTGATAAACATGGTATAAGTCAACACCCACAAGATCCCAAATGGTTTTATAGAATTCATAGGGGAAACCATCAATGCTTAGAGCTTTGTTATTTTCTATATGAACCACTGTCATGAAAATAATCTATAGTGAGGAGCTTATCACAAGCCACCCACTGTGCGGAAGTTATTTTACAAGGCACCACTGTGAGACACTACTAAAGAGTATGCCACGCTCTGTGGAGGATGCTTGAGATCTGAACACTTGTAGATAATGGATGACAAAAGCTTGAATAATCTATGGTGTCTCTGATAGTCTCCTTCCAGGATCAAAGATAGTCTGGATTTGCTACTTTGAGTTTTTAGTTCAAAGCATTTGAAAGAATTCTTTGGAGACTTTGTCCCCTATCTTGAGCCAGTGGAGTCTGGCTTTGATTTGAAATCCCCAAACATTGTAATTATCTGCAATCTAGATACGATGCTATAGAGAAGAGACTATGACCTACAATATCTCATTGAAGGGATTTTTTTCAATTTTTAAAGTCCCATGACTAAACTCTGAATAAGTAGCAGAGTAAGAGTGTCATCGAATTTTAGCAAGTTGGTAGCCATAGATTCCTAGAAAGTGAAAAGTCCTTCTAATGGCATCATCCCACCAAAGAATCCAACTAGAATTTTGGGATGGATGGGGGTCCATATTTCAAACTCTACGAATGTGCACCATAGTGGGCACATGCTTGAGCAGGGAGGTATTAAGAAAGAATTGCATTTTATGGACCTTGGGTTTCATGAATTGCCATGTCACTCAAAACTGAATGGGGGAGTGATTGGAAAGCCTAAAATCTAATACCAGAGGAGAAACACAATTATCAAAAGAATAATATGGTTGGGTGGACATCATTTCTCTATCTAGGCACTTCAAAATCTAAGTAGGGCCATCCCTGAGATTGGTCCAGGTGCACCACACTCCATTTGTAGGCCATCAGATTAAATTACGGTCATAAAAGCCCCATATTGACCCTTAAATTTTGAATAAGTATTGTTCCATTTTATGTGCATAGCACAGAGGGACCATTGTCTATTTTAACACAAGTCTGACATGGCATGGGAGGACCATGGCGTGTAGCTACCAGGCATAGGACTATCATGGTGTGAAACTTTCTAGACATAGAAAGACAATGGCACAAAAGACCTAGCATGAGAGGACCTAGTCAAAAGAAAATGTGTCATGAGGGACCTAAGAATAGTGGACTCAGAACCAAAGTGGAAGACTAGGGGAGCGTGTGGAAATTAGAGTGCAAGGGATGTGAGAGTATCTAGAAGAGCAATTCAAGCAGGACACTTCGGCCCCATCGATTAGAGGTTTTGTATCAGTGCATGAGGAATGAAACACTTGGACACTAGAATATAACATAAAGCAAGTATCTAGGGGCACAGAGGCCTGAGTATATTGGAACAACTAATTGTAATAGGCATGACTCTTAGCTTGTTGGGAGTTTGTGTGCCATATGTTCATGATATTAGAATTGTGACACTTGGTCAGGGCAAAACAAGTATAAAAACCCTGTTGTAAGTATGTGCATGATGATCTTTTTGGGGAATAGAGATAGAAACTTTATTTTGTAATTCAATAAGCTATTAATGAAAATTCAGTGTTTGCCATATTGCGTTATGGATAATAAAATATTTTAAGTATTGAATGATGAATGTGTTTTACTTCCAAGTCACGAGTCTCTTTTTCTTTTATCACTAGTTAGTAATGGTGATCTTAGTTATTGTGATAATCAAATCTGAAACATTAAGGATAATAGTAGTACATATATGGTGTTGAATGACCTTTTAAAACTTATGATTATGAAAGATGAGTAAATAGACATTGTGCTTCAAAGCCTTCGAGAATCTGTCTTTCCCTGCGTGCTTCGGGTGAGCGTGTGAGACTCATCTCCCACGTGATAGGGCCAGCATGCTCACCTGTTGCGAAGAAGCTTTAGTGCTGACATAAAACTAACTAAAATAACCCAACATTTTGGTTTTGTTTCTAGGACCTAAAGTAATTAAAGCATAATCATGGGAAATGTTTCAGCGTATTACATTAGAAAATATTGAAAAATGGGTTACCAACATTGAAGACAACTTTGTGGTTTCGTATCTTGAGCCAGGATTTTTTGCATGATAGTGAGTAGAGCATAATCTCTATAGTTATTTGTATGAGACTTTCTTTTTTGAGGTCCTAGTTCACTTGCATTCTTGGATATTAGCATATGCTCAAGGATGATCTTGAAATCTTGGATGAAGGTAGCCTTGGACACTTGACCGAAAGAGGAGTTTAGTACGACTTAGAGATCCCTGGATGGGAGCGGTTAATTTTTGGTGCAAAGGCATTAAAAATAGCTACAACTTGGAGTACATGGTGACCACCTATTCATGTCCTAAGGAAGCAAAGTTTTAATTTCTACAAGAACCAAGGAGATGCTATCTCTCATTATTTGCCTTTGAGATTAAGAATCTAATTGTTGACCTTGGATTGGAGACTCTACCCATGGAGGGCTAAAATATCCTATGCATGAGCTACACATTTGGAAGGCAAGACTAGCATTTGATTGAATATTATGGGTTAAACATGGTATCAAACTAGTGAGCATTATGAAAATGTAAGTATGATGAAGCTCGGTAGAGATTATGGGAGTTAGTAGCACGGGAAGAGATTGAGAAACCTCAAGGAGTACTGTGAATAGTTTTAGCGAGGTGGACACGTGATAAACCCATCACTTTTGAGCCACATCCTTTGCCACTTTTATCCTTTGATGGAGAAATGAGTTGGACTACAGAACACAAAGAACCAAGCCTGAATCAACTAGGCTCCCCCACCATAGTGCGTGCTCATGCCTTTAAGTAAAAAAAAAGTATGAATACACAATTGGGATATAGACAGTATAGAGTCAAAAATTGAACAGGTATGGGAGACTAAAACTAGGTCATTAGGTGATCATTCAAAATCTACATTATCTTTCCCTCTTCAAGGTAATTTTATGACACATCTTCGGATGCCTGGTGAATCTAGCCCTTAAGGCTAGAATACATGCCTAAACTTGGGGAACCACCCCTCTTCCTATGGGCACTTCTACTAGAGGCATTGGAGGAGGCACTGAAGGAGATGGGCTTCCTCCTCATAAGACATGAGCCAGATCTTTCCATCAACCACCTGCTCAACCACAACCTACTACAGTCTACTATGAGATGACATTGCATTTACCTGAATATAGAGGGGTAGAAAATGCAGTTGAACATGTCCACAAGTGTGAATTGATTTGGCGAGCATGCAACATCACATCTTCTAAATGAAAGGATACATACAACCATGATTTTAGAGCGTGCACATAAATGGTATCACAAGTTTGACCCTTAGCAAGAAGTGATTGACTATGACCAACTCAAAGTAGCCTTCCTACAGGAATTTGACATTCCTAAGTTTGAGTAGGAAAGTATAGCAGCGTTGGAGGACTTCAAGTAAGGACTTACAAAGAGCATGCATGAGTATGATGCATGATTCAAAACCTTGCTTTCTAAATTATCATTTGAAATAAATCTTGCTTAACATGCAAAATGGTTTATGGGAGGCTTATTGTTACCTTTATGTCAGAATCTATCATAAAGAACCTTCACCAACGCGCGTGAGGCACTAGAAGCTACCCTCTGTGATGAAGCAATTAGAAGTATGGATACTGAGATTAACCCCTTTATGGATGTATAGATAGCATCCATGACATCACAACTTGAAAAGTTGATGACAAACAATGCACATAAGACACATAGTGGTGTTTGGTGTACTGATTATGAAACTAAAGGGCACACAAGGAACAACTGCCAAAATTAGAATATCTGCATAGTACTAAAACAAACCTGCGAGATTTATCATGAAGAACATTATGTTCGTTCTTGTCCACTTTTAAAATGGGATAAAAAAACTAAGGTATCTAAGTATTGTACGATTTGTGATGCCTACACCCATGACAAAAATTATTGTTGATTGATTAGTGATATTCATGAAGCTCGAGCATGCAACGCATGCCAAACCTCAGTCACTAATACCCAAGATAATGGTGGTTATCATGGATAAGGGAGAAGATGAAGATGAGCCGGTGGTCAGTTTCCACCAAGAACCTATTACAAATGTGGTTCTCTAGACCACTATCAAAGGGATTGCCCATAATACCCAACCTATGCATTTTGCAAAAATGACCATCGATTGAAAGAGTGTCTTGATCTATATGTGACCATCACTAAGGACCAAAATGAAAAAGGGGTCGACATGATTCAAATAGACAAACCACAATGGCATGCATGACCAACCATCTCGATAGTGCAACAAGTGAATATCACCACTCATAGTGGGGGACAAACTCAATCCACAACCAACTCGATTGAGAAGGTACATCAAGAAGAACCACAGACAAGGAAGTACCCTGATGCAAAATAATAAAAGGATGTCCTTCAGGATACAATGGCATTGATATAAGAGCTCTAAGATGGGATTCAATACCTCAAGGACAAGGATGTGACACAACACTCTGCAGTATAAAGAGAAGCCAAACCTCAACCAATAATGTGGGATAATTTTTAGGAACTATACAAATGTATGCTGGATGAGGACATTGTTCCCTAGCTTAGCGCTTAGCTTAAAGGTCAAGCTTGCTTAAAAAATGAATTCCACTTTTACCTCGGTCGATAAAGTGAAGATCACTATTTAAATCATGTTCAATGTTAGGAAATTCCTAGTTCCTCTTCCCTAGAAGATGGAGAGATATTGATTAATGCTGCTATCAATGGATGGGTAATCTAGGATATTCTAGTAGATATTGGTGTATAAGTTAATGTTCTCACTAAAGATGCTTGGTGAAAAATGTCTATTCCAGCCTTGCAACCCTCTCCTCGTGTCTTGTTCATGGCAAATAAGACTTGAGTGTATCCCATTGGGGTCCTCAATAATGCCACCATTGACATACTTGGAGTTCCATTCAAAGTAGATTTTGAGGTCTTGGAATTGGTAGAAGCTGATGACTATCCTGCCATACTAGGAAGGCCCTAGTGTTATGAGAAACATGTAGACTTGAGCTTTAAGAATTGATACATAAGCTTTGATAATAACAACTAGTGTGTATTAATACTTTTAGACCAAGCACAAGGACCTCCCTATATCAAACCCATGAGCATTGATGAAGACATCAATAATTTGTATAATGTGACTGACTGAAATGATGAATAACATGATCCAATGCCAGATGGTATTCTCTAATGGATAGATAACTAGTCTATCTCGAATATTACAAGCAATGCTTGCAACTATTGGACCCGTGATGACTATGATCTCACCATAAGGTTATGCAACATCATAAATAAAGGAAAAAGCATACCATGCCAATTTCCTAAACATTACAAGTTTGTGTGCCTCATGGGTTTATCAATGAGAGGGCCACTAGTAGGACCACCACTAGAGAGACTTGATGAAGCTCCATGGTTCCAAGGACAACTGGAGGTATGAGACTTTGTCTAACACCTCAAAGAGTTCTATGATATCAAGAATAACTAGATGAGGTCATTAGATCACATTTTTGATGGTACCAATGCCAAATAGTGGCATACTCATAAAGAGAACCTTATGTATTGGGATCAAGTATGAGCTTCTCTACATCATATATTTCATCATGATAATAGGGTCAAGAGGACACTAGGTTATAGTGATGTGCAAGCACCCAAACCTCACTTTGAGGCTTGTGAGACATTATGGCGAGCTGAGGAAACATTCTTACATGAGTACCTCTGGGTCCATGCGTTCTATAATACTTTATGCACTTAGGCACAGGTTTGATACATTCATGAAGAGAGGCACATGGGTACTAGGTTCTAGCAGTTACTAAAGGAGAACATGACATTGGCACTTTCTGACTCTTCACCAAGGATGGACTTGCACCTCACCCTTCAATCCATGCATGAAGAAATCATTGGAGACCCAAGTCCCGCCAAACACCTCCTACACCATATTCATCAAGAGCCTAAAGAACCCTTGCATTTATTCACTAATCCTCCCACACAATCAGTTCTTGCACCATCGACAGTTCTTAGTGAAGAACATCATGAAGAGATCCGCCTAAGAAAGCAAAAAATCATCTTCCAAGTAGACAAAGGTGATAGATCTACTTCACTCAACCCCTTGAATAACCATCTAGATGTCCCTACAAGTACTACTTCATGAGCTATTTTGGACACAATTTCTCTAATGGATAACCTTTATCACAGGCCCATTCAAACTATTCAACGTAACATTGGCATAGAGTAAGAGCCTAAGATGGCTACAATTGGAAATTTTTGGGCTGAGACAAAAATCTCATAGATTTTTGAGCTATTAAAAGGTATTAGGATGTATTTTCAAGGAATTATAGTGAAATGAAAAGAGTTTACCCTTCTCTAGGGAAGATGCACATAACGCTGATCAACAATGCTCACCCAATGAAGAAACATCCATAAAAGATGAACCCTAACCTCCTTGTGCACATGAAGTAGGAGATCAATAACATGCTCCATGTTGGAGTAATTACTCCCATTGATGAATCTGAATGGGTTAGTCTCATGGTAATCAGTATCAAAAAAGATGAGTGTATCTGGATCTATGTAGATTACCATGTTTTAAATGCATCATGTGTGACATATCCTTTCCCAACACTTTCACAAAGGAAATCTTAGTAGGTGTTACCAGTTGTGAAATATACTCTTTCACGGATGAGTTCTCAGAGTACCACCAAGTCCAGATAGATGAGGAAGACCAATCCAAGACTACTTTTGCTACTGAATGGGGATCTTCCGCTTATACCATCATGTCTTTGGGTTGAAGAATGCCTCAACAGTGTTTTCATGGATAGCAATTGAGGCTTTAAAACATTTCATTCACAAATTCCTCCAAGTCTACTTAGATGAGTAGATGGTATACGAGTTGGTCAAGGACCATTGCGTCAATTTAAGACTCATGCTTGAGCACTGTCGAGTGTTGCAATTTTTTTAAATTTGAAGAAGTGCCTATTCATAACACCATTTGGTGTACTTCTTGGGCATATCATTTGTAAGGACTCCTGGTGGACCCAACCAAGGTCTCCATTACTCTCCAATTTCCAATGCTCAAGACTCAACATGAGGTGCACACCTTCCTAGGACACACAGGCTACTATAGAAATTCATTCAAGGTTATGCCAAGATTGCAATTCCCCTATAAGAGATTATAAAGCACAATGAACAGTTTATATGGATGAATTCTTGAAAAATAGTCTTTGAAACACTCAAATAAAGATTAGTTACCACTCCTATCTTACAATTCCCTAATTGGACAAAGCCTTTTCATGTCTATGTTGATACATCCAAGATGACAGTTGGCGTGATACTTTCACAACGAAGTGAAGGAAACTTGGATCACCCAATTTATTTTTATGGTAGGTCGCTGATGTTGACTGAAAGGAACTACACCACAATCGAGTGTGAAGCTGTCTATGGTTTATGCTCTACAAAAGTTTAGGCAGTACCCTCTAGCCACTCCATTTATATTCTATACAAAACATGAGGCCTTGAAGTATCTTGTCAACAAGCTAGTACTACATTAAAGGATTTGTCATTGGATTGTTCTCTTCTAAGAATTCTAGTTTTAGTAGTAGTAAAGCCTGGGAAGACCAACTGTGGACCTGATCATTTACCCTGAATTGACAACAGAGAACCTCCACATGCTATAGAAGATGATCTTCCTGACATATATCTCTTTTGAGTTGCTCAAGTACTTGAAAAACTGGAGGATATTGCAACATTTCTCAACACTAGTTGTGCCCCTAACTCCCTCACTTCATAAGAGAAAAAATATTTTGTGGTCCGTGCCTCACCTTATCAATTCATAGCAGGAGATCTATACTAAATGGATTATGATGAGGTGCTTTGCCACTATGTGATGCAACATGATCACGTTGAGGTGTTATGAGAAATCCATGAAGGTATTGCTAGAGGACATTATGTTGGAGAAGCTACCGTGCATAAGGTATTACTCGTTGGACTCTAATGGCTGACTTTATTCAAAGATGCAAAGGCATATGTTCAATAATGTGATGTCTGCCAACACATAAGGAAGCCTAATATAATATATGCTATGTCATTATGCCCTATTCTTTCTCAAGAATTACTCAAAAAATGAGCTATTGCCTTTGTGGGGCCTATCATTCAAGCAAGATGATGAAATGGCTATCGATACATCATTGCAGCAACTGACTAGCTCACGCACTAGACTAATGTAGTGCTAACTATTGTAGCATGGGTTTGTACCCTTATGGGAGATTTTTTTAGGCTCTCTCACTCCTAGTTACAAAATTGGATCAACCTTAAGTTGTGGGTATCTTGTAGTGAGGTTAAACCTCTAGGCTTTTTAATGAGGCTAGCTCCTCAGATGCTTTACTTCAGTTGTTCCCACACTAAAACCTATTGTTGACCAAGGAAAAAAGAGAGAAAGGTAACATAAAAAGGGAAAAGTGAACTAAGAAAGGTGATGCACCAAATAGAGAGTGACCCACATAATCATGAAATAAACAGTAATTCAACATAAGATAATTTTGCTTACACAACCTCACAACTAGTTAATTTGCATCAATGTTTCATAAACTAGGATCACTAAGCCATACATGAAGCAGAGAGGAATTTTGAAATTCACACCAAGTGTCCATTAATGGCAAAAATATCTCAAATTCAGACCTATAACTAATCCAAAAATACCTAAAAAAGGGTAAGAAATAAGGACAAGGGACATGGAAGAATACTTCTTCACAAGGCCATCATGCACAAGCTTGCTAAACACGATTTTCAAACAAGAGATAGGTAAAAATAATATTTATTTCTTCAAAAGGTCTTTTTTACTAATTTTGGCAGGGTTTTTCCTTGTCAAATGAGGATATCTTCTTTTTAAAATAATCGAGACATATAGAAAAGGGGAAGACCCAAAGAGAAGAGGCGAGCAAACAAAAATCAATAAATGAGACCCAACCACCCTCCATGAATTCTCACCCACACTTGGGTTAATTATAATTAATCCTTCTCCAATGAAATAACTACCATTAGCTCCAAAAGTCTTCCAACCCGCTCATTGGTTAAGAAACACACTAGAAGACAAAACTTGCTGAGGATGACAATGTCATGGTCCACTAAGAAGGAAAAGTCTAGGAACGTCTTAAATACTCAGACTATCTTTTCTAATTGCTTGATCTTTATCTTTCATCTCCACGCCATCCTCCACTTGTATGCTTACATATGAGGAAAAAAATTATTACACCTATAAACCTAACTGAGCCATGTTATTTCTACATTTGTCAGTTGTTGGTCAGAGATGATGGCCATGTCAAAGGATGAGGACTCCCCATTAACTTCACCTATTAGCTCTTGCCTTGAAACCCAGACCAGATCTTCCCTATAGATGGAAAACCAATCTAAGGACATTGGTTTTCTCAAATTTATCTTATTTATGTTAGTATGAGTCCATAGGTTGCATAGCTCCTTCTGGTCTTTTAAACGCCAATGGCTACTTGCAAGCGCTCAAGCTTGACGTTTACGAGCCCATCATCAATTTCTTTAGACTTTCATTTTGGGCATTGTCTTCGACATCCTTTCAGGCTCTTTTTTCTTAGGCTTTTGTTTATCACTTTCCCATAGACAATTTGTTCAAAGGAATTTATGTCTTTGAAAAAATGCCTTTCAGACTTTTGCAAGGTACCCTTTAGATTTGAAAAATTGTCCCTTTTCAAAGGTAAGGTACCCTTTAGATTTTTGAAAATGAACCTTCCCGAAGGGAAAGAGCCCTTTGAGTTTCTTGAAAAGGACTTTCCTGAAGGGCAAGAGACCCTTCGAGATTTATTAATGGCACTTCCCGAAGGGTAACTTACCCTTCAGACTTTTTGCTTGAGACTTTCAGAAATATTGCAATGGTCCTCTAGAAAAGTGAACAGGCCCTTAAGTAATAGACCCACACCTTTTTCAAAGGACCCAGACTTTTGTAAGTGCCCCCACTATTGATGAAAATTTTCCTGGGTAAAATGGAACTGTCCCTTCAGAAGGGGTAGTGACCCTTCAAAAAACTTGAAATGATCCTTCAAAGTTTTTGTTTTTGCCACTTCGCTTTAAAATACATCTTTCAAAACTTTTGCTTGAAACAATTCTTTCAAAATAATTTTCTTGAAGATTTTCTGACACTTGAATGAAGGAAACCGAGACAAAACTCTCGAAGAGAGAACACTTAGCTGAAAAGAGAAAGAATTTATTTGAGGAGATTGTCTGCACAATTTTCCTAGAAAGGAAAATGAAACCAAAATAGGCCCGAAAGAAATCACCTTTCACTTGTTCTCCGAAAGAATGAACAAGTAAAAGACTTAGCCAAAAAAGAGATTTTTCATTTAGCTTTTGGCTTATAGGCTTATCCTCAAACACTTCTGCCAAATCCATTTCTAAGACCTTAACCCAATGTTTCATCAAACCATGCAAGAGTTTCATATGTGGGCCAAAAATGGCCAAAATCTTTGGCAGCTCACAGGGGTTGGCCTGTCAATGCAAGAGAACTTAGACCATATTGCCTCATCAAACCCATCCATTGGGCATGGAGTCAAGTCACTTTTTCATTGAATTGAAACCTCCCTTTGAAGTAATAAGGACAACCAGAACAAAATAAAACTATACCCAAAACACTTAGGGAAGGGAAACACACAGCTGAAAAGGATGTGCATAGGGAACTTAGAGAAAAACATGAAAAGCTATACAACATATAATATGGCTACAAACTCTTCTAATAAAACGACTTTAGATGAATCCCATTGAATAGGCTGGGTAGTACCTCTCCATCTAGTCGGGCCAGTTGGAAAGCATTATGTTGTTTGCATCCATGGATCAAATAAGGACCACTCCACAAGCTATCAAATTTGGTATGATTTTCTGGCTTGGCCTTACTTGGATCCCATTTGAGGACTACTTCCCCTTCTCTGAAGTCCCTTGCTATGGCTCTCTTGTCAAAAGCTTTCTTGACTTTGGCTTGATGTGACTTTAGTGTCTTCATTGCAAGGTCTCTTGTTTCTTCAAGCTCCATGAATTTTGCCAACCTCACATTCATGGGCTCATCTTCCAGCAGAGCCAACTGATGGGCAAGCTCTAATGTAGGAAACTCAAGAGAAATTGGCAACTTGGCCTCCCTTCCATATACTAAAACATATGGAGAATTGCCAATGGTAGCTTTAGGAGTCACCTGGTTAACCCACAAGGTTGTCTTTAGTTTAGTGTGCCATGTCATCTGGTTCTCTTCCATGGTTCTCCTGATGATTCTTAACAAATTTTTATTTATGGACTCAACCAATCCATTTTCTTGAGGATAATAGTTGGAAGAGGTGCTGAGGTAGATGCCCATCTTGAGATCCCATTCACTCATTTTCAGATCAAGGAATGCTAGTGCATTATCATAAATGATAGTGGATGGAACACCAAACTTGGTCACGATGTTGTCATAAAAGTATAAGACTTCACTTTCATTTGATTATTTCAATGCAATAGCTTCCACCCACTTGGTGAAATAGTCATTTTTAGTAAGCACCCACTTATGCTCTGCACTTGATGGAGGGTTGATCATTACTATGAAATCTAGCCCCCATTGCATGAAGGGTTGCTCTACCTGAATTGGGTTAAGAGGAAGGGTTACCAATATTTGCTTACCCATAAAGAGAGCACATTTATGACACTTTCTCACCCATGCATAAGCATTTTTGAAGAGGTTGGACCAGTAATAACCTACCCTCATTATCTTTGTTGTTATGGTCTTTGGAGTAAAATGGCCACCTGCACGTCCATCATGGAAATGCTCCAAAAGCTTGGTCACCTGGTTACCATCTATGCATCTTATGAACACTCCATTGAGGTCCTTTCTGAATAGAACCCCACTAACTAATGCATAAGGTATGGACTGAAGTCTGAAATACCTTCTTTTTTCACTATTCATACCTTGTGGGCACTCACTTGTCATCAAGAAACGTGTCATATCCTAGAGCTAACTAGTGTGAAGTAGGAGTGCATCTGTCTGTGAGTTATCTTTTGTTACCAAAATAACCTCTTTGTTTTCATTAAGGTCATCAACCATGTGCTCGCACAAACCTTTACCTCTCACTAACTTAGTGACCTTGGTCTCTACATCATGCTCCATGACCTTGGTAATCCAACCAACCCTCTTTTCATTCAAGTCTTTGTTAAGAAGGAAATATCTCACTCTAGGATGAGACACCATGATATAGATTTTGCTATTGGAAAACATGGGCCTGAACCTTTTAAGGCTTCTTATCGCCACAAGGACTTGTTTTTCTATGAAAGTATACCTCACCTCATATCCTTCCATCCCTTGATTGAAAAAAACTATTGGTTGTTCAAGTTCTTCACCTTTATTTTGCATCAACATAGCTGATATATTATCAATATTAGCAAAGTCATAAAATAAGAAATCTCTTGAAAAATTAGGGTTCATGAGTGTGGGTGCTTGGGCAATGGCCTGCTTGATAGCCTTGAATGTTGATTTACCTTCATTTAACTAAGTGAACGCTTGGTTATTCTTAATCATAGTAGTGATGGGTTTGACCAATTTTGTAAAACCATGTATAAACCTCCTCACAAACTTTATTTTCCCAAGGAAACTTTGGATTCCCTTCTTATGGTTGGGTAAGGATAAGGCCAAGATGACACTCATTCTATCATGATCAATAGCTAATCCTTGTTTTGAAACAACATGGCCCACCAACTTACTTTCATACACAATAAACACACATTTTTTGGGATTCAAAGAGATTCCATACTCTCTACATCTCTCAAAGATCAACCTCAGGTGGTCCATGTGCTCGTTGGCATCTTTGGATAAAATTGTGATGTCATCCAAGTAGACCAACACCATTTGATTTAGCAGCCCTTGGAAAGCCATGTCCATTTCCCTTTGAAAAGTGGGCCCAACATTTGATAAGCCAAAAGACATTTTATGATAAGCATACGTGCCCCACTTGGTAGTGAAGGTAGTCTTGTATTGATCTTCCTCTTTCACCAACACCTAGTTGTATCTTAAGTACCCATCCAAAAGAGAAAATTGTTTTGAACCTACAACCATTTGAAGAAGCTGCTCTATGGATGGTAGAGGGTAATGGTCCTTCAAGAAGACCCTGTTCAAATCTCTAAAGTCAACACACAAATGGATCTCGCCGTTCTTCTTCCTTACAGGCACCAAATTGGCCACCCATGATGAGTGTTTGATGGGAAATATAATCTTGGATTCAATCAACTTGGTTAGCTCTTTACTCATAAGTTCTTCTATTTTGGGGTTGACAGGTCTCTGCTTTTGCCTCATAGGCTTAGTATTATCCTCTAGCTCTATAGTATGTTGGGCTACCTTTGGATCAAAACCTCTCAGATCGCTATACTCCCAAGCAAAAATATTTGAAAACTCTCTACAAAGTTCAATGAAGACATGCGTTTCATCCCTACTATTTACATTCCCAAGCTTGAGAAGCTTGTCCTTGAAGATGAGGACTCTCTCATAGTTTTTTTCATCAGTTGATATTATTTTGTTGTCTTTCCTCATATGGTCTCCCTCGTGGAAAAGGCCTTCAAGGGTGACCAACCCTTTAGGGAGCTTGTTATATTTCAGTTGAACAATTTGATCATCATATTGGTGTTGAAACTTCTCTTGGTTGGTGAAGGAGAACTCAGCTTCTTGTTGTAATAAACAAGCAATTTGTTTGTCATTTTCAAAAACTTGCCAATGGGCCTCATTGTCTACCACTAATGGCCTCACCACCACCTTGACATGTGGCTAAACCTTGGCTTATTTCAACTTACTTGGGATGTTGAACTGACCCCCGACAGTTGCCAACCTATCAGCATGCTAATTTTTGTTCCTTGGCATAGCTTGAATGTCAAAGGCTTCAAAATATTCAATTAGGTCTCACACCTTATTTTTGTAGGACCTCATCAAAGGATTCTTCATAATGTTCAAGCCTCTAACTTGGTTTACTATAAGCTCATTGTCCACATATGTTTGTAGTTGCTTTATTCCTTTCTTACTGGCCCATTGAAGGCCATGGATTAAGCCTTCATATTCTACCACGTTTGAAGAGCAACTGAAATGGAGCTTATAGGAAGAGAAAAGCTTATTACCTGAATGGGAAACCAACATTGCCTCTGCACCTACTCCATTCTTGCTCCTTGAACCATCAAAGAACAACTTCCACATACCATTGAGGTCATCTTTAGGTCTAGTGAGGGAAGGCATGAGTTGATTTTTTTCATGTACCAAATAGACACCCATGTCTCTTTCTTCAATTCCTTTCAAAAGGTTGAGAAATTGATTATCCCCCCATAGCTCATCCAAGGATAAATATAGAATTTCTTCAGGACAAGTGTTCAGCGCTTGATCAATTGTAAACTCATCCTCATCAAGGATAATACAATTAAGGTTTATGTTATTTGGTTGATGGGGTTCAATGTGAAAGTGTTCCATGGGTTTAGCCTTGATTGATACCTTAGTCTCGTACCTAGTTATGAATTCCATGTATGACCAATCTATTGCAAGATAGCCTCCTATCTTTGCTGTGAATTCTTTAGATAAGCATAAAGCAAAATGAGGAGGCACCTCTAGAATCAACACATCTTGAGCCATTGAAACACTAGGACAAGCATGCAAGGTCAAGCTAAGACCTTTGATAATACCATTTGGTTTAGTGGAAGATCCATCAAGCTGAAAAACTCCCTTAGATTAGGGTTCATACTTTAAACCACACTGGTTTGCTATTAATTTTGGCATTACTGAAGTGTTAGCCCCACTATCTACCAAGGAATTGTGCACCAAGGAATCACCGATAATTAACGAAATGTAAAACGAATGAGGCTTGACCACTTTACTTGACCCTTCTCCCATAGGACCTTGGGTTGCATTAGTGAGGACCTCAGTTTCATTTTTTGGTTGTTCACCTGTAGTTGTTGTAACACTTGTCTTGGACAAGCCTTCCTAAAGGATATCCACTTGACTAGGCATGGAAAGCATGTCCCACATTGGTATGCTCGCATTGGATTTATTCAATAATGTTGATTGGTGTACCATTGACCTTTGCCTAGGTTTTGGGAGCTACTACTACTGGCTTTGTCAATGAAGGAATGGTGGCAAGAGGTTCCTTGAAAGCTCCTTGGTTGTCACCCATATTCCTTCTTTTGAATCTTATGTTTGTTGAGATTGGGGCATGAGCCAGACTGGGGATGGCCTACTGATTGGATGCATAACACTCTTTCTACTCACTAATAACCATTGTATCTTTTGACTGGTTTGATACATGATCTGATCCTTATTTTTGTGGAGGCTGCTCTGGCTTTGTCATAATGGGGATCTCCATGCTTTGAGCCATAAGAGCTTGATTGTACCCATAAGCAATGGCCTGCTGCCATTGATCATTGAAATCCTGGTTATAACCATTAGTTAGGATAATGGATTGCCCAAAAGATTGATTCCAAGGCATTATCCTTTCAGACTCTTGAGCCATATTGTTCTGAACAAGAACCAAAGAATTGGAAGGGCCTGCAATATTTAGATTATAATTGTGTCATCTAACATAATTAAGTTACCCCTATTCTTGGAAACCTCCTTTGTAGGGTGGCTTATTTGCTTGATAAAGTTGTTGTTGAGGTTGATATAGAGCTTGGTATGGCTTGTTGTAAGCTTGCTGCCTCTTGACATTGACCACATCATTCCCCAAGGATTGGAGCATACTCTTTAGTTATAAGTGGTTCTTTTGCTCTTGGGAGTTGTTGGATCCACTAGTGGAGGCCTTCTCTTGCTTTGGTGAAGGCACAACAACAATAGTTAGAGTTGGAAGGATAACATCAAGTGGGGGGACAACTGCAAGAGTGGTCTGATCTCAGGAAAAAGGGGCATTGGAGGTCTAGGAGTAAGCTCGTTAGCCTAGACTAGACAATTTTTAGCTTTTATAGCCACCTCATAAACACCAATCTAAAACCTTTCCCTTAAAGTATACAACCAATAACCTAATGGCTACATTTTCTACTATGACATTATGAATATTGTAGAAATTGGTTGTCTGTTATGTGTTTAGTAGGAGTTAAAGCTTGGTCTCTTGTGAAATATGGGATGCTTTTGAGGGTTGTTGGTATAGGGTCATATTATGGCAAATGCAAGGGACTTTGGCTGCTAAAACCCATAAAAGTTGTTTTGGGAATCATAGTAGTAAGAGGGGCTAACAAGGATCTTCTCATGTAGGTATACCTTATGACTAGTTTAGTAAAGTAGTTTCTTACGTATGGGTGAGTATGGCTGAACCTTAATCTTCTTGTTGAGTTTAAAGGTAATTCAACAAATTCAACAAGAATACCTATAGAAGTTGATATTGTAGTCACCTTTGGCATGAAAGATAATTACTATTCTGCCACCAAATTGCTAAATGTTCTTTGGAGTCGCCAGATACTGAAGATGAAAGCTACAACTGTTGCAAAGTGACCAAGCCAACATCGAACTTGACCAATCTTTCTTGAAAAGGTCCCATCGGGCATGCCAAAAACTATTGTAGTGTTGAATTGCACCATTGTGGGAGAATTTTTCAAGCTCTTTCACTCTCAGCTACAAAATTGGAGCAACCTCAGAATGTGGGTATCCTGTAGTGAGGTTGAACCTCTAGGCTTGTTAATGAGGCTAGCTCCTCAGATGCTTCACTTCAATTGTTCCCACACACTAAAACCTGTTTTTGACCAAGAAAAAGGGAGATAAAGGTAACATAAAAAGGGAAAATTGAACTAAGAAAGGTGATGCACCAAATAGAGAGTGACCCACATAAGCATGAAATAAACACTAATTCAACATAAGATAATTCTGCTTACACAACCTCACAACCAGTTAATTTGTATCAATGTTTCATAAACTAGGCTCACTAAGCCATACATGAAGTAGAGAGGAATATTGAAATTCACACCAAACGTCCATTAATGGTAGAAAGAGCTCAAGTTCAGACCTACAACTAACCCGAAAATACCTAAAAATATTAAGAAAGAAAGACAAGGGACATGGAAGAACACTTTTTCACAAGGCCATCATGCACAAGCTTGCTAAACATGATTTTCAAATAAGAGATAGGTAAAAATAATCTGTATTGCTTCAAAAGGTATTTCTTACAAATTTGGATAGGGTTCTTCCTTGTCAAATGAGGATATCTTCTTTTGAAAATAATTGAGACATATAGAAAAGGGGAAGACCCAAAGATAAGAGGTGAGCAAACAAAAATCAATAAATGAGACCCAACCACCCTCCATGAATTCTCACCCACACTTGGGTTAATTAGAACTAATCCTTCTCCAACAAAATAACCGCCATTATCTCCAAAAGTCTTCCAGCCCTCTCATTGGTCGAGAAATACACTAGTCGAGAAATGCACTAAAAGACAAAACTTGTTGAGGATGACAATGTCATGGTCCACTAAGAAGGAAAAAACCAAGAATATCTTAAATGCCTGAGCCATCTTCTCTAATTGATTGATCTTTATCTTTCATCTCCACGCCATCCTCCACTTTTCTACTTACGTATGAGGACAAAAATTCTTACACCTATAAACGTGATTGAGCCATGTTGCTTCTACATTTATCGGTTGTTGGTCAGAGATGATGGCCATGTTGAAGGATGAGGACTCCCCATTAATTTCACCTACCAGCTCTTGCCTTGAAACCTGAACCAGATCGTCCCTATAGATGGAAAACCAATCTAAGGACATTGGTTTTCTCAAATTTATCTTATTTATGTCGATGCGAGTCCATAGGTTGTGTAACTCCTTATCTTTTAAATGCCAATGGTTACTTTCAAGGGCTCAAACTTGACGTTTGTGGGCCCATCATCAATTTTTTCAAACTTTCATTTTGGGCATTGTCTTTGACATCCTTTCGGGTTCTTTTTTCTTGGGCTTTTGTTTATCATTTTTTCACAAATAATTTGTCTGAAGGAATTTATGTCTTTGAAAAAATGCCTTTTGGACTTTTGCAAGGTACCTTTCAGGTTTGTGAAATGATCCCTTTTTGAAGGTAAGGTACCCTTCAAATTTTTGAAAATGAACCTTCCTAAAGGTAAAGAGCCCTTTGGGTTTCTTGAAAAGGACTTTCTCGAAGGGCAAGAGACCATTCGGGCTTTGTTAATAGCACCTCCCGAAGGCTAAAATACCCTTTGGAATTTTTTCTTGAGACCTTCAGAAATATTGCAATGGTCCTCTGGAAAAATGAATGGGTCCTTAAGTAATGGACCTAAGCCTTTTACAAAGGACCCAAACTTTTGTAAGTGCCCCCACTACAAATGACAATTTTCTAGGGTAAAATGGAAATGTCCCTTCGAAAGGGGTAGTGACCCTTACAAAAACTTGAAATGATCCTTCAGAGTTTTTATTTTGGCCACTTCGCTTTAAAAGATATCTTTCAGAACATTTTTTACAATAATTCTTTTAGAACAATTTTCCCAAAGATTTTTCTTGACACTTGAACAAAGGAAACTGAGACAAAACTCCCCCAAGAGAGAACACTTAGCTGAAAGGAGAAAGAATACATTTGTGGAAATTGTCTGCACAATTTTCCTGAAATGAAAATGACACCAAAATAGGCTAGAAATAAATCACCTTTCACTTGTTCTCCAAAAGAATGAGCAAGTAAAAGACTTAGCCAAAAAAGAGATATTCATTTAGCTCTTGGCTTACAGGGTTATCCTCGAACACTGTTGTTGGATCCATTTCTAAGCCTTTAACCCAATGTTTCATCAAACCATGCAAAAGTTTCATATGTGGGCCAAAAATGGACAACAATAACAAAGGACTGTACTACAAAAATTGCTACATGATTCATATGGGAGAATATTATAACATGATTTGGATGCCCCTTAAGCTTCACCAATGATTGTGGAACCCATTTCTTGAATGACACTATTTGCATCTTGTTGGTCGAGTTCATGATCACACACCACAATGCAACACCATACCACCCACAGGCCAATAGAACAACTGAAGCCTTTAATAATATCCTTGGTACTATTTTGACAAAATTTTGCAATGTTGGCCAAACTGACTAGAATGATAGAGTATCTACAGTACTTTGGGCCTATCGAAATACATACAAGTGCCTAAAAAAAAGAACACCATTCAACTTAGTATATGGAAAGGAAGCGGTCATGCGAGTGGAGTTCCTAGTTCCATCTCTCTGGATATCACACGTGGAAAACCTAGACAATGAAGCCTCTTTGACAACCCAGCTCAGTGATTTGATGAAGCTAGATGAGGCTCGGTTCCTCGCTCACTAGAGTCAAGATGTTGAGAAACACAAACAAAAAGCGTAGCATGATTTCCATCTAAAGCATAACGTATTTTATCTAGGCATGAAAGTTTTATTATATGATTCTAAGTTCGTGTACCACTCTGAGAAGCTTAAGATTCATTGGGACGATCCATTCATTATACATAGCATTCAAACTACCGGAGCTCGTCGATTAAAATGAATGGATGGTTAGTTCCTCCCATAACACTATAATGGTAGTTGGATTTAGCTGCATTTTGATTCCAATAAACTTCTCTTTTTATAATCAATAAGGCTTAAGGCCATTAGATTAGAATTTACTGCTTTCAAGAAAAAGTACTGCCCTTGAGGCATGTGACTCTTTAATGTAATTATGAGTTCTTGTACGTAGATTGCTTTCATGGAAGACCACGAACCCTTTTAGTGTGGGGTAAGGCATCATGCATATGAATACAAGACATAAGACATGTGGGTGCGTAAGGACCATAAGGCACAAAAGTTATCTATGGAAAGCAAGTGATGAAGGGTGTGTGAGTCTTTCAATACACCTATATGGAAGAGATTAAATAGATCACCTTCGTGCTTATGTACCAAAATCAGGGGCATGCAATGCATATAAAGAACCTATAGTATCCTGCCCTTAGAGTTGTAACATAGATCATTTCCACAAAGGGTGGAGGGACCGATAGAATGAAGGAAGTGGACATGGCCCACCTGCACATTGCTCACCAAGTTGTTCAGGGCACATAGTACAACTAGGTGATATATTTTGCCCAAAAGATAGTTGAGGATGTGGAGAAGGTGCACAAAACACCAAAGTATAGGTTTCCTTGGGGAGCAATCCTTTTATTACTATTTTTTGACAAGATTGAGGTACTTGACTATAACTCAAGTTCATTGAAGTGGGTGTACCCCCCACTCACAAGTCCCTCATCGAGTGCTTCAAAGCCTTCACTTGCCCCCAACACATTACCGCCTCTTACAATATGAAGATGAGGTACTGGTTCGATAGGATGAAGGTGACCTTTGGGAATGAATGGTGCATTCCCAAGGATTTACCCACCTAGTCGTAGATCAAGCATAATTTGTTGTAAAGCAACACTACTCCTTGGAACACATTCGTATGAACCCTTCGAGAGAGCTTTCAACATGGTTAAAACTGCCATATGCTTTTTCTACATGCTACTTCATTCATTTCATCAAACAGATTTATGATATGCAACCAATCAGTCTGCAAGTAGAATGGATCGATGCGGAGCGCCACACCCTCCTGAAAATGTTTGTGTATTTGAGCCAAAAGGCCTTTTTAGAGAGAGGGGAAATAGACTTAACTAACATCAAGGTTAAGAATATCTTGGTTGGTGAGCAAGTCCATAATTTTTTTTATATGTTATGCCCCGCCAGTAGTTCCCCCAGGCACTGCAAGTATGAAGGAAGTGGCCAAAGCCAAGTGCTAATACAAGTGGGCAATAGGCCCATCAGAAACAACAAAAAATGACATAAGTGCAGCCCTCCAAACCCACTACTTCTCGCTCTTCCATGCCACGTCCACGTCCACGTTCACCTCACCCTTCACCTTCTCCACCTCGTCCTTCACCTTCACTAGATTGTCAATCTCCATCTCACATTTCATCACCATTTGCTTCATCTTCACCTTCTCATTCCACTCATTCCCACTCTCCTACTCCAAACCCTTCATCTCTTCATCCAACTCCCACATATTCACCGTCATGACCACCTTCTCCAAAGACTACCACAAGATTAGTGCCATAATGACCTTAAAATCAAACACCTCAAAGGGACCCTTCTCAGGGACCAATTCATAATTTGGGATCTGACTTCGAGAAAACTCCATCCCTAGTCTAAAAGGCCCCATTTGGTGATCAAATTGATATTGATGGAATGGGAGTAGATGAGATGGCCTCAAAAATCCATCAAGAGGGTGAACTTGAGCGAGACTCAGAAAGGGGGAAGGGGCTAGCTAAAGGGGAACAAGAACAAAGAAGGCCATCCACTGTGCACAAATGTTACCAGTTTAGTGTACAAGACAAGGACCTTTATCTTTGGAAGCACTTCCACCCGAAGGATGCGACCTCAAAAACAAGGAAGAAGGTGTCCTTCCTTTTGGAAATATACAACAAAGAGCCCCAATTTGACATTCCTTTAGATTGCATTTTTTTAGGCCAGATGCTCCAAGTCTGTCAGACCTTATGAAGATTGACCCACAACAATGCTCTCCAATGATGACAAGTACCACATTTTTGACGTTGGCCATGGAAATGACACACTAGAACATTTTGTCAGATTTGGATGCATGCACAACAGAAAGGAAACATGGTCAAGTTGTAGAGATGTATAATAAAATGTATGCAAAAAAGCAAGTGCTAGCCGATGAAGTGGCCTCCTTAAAGCAATAAATCCAATAGGCCACCAAGGCTAAGGTAAGGGTTTTGAACCTTTGTAAAACAATTTTGAATGAGGAATCAGCCCTGGTGGATGGCATGCCATTAGATGGGGACACCATCAAAAATTTGGAAACATTGGTTGAGTGATTACTCAAGAAAAATAAGGGGTGCCCCACACCCAGAGATGAGGCCAAGGAAATGACTGAACAATTCACCACGATGGAAGACATTTGTAAGAGCACCTTAGAGAGAGTCAAGGAGGTTATCCCAATTTTGGATGGTATTTTTGTGTGCCTAACATGCCTGAATAAAATAGTAGAGGCCTACCTCTACGATGAGGAGGTCCTGAGGCAGCAAGCCGTTGATGCCACCCATTTAATAAAAGATTGCATCGATTACGCGAAAGTATTTAAAGACGTTGAAATGACGAAAGATATCATTAATAACCATCATCAATAAATAAACGCAAGTTTTGCCATACTTTGAGGACAGGTTGACAAGGAGGTCTCCGAGTTAGAAGACATCTAGAAGGAAGCCAACTCAACGTTGGATGAATAGGTGAAAAAGATCAATATTTTGACTTACCCTGAGGAGCTGAAAGAAGCAAAGGAGGTCATTGAATGAATAACTGCCAAAATCCTTGATGCATTGTCCCACTGGGATGGGATAAAGAAGGAACTTGAGTAGAAGGGGCCAATTTTTTTTGGAGGATGCGAGTGCAACTTAGTCTAGGACAAACTAAGGGATAAGTGTGGGGAGTCGTTGACCCTTAAATTTTGAATAAGTATTGTTCCATTTTTGGTGCATGACGTGGAGGGACCATTATCCATTTTGACACAAGTCTGACATGGCACGGGAGGACCATGGTGCAAGAGGCCAATGGCGTGTAACTACCAGGCGCAAGAGTATCATGGCACATAACTTGTCAGGCACAGAAGGATAATGGCATAGGAGACCCAGCACAAGAGGACCTAGTCAAGGGAAAACGTGTCATGAGGGACCCGAGAATAGAAGACTCAGAACCAAAGCGAAAGACTAGGGAAGCACAAGGGATGCGAGAGCAGCTAGAAGAGCACCTCAAGTAGGACACTTCGACCCCATCAATCAGAGGTTTTGTACTAGCCCATGAGGAATGGAACACTTGGACACCAAAATATATTATAGAGCAAGTATCTAAGGGCGCATAGGCTTGAGTCTATAGGAACAACTAGTTGTAAGAGCCACAACTCTCAGCGTGTTGGAAGTCCATGTGCCATCTGTTCATGATAGTTAGAATTATGACACTTGATTAGGGCAAAAGAAGTATAAAAACCATGTTGTAAACATGTGCATGATGGTCTTTTTGGGGAATAGAGATAGAAACTTTGTTTTATAATTCAATAAGCTATTAATGAGAATTCAATGTTTGCCATATTATGTTACGGATGATAAAATATTCTAAGTATTGAATGATGAATGTGTTGTACTTCCAAGTCATGGGTCTCTTTGTCTTTTATCACTAGTTAGTAATGGTGATCTTAGTTATTGTGATAATTAAATACATAACATTAAGGATAATAGTAGTATATTTATGGTGTTGAATGACCTTTTAAAATTTATGATTACGAAAGATGAATAAACACACATTGTGCTTCAAAGCCTTCGAGAACTGGGCTTTCGTTGCACGCTTTGGGTGAGCACACGAGACTCATCTCTCACGTGATAGGGCCAGTGCGCTAGCCTGTTTGGAAGAAGCTTCAGCGCTGATATAGAACTAACTAAAAGAATCCAACACCCCATTTAGTGCACATATAACACCACACCTCCCTTTTTCCAATTGCCCAATGCATTGGTAGGTGGCCCACTTTGTCTTCGAGAGATGCCACCATACTAAAGTCACCACATATGACCCAATGAGCATCGAGGAGATCATCCATAATCCATTGCCATAAATGAATATGTTCAATGGCATCATTTGAGGCATAAATATTAATAAATCTAAAGGAATGGCTTTTAATGCTGAAAAGGGCCCAAACTAACCGGTTGGTAGGGTCCATGCTGGATTGCACTAGGTGTGGCTACCACCTTAATAAAATAAACTGGATCACACCACCACGCCCTGACTCATGATTACTATGCAGAATAATATTATCATGCCAGATAGAATTACTAACCACCGTCAATAAAAAATCCCCCACCTTCACTTCTTGTAGACAAAGAATGTCCATCTCAAAAAACTTCCTTCTAAAATCACACACAACAAACTTGCGTTTTGGGTTTGTAAGACCCCGAACATTCCATGAAAATCAATTCATATATGACGGTTGTCAAGAGACATAGCCTCATATTCCAGGCCTTTTAAGGCATCCTAATGATTATGTAAAAAATGCCCACTGTTGGCATTTAAAAAATCATCTAATTATGCTTGTTTCCTCATAGCATATTCAACATGATACTCTTCATCCTCTGACTCTTCACACTTTTTAGGAGGGTTGTGAGAGCGTTTGGGTGCATCCCACCGAGCAAGAAGTGGCAAAGAGGTTGGTTGTGAGTCTAAAAAATTGAAAGAACTGGGTAGAGAAGCCCCGAGACCTTGAGATAGAACATTGGCTGCAAGAGGGGTGTTAAAGACCCTTGGTTTTTTTATCACTTTTGGGGCTTCATCGTAAGAAGGCTCTTTCTCAGTAGGGGCTTGGTCATGTGGGCTGTTAGTTGTTGATGGCTTGCCTCCTTTAGGATTTCCTACGTTTGAGATCAGTGCTTTAGTGTGACTATTCTTCTTTCCTATCGTAATCCAACCGTCCTCAGTTGGCTTTTTTCTAACTTTTGGAGAGGGCTTAGGAGGAGAGGATGAATGATTGGGTGCATTGTTACGGGCTAACTAAAGGGACAGTTCTGAATTTATGATCGGTTGCTTGGAAACAAAACCAAGTGTTGGACAAGTTGATATACAAGGCTCATTGGGAGTGTCTCACATCCCCAACTTGGATTTCCACAAACTCTTTAAGGTCCCAGGAGAGGTCTACTTCTACACAAACCCGTTTTTGTGATCTAGCAGAGTAGAACCTGCTTTGCTCATGGCACAACCCGACCTATGAAAGAAGTGATCTAGTGAATAAAAAGCTAATAGGGGAGTGGGAGACCTAAAAATTCTACCCAAACCGGGATCTTGAGAACAGTGTGCTCGGAGACTACAAAGACCCATGTCCAGGGGACCGGGGGGAGAGAACCATGCGCGAGTTCCTAACATACTATGTGGCTGACTTATGGAAGATACCTCTTGCATGGGAAAGGACGGCACAATGAAACAAAAAAAAACCTTTGGTCATATTCTGGATGCTCTCAAGCTTAATTTCATGTGCAACTCAATGGGCTTGAACCTAGGACCTAAACATACTTTTAGAGGGAATTCGATCCACAAAATATCCTATCAAACAAAATTGTTCTAGCCATTGATAAGTAGAGTTAAATTATGGAATGGGTAAAATAACATCAGGTTCCGAAGAGTTATCTCATTGTAGACCTTCGGTGCAAACTTCCTCGAGTACTTGTAAGGGGCCATTGTTCGACGCTTTGCCGCTTTTTTCCATAGTTGAAACAATCGGGAGAGAATGAGGAGAAGTCATTAAATACACTAGCCTCATACAAGAAACCCTAAAAGACAATAAATGCTAGTCCTGCAGGGAACCTAACGAAGACCGCGGTATGCAAACAAGCTGGAATGATAGAAAATTAAGCACTAACTGTATAGGACACATGAAGGAAACCCTAGCAGAGCTTTTTCATATGGCCAACAAATTTTGAGCAAAGGAGGATGGCGAAAGCAAGTGAACGCTTTATTATTACAGCGTTTCAAAGGACTAGAATTATATCATTGACAAACGTATTTATCATTACTCTTGAATGAATTTAGGCATTTTATTCATACTACCAGTTGTATTCAAGACACATGCTTGCAATTTTTTCTTTGTAAGTTTAATTTAGGGTTTCAGGAAATAGGCTTGGAAGAATCCCAGTTACAAATTTTGTATCAGAAGTCCCATGTAGAGGGTTTTGCTTCAACAAATCAAACAATCTGCATGGCAATTTTGAAAACTTTATACAAGGAAATAATCGGAAACGGGGATAAGAGGAAGCCTATTATAGAGTTTAGGAAGGCCATTGTAGGGTTCAGGTCCCCGTTAAAGCTTTTGTTTTGGACGAGCATACAAACAAGGAGCCTTTGCATTTGTATTTGGCTGGTGCCATGTTCCAATCGCGAGAGGTGTCACGGACGCCGAATTTGAAAGGATTGAGAGCAGCTTCAAATTAAACTTAATGTTTTTCTGTTCTTTTTGTTTGCCAGTGGATCCAGAAGGGGACGATTCTGGCACGGATGGTAGCTCTGATAAGGAGGAGGAACCCGATCGTAACTTCTGGGGAAATATTGCTCGGAAAGGCAACATGATTGAAATTCTTTGTTATTTTCCATTTTGCAGGAGGAAAATTTAGACCACGCAGCAACTGGTGAGTAATTTATCCTTTTTCCTCTGTTGTTTAATGGATCAGCTTTCTGATTAATGATTATTACGGGAACCGAAAAGCGCATCGGCGAAAGATTATCAGATAGAAGACAGTGATGGTGAACCATTTTCAATCGAATCGTTTTTCCATCTCTATTTTTTTCGATGCAGAGATGTGGGTTTCTTTTTTTAGCTGGTTTTCAGTACATATATATATTTATGGGTTTTTATTTTTTTCGTCTATTATATTTGATGGACACACACGGTACCAATCACTATTATGAAGTAGAATAATGTTAATAATGTCGAGCATGAAAATATTAGCATTCTCATCAAAACATGCTCAGGATTTTAATTTGTTGGTTATTCACCATTTTTTTTTTAGTCATCAAATACTTTCAAAATTTTATAACCTCTCGACTTAAAAATTTAAAGATAGTTTTAATTTATTTTTTATAGATCTACATACAAATATATTGATGGATTAAATTAAAAATTATAAAAATGCGTGAAAGTTGTGTTATTTAGTTATTTTAATGTGATATAACAACACTCTTTTACATTTTGGGTTGAAGATGCTTCACAAACTTTGTGGATTATTGTATACATTGTATTTTACAATTTCATTGACATTATTCCATAAATTGGTTTCCATTATTATTTATGTCCTTTTAATCTTGTTAAGTTGATAGTCATTATATATTGGGATGAACCTTTTATATTCTATTCTATGGACAATCATTATTCGATATTGGCAATACTTAGAAAATCGAGTCTTTTTCTTGTCATTGTATTTTTATCATTGATGTTGACATATGAAAGGGATGGGTTGCTTTGATGAGTATGTTTTGGTCTAGAAAATGATCATTAGTGATGCACTGGTAGACATGGAATGCTATGATGTTGAATGTCATAAATATTTTCTGGATGGATAATAGTGTTCCTCTATTGACACATGCTTTATATTAATTCATGTGTAAGGACACAGAACTCAGTGTAAAGTTTTATAAATGTGAATAGATGACAATATCAATTATCTAAGATTATATATGATATATCAATTTTTGTGAGAGTTTAATATTGTATTGAGAACCTCCATTGGAAAACGCTCGTAATCCGAGAGATAAAATTAAAAGCAATTTGTATATGTGAATGCGTAGTTTCTATTTTAGTTTTGTGTGCATGAAAGTCATCTTGTTGTGTTAATAAGGTTATTTTCCATGTTTGTTCCTCTCTTTTTTTGCAATATAGAGATGTGGGTTCCTTTCTTTATGGGTTTTTTTAATCCCTTGTAGTTATGAACATTTAGTTTTTATTTTGGTTTATGGATACAAAAAGTAGTTTGTTGTGCTATTTCACTCTTTTAATTTTTGAAAAAGAGTTTATTACTAGTTTGAATTCCTTCATCGCTTAAAAAAATTCAATCCATCGGAGTAGGTTCAATTTGTTGCACATGTCAAAATCATCTTATTGTGCTGACGTAAGATTTTTCCATGTCTTTTTATTTTTTATGACACAAAGATGTGGGTTTCTTTTTTTAGCTAGGTTTCAATACATTTTTTTTTTCCTTTATAGGTTTTGATTTTTTTGTTGCTGATGATATCAATATGATTCAAGCTTATATATGAGATATCAATTTTAGCGAGGTAGTATAATATTGCATAAAATACCTTTATTAGTTAAAAATTACAGTTATAGAAATCAAATTGATTTAGACATGATTCTTTTTAAACTAGTAGAGTTCTTTGTGTCTACGAATATTTAGTTTTTTTAATATATGAATATGAAAAGTATTTTATTGTGTTGCTTTGCTCTTTTAATCCCTTAGAGAAAATTTAATATTAGTTTGAATGTCAAACTATCGGTAAAAATTTGAAATCTAGGAGAGCAAATTCAGTTTGTTTGTGCTTATGAAAAGTATTTTGCTCTGTAGGTAATTTTATTTTCTATATCTACTTTTCTCTTTTATTGTAATATAACGAAGTGGGTTCATTGTTTGAGCTAGTTTTCATTGCATGCTTTTTCTTTTAAGTTGTTAGTGGTTTCATTAATATGAGTTTATTAATAGGAAGTTTAATATTGCATTGAGTTGCGAAAGTTCTTTGTACCTACAAATATGTAGTTTTTATTTTGGTTTGTATTTAAAAAACATTAATATTTTTCTTTATGGATTTTTCTTTAAATTTTCATGGTGACATGAGTTTAATACTAGTTTGAATGCCCCTGTTGATAAAAATTTGTAGTCTAGGAAGTGTTAGGAAAACATTTACAAGAAAAATACTATTGGTATAGATACGTAATAACTAGCTTCCTTTTTCCTTCCATTTTTATAACGGCATTTATTTTCTTAAACCTCATAAATAAATTTTACTTCCAAGCACAAATGGAAACATATAGATTCTACACATATTCGTGGTTTCCTCTAGCTTAAAAAATGCACCAAATATTGGCACATTGATTTGGTAAAATCAAATTTTAGTTTATGATGTTAAATACCACTTTCACAAATATGTATAAGCTTGGAATCCATGAGATAACTTCTAAAAAAATAAAATGGTGCATTGTTCTATCCTTGATGATATGTGTTTATTGGATACAATTGAAATGATTTCAAGTGATCCTTTTCTTGACTACGAAAAACTTTTGAATCATGTTTAAGGGCATACTAAATGAACTTAAAAATAATGCTTGAGAAAAAAATAAATATCCCTTTGATTTTGGTACAAATTCACTTGAAAATTACATCATCAATCTTCCATGGTCATTGAAAATAATGGAACAAAAAAATGCATCCCTTTATGTGATGATGCTAGGTTGAAACCTCTCAACCCAGACATGTTTTAAGCGAGAGAAAATGTGGATTGTCAACATGTTCTTTCACACCAAGTTGTGTTGAAATATATTACAAAGTGTGCATCAAAAGTAGAGAATCGGTTAGAAAAATATCATTATATGTTATCACCAATATCAAAGGTTTCAAATTCATATGAACCATCCTCAATTTCTTTTAGGAAGCTTTCGATTGATGGTATTATTGATCATGACATCAATGCACATGAGGCTTGCCATATGTTGTAAAACCTACCTCATGTTTTGTGTATCCAATCATTTGCTACATTAAATGTTGGGAACATGATTTTAGGTCATGTGTCTTGAAGTGCAACGGATTCACTTTCAACTTCAACCTTCATTATCACATTACATGGAATGTCCTTATTCATTAGAGTTGCTATCACTTATAGAATCAACAAGGTGTTGGTCTTATGACAAACATCATCGTGTTCATAAATGGAAAAAAATGAAAAGTACTATTAATTTTTCGTGTCTGCCCTTGGTAATTTGTGATTCAATCAAAATATTGAGGTACCTATAAATCATTTTTTTGGAGTGAGCTTCTCCTATATAAACTAGTCTGGAACATCATTGTAGACATTGGTAGCTCCACTAAGGAAATCATTTCAAAATAGGAAAGCATGTGGAATTTTTAGCCTCCATGGCACATTGATTGTACACATTTTGAGAATGAAATAAATTTAGATTATGAAATTTCAAATGATATATCCTCAATCATGGCTCCAAACAACTTGATTAGTGGCAAGTCTTCTCATAGCTCCACCCTAATAATGACACCTAGAAAAATGAACTCCATATGCTTGGCCATTGTGATTTTGACATGCATCATAATTGTAACAAAATAATATTCCCTTGTCCTTATACAAGAAATAAATACCTCTTTCATAAAGATCAATCTGGAAACATACCAAATATCTAAAGTTCATTCCTCGGTCTCGTCCACTTTTAGTGTTTTGTATGCAAAACAATAATTTGCAGTTGATATTCTTATGCACCACTACAAACAACTAAAAATGGTAATTCAAGGGACTACCATATATGAAAATCATACCCTATCAACAAAATAAAACTCGTATTGAACTCATAAGTAACTCAAAATAGCTCACCTTTACTATTACTCACCCCAAGTGGTATTGAAACATTTAACATTAATGATTCAACAATACATTCAAGCCTTTGTGTGCCTATAAATGAAATGAAAACACTAGAATGGAAAGCACTTTTAACTTTACAATAATAATTGAAGCATTTTTGTTACATTTTCATTGATGAAATAAATTTCATATAGTCAAAATTATTGACACGTATTGAATAGAATTTGCATGAGGCTTTCCCAACACAAATTCGAAGAGTTTGGAAAAACATATATCATTCTAATTAGTGACTTGGGCCAACTACCTTACGTAAAATACATTCTAATGTATGTTGTAACATCATATGGTTCAACCCTTTGGAAAAGATTTAACACTGATAAGATCATATTGCACATAATTTTCCATCAACAAGGTTTTGATCCATGTCAACTAAACTTTTGAATTCTCTTAATGAATATTCAAAAGGCTAAACCAAAAATTTAATAGTTGAATTTTCTAAGGTCTTGAATAGATGCATCTTTTGCCTTCAAAATAAAAAAAATTATTTCATTCTTCAACACAATTAGACACAACAAATAGATTGGCTATGACATGTAACAAAAAGATGTTGAAATCATTAACCATGTCGATTGTATGTAGTAATGCAAAGTATACAAGAAAAAAATCACTTATAAATCTTGTGATGGTCAACTAAAGGCCAAAATTCATTTTTTGAAGGGACAAAAAGTTATGCTTACTTCCATCTTATGGTTGGAGGCCAACTTAATCAATGGTGTTTTTTGGGTAAATTCATATTATTGTTTATAAAATTAGTGCAATTCTACTTGATTTACTGATGCTTTTGGTTATGCGATTGAAAATATGTATAGTGAAAGCATGGGATTATAATAATTGTGAGAATATTTAGAATCTCGTCAGTTACTCATGGCAATCAAGAAATGCTTTCATTAAAAATGGCTTGGGATCTAACAATACATAAGTCATAAGGCCTAAAATTGTAAAAAATAACAATTGATATTAGGAACACTAAATGTTAATGATAGAATTTTATTGTAGTCTCAATAGTCCATTTGTTGAAAAACCTTCCCATCTCTCCTCCTTTCTGATATGCAAGAATATAAGATAGTGTGTATGTTCAGACCAAAAAAACAAAAGAGAAAATGTTGCATTCCATATCACAATTCTCTTTTCCTTAATTAATTCACTTTTTAATTGGTATTTTACTCCTCTTATTTATTTTGCTTCATTTATGTGTGCACACCTTCTACCTCTATTCTAAAATTTCACTTTTTTTGTCTCCTTCTATTGGCATTTTTATTGCGTCTCTTTAGTGTAATTGCTAGTATAAGTATTTGCAATTGTAGTAAGAAAAAACTATGGTGAGATTATTGGCCTATCTTTGTATTATCCACTATTTTCATAGATTGACATTTCTTTAATCATTTTATAAAAATATATATATATATATATTCAATGGATTATGTTTTATATACTTGTCAATTTTTTTGTATACTCACACACCACAACAGGGTAAGCCAATGGTAAAGTACAAAATAAAGGCCATTTAAGGAGTACTAGTATTTAAGGGGTACGAGCTTTACATTGTACATTTTGATCTCATGGGAAAATTTTAACCTTTCTTGGACATTAATATTATGCTATCTTATCCTGCTATATTTTCAAATACCTTTTGAAGGATTGTGTAGTTAAATTAAATAGGTTTATTTATAATTTAAACTTAAAATTGCTTAGATTTTAGATTGTAAATGAATAACATATTTAGGTATGAGGTAATATAAAAGAGTCATAGGTAAATTTCAAGAATATAATATATAAATCACTATTAAAAAACCTATAACACTTTTTATCTTTACAAATATTCATTTTACACACATACTTACCTCAATGTCAATGTATACTCATATAAATAAACTCAATGAACACATACTTATCATATGATTAATGTATGCTCATATGGGTCAACTCAATAACATAGATGAATATAGAGAGTGTAATAAGAGAAACATTTTTTTAAGGATAACCATGTATGACTTTAATCATCAAATGCATACTAATAATATGGATTGTGGAAGCTTAACATACCATAAATACCAAATCTTGTAATGAGCCTTGTCTATATAATGATTTTAAATTAACTTTATATATGTAGACTCTCAATTGTGAATTGGGTACTTATTGGCACATTTGTCTTGGTTGTCTTCTTGTCTACTTCATTTGACTATGTAGTACTTTGTTTGGATTTCTTGATATTTCTTGAGTCTATCATAGGGATCCTTAGTCATTCTCTTTTAGTTTTGAGTTTTCTATGGGTTAAGAACAATATTAATAATCCATGATAGGGTTTGTCTATAATGATAGTGTCCTAGCATATCTTTTAGCTTTGTTTTGGGGCACGCTACCCTTTGGGGCACTTTATTTTACTCTTTTAGGTATTGTTTAGTCAGCTTGTGCATGTAAATAATTACCAAACCCAAAGTTGAAAAACCTATAAATACAAAGAGCTCAGGAGCATTTTAGGGTCAAGGACTCATTGATTAACAAAGGCATACATAGAGCACATAGAAATCTAGCTTACTATTTATCAAAATCTAAAATTTCTAAAGGATACATTTAATTGCATGATTGTATCAAAAGAGGACCTAGTTGAAATTGCATTTAGACTTTCATTCACATGAATTGGAGAATACACAAGCTAATGGGAGAACTACGTGCAGTTTTAGCTCTCTTTGGAATATTCACAATGTAAGTGATGCTCAAGGATTCAATAGGAAGTGGCTGAGGTCAGTCTAACCCAACCATTTTTACCCCTTTTCTAGGTCATCTTGGTGTGAGGAGTGAAATCTACAGTTTTTTGAGAAAACATAAGGAAACCAAGATTATATACACCAAGGTGAAGGTGAATGAATACATAAAAATCACCAAGAGACTTAGGGGCATCAATTTGGATAGTCACATACCAACATAATTTTTATAGACGGTTCCACTAGATAGTGGACAACTTTGGTTGCCACAAGTTTTTGAGCCTTACAAGTAGGGTCTTAAAAAATTTAATATTTTTTTCCCTTGATCTGAACCAACACAGAGCTATTACATAGCATATATAACTATTATGGTAGAGATAGTAAGTATAAAAATAATAAATTAGCTAAGTGCCTTTTCTCCCTTATGTGCGTGATCATTTATATAAAAAGTAAGTGCAATAAATCATAACATTTATATTTTTATGATGAAGGGTATATCTTATGTAATCTAAATATTCATAGTTTTAGTTTGTTTAGATCACTAAAATCCAAAATAAGTTAGAACATCCAAATGAATTTAATCTTCATTGTGTGCTCAACAAACCCTATGTCTTCTCTTAGGGTTTGAAGCATCCTTCTTAGGGTTTCTTATTAAGGTTTGATTTTCATATTCGATTTATAATCTCCCCTTCATTGGTGTCTTTTTCTCCTAGGGTTTCAATTGTTGATCTCCAATCCTTCAAAACCTAGATTTCTATGTTTGCCCTTATCCTAGGAGTATGTTTTTTTGCTTGTATTCCTTGTCATCTTAGGGTTTGGTAAGTTCTCTTTGAGTGTGCCTATACAAAACCATAATACCTTAAATCCTATGGATTCCTTATTTTCTACCCATGTTGTGCTTTATATTTATGTTAATGAGTGGATAAATGTGGATGTAGATGATCACACTTGTCTGCCTAATGATAATGTTTAAAAGTAGATCAGGATCATGCATGTGTGACTAAAGTAAATGGTCATATTTATTAGGATCATGATGATGTGGTAGATTGGAAAACTAGTGCTATATATTTTTACAATTACAATGAAATAGAAGAAGAACAAAATAATGTTGTAATTCAAAAAATCAATTATCCTTCTCCTTCTTTACACTGTTCCATTAATCATACACTAAAACATGATGAAAGAAAAATTGAATTAACTAAAACACTTCTTGATACCACTAGGATTCCACTTAACTAAGAGGATACGTTAAAGCAATGGATATATAATAAACATGTTGACTCTCATAATGTTGTACCTTTTTATGATGTTTCTAAATGCAATGATATTTCTTGTGAAGCAAATGGTGATACAAATTCTTCTCTATAAATGAAATGTGATGCTATTCCTTTTTCTCTAGAAAATAATTATGATGAAAGTTCTAAATTATGTAATAATATCTTTATGGAATGCGATCATGATTCTCATAAATGTGATGATAGAAAAGTTTGTGATGAATCTTTTACACCTATGTCTCGTATATAAGGTGATATGAAATGTGATGTTAAATCTTCCTAACCAATTATAAATAGTGTACCTATGCTAACCATTAATAATGAGATTAAACTATTGAATGAGCCCCTTAAATATCATAACATACCCTCACAAGAGGTTATAGCTTTAATGCATGTCATATGTGATATGTAACAAAACTTACATCTCCTTTCTTTAGAAATAAAGTAATAATACACTTAAGTTGACTCTAATTTTATACATATAAATCCTATAGTGCATAATATCCTTAACTCGCAACTACTCCATGACTCTATAATGCCTACATTTCCATTACTTTATGGGAGTAGTGATCCTTTCTTACATCTTAAGAGCTTTGTGGCTTCTATGGGAAAATACAATATCCATGATAGAATTTTGTATAAAACCATCCCTAAGAGATTAAATAATCAATCTTTAGATTGGTTTCATCATCTTGATACTAGCTCTTTATGTATGAGTATTTTCATTCTCTTCACCAAGAAAAATTTAAATCCATTAATGATTACATACTGTGATTCAAAACTTGTTTGCATAAATTGATCTATCTACCAATGGAATTGGAAAATTAATACATTTTATATAGGTATCTTATATTTCCTCTCAAAGAGAGATTTATTTATCATATTTGTTAATCTTTCCAATCTTTTTGTTTTGAAACTATTTCACTAGAAAAGAAGCTTGCACATGATCACAAGTTTAATCATGTTATAATAAATAAGGTGATTCATCATAAGGAATTTGGTACAAATAAAGAACATAATAAATATAAAGCTCTCCAAATATGGTCATGGGTAAGAAATAAGCTCCAAAAAAGATAGTTCATAAAAAAATAACTCACATGAGCCCTAATCCTGAAAAATATGAATCAATCAATCCATCTTGAAAGCTTCAAGGATAGACCAAGTGAAATTTTAAGAATACTCCTTGATAGGAAATATATTTTATTACCTTATAATCATCATCACCCTGGCATCTCCTAACATGAGTGGGGGAAAATTTGTTTTATAATTATCATCGTATTAATGAGCATATAAATAACAATTATTTTACATTACAAAATAAGATTCAAAAACTTGTGGATGAAAGTGTTATTACATTTGTAAAATTTAACAATACTCCCATAATTTTGGCCTATCCATCTTCTACTACACATTCTTTGAAGACTAATATATCCCAAGACATTCCTACAAAGGAACAAATGGCCAATTGGGCTTTTCTACAAGGTATAAATAGAATAAAAACTTTTTATATTCACAATCTACAAAGATAAATATATCCGATAAAGTTATTAGAAAGGAACCCATGGTCATTAAAACTCTTATAGATGGTGAACATAGAAACTGCATTGGTGTAAGTTATTAGAAAGGAACCCATGGTCATTAAAACTCTTATATATGGTGAACATAGAAAATGCATTGGTGTAGTTGATAAGACAATTCAATACATGCACAATTGGGTTTTCTAAGGAATTGGGATACCATGAGCGAGAGTTACACCATATGTAGACATATGAGGAAGCAATAGGACATGTTACTATACTAGTTACTCATGGGACTAAGATAGTTGATACAATATTTAATGTGAATCCTAAAATCAAACTATGTAATGTAATATTGGGACAAACATGGTTACAAAAAATGGAAATAAAATTGGATAAGGTTAATATGAGTATCTCATTCAATTTTTGAAGTGGTTTTCTTACATATTAAAGATATAAAAAAGGTTCAAAGAGTACTCCCATTTATAGTAAAGTTACATCTCATAGCAAACAATTATGGATAACAAAGAAAAATCAATAAAGTAAAAAATCATGGAATTGAGCGAGTAAGGAACAATCTATAGAAAGAGCAAGACAAGAAACAATCTCAAGATATTATTATTGGAAGGGTATTATTATAGGCATCATTTTAGATCATATTTAAGGAAATATATAATGCAAGTGTTTCTTAGAGTTTAGCACCACATATATATTAAAAGGATTCGCTTATGAATATCAATATAATACAAAATCATTATATCCAAGTGGTTGGTTATAAAATTCCAGTCTAATTGGTGTTTTCAATTGTGATGAAATCATTGGTTAGTTATATTTAACATGTGTTGTGATTCAATGTTATAGAATTCATGAATCACATCTATACATGTTATCATTTCAAATATTAAAAATTTAAATGCTAATCACACACACAAATAATGAAATAACATGAGAAACATAATTGAATATTCTATATTCATAATTCAAAATCATATATATAATATGAAACAAGTGTTCACAATATGAAATACAACACTCAATAATTGATGCATAATGTCCATGTCCATCTACATCACTAACATCATCCCTATCCCTAATCTTAGGGACCCTAGATGAGGATGCCCTACTATCATCATGTTGGGATCATAACCGAGACTGACTATGCCTCTCACTATACTTATATATGGAATATATATATTAAATTTCTACCAAAACCTTCACATGCTCACTTTATAACCACACATACACTGTAAAAAATCTATAACCAAGGTTTGCACCACCAACTAATGGGGGTGTCTAATGGCTTGCTAGTTGTGCCCTTAACTCATCTCACTCCCCAAAGACAATAAGGTAAACAACTATGGAAAGTAAAACAAGATAAAAAAAAGTTTGCATAAATGCATACTATGCCATCTACCCTATCCAAAATACCAATCAACATAGCATCATCACAAATGTGCCTCATCAATACGTAAATGAAAGCCTCAATAATAGGCACCTAATAATCATCTCTTGAAAAACACATGACATTTACAAAACATTGGTGACTAAGAAAAAATATGATAATATACTAAACATTTCAAATACATGCGTACATATATGTCTATCCATAGTAGGGGCATCAAGTTGTCTAGTCGCCTATCCTTCTCCCCAATATTAGCCCATCATTAAATCATATTATGGCTTAGGACCAAGCATAACTACCTCCACAAAAGTAAATAATATGACCCACTAATACTATTTACACCACTATATATACTTGGTTTTACATCTTTTATCATGAACATTTATAATAATTACTGAAGGATCAAAGTCAAACTCCCCTACTAGAATAGGTGATAGCTTTGTGGTACTCAGAAGACCTCTTTATCTAGGATGTTAGTTTGTTCTATGGGTATGTTTCAAGGCCAATAGTGTTAAGGGCTCACTCTTCATAACACCAAACCACCTCATCACCCACTCATATTGGAATCACTCATACACACTAAGAAATTTATCATGAAACCAAAAACTTACTCTAAGTTATCATAGTTATATAACATCCTCTAGCCACATATAAAATCCTATATATGGTCTCATATAATGGAATCATGAGTTCAATCTAGTAGTATCTTGCAACTTATTATGTTCTTCCTAACACCATGCAGGTTATCAACCTATCTCTATGCAAACATCTATGAATTCACCCACTATAAATGTGGCATACCTACTAAGTGAGCCAATAATATGTGATCGTAGGCCCAAACATGTAAAAAGGTGGCCAACCCAAGACCTCCACTATAGTCCTCCCATGTAAATTGATACATATATCTATTCAAATGTGCTAGCATGGTATGGCCCCAAGAGTGTGTTGTCCCGGGACTCTCAATATACCCAATGATATTATGCATGTGATTTTATATAACAATGCCTCCTTTGTCAATGGATATAGAGTAATCAAGTAATATAAATAAATATATTAGTACACATGGAATAGCTACCAAAATAGTCTCAAATAATAGAATAATGGAGTCATCGAGGGCATATTTCACCCCCAAGCTTATCTTGTCATATACCTATATGTGCATACTTTTTAGCCTTGACACTCTACACTTTGTACAAGTGAACTTGTGCCTACCTATGGTAAATGTAATATCCTCCAAGGTAACTGTAATATCTCATGTCAGGATTCAATATGTGTAGGTATTTGTATTTCACCTATCAATTACTATTGTCATCAAATGCACATTGTATTTCATGGTACCTAATTTTTCAACATGGCTTAGCCCTACTCCATCCACCACCTACTCCTTAGCATCACTAAGATCAAGACCTAATACCATCTCCATGTGCCTACCATATTGAAACTATCTAACACACGCGTTGCCTTGCAAATACATGAAACACAAGATCATAACTATGATAAACTAGTAGAAAAATAACTAAAATCATGTAAATTTTAATTACAAAGGTCAATTATAAAATACATAAAAGTTACAAACTTTGTAGATGCCTAGGGAAAACACTATTGAAAAAATGACAAATAGTGTTGACAAATCCTTTTTTTTTTACATAAGCAGTACACCTCCATTAAAATTCCAAACACAATTAAAAATGCTTTAAAATGAACAAATTTACAAACAAACAAAAAATACTATAATTACGTCAAAATTTGATATTTTTTGAAATATACCAGTTCTAGAGGCTGCTCCACCTACAATAAACTCTCCAAGCACTTAAATACTTTCAGGACCACACCTCGTTGGATTGGAATTTTTGGCAACCAAAACTCAAAATAAATATCAAATAAATTAAAGATAATTTATAAAAACAAAAATTCAATCTATTGTAGACACATAAATTTTGTATTATACACTTGAAAATGTCAATATCAATCTATATTTACCTTACATGACTTGCGCATATACATATGGATCTTGCACACCCTTCTCTCCTATCCATTTGCATTCCATGGGTCCAACCTTCCCAGTTTGCAATCATTTACTTACATGAATTTCATACTTAATGCCTAAACTTCTTATTATCCTAATTAGATTATTTCATGATCATCAAAACACTATTCCCATTTTCCATACACCTCTAGTCATACTCGGATATCTTTGAATTGCCAAAGCCATCCACCTATGTTATATATCCATGTGCCTTGCAACGATCATTTTACACATTCATATCATTCCCATGGGTAGGCATGTATGTTTCACATGTCAGTGGTGTGAGAAGTTACCCAAAAAGTCTTCTATTTATACATTATAAGTATAATCATGTTCCTATCTAGTAAGTATCTTGCATGCACTTATCTAAACATCTAATTATCACTTGCACATTGAGATGAACAGTGTTAAAGCTTCCAAATTTAGAATTATTCACAAGGAATAGGCCTTAGCCAAGTCTGAAGCACCCAAGCCAAGTTAAGTTTACTTATTGTCAAATGATGAAAGATAGATTATAGGTTGTATCTACACTAAGGGATAACTATTGCACACATACACCTAATAAAGAGAATTGTGTGTGGTTTGAGCCCTCTTTAGAGTATTGAAAATGTAAGAAGTGCTCAACACTCAACATGGGTTGGTTGGGGACAGCTCAACCTATCTTGTCCATTATCTTTTTTAGGTAAAACTAGTGTTGAAGGTGCAGCTTAGGTTTTATAGTGAAGGAAACATAATTATAGACCTATGCACAATAATGATATTTTGATACTGTATAATATAAAAGTTTACAAGTAGGCATGATGATTTATGATGAAACTATCGAGCACAAGTTATAAGGAAAATTTTATCATAGATTATATGCATATGACTAACGTGGGTTTTAAACTACTTTAAAATTCATCTAGGTAATTCCACATAGTTGGTTTCCAAAGCTAAGTGACTCCATACTAGTTTTAGTCCATTTTACCACCTGCACATAGTCTAAAACCTGAAGAGAACGATAAACAACTAATCACCCTTATACTCTTAGTTATTTTCATAAATAGTAAAGTGTAATTGAACATCTATTAGTAAATTAAAATTTTCTTAATTTAGATATCTTAAACCAATCTAAAATTTCAAAAGTTATATCTTATTTAGATACATTAATCGAAAATAAGGTAAAACATATTTGTGAACCTTATCATTATATTGAGCATGCCAAAACCTTAGGTTGTCCCTTAAGGTTTCATTCTTATTTCTTAGGGTTTTTATATTTTTGTCTTAGGGTTTTAGATCTAATTTTAGAGTTGCCCATACATTAAGGCAATAAATATTTTTCATCTTGGCCCTAACCTTCTACATATTTTTATGACCTTATTCTGTGCCATCTAAGAAGGCTAACTCATTTTTCCTTCTAAGGCAAAGTTATAGATTAAGTGGTTTCACAATTAAGCATAATCATATTTCTTGGACTCAAACTAAAATGGCTAAAATAAGTGAAATACACATTCCTTCTTCTTATTAATTTGATGCAAATGTTAATAATGAACATATAGAAGTAGAAGACCATATTGTCAATGATGAAATACTTGATATAGAAGATAATAATAAATAATACAATGAGTACCAAGATATAATCCATCCGGATGACCTTTATGGGGTAGAATCAAAACAAGTTGAATCATTGGTTGCTCTTCTAAATCAAAAATTTCAACAGCCTATTGACTTGTCTAAAACCATACCACACCCTTGCATGAGTTGTGAGGTTAAGGATATCCTTTTGTATGGATTGACAACGATTGAAATTCTTTGATATCTATGATTATTTCAAATTTGTTTCTATAGATTGGGATTGAAAAACATGTTGGATGTTTAGGATAACTAGAACAAGCAAAGAATCAAATACGGTATATGGCTCGAAGATTCAAACTCAACAACTTTTGTAATTATAAATATTCATACTTGCTACCTTTGACTAAGAATTCAACCTCCTTGTGGAAGTGAATTAACAAAAATATAAATAGAAAAAATCCTCATATACAAAAGGCATAGGTACCTTTTGGCACCTTAATAAAATAAAAAGCCACAGCCTTCTATGAACTAAAGCTTGAGTAGCATACACATCTTTTGGAAAACTATTTAGTAATAAAACTAATGTTCTAAGAGATAAAATATAAAAATAATGGAACACTAAGATTTTCAAAAAGTGTTCCTATAGGAATTAGGATTGTATAACTATTCTCCTATACCTACATTACAAGGCAAGACTAAACTTGATCAAACTCTACAGAATGTATTATTTTTTGGCTTCTCTTTGTTTCAAGAAGGTAATCTTCTCTACTCACAACACCAAACACATGAAGGTGGAAGCTCATCTTGTGCCATTAACGTATATTAAATTTGTTAGTAAATTGTTTAAACAAAAATAAACATATAATGATAAAATGATTCAAAATTAAAATACAATAAATCAAGTAAGTTAACTATGTTAATTTAAAATTCTAGATGCATTTAATACTATTATCAAGTCAATCCAATGTACCTTTAATATTAACACTACTTTTAAGTGTTTCAAGAATCACTTCATGCTTAGATTCACAAACTTTCCACAAAGTTTTGTTTTAAGGCTTTCCATGATATTTGATCATTTGAATATTTGTATTGATAACCAGATTTGAATAATGAAGCACCACCTTGTGTGTTTCAAAGTTCTCAAATAAAAATTGTTTTATTTTTTTATGATAGTACCTACGACTCCAAGTTCCTAAAACCACTACAGATTTAGTGGGATAAATTACCTCTTCTCCATCCATGACATTTGTAGTTAATTTTTTTTGCTTCTACACAATGACACAAGTAGTAGTCCATTCCCTTATCATTGTCTTTAGGTGCAATTACTACAAAAACATGCCCTACATTTAAAGTATAATCAAATTGTAAGCACATATAGGAAAAAATAAAGATATCACAAATAGAACTTAAGCTAAATTTAAATTAGGAATAAATTGTACCTGGTTGCACAAGATCTTAGATGTGGTCAAAGTCAATTGATGATGCCATTTCATGATTCGTCAATTATTGGAGTGAATGGATACTCTCTACAGGTGTTATGGGTATGCAATACCATTTGTCAACCCATTTTTTTGACTCACATTCATTATAATTAAATACCATACATCTTAAACAAAAACATGTCATATTCCTAATATAAATAGTCCATGAACTAGAATTTGAGCTTTGAATGGTGTGAAAAACACTTGATCTAGGTATTGCACTGCAATCTTCATATGTTGCCTTATATTTTTCCTCCATTAACTAAAATAATATTCGCACATGAGAATATTTATCTATTCCATGACAAAAAAAATCATTACACTAAGTCACAATACTTGCAATATTTTTCAAATTAACACCATCTTTATGATTTTCTTAATTTTTTGTAAGGAATTTTTTTACACATGCACTTACACCATCATGTTCCCCTTTCCATGCCCAACTTCAAAGAAGCCCCAAAAAAGTTGAACATCATTCTTCTTATCCATTCTACTTAACTAGTAAAACATTCACGAATTCTTAAACTGTCAGACATAATTATCTGGCCAAATGGAGTGTGTATCGAACATGATTACTCTTGCATTCATATTCTATAAAATATCTCAAAACAACCTTGGACAAACTCTAAAGAATATGATCTGTCATCACTCATATAAAAGTGGTACTCAAAATATTTTTGTTATCATCTATGCTATCAAGTGCATGTTTGAATGTAATATGCACAAAAATTCTAACTAGAATTGAATTATAGTAATGGGATTGAACCTTATTCTATGGTTTTAGTGTGTAGTTCTCAGCAAACTCCACAACTGAAGCAATGGTGCCAACTGGGAAGTTGTCTTTGTATAGATTGAATTGATTATCTAACCATTTTGTTTTGTGTGTGGGTCTTGTATATTGGAAGATAATATTATTATTGAATTCAAACATGAAATCAAATACATAAACTTTGGTCATAACCAACTCACATTTTGATGACTCTTTTTCATCTTTTAACACATACTTTACAGATTTGTACTTCTTAAACTCAACTAGTTGCTTTCAAAATTTATGTGAAATTTTTTCATATATACAGTTGGTCAATTTTGACAAACCACCACAAGTGTTACATATTCCATTTAAACATTCTTTGGCAAAAAAAAAATGTCCCTCAGGTCTTTGATAAAAAATACTTGAGATTAATTCTCTTGATGTTTTAGGTGGAGAAGCCACCATACATTATTGAATAATCTTGTTAGTATGTAAAGTATAATGTATATGACTAAAAATATCAAAATGCATGGTAAATTCAACATAGATCCTACAACAACATGTGGTGCATGCTTGGTTGATTTTAACATATAAAGGCTTACACATATCAAATGACCTTTGACTAATTATTAATTGATCATTAATTTTTTTAGTAAACTTTTAAAAAAATTATGTTTGAGTCATGTCCAAGAAATGGTTTGCATGCAACTTGTAGTTTTTTTAACCTTTTCTTCTTTTAATGACATTTTTTACATTAGACAAGACCCTTATGTTGTCATACCAAAAATTTACAATCAAATATCTTGTTCCTTCAACTAATACCTTATCTTTTTATGGCAGTCTACTACTAAATGCCTAACAATCTGTGAGTAAAGGGTCATCAAGCCTTGTTCTTATTTTTATGATATTTATTAAAAAAATTCTATTCAAGATAAAAGATTTACTCATTTCACTAAGAAATTGAGCTTTAAATGTTGACTTGCTCACTATAGATTCTATTATTACTCATCTGGCCATATTACTATTTTTTTTTAGTTCTATTGCTTATTGCATTTAATGCATTAAGTGGATTCTTTACTATTGCATTATTTCTTGCCTCCCTATTACTAGTTCTTAACCTTAAATTATGCATCACATGGTGTACTTTTGCATTTTCAATAATTGAACAAATAGTTGACATCGTTGTGTATTAATTTTTTTTAAATGCATAGTCCCATGTACATTGAGATCAATATTGAATTACTCTTTTTAAAATTTTACCTTCCATAGGTTCTATTATTTTCTCATATATTTCAACCAAATACTTTGGTGTTCATCGTATTATTCTTGGAGGTGTGGGTGTAGGGGCTATATTTTGTATTAAATTTGATGTTGTTACAACTTCAACCATAGTAGGGATAGTAGAGGGTTGACTATGTACATTAGACCTTACAGGGGAATTGAATTCCTCTTCATTAAGAGAGACATGAATTGGGTTTATTACTTGATGTTGATTATCACCATGCTCAAAAACTTCATTATGGATGGATGTTTCATTATATTATGTTTCTTCATATATTTCATCACTCAATGCAAATTCATTAGTTAAATGTTCTACATTTTGAATTTTATTATTCAACAATGTTTGATTATGTTCTCTTATCTCATTTAAAGACATATCTAAATTGAAATCCATAGAATTGAACATGTTATTTTCATTTGAAATATTACATAGTGTGGAGGAAGTACATTCATATTGCCTAAAAGTTCTTATGGATGTTCTCCTATATGCTTGTCTTTTTCTTTGTTTTTATCTCTTCGCTTCAATTTTCTCATTTGTTAGCTCTTTAATTGATCTTTTACGATGGTGACCCGACCCCATTATTTAACTTTATGCAAATAATTCCACGTCTAGAGTAAAAATTGATGAATTTATAGTAATAGAGACAAAGAAAATGAAGAATTTGCAGAGTTTCAACATAAAAAACCAATTTAAAGTTTGTAAAATGCAAAATTAATGAGTAAAAATTGTGAAAAAATAAGAGAAATTTGTGAACAATAAAGGGCATACACCCTTTCACAAAGCACACATGCCCTATTAGAAGGTAGATAAAAATGCGTAAATAATTTTCATGCCTTTTCTACTCTTATAAAGGGCATACACGCTTTATAAACCAAAAAAGACATTGATTTGAATTTTTAGTTTTCCCTCCAAAAGTTCTTCGGTTTTATGCTTGATGAGGTTTGAAGCTAGCCAAAAGCCAGTCATGGAACAACCCACATGTTTTTTAGAAGATTTAGGACTCTTTTTCATCTCTGTCAACACATCTAATCAGGTAGATTCAATAATTAAAAAATATATATGGGTTTGTAGAGGGAAAAATGTAGTTTTTGAATATATATATTTTTTAATGTTAAAATATTATTTTTAATTATTACTTAATGTTTACATAACTTACCTCATTATAAACCATATACATATCGTTCCAAATACTTTTATAACTTTTTGACCGTTGTTCAAAAGTTTATAAAACTTACACCTAACAAAACTATGCATCATTTACTTTGCTTTAAAAAAGAAAAAAAATGGTTTTCATGAAGTTAAGGTAAAAAAGTTGTGATCATACGCTTTCAGTTCCAATTTTTTAGTTGTCTTAACTTGTAAAATTATTTAAAATACACACACACAAATATTAATAAAAATATCCTGTCCGATCTTCAGCATTTCATTTATTCATATATGAAGTTTCATACATCAATTCATTTGTTTACTAAAAAAAGTGTTTATGTACACATGTAATCTCCTTATCTTTTCACAAAAATAGGTCTAGCCATTGTCATAAATACATCTATTTTGCACATTTTTATCATATGGATATTGAAAAAAATATACTTAAAAACTAAATTCAAAATGACACAATTCATTTTCTTACATCATTGTCAATTTTTTTTTTCATGTGTCTCTAATTGTAGACACTTAAAATCAGACGTTTTGTGTTGATTTTAACCTTCTTTGCACTAAATACCTAATCATCTCTAATCCTCTCTAATCACCCTTAATTTTTTTTTAAATCACTATTCATCATCACTATTTAGTATTCACTATTCATGATTCACTATTCACTACTTTATTATCCTTAAATTAATCCAAAGTTAGTTAACTAATCTTTCTGTAATTAAAAATTTTATGGATTCTGGAAATTCATAATTTTCATAAATCTAAAAAATTAAAATTATCCTTACATGTCCAAAAGTTTCACCTGTCTCCCATCATTCTAATTTAATAATCCACCTTTATTTTCATTATTTTTATGATCTAATTTAATAGTCCACCTTTATTCCCATTGTCTTCTATGATCTAATTTAATAATCCACTTTTTTTTTCATTATCTTTCATGATCTGATTTTCTTTAATTTAATAATCCACCTCACATCTATTTACTAATTTTATATCATATCTTTTTCCCAAATAAATTTTATATTCATTTGTGAGTCTCGCATGTTCTCCACTCCAATTTTTAATTCAAGCTTTTCATTGTGAATTAAAAATTACCTTTTATTCCCATCCCTTGATCTTCGTCTCAAGATGGATGGTTCACATCCCTTGTCAAATTCTATAAATTAGACATTCTTCCTCTAATTTAACCAAGCTTTTTCATTACAAGTTTATGACGTTGGGATTATAACAGATCACATACCATGACGTTACCCATTTTGCCCTTATGTTGGAAGAGTGAACAACCACATTTTTTAGAGCAAATCAAATCCAAATCGCAATGGAGGAAGCTTCATTTTATGCTAAGGTATGTAGCTCTTTTATAGGTTAAGTTAGTTTAGAATAATATTTCATTTGATTTCGTAGCTTATTTGTTTTTCTAGATTTCCTTATATATTTTGGCACGTACGATGGAACTTTCTCTCATCTTTATTTTATCTTATATTTGTCATAGTTACATTTAGAATTAATTTTCGATTAATTTTTATTATTTTCTCTTTTTAGTTTAGAGATAATTATTTATTTTTAAGTATTCTATTTGTAATTGTGGAATTGTGTATGCTCTTTCTTTGGCATCACATTGGTGATGATACCTTGGAATCAAAAACAATTTTATAAATTTTTGTGTTATCCAAGTGGTGTTTGTGTATGTTTTTTTTTGACATCACATTGGTGACAATACTTGAAAATTCGAAACAAACACTTACTTTTGGTTATCCAAGTATTATTTTCTCTTATTTTTATGATTTGTTCTAACTTTATTTTAGGTTCTCATGGGACCCTCATTTTTCATTTCAATCATTATCTTATTCTTCTATCCAAACTCCACCTATCAGTTAGAAAAGATAAAATCATAACATCCATTGTTTCTTCATATAATTTTTTAATTTATTTTTCTCACATTTTCATTGACTTTTTCATTCTTTGAAAAGTTATTACTTCAACAATGTCTCGCAATGACTTCTCAAAAAGGGGTAAAATATAGACACATAAAATTAGATATTTTGTATTGATTTTAACCTTTTTTACACTAAATTTCTAATCATCTTTAATCCTTTCTAATCATCTTTAATTTTTCCTAATCACTATTCATTATCACTATTCGTTATTCACTATTCACTATTTTATTATCGCTAAATTAATCCAAAGTTAGTTAACTAATCTTTCTCTAATTAAAAATTTTATAGACTTTAGAAATTCATAATTTTCATAAATCTAAAAAATCAAAATTATCCTCACATGCCCAAAGTCTCCACCCGTCTCCCACCATTCTAATTTAATAATCCACCTTTATTCTCATTGTCTTTCATAATCTAATTTAATAATTTAATTCACCTTTATTCCCATTGTCCTCCATAATCTAATTTAATAATCCACCATTATTCTCATTATCTTCTATGATCTAATTTTCTCTAATTTAATAATCCACCTCACATCTATTTACTAATTTTATATCATATCTTTCTCCCAAATGAATTTATATTCATTTATGACTCCCGCATGTTATCCACTCTAATTTTTAATTCAAGATTCTCATTATGAATTAAAAATTATTTTTTATTCCCATCCCTTGATCTTCATCTCAAGATGGATGGTTCACATCTATTTTCAAATTCTATAAATTAGAGGTTCTTCCTCTAATTTAGTCAAGCTTCTTTTTTTTTTTTTAAAGAAGGGGAATTTTTTTTATTCAATCCAAAATGAGATATAAGGCAAAAGCCACAGGCTCAATAAAAACAAGAACCGCCAACAAACCAAATATCAACACTACATAGTTCTGTCTTCCAATAGAATTCTCTCCAAAATCCCCAGATAATTAGTAGGTAACTCATCCCTACCATTGATATCCCAACCATTCCCTTTCTCCGAGGCCCACTTCACCAAGCAATCAACCACGCTATTCCATTCTCTAGGTATGTGATAGAAAGAGACAAATTCTAAAGAACTGCAAACACTTAAAATTTGTCTGACCATCAAAGCTAAATGCCAACTAACACCATCCACTCTCTGATTTTTCAACATATCCACAACAATCGGAGAGTCAGACTCACAAATAATCCTCCTCTAGCCAAGAGAGCAACCCCGCTCAACAGCAATCTTAATAGCAAGAGCCTCCATCAGGTTATTAGAGTAATACCCCTTGTAGACAGAGAAGCAAAAAAAAACATCACCATCTTTACTTCTACCAATACCCCCAATACTAGCATGCCCAGGGTTCTCACGAGAAGATCCATTAGTATTAATCTTCAAGACCCCATCTGGAAGAGGCACCCAATTTCCATCATGATAGACCCGTTTCTTGACATGTCGGGGCATAATACCAACAATGCAACTCCTACTATTAACACCCAGGCTCATCCCGCACAACTGCAACATCCCCAGGATCAATACTTTTAGACACAACAAATTTAGTAGAGATAGTCTCCTGAAGCCTACTTCTAATCTTCGTCCACAGTTGACCACTATCTAACCTAGAATCACAAAAAATCTTGCGGTTCCATTCCAGCCAAAGGTTCTAAAGAATGAAAGTAGGCCCAATAATCCAGGCCACCTGGAGAAAAGGCATCTTTGCCAGAGGCCTGCCCAGGCTCTCCCAAAACTCAATAAGAGAGGAAGCATGAATGTAACCATGATGACAAGCCTCCCACCACCTGTGCCAGATCTCACGAGAAAAGGGGCAGTGAAAGAACAAGTGGGAAGAACATTCTTCACTGCACATACAAAGAAAACAAATGGAAGGTCCCTGAAACCCCCATTTGTGAAGATTCTCCCAAGTTAGACATTTTCTCTGGGAAACCAACCATAAAAAGAAGTTACACTTGGGCCAAGAAAAGTTGTTCCAAACCTTCCTCCACCATGGCACCTTAGCAGGGCCATGTAAATTCCTATCCAACACAACATAACCTTGAGCAACAGTATAATTACCTTTTGGGCTAGGACTCCAAGCTAACTTGTGCCTCTCATTCAGAGAGTTGTAGAGCCTGCCTTTCAATACCTTACACAAAGCAGCACGATCCTCATCAGAACCATCCTTAGGCCACTCCTGCAGATCCTTCTAGCAAGACACCTCCAATTGACCACTACGCTTAACTGCTTTAAAATTCTCTACCTTAATCCAACCAGCATCAAAGAATAACTGGCAAAGAGGCATAAGCTGAGGGAAACTAGAAAGAATGGGAGGGTGACCATCCCAAGAGTCCAGCCAAAAAAAAGCCACTATTATAGATCCAGAAGAGCCCATTCTGAACAAGCTGAGCTCCCTTCTTAAGATTATCCCAAATGCAAGAACCTTTGCCCAACAAAGCAATCCATGGCACGTCCTGGCTCTCAACACCAGGAACATACTTGAAAGCAAGAATCTTGGCCCAATCCTGATCCTGGTTATTGCACCATCTCCAATACAGCTTAGTCACCAAAGTCATGACCACAAGAGCCACAAACCTAAGGCCCAGGCCCCCAGCATGCTTCGGCATACAGACAGAATCCCACTTGACTAAACTCCACTTCGAGAAAAGGAGGTTTCTCAACCAAAGGAATTGTCGAGAAAGAGCATCAAAATCCCTCACAAAGGAGGGAGGAGGAATCTGCACACAACACCTATAAATAAGGAGAGACTGCACCACAGCTTTTAGAAGGATCTCTCTACAGTAGAAGAAAGCCATCTGTAAGTCCAATGACTAACCTTACTCTAAAACTTATCCAAAATCCCCTGCCAAAAATCTCTACACTGAGGTCCCAGAGCCAAAGGAATCCCCATGTACATCAGGGGAAGAGAGCCAATTTGGAATCTAAGAATCCTGGCAATCCTGTTCTGAATGAGTCGAGGAGTATGAAAGAAATAAATGAAAGATTTATCATCATTAATACTCTAACCAGAAGCTTTCAAGTAGATGTCTAAAGTTCTCATGAAATTCACTGCCTCACTAATTCTAGCCAAGCCCATCAGTCCAGTGTCATCCACAAATTGAAGATGAGAACAGGGTGGGAGATCATTGTTCCAGCTCCAGCTGTGAATAAGACCCTACTGCACTTGAGATTTAATAAATCTACCAAGACCCTCCGCCATGATAATGAAAAGATAGGGGGACAGAGGGTCCCCTTGCCGAAGTCCGTAAGAAGCACTAACCAATCTGAAGGTTCCCCATTGATGAGAATAGAGAAGAAGGATGAGGTCACACAACTAAGAACCCAACACACCCATTCCTCTGTAAAGCCAAAGGCCAAGAGAATATTCTGAAGGAACTCCCAGCTCACCCGATCATAAGCTTTAGCCATGTCAAGCTTAATGAACATTGACTTCTCCTTAGAGGAAGCCATAGAGTGGATAACCTCCGTAGCAATCACGACACCATCCAAGATTTGTCTCCCTTCCACAAAGCCTCCCTACTCAGCAGAAATCAAAGTACCAAGGAGAGGTTTGAGTCTCTCAGCAATCAACTTGGTGATGATCTTGTAGACAACATTGCATAAAGCAATAGGCCTGAAATGATCCATCTGATTAGTCCCCTCCTTCTTAGGTATGAGAGCCAGAAAAGTAGAATTCAAAGACTTAAGCATTTGTTTGTTCCTAAGAGATTCCTAAACCACCTCAAGGAGATCAGCCTTTATTATTTCCCAAAATTCTTGAAAGAACTCAATCGAAAATCCATCTGGACTAGGAGCTTTGCCTTTTTTCATACTAAACACAACTTTCTCCAATTCAGGTAACAAGATTGGACACAAAAGAGCCCCATTCATCTCATCCGAGACTAGGCAAGGAATACAATCCAAAATAGCCCTCTCCTCAGATCTAGCAGCAATATCCTCCCTAGTAAAAATATTGGAAAAATAGTTGACAGCTTCCCTGGAAATTTCACCATAAGACGAGAGTTGCGTCCCATCACTCGAGCCAAAAGTGGGGATAGAGTTCCCCTGCCTACAAGCCTTAACCGTATTCCTGTCCCCCTCCTGAAGCCAATCAATACGAGATTTTTGCTTCCATAAAATCTCTTCCTGAAGCTCCCACTCTTCTAAGCCCCTAAGGGCCAAGGACTCAGCATTCAAAAGGTTAGAGGACAGCCCATGGTCACGAATTTGACGAGTGACACTATCTAGTTTGGACTGCGCAACAAGCTTCTGAGCATGCAAGTTCCCAAAACATTATTTATTCCACCTTTTAAGCCTATACTTCACATGTTGGAGCCATTTACTAAAAGTGTACATGGCCCTCCCATGGGTAGGAAGTCCTTCATACCACTAATCCAACACAAGATCTCGAAGAGATTGATCCCGTAACCACATCAATTAAAATTTGAAAGAAGGATTTTTATTGACCCCATAAGAGGAGACATAGAGTTTGATAGGCCAGTGATCAGATCCCCTCCACTCCAGGATTTCAGAGCTGGTAGTCCACCTGTTGCTCATCCAATAACAAGAAACCAGAAATCTATCAAGCCGTTCTGAGATAGCCTCATCACCACACCTCCTATTATTCCAAGTAAAGACTCCATTGATTGGCTTCACATCAATAAGGTTAAGGAAACTGATATTATCTTTGAGCAAAAGAGAAGAAGGATCAATCCTGGTTAACCCTCCTCATTTTTCATCCATATTAATAACAGCATTAAAGTCACCAGCCAAAATCCATGGGAGAAACGGGTCCAAAGATCAAATAAAATTGATATGGTCCCAAAGATGTGTCTTACCTGGGAGATCAGTAGGAGCATAAATATTAGAGAAAAGACATCTTTCGCCAGTTTCAAAATTGGAGGCTACCATAGAGATGGAAGCCCGACTAGAAACCCACCATAAGGGGAGACTTTCCTCGGGTTCCAGAAGCAAGCCACCCCACCAGAACTGCCCAACACCCCCACCCCCTGCCAATAGCCTTGGGGCTAGATACACTAAGCATAATTACTCAATCCATCCACTAAAATCTTGGTTTCTTGCATAAAGACCACATCTGGATCCTAAGACTCAATTAATTTGCAAATAGCCTTTTGTCTGGGGATGTTGTTCAACCCCCTTACATTCCATGATAAAACTATCATTTAGGGGGTTGGGAGAAGTGGGAATCAATGGGTTTCACAGATCTAGACTCAACCAAAGTATCACCCATAATCTTAACCTTCTCTTGATCAGTCTTTCTTCCACTCCTTGACTGTTTATCTAGAGGCGCCTTTTTAAGAGATTTGTGTTGCAAGCCTAGGGTAGGAGCCTTAGCACCCTTCACAGGATCCATGGATTCCTTTGTACCTTGGGGACAAGGGGCCAACCCAACAATACCCACCAGAATTTGTGATTCCTGATGGCCACCAATACTCTGAACTGGAGAAGGCAAGTCCAAAACCGGCTGACAAACCTGTTGAACCCCTGACGATAAAATCAGCTCCTCCTTCATTGCTTCCACCTCCTGATTTTCTACTTGACCCTTAACCCCAGAAGAAATCTCAACTGGCATACCATCTTCTTGGATTATGCTATCAAGAAACTCAAACCTATTAAATGTGCCATCATTATGTCTATCCATCTAGGTTCTCTTCTTGCCTTTGCCTTTATTACGAGATTTAACTGGGATAAATCCCTCCTTATCAATAGGCCCATCAGAAACTAGAGCTTTCCCCTTATCCATCCTAGGAGGTTCAGAGGCAGACAAGGGGGAGGATTTTAGTCTAGGACATCTGCAGTGTAGATGACCATATTCATGGCAAATTCTGCATCTGAATGGAAGGGTTTCATAATCTAGTTGTTGGATCCAGGAGGAAGAACCCAAGCAAATGTCCATAGAGTTGGTAATGGATTATTCAAATCAACTTCAACACAAATACGAGCAAAAGAAATTACCTTACGATCTTGAGTCTGTGAAGCCAATACAATAGGTTTCCCAAGAAGCAAAGAGATTGACTGGATGATATCTTCCCTCCAAAATTCCAATGGAAGCCTCAGGAAACGAACCCAAATAGGTACTGCAAAGGGATCTCTTTAGTAGATTTGAAACCCATATGCCAAGGCTTGATGAAGAGCCAAACTTGGTTAAAGAAATATGGACCGCCTTTAAAATCCCTATTCCTGTCTGACATGCTTGAAAAAATAACCAAGAAATAGTTATTAGCCACTAAAAGAATCTCCATATCTCCTTTAGGGTTCCAAACCTGACGTGCCCAGGATTCCAACACAGGAAGAGAAAGACGAAGGCCCAAAAATTTGTAAATAAGAGCATGCTTGCACCAATAATCAACATCCTCTGAAACCTGCTCAGGTTGAATAACCAAAACTGGTCTATCTTTTGATCTCTTTGAACATCCATTTACTTTTTTGATTCGAAACACCCCTTTAGACGAGGAGGTACCTTCTCCAGAAAGAGGAAACTTAGTCTGATCCTTTCAAAGAGGCTAGATCTACCATCTCCAAATCTAGGGAAGAGGCAAAACCTTGATTCTCCATGGTTGTATGTGCTCAAGCACCAAACGGAAAAGGGACAGAGGCAAGGCAGTCCGCTCAAATGCCCCAACCGCCACTCACGCCCCGTCCAAGCAATGCACGCACCAAACGACGGCCAGGAACACGCCCAGCCACAGAAAGGAAGGGGTCAAACCCCTATCTAACCCCCTCCAGCCCCCTGTGCACATAGTGAACACCCCCCGTGAGCCAAATCCTTCCACCGACGCGTTCCAACGATAGGCACAGCTAGCAAGCTAGGGCATGCACGCCCTAGCTTGCACCACTATACCTCGAAATGCCATCAAAATCCCATCTTATTGTGTTTTAGATAAAGTTCAATTTAGTCAAGCTTCTTCATCCTAAAGTTATTATGCCATTATATCTCCAAGCTTCTTCATCTCAAAGTTATTCTGCCATTATATCTCCATGCTACTTCATCCCAAAGTTATTCTGCCATTACATCTCCAAGCTTCCTCATCCCAAAGTTATTCTACCATTATATCTCCAAGCTTCTTCATCTCAAAGTTATTTTGCCATTATATCTCCAAGCTTCTTCATCCCAAAGTTATTCTTCCATTACATTTCCAAGCTTATTTATTATAGGTTTATGATGCTGAGATTGTAAGAGATTGTATACCATGACGCTGCCCATTTTGTCCTTATGTTAAAAGAGTGAGCAACCACATTTTGAATCCAAATCACAATGGAGGAAGCTTCATTTTATGCTAAGGTATAATTTAGTTTTATTTCTTTCATTTGTAGCTCTTTCATAGGTTAAGTTAGTTTAGAGTAAGATTTCATTTGATTTCTTAGCTTATTTGTTTTTCAAGATTTTTTTAATACATTTTGACACATCCGATGGGACTTTTTATCATCTTTATTTTATCTTATATTTGTCATAGTTATATTTAGGATTAGTACTCAATTATTTTTTGTTGTTTTCTCTTTTTAGTTTAGAGTTAATTATCTATTTTTAAGTATTCTATTTGTAATTATGAAATTATGTATGTTCTTCCTTTGACATCACATTAGTGATGATACTCGAGAATAAAAAACAATTTCATAAATTTTTATGTTATCCAAGTGGTGTTTACGTATGCTCTTTTCTTGACGTCACATTGATGTCGATACTTGAGGTTATCCAAATGTTGTTTTCTCTTGTTTTTATGGTTTGTTCTAACTTTATTGCAGGCTTCTTTTCAAAAAAAAAAAAATCTAACAAATTATTCACAGAACGCTTGGTAAAGAAACTCTAAAAAAGGGCTAAACAAAAAAAAATCTTTCTTTTCCTTTTCTACTAACACTTTTGATTCAATTTTTCAAGTTTTAGTAATTAAATCACATTTGATTTGGAGATAATTATTTCTATTTAAGCATTTTTAATTGTAATTATGAAATTGTGTATACTCTTCCCTTGACATCACATTGGTGATGATACTCAGGAATAAAAAATAATTTCATAATTTTTGTGTTACTTAAGTGGTGTTTACGTATGCTCCTTCCTTGACGTCCAATTGGTGATGATACTTGAAATAAAATATAAACACTTACTTTTTATTTATTTTTTTACGGACTCTATTGACAATGGATTTTACCAACACTAGTAGACCTAACCCCGTGTACTAATGAGATATATAAATCGAGATCCAACTATTTCAATTACTTAAGTGGTTGTGTGTTTTAAGCACACCATGACATGAAAAAAATTTATGCTTCAATACTCAGGGTTTCAATAGTTGCTTTGAAATATGATATTATCGATTGTCAACACACTAAAACTCCTACGACTGTGTTGGGCACTTTAGGACAAGACCCAATAGTGTGTGTCTACTTTATCTAATTCTTCCATGGTTTTAGACCTCAATGTACCTCAAAGTATCTCAGAGGACTCCCTTTAGATAATCTTGTTTAAGCTTTAATCCTAAGGAAGCCTCTTTTATCATTCAATTTTGGTGTATTGGTTAGTAATTAATGTCGAGAATTTACCTTCCATTTACCCTCAAAATCAAACTCAGTGAGTCATGAGAATGGTAAGATCCTCCATGATTAGTGTCTTGAAATATTAGGTCGTAAATGAAAACATGGATGAGTGAGTGATAATGAAAGGCCCAAAATTTATTCATGACCCTTATCCTAGTTTTTCACCTTTTATGTGTGATTGCTTGATTGTTTAAAGTAGGAATTTTGTTTGTTATTTCCTTGTGTTTGCCACGTGCTGAAATATCTCAAAAACTCAAATAAATTAGTTTAAGAATTTGATTTTTTTAGTCACTTTAGTTAGTATTGTTAGTTTAAAACTTTCATTCTCTCAGAGTCATTTTCTTTTATCCTATCCATGTCATCTATCACTAGGCAAATGGCCCTGGTAAACAATCTAAATGTAAGGGCTGAGCCATTCGACAATGATGCCTTTCAATTTATTGGTCAAGAGCATCATGTAGAAATATATGAGATAACCAAACAAGAAGAAGAAGAAGGATAGGCTTACCAAGATGAGGTTATCCCCAAATATATCCAACTTCTACCCTCCTTTGATGAGTATATCATGTTAAATAAGAATGAAGTCTTGCTTCAAGCCTTGGACTTTGGAGCAAAATTCTCATTGATTTTGACATAAAAAACTTGCAATACTTGATTGAAAGCAAAGAACCTTCATCCTTCAATCCTAATCAATCTACCTCACAAGGTTCTTTAGACGGTAGTAATACCCTCATAACATATTCATAACCTCATCCCCAAGTTTCTCAAGACAAAGGGAAAACTATCTTACATGAGACATCATCTCAAGCAAGCCATAGACTCTCCACAAAAATTCATGCAACCCTAGGAACCCAAAAGGCTATGCACTTTCAATCTCATCCACCAATCAATACTTTTGGTAACCCCAATGTGAATGTGAATCCTAATTTACCTTCACAAGTTTATCTGACTAATTCGAGTTTGAATATACCTTCAAACTCACCAATCACTGACCTAACCAATCAAAACTTGAATTTTAATTCAAGTTTACCAATCATGCAACAAACCAACCCAAACTTGAACATGGGCCTTCCATCTAGTTCAAGTTTAACCAATCAACATTTGATTACATTGAATTTGAATGTTCATCCAAATTCACTAGGTTATGGTCAAATTAATCCAAGTTTGAATATATCTTCAAACTCAGCAATCAACCAAAATCAGAGTCTCCAAGGCTCACCAATCATTCCAAATCAAATCTTGAATACTCATTCTAGCTTGCCCAATCAACCATCCAATCCTAGTTTAAGTATTGCTTCACACACACTCAAAAATCTTAATTTAAATAGTGGTTTATTGAATCAATCTTCTTCCTCTAAAACTCTTGAATCAGTTCCATCCAATCCAAATTATAATCCCATTCCAACTCATTTTAACTCCAATCCCAACCTTTCATTTAATTCCACCCAAATCTTAACGTAGGTTTAAACCAAAATCAAACACCAACTAACTTTAATTTCAATAACCCTAACATGAATCCTAATTTTAACTTTAACCAAAATCAAAACAATTCAAGCCAAAATCCACTCCAACCAAACCAAGCTAACTCTAATTCAACCTTAGGTTCTAATCCATTTAATTTAAACCAAAACATGCACCCATAACAACCCAATCCAAATTTGTGTAAGCAATCTAATTTTGGTTACAACATTAATCCCAACTCTATGAACTTCAACAACAATCCACCAAATAACTTAAACTTCCATACAAACCCAAATCCAACAAATCCAAACCTAAACTTTGTAAATAACCCCAACCTTGGTTTCAACCCGACTTTAAATCAAACAAACTTTGGTTCAAATCTAAACCCAATTCAAACAAATTTTGGTTTTAATGCAAACCCAAACCTTGGTTATAATCCCAATTTCAATCATGTTTCAAGCTCTCAAAATATTAACTTTAACAACCAACCTCCAAACAACTTTAACCAACAAGTGAACCAAATTCCACAAAACCCAAACCAATTCATGGGTTAACCATCTAATTCCATAAATCCACTAAGTCAAATGAACCAACCATCCCCATATCTCAGAGAAGAGTTTCAAAACATAAAGGATAGAGTTCAAGGCTTTCAAGATGGTGCTTACTCATGGCAAAAATAGTTCAATTTTGAGGAAATTTGCTCATACCCATATAATTTAAGTACAATGACTACACCTTTTCCAAAGTACTTTGAACTCCCAAAATTTGACAAGTATAAAGGTAAAGGGGATCCCAAATAACATCTATCTAGATTCTATCACGAATGTGCATATGTTTCTTATAGTAGTGAATACATGTTGCATTTGTTTCCATGAAGTCTAGGGTGCCAAGCCCTTGAATGGTTTTCACATTTTCCAAAAAGATCTATTTTCACCTTTTAAGGACTTATCTAAAAAATTTGTCTGCCACTTATCTTATAACATCGAAAAATATTTGACCACCTTATATTTACACAATACCAAGCAACGCAACGATGAAACTTTTACTTCCTTCCTCCAAAGATGGTGAGCAATGGCAAGTCATTTCACATCATCATTTCTTGAAACTGAACTTGTGGACATCTTTATGAACAATTTAAATTTAGACTTGGGACATTCTACTTCTATGCCCAAAGACATTTGATGAAATCATTGATAAGGGAGCTCATGTAGAAAAAACATTAATTAAAAGAGGTGTAATCAAAATATTTAAACTAGATAATAATAAATCCTCTAAATTGATGAAAAAACCTAAGTTCTTTTCCAAGAACAAAAATATTGTTGAAGATGGTGTAACTAATGTCAAACAGATTCAAAATCTCCAACATCAAAAGTAATCCTACAATCAACTGATCAATAACATCATAATTCCTGGAGGACAACCTAAACAAGGCAAACTTAAGCGCAAGTTCACTCAATTGGGTGACACTTATGAGAATGTTTTTCAAAATTTGGTTCATGCAAACATGATCAAATGGCCTAACACTAAGCCTTTTGATGAATATGTTCCTAAACCCGATTGGTATAAACAAGACGAGTATTTTGAATACCATCATATTAAAATACATTCAATTAATAGGCGTATGTGCCTTAAACACTATGTTCAAGACCTCACTAACAGAGGTGACATAGCAATTGAAAATCAACCATTTAAACTATCTAACAACAAAAAATTGGGGATATACCAAGATCCATTCCCCAATTATGAGCAAAGAAAGGGAAAGTAAAAACAATAAAAACTAGAATCTAGTAATGTTAATCAGGCAAGTCACCCATTTGATTCTATAGTCAATAGTATTGATTCCATGCATAACTATGTTAATGTTATTACTTTGTCATCATATGAATGCACCGTTATTAAAAGGTGAGCAAAGCTTACCCTTCCAAGTGCATCATCCTCTAATGTTGAATGCAAGTAAAACATTATCAACCATCTTGAGAAAATGCCAACAAATATTCCAATATTAGATCTTCTCAAGACATCTCTTGTATATAAAGACATCTTGTATAAAGTTCTCCAAGAGTAAAGTTTACATCAAGACATCAATCCTACCAATTTCCAAGCGTTAATAGATTCTTTGTCTACAAATAACCAAGTAACATTTGATCATTCATATGTCTCTCCTTTAAGATCAGATCATAACCTCCCATTGTACATAAAGGTTATTATCTCTAGACACAAAGTAAAAAAGGTTTTTGTAGACAATGGCTCAATGCTTAATCTATGTACATTAAGGCTTGTAAAACATCTAGGATATTCAATAACAACATTGTAATCAAACATTATTATGATAAAGGCATACAGCAATAATGAGAGACAGTCTATAGAAACAATATATCTTCTTTTGATGGTGGGGTCTGTTATTAAAGAAACTCTCATTCATGTCCTTGATCTTGATCTACCATACAACATACTTCGTGGGTGTCCATGGATACATTCCATGAATGTCGTCCCATCCACCTTACATCAATGTTTGAAATTCTCCCATGTAGGAATGGAAGTTACTATTAAAGGTGATCCTCAACCCTTCCAATATTGCAAGCTAATGGAAGGAAAATACAAAAAATCAAACTATTTACCCGTTACAAAAAATAAATTTACTCATGTTGAGGATTATCCTTTGTTTGAAAATTATGTCCATCCAGAAAACTTATTTCAAACACCTCCCCTTGGTGGTTGGATTAACACACCGACTACCTCCATATCCATTGAAAAGGCTCCCACCAACGAAGCATCTAACCAAAACCATCTGAGGAAGCTTCAAATCAACCTTCTACAGAACAAGCTTCAAATCAACCTTATGTTGAACAAACTTTTACTCCAGCACCCATCTTTGGAGCATCCTCATCCACTTGTTCTCACTTTAAGATCATTGATAGAGGAATGAACGAGTATATAATTTAGGATTTTTCCACAAGTACAATCCATACCAATTCAAATAACTATGGCAGGCCTCACCATCTAAAAGACAATAGAATGGTTAAGAAGTTTGGTAAGACAATGTTTATAGAAGGTGGTTTCCTTTCAGATGAACATATCAAAGATTCTAATCCTTCTTGGCTATATTTTGATGAACTAGCTCTTTGTTTCTTTAATAACAAGTATCCCATTGCCAAATCCATCATTTGTAATATAATGAACTATAAGGGTAAAGGTTTTGGCCTCCATGAACAAGGGTCCATTGAGCCTATCGCAATAAAAGCAAATGAGGCAAAACATGGTATAGGATTTAACCCACTCAACATGCCTCTCACACTTTTCCAAAGTGATTCTTCTAGTGAGTCAAAGGATGATTCTTCAGACAGTGAGACGGGTTCCATACTTAGGCGCTTTGAAGACCTTGACCTTACCAACCTATTTCATGAGAATGATGTTCTTACACTTGATATTGCATATCCATCTCTCATATAGTGGGACTAACATGCAATAACTCGGCTTGACCATTTTTAGAATGATGAAGCTATTTATAAATTCTTGAGAACAAGGGATCAAATTCCAACAGGTCACCACAAGAAAAGGTTTCTAATTTAGTTAGATGTTTCAGCATACTTTGGGGAATAAAAATTACATAACAATATCAGTTCAGCTTCTACATCCAATCAAACAAAATTTGAAGAAGATTTCCATATTCCTACACCACCCCTAAATTACAAACATGGATCAACTCTAGTTGTTGAAGAAACTATTCCTATGAACATTGGCATCGAAGAAGATCCCAAAAATATTAAACTTGCCATATCACTTACTCAAGAAGAAAAATACATATTTACACTTTTGCTTCATGAATTCTCTGATGTATTCTCATGGTCTTATGCAGATATGTCAGTACTTGATCTAGAATTAGTTATACATCACCTTGTGGTACATTCAGATGCTAAACCAATCAAATAAAAGCTCCATAAGATGTATCCTCATATTATACTATTAGTAAAAGAGGAACTAAATAAGTAGTTGGTTGTTGGTTTCATACATCCCATTGATTATTTAGATTGGATATCTAATGTTATACCAGTATCAAAAAAACTAGAAGGGATTAGAGTTTGCACAGATTTTCATAATATCAACAAAGCTTACCTGAAAGATGATTTTTCATTGCCCAACATAGACATGATTGTAGATTCAACTGCAGGTCATGAGATGTTGGCTTTGATGGAAGGAATTTTAGGCTATAATAAAATAAAAATTGTTGCTGAAGACCAACACAAAATTGCATTTACAACTCCATGGGGAACATTTTTCTACCAAGTAATGCCTTTTGGTTTGAAAAATGCTTGAGCCACATATCAGTAGGCAATCACTATCATTTTCCATGACATGCTTCATAAAATTATAGAAGACTATGTTGATGATATTATTGCTAAATCTAAATATAGAAAAGAACACTCTGACTAGCATGATGGCTAAGTGGGTTATGCTTCTTAGTGAGTTTGATTTAGAGTATGTCAATCAAAAAGCAATCAAAGGACATGGCTTAGCAGATGTATTGGCTAAAGCACCACTCAATGATAAAGCACCTCTTATTGTAGAGTTCCCAAACAAAGCAATAATGTCTATAAAAAAGTCTCTAGTTTGGAAACTATTCTTTGATGTTTTTTTTACCAAACATGGATCGGGGCTAGGTATATTATTGGTCACCCCTGATTGGGACTGCATTCTAAGGCTTTCAGAATCGAATTCCCTTGCACCAATAATATATTAGAGTATGAATGTCTCACATTAGGCCTCAAAATGGCAATACAATGGGGAATCAAACACCTTCTTGTGTTTAGTGATTCTAAGCTTATCATCAATCAAGTCATTAATGAATTCCAAGCTCGTATGATAAGTTGATCCCTTATAAGCGAATGGTGGATAGTTTGAAAATTTTTTTGAACACATCTAATTTAAACATGTGTCGAGAATGAAAAATAGATCAGCAGATGTTATGGATACCATTGGTTCCCTATTGGATTTAAATACAAAACATAATAAGTTCCTGGTTGAGTAATTAATGATACTGGCTTATGATAATCCTGATTCAAAAATGGTTTGCGAAGTGATTGGTCCCACTTCTCCATAATACTCTGACATCTATACCTATCTTCATAATAATACCATACCCTCTAACATGTCACATAATCAATGCAAGTCCTTTATCTAACGTACCTCTCGCTACACCATCCTTGGAAATAATTTATATCGTAGAGGCTATGACAAAACTCTTTTACACTTTGAATTTTGAGGAATCAACATTAGGGAAGTCCATGAGGGAATCTGTGGGGCACATTCGAGTGGCATGGTCCTTGCAAAGAAGCTTTTACGAGTAGGTTACTATTGGGATACAATGGAATCTGATTCATGTGCCTTTATTAAGAAATACATACTTTGTCAAAAACATGGAGACCTTATCCAAAGTCCATCAAAAGCTCTACAACCTATCACTACACATTGTCCATTTTCCACATGGGGATTAGACCTCATTGGAAAAATAAATCCCAATTCTTTTGATGGCCATAAGCATATCATAATGGCAACAAAGTATTTCACCAAGTGGGTCGAGGCAATGCCCCTTACTTATATCACTAGATGGCAAATCTTTAAATTTATCTTAAACCACATTGTCTGTCACTTTGGTATCCCTTCCACTATTATTTCTAATAATGGAAAATCATTTAAGAATAAGGATGTTAAAGTTATTTGTCATACTTACCACATCAAGCATAAGTGGTCCACTCCTTACTACCCACAAAGCAATGGCCAAGCTGAGGCAACCAATAAAAATATTTTGTGCATCCTTAAAACAGTTGTCAATAAAGCTGGTTGTGACTAGTATACACAACTATATCTCACCCTCTGATCATACCACACTAGCATCCACACACCCACAAGGGCAACCCCTTATTCCCTTGTATATGGTAGTGAGTCTATTCTACCAATTGAAGTTGAGGTTCCATCTTTGCGTATATCTTTACAACAAATCATTGATGAAGAATCCTATCGTACTTCATGCCTCGATGCACTAGACCTTCTATATGAGAAAAGACTTAATGCTTTAAATGATTTTCAAGTATACCACAATCGCATTTGTCATAGCTATAATAAGTAGATTAAACTTAGGTAGTTTGAAATCATAGATCTTGTTCTCAAGGAAATACAAATGTTGAGCGAGAGAAGAAAGGAAAGTTTGAACCAAATTAGTTGGGCCCATATGTTATCATTACCATATATGGCTCTAGAGCCTATAGATTGGCTACTTAAAATGTAGAAGGGATTGATGAATCGATGAACATCATGATCCTCAAAAGATTCTATGCCTAAATCATTATAATGTTGTTTCGTATATCCTAGTTGTCAAAAATTAAAAAAAAAAAATCACAAAACATCAAAACCAAAAAAAATTATAAAATCAAAAAAAAAAATTAAAAATAAAATAACTTGTTGTCTACAAGTATCTTGACACTTGAGGGTAGCCTGTTTACAGTTACATTTCACATTGCCTTCGTTGCATTGCATTTCCATTACTTACATTTTGTCTTGCATATCAGATGTCATGTTTGGTGATTATTTAGTTGTCAATTCACATAACACAAACTTTCAAATTATAGCTTATCATATCATTTCACTTTTTTATATCACCCTATTATCCAATGGAAAACATTTTCAAAATTAGCATTAAATTGGTTCTTGCCTTCATTCTTACAAACAGAGTACATCTATTTTCCCTACATCTTATTGCAAGACTTAGACAATACTAGCCTATAACTTAGTGTAGAAGCTTGTCTATGATAAAGTCTCCTCTTATAGTTCCCTCTACCCATAAAACATTAGCATGTTATCAAAACAAAAATGGTAACTTTACTTGCCTATCTTGGTCTTTGGTGATGAGCCATTACTTCTTACTAATTGTATGGGGCCAAGACTTGGGGGTTAATTCCTTCTAAATAAAATGACACCTTTATCTAAATCTTATACAACATCAAATTCAAATTCCACATCTCTTACCTTTCATTGATCTTTGGTGCTGAGCCCTCACATCTCACTAGTTGTGTGGGATTAACATTGGGGAGAGATGCCCTTACTCGCTTACGTGTAGCCTTTGGTGATGAGCCCATGTGTCTTCCTAGTCACATGAGAATGCATGTAGGGGGTCACAAAAAAAAATGTGTTGCATATCAAATCAACAGGTGTCCAAAAAAAAACTTCTTAAAAAAAAAGGGAACTTGTTTATATGTCTATGCTAAAAAGGGTAACTTTATCCTATTTACCAATTATGTTAGGGCTAGTTATCTCTAGACACAACTATTAAAGTTAGTATTTTGTGAGTTTAAAAAGAAGTAAATTTTTTCCCCTTTTTCTCTTTCCATCTCTATACACACTTGTCTTTTGCATCTGTGTGAGTGTTTGTGCTTTGTATCCTTTCCAACCCCATTACTTCATCCTTCCCTTTTTCTTCTTATCATCCATTATTTTCATCTCTTATTTTCATTTCATTCCCTTTCATTGTGTTTCTCTATTACTTCATTTATTCCCTTTCCTATCATCCATTTTCCATTTTCTCTCCGACTATTCCCTTCACCTCACAGCCATTTTCCAGCCCTTTTTCCCATTCTCAAACCATTTATCCAACCTCATCCTAAGGTTGCTTGCTCCAAGTTACCTTTGTATTGATATCCACATCCTAATGTTTCTTCTATGCATTCATGCAATCTATAGGTTCGTCTTGTCTCCCCTTCCAATGCTGGTGCACCCATTTTCCTTCATTTTCCTAGTGTGTCTTATTCTACCCTTAGATGATGTGGAAACTATAACTGTATACATCACTATATGAGTGCCCACTCATTTGTTATCCCTCTCTTACCTTAGATGAGGTGAACATTGTGACTGTAACTATCATTATATGAGTTCCCACTCATTTATTATCTCTCTCTTGCCTTAGATGAGGCGAACATCATGACTGTATCTGTCACTATATGAGCACCCACTCATCTATTATCTCTCTCTTGCCTTAGATGATGTGGACATTGTGATTATCTCATCACGAAGCATGTGAAAACTCATCTTTTCTCCTTTTCTCTCCATTAGACTCTTGTCTTTTCATGAGCAGTATTATTGTCCACACTCTCACCATTGTGCAGGTACATTTCCATCTGAATCTCCTCTATTTGTTTCTTCTTATCATTCCCTCCTTCCTTTTTATTCTCCCCTTTTCTGGGAGAATTACATGTGGCCTGAAGTCTATCTCTATTATCATGGGTGTTCACACCATTTTCAATGGTAAGAGCATTTAGACTATGTAGGCAACGCTCAGTGGCATGAGGCCCCTAGGGTCAGTTCAACCACTTTATCCATCATCTCTGAACTATGATTTCACTTGTTATCATTTATATCCAAAACCACATTTTTATCTCTGAGTGCCCTCATCTATCATTTAATGATTTTAGCTACCAAAAGTCTCAATCCTAGACTAGGCAGTTAGTCCTATCGTTTGCTTCCTTTTTTTAGTGTTGATTGATTTACTTTTATTTTCACCTTTGTTTTGTTTTGATTCTAATAAACTTATCTTCATTACAGTTGTTTACTCTTGATTTTATTATCACATGTCTTGTGATTTAATTATTTTATCTTACACTCATCATTATTGTTTGTATATACTTTTCTTTTTTCTTTTTGATTGCGTTCATCTTCTTTCCACTTGTTTTTATTTCTTTTTATCATGTTTTAAGTCAAGATTGTCTTGTGTATTACATTATAGTGTGATTATGATTTTTCTATATCATGATGTACTCTATTTTTCACAAATTATAATCTTTTAAGTCCTTATGCATCAAACACATATATTCATCATGGTTATTTCATATCATTGGTGATTATTGTTTTATGCTATATTAAAACTTAGGTTGCTCCACTGTCACTCACATATTCATGTTGGAATTCCAAAGCAAGTAAAAATACAAACACAAGGTAGTTGTCTAACCATATACAATCTCCATCCAATTACACTTTCCAATTCATTATCTCTCTATAACCTATCCCCTCCCATTCCAATATTTTCTCCCTCCAACCCATCCTTTTCATATTTTATAATAGTTTTTCTCCACCATTTGAGGCCCCAATTAATTAAAATGCTATCAATATTTATTAAACTCCTTGCAACTATCAATTTAGTAAAATCTTCCTCTCAAATTGAAAAATTTATATTTTTTGTTTTAAAGCCTGGAGCTTATCAAGATATATCATTCCCACCTCTGCTCATGTGACCTCTGAGTCTAGAGTACCATCCAAGTGTGTAGTTTGTGAGCAAGAAATACTCTTTTTTCCTATCTATTCTTTAGTTTTTAACTAGGGGAAAAACATTTTACACCAACTTTAATCTTGCAAATATGACATTGATTTCTAGTGCTTCACTTTCTTGCTAGCCTTCATTATCACCACTTCATCATTTTTCCTCCTACCTCATTTCAAGTGTTCCTCCACTTTAATGCATGAACACTCAAGGGGGAATCATCATGGGACCCTCATTTTCCATTTCAATCATTATCTTATTCTTCTATCCAAAATATTTCACATATCAGTTAGAAAAGATAAAATCATAACATCCATTATTTCTTCATATAATTTTTTTATTTTAGTTTTTTACACCTTTTCATCAACTTTTTCATTCTTTGAAAACTCATTACTTCGACAATGTCTCACAATGACTTCTCAAAGAGGGACAAAATGCAGACACTTAAAATTGAACACTTTGTGTTGATTTTAACTTTCTTTGCACTAAATACCTAATCATCTCTAATCCTCTTTAATCATCTTTAATTTTCCCTAAGCACTATTCATCATCACTATTCACTACTTTATTATCCCTAAATTAATCTAAAAGTAGCTAACTAATCTTTCTCTTATTAAAAATTCCATGGATTTTGGAAATTTATAATTTTCATAAATCTAAAAAATCAAAATTATCCTCACATGCCCAAAGGTTCCACCTATCCCCCACCATTCTAATTTAATAATTTAATAATCCATCTTTATTCCCATTGTCCTCCATGATCTAATTTAAAATCCATCTTTATTCTCAATATCTTCCATGATCTAATTTTTTTTAATTTATTAATTCACCTCACATCCACTTACTAATTTTATATCATATCTTTCTCCCAAATGAATTTTATATTCATTTGTGAGTCCCACATGTTCTCCACTCCAATTTTTAATTCAAGATTCCCATTATGAATTAAAAATTACCTTTTATTCCCATCCCTTGATCTTCATCTCAAGATGGATGATTCACATCCATTTTCAAATTCTATAAATTAGAGGTTCTTCCTCTAATTTAGTCAAGCTTCTTCATCCCAAAGTTATTCTGCCATTATATCTCTAAGCTTCTTCATCCCAAGGTTATTTTGCCATTATATCTCCAAGCTTATTCATCCCAAATTTATTCTGCCATTATATCTCCAAGCTTATTCATTATAGGTTTATGATGGTGAGATTGTAAGAGATTGCATACCATGACACTGCCCATTTTCCCCTTGTGTTGGAAGAGTGAGCAACCACATTTTTAGAGCAAATCAAATCCAAATCACAATGGAGGAATCTTCATTTTATGCTAAGGTATAATTTAGTTTTGTTTCTTTTATTTGTATCTCTTTCCATAGGTTAAGTTAGTTTAGAATAAGATTTCATTTGATTTTTTATCTTATTTGGTTTTCTAGATTTCCTTAATACACTAACATTCTCTCCAATTTCAACTATTGTAATTTTTTTTTTAAAAAGTGACTTTATACCCCCCTTTTGTCCCCCATTATCTTGTGTCTGCGCTTATGCAGCTAGCACATGCATTGCACATGGTCAAAGAATATGATAGTTAAGGTGAGATAAGATGACTTTAGACACAAGATGTTTAACATGCTAGGAGACATTATACATTGTTACCTTGATGAGAAAATAACAAATAGGGAGGCTAGACAATTTATAGAGAAGTATTGATTCACACAGGGTAAATTTGTTGAATATTAGGAGGAACACTGACTCAACATGATTAGAATGTTGTCATATCCTTAAACATGCAAAGCATGAAACAAATGTAGCCATTGAATTATACCAATCACATTTTAAAAATTGTTTCTTGCAGATAATATGGACTTGTGCACATCATAGGGTGGGCTATTTAGTTTAGCAACTAGCCACATTTGTTTATATATATTATTGGTTATTACAAGTAAGCAAAGATGAAAAATTTCGTAGGAAATTCAATATTGAAAAAAATGAAAATCTTTCATGGGTTAGGGATTTGTAAACTCCATACTACCATGCTACCTTTTACCTTATCGACCATTGTATAGCTTGGGTGTAGAGTCAGACCAATAATATGTTACATTATTAGGTATTTATAGTAATGCTAGTCATGTCAATGTGAAATTGTCCATTTTCAATCCAATGCTACATATGTAAACATGTCATAAAGTGGAGTTGATGAGAGTAAAGACAAGAGAGTGTGTTCTTCAAGACCTTGGGGATAGTGTGAACAACTCCACCAACAACATTGACAAAGAGTCCAATGTAAAGTTTGCCTCCTCCTTTACTCTCTTTATTTACTATTTTTTGGCAGTCATAAATGGTTGATTTGTTTTGAATAAACATGGCATGGATAATTGATTAGGAGATACATATGGGGGTCAAGTAGAAGTTTTGGTTGGCGACAACAATAACTATTCCAAGGGCTAATAATGTAAGATATCTTCACACTTCTACTCAATTTTCTTATTATTTATGGGCTTTTAAATCAATGTTTTTTCTTGTAAGAATATGGCATGTGAATAATAAAGGATCAGGGGATGCAAATAAGGGTCAAGTATAAGTTTTGGTGGATGATAATGATAACCAGTCTAAGGGGGCTAATAATGTAAGACATGTCTCCACTCTACTCATTTACTTTACCATTTGTTGATGTTTTTAAATGATTATTTTTCCTTGTGTGAATAAGGCATGGATAATGGAATAGAGGATGCAATTGAAGCCTTGAGAAGTAGAGCTCGAGATTGTTTTTAGATTTTTTTGACTACCATAAACAATATCATAACATTATCATTCTTGGAAAAGTGTATGAAAGATGTTTACATCAAAGTAAAGAGTAGGAATATATCAAGTACACTCAAGTTGCAACACCCAATAACTCAACTATTTCAACAAGTAAATAATGGGCATAAAAACACCCTTCATAAAGAAAGAGACTTGATATAGATGATGGTATAAGAAGACATAATATCATTTCGCATGGGATAACCCTCTTTCCAATCCCTACTCCTTCTAAGAATCTCAAAAGACAAATGTGGAATGATGACCTAAACAAGGAAGCAAAGTGGGATAGAGATATAACTAATTTCAAAAATGGGGTGACATGGCAGAGATAATGCAACTTGATTATACTTCATATGATATTTTCATGTTTTCATTATTATCTCCATAACAAACCATAAGATGTAAATGGTCCATAGGGGATCATTTTTGCTACCATATGTAATTGTTATTGATTGTACTTTTGAGTCCCATTGACCTACTTTGGTCACTTGTAGACATTAATATAATTTATTTCTTTTGTGATTTTTTATTTCCTTATAACCTGGAAGTAATATTTGAATTTTCATCCAAGTGTCCCTCTTATGTGATGCATAGTGGAAGATGAAAAAATGATCACTCTTTCAATGGCTGTTAAGATTAAAAAAGAGATGTAACATTACCCATTGAAAAGGGGCAACAAAATATCCTAACACGATGGCCTTATCACTTTCCACATGGATGACAATAATATTCTATAGTAAACAAATTCCTAACAAAACCATACAAAAATAAAATAAGAATGATTGACATAAAAAAAAAACATAAAATTAAATTAATCATGGCTACCAATATCTGAATGAATATAAATAAAGGCAAGGATCAAACTCTACCCATTTGGAAAGAGAAAACCAAACTAAAGCTCAAAAGACTTCACCCAGATGTTTAATATATACCTTAACACCTATCATTTAATAGTATGTAAACAAATGTCAAATATCGGTGAAATTAAATGTAGATAAAAGTTATGTTCCACAGGAAAATCTCCATCACTCTATCTCCATACTATTTTCCCATTCAAATATTGTCTCTAGGATTTTGGGTGTACTTCTAGGCATTCATATTTTGCATCCCTCCAATACATGGGGACTTAGTAGAACATAAAATTGAGGTTAGTCAATGTTAAACATCTTTAGGGCCAAGTAAAAACTTAAGAAAACCAGGTTTCTTTGTCTGTGGTACTAGGAGGTAAGGTACTCAAGAGTCAAAGGAAAAAAGTTGGTATACCAACCAAACTCTAGGCTAGTTAGTTATTACAACTTAAATGATAAGAACAAAAAATTGAAGCATAAAATAAATATATAACTTCAAATGATTTAAATTCAGTGAATGTCCCTCTAAATAAACTCTAAAAAAAACAAAATCTCTCCCTATTATCTCCACATCATTCCAAACTGCAAAAAAAATGTAAGAGGGGATCTCTCATTAAATTTAGAACCCCTCATACGCTCAGCGCACTCTCATTCAAAGATTAAAAAATACATAGATTTTAACTATTTAACTCCATAATCTTTTATTTTACCTAGAAATTCTTTGTAGAAAGAAACAATAACTCATAATTAGAATCACTACACTCTCTCACAACAACCATATCTACTCATAATATTTGTAACAAGAGGAGAGAATGTAAGAAGCAACCATCTCCCTATATGTAACCTACTAATATGAAATGAAATGAAAGATTTTAATGATGTCCACGAGACCAAGCAGTGTAAGGGACCAAGAGCCGAAACATCAAGACATTTTCAAGTTCTTTTCGATATCAGAGCTTCTACTATGAAACTTGATCAATAAGCCAATTGTATTATGAAACCTAGAACCCTCAAAAAGCTCACTTAGGCTGCCTACTTTCAAACTGTCTTCATATTGACTCTAAATATCCGCATATACAATGCATTCAATGATGAAATGCCATTCGATTTCAACCACCCCTTTGCTACATAAAATATAAGTACTTTCTTCCCGCTCTTCCTTGAAAACTGTCCATCCATCTATCAATTTCACACATAAAATGGTGTGACCCAATTCTCAATTAATTCACTAAAATCTTAACCTTACCTTTAAAACAAAACTTTAATTATAAATTAAAAATAATAATTTATCACTTCAAAACCCTAATTGAAAGTCAACCATAGAAAACTTTAAACTGGATCCCTAGTGACTAACCACGTGAACTAAGGATTATACTTCCCATCAACATCATAGGGTCAACTAACTCATTACTACTGACCCAGACATGACAACCAACCCACCCGTACCAAAACATCATATAACCATTACATTTATTTCAATAATTGCATTATTTGAGACACAGACAAAATCATGTGAGCTCCTCATTTATTTCATTATTCCGCAGATGTAAAGCATGTTTACATTTGATTGGGCAACGTCAAAATAATAATGTCAGGCGCCACCCTAAGACAAAAAAAAACCTGCTCTCATCATTTACTATGAAAGGTTTTGATTGCCAGGTGTAAGCAACCTGATTTCCCATCCGCTCTTTCTTATTATAAACGTTTTCGGCGTGGGTTTCAAAGTCGCTGCTATCCACTTAAAAATTGGTGTGAAAGGCCATAAAATTTGTTGCATCACAGCGAACATTGCTACAGGTTATCCGATACGATGTCAACAATCATAGTGCCAGTGCCAACTCCTACCCCAACTGAGGACTGCGAGCAACTCAGAAGGGCAGTTGAAGGTTTGCCTGGTTTTGTTTTGGCTTTGAATTTAAAAAATATATATGGTCTGTGTTTAGTTTTACAACAGGGTTTATGCTTCCTAACACCCTTGGGCCAAATTGGTTTGTGGGATCTGCAGTAATGTGTTTACTTGTTTACATGATGAAATAACTTTACAAGTTTTGTTTGCCTGTCTTGATCTAAAAGATTTAATGTACCGGGTTGTTAGTTATAGGATTGGTTATTGCCGATGTTTGCCTGTCTTGATCTAAAAGATTTAACGTACCGGGTTGTTAGTTATAGAAGTGGTTATTGCCAATGTGGGTTTAGAGAGACAGCTATGCCTATCATTTTTTTTTGAAGATGCCGGCATCATTCATGTGATTTAAATGTAGACCACCTGAATGTAACTTTGTTCATCGCACCGGGTTGTTAGTTATAGGATTGGTTATTGCCAATGTGGGTTTAGAGAGGCAGCTATGCGTATCATCTTTTTGTGAAGATGTGGGCAGAATTTTTGTGATTTAAATCTAGACCACCTGAATGTAACTTTGTTCATCGTATGGTTGTTAGTTATAGGATTACCAAATGTGGATCTAGAGAGGCAGCTATGCCTATCAATTTTTGTGAAGATAAGGGCAGCATTCATATGATTTAAATCTAGACCACCTTAATGTAACTTTCTTCATCGCACCATAACAATCCCATGCTGGTCACATTCTTAATTTTTGGCCCACACAGTCAAGCGGCCTTAAGTGATGAATTTCATTACCTTCACACCACAACCCCTTGCACACATTCTTTTTCCTACTTTCATAGTCACTAGGAGAGAGGGTGGGATAACAGGATGGAAATGCCATTTGGAAGTAGGCTATGGAAGCATATGAATTAGGGTGCGGCTATATTACATTTATATACAGTCACCAGGAGATTTGGTCGCAGGGAAGAGGTCCCAGTCCCTTGTCCCCGTCCCTGAAGCCAAGCTTTTTTGGTGACTTTAAGATTATTTTGTTTGCTCCTTGAAATTGCTTTAGGGAAACAACATTCTTCCCTGTGGTTTTTGGATTCTTCCCTTGGTGATGTGGGGATGAATTTTTGGATGACCATTTTTAGGCTCATATGGTGTACTTGTCATGATCTCTAATGGTGACAGACTTGTGCTTTTGAATGGGAGGTCACAAGTTCAAATCCTGCAGGGAGTTGCGTATATAGTCCTCGTATTTGGAGCAAAGTTAGGTGCCTCCTGCATAATGGGAGTACGAGGTGGTCTCATATGCTATAATATACCTTAGAGACCGAAAGTAAGGCACACAACATCGTGAACCTTAAGGAGGACTTTTATTTCCTTTCCTTCCTAATGCACCCTTGTCACAACAATGCATATCAGTGAATATAAGACTTGTTGGTAGAGTTCTATCTTCTTCACCACTGATGACTGTACTGAAGTAAGACCAACCCAACAACAAATGCCTGCAGTCCCAGACCATGTTCATATGATCCGTGGTCCCCTGGTAATCCAAGGTTGGAAATTCTTCCTATTAGATCTAAGTGAATAGGGGAACTGTTGTTATAACTTATATTCATTATCCGTAATGATCTTTCATATTTTATTTTATCAGCTTTAATTCCGGTGTACCAAAATATTTCTTCTTATGGCCATCTCATTTTGTATATACATTGTCCTAAATTGCTCCTCGAAAAAAATATTGTCAATACAACGTTTTGCCTTGTATTTTTCAGATTCTTCCCTATGGTGGGGATAAGTTATTGGATGCCCATTATGAGGCTTATGCAACATTTTTATCATGCTTTCAAATGCATCCATGTTCACAGAACATGGATCAATAAAGATTGATAGAATATCCGCTCCCTTTACCATTGTACTGCTCTAAACAACAAGTGCTTGCAGTCTAGTACAACGTTCATAAGATTCATGGCCCCTTTGTATTCCAAGGTTGGAAGCCTTTCCAATTAATTCTGGGTGCACTCTTCAGAATGGAGGAACTAGCAGTTATTCAATTATCTACTACGATCTTTCATTTTATAGATTATTAGCTTTCACGGCCATGTACCACAATGGTTTCAATCTTCATCAAACATAATAAATTTGGTTTGACAGATGCTGTACTTGTTGATTGTCCTTTCTATGAGATTATGTCAAATAAAATATAAATATAATGGATTTATTGACATGTCCTCTGTTCCAGTCAATATCTAAGGTTAAGAGACCTTGTACCACGGATCCTCAATTTCTTACCCACCCAAGAGGCAATTTCTATTATGGGAGGTTATATTGCAGATAATTTTCTGTCTAGGTTTCTTAGATTCTCTATATCTTATCTTCACTTGCATTGGGACACTATTTACTATGCTTTACATGCATGTGCATAGTATCAGAAAGGAAAGATCAAACTTCAGATATCTGCAAATGCTTACAGTTCCAGGTCCCTATATGGGTTCAGTTTGTAACAAATGTACGAAATCTACAAATCCAGTTGAAAGATTCTTGTATTCTGCACATGTAGTCTTGTAAGTTGTTCATTGGGTTGTCTGAGATTCTTCCAACAAAATAATGGATTTAATGGTGTTACCTCTATTCCAGTGCATATCTGGGCAACAAACCTTTTAGCATGGATTCAGAATTTCTGTCTTATGCAACAAACAAAATGTTCATCAATACAGTGACCATTATTTTTTTTCCTCATGACATTTAGCTTGAATGCTGAAGTTGCAGGTATGTTGGCCTTGCCTGATATCTATAAAATCAAACACCGTCCACTGGTACATGAGTTCAAATTTTCCATGAGATTTTGAATCCAAGTGTAATGATAAATTACCTAACATGGTAACTCTTATTTCAATATTTGCACTGAACCTGATAAATTTTGTATGTAATTTTCTATTACTTTTGGTTGTACTTCTGAAAATCATCAAAAGCTGATTGTTGTTTGTTTTAATGAGAGAATTTACTTCTCTTAGCCTCTGAAATCTGCTACATAATTAGTTAAACTAAATATGAAGGAACTATTTGACTGAAAATGATGGTTCCTTGCACGTTTTCTCCCTCTCACAGCCAACTTGGATATTTTGTTGGCACTGTTGCATTTATTTCTACTATGGTCTTCTAATGTTTGGCAAAGGGTTAAATATACTAATAAAGTTAGATTTCTCCAAATATCTCCACAAATGACTAATGGCATTGCAAATATTTTGACTAGGTTTGTGTTTACTAATTGTTCAAACTCATTTTTTATTGGTTGCCAATTTTTTGTTTAGGACAGTGCACTTTTGATGATTATCAACATTTTTTCCCATAAATTTCAAGGAATTTCAGCTTCATTTTAAAGTTTCCAAAATTTAAATACAGATGATAAGTTTTGTTGAATCTAGTGACTATGCTTCAAGGCAATGCCTTATATCTTTCTCAGTATGCAAATAAAGTCTCTTTTAAGGATGACAGTGTTTGACTTGGCCAAAAGTCTCTTTGGGACAAAATTGCTTCTTAGCATTCTTAAGGGTATCCAAAAGTCCTTCAGGTGAGGTCTGATATGTTTAGGCATTCTCTGCTAGAAAGCGAGACATGATGTGACAGTGCATCTCTATGATGCTCTAGTTTGGAAGAATGATCTTCTTTTTACTCATTGTAGTTGATTGTTTTTTAAATTTATTGTTTCTTTGATTCTTTATCGTTCTATTGTTTAGGTACTAATGATTAAAACCCTCCTGCTACCCGTCAAGTTGTAAATCGCTGGGTGCTGCACAGATGAGGCCAGGTGTAAGTCCTGGGTAAATTTGATGGAAGAGGTACCCATTGGCTGTGGCAACTAAACCAAAGGTTACCCCATAAGGAGAATTTACCAAATCGAAAAAAAAAAAAAAAAAACCCATCCCACCACCCACCTCTCATGAATGTAGACGTGTGTTTTGGCACAAATAAATTGTCTTTGTATTTCATCAGTTTCTAGAGGTAGCAGAAAACAAACGACTAGTGCAATAATATGCATTTTTCATTATAATCTGCCTTTTAGTTGGCAATTTATAGAAAGATTGCAAACATCATGTTTACATGGGATTGTAAATTAATTGCAAGTTTGGTCTGACCTTTATGTAAAAAGGTTATCAATCATCTAGCTTTGGTTCATGTAGGATGAGTGCAATCATTCTTGAGCTATTCAGAAGATTGCTGGAGTAAAATCAGAGTGGGGGCATCATTTTAAGTAAGGTCGTTTTGAGTGTAATCAGAAACCCCAAATAACCATAGATGTTTTGATAACAATGAGTAGCCTTACTCATGGAAATTTGTGATTATATTTGCTTGTGCATTTCTTAAGCAGTGAGCTGTGTTTTATGTGGTAGGTCGCTTATTTGCAATTTCAGTTAAACTTCTGTACGCCATGCTGTGACTTAAACATGGAATTAAGCCTTGGCTCTTTAGTAAGGCACACGTTTAGCTGTTAAAATTACTGAAAATATAAAATCCTGAAAATTATGATAAAATTGTTTGTCTTCTTTTTTTATGTAAGAGAAAATGTTAGTAAAGTTTGATAGTGTAGTTTAGAAGCAATATCTATTTTCGTCTTTTATATAAGATATCTAAATTGTTGGCAAAGTTTGATATTGTTTGAGAGGACATGCCTGTTGTACTACTATAAATATATATTGGTAGATAAAGGCACCTTTCTCTGGCCACGACCTATACCATGACCACGTTTTTATGGTGAAAATGTATAATTACCAGAGCCATGATTTTAAAATAAATCCTTTTAGAAACAAACCGATGTATGTATTTTGCTGAGAATAGAATAATGGAATGCATGCATTTTCCATAGGGTATCTACCTTTAGTAGATTTTATCTAATGAACAATAAGACCGGTGTTATTGTTCAGATATTTACTTTTGAATTTGAGTGTTTGTATGATTGTATTGTTAATGTGATTGAAGGGCTTAATGGTGCTAACCGATGCTTGTTAATTTCATAGGATGGGGCACTAATGAGGGCTTAATCATAGAAATACTGGGACATAGGACAGCAGCACAACGCAAACTAATCAGACAAACATATTTTGAATTGTATGGAGAGCACTTGCTGAAGCGATTAGAATCAGAGCTTTCAAGTGACTTTGAGGTATCTACAATCAGCTATATATTACTAGTGTCCAATAAGAAAAAAATGGTTTTGACTTTTTTATATGTAGAAATGCTACAAAATACAGGAGCTATTGGTAAATGAGATGTTTTCTCTCTGATACTTTAGCTTTAACTGACGTTTTATTAGTATTTTAGATGAAGGAATTCGTAGTCAGAATCTGTGGACATGAAGAGTCTAACCTTGAAGTTGTGACTTATGTGTGAAAAAGAGAGCTGTGTTCCTTTGGACACTAGATCCTGCTGATCGTGATGCTGTCTTAGCCCATGAAGCAATAATAAGGTGGAACCCAAAGAATAAATCCCTTCTAGAAATTTCCTGTGCTCGAAGTTCATCTGAGCTATTGATGGTGAGGCAAGCATATCATATACGATACAAGAAGTCTCTCGAAGAAGACATCGCTGCACATACGACTGGAGACTTTCGAAAGGTGAACCTTCTTGATTGTTTTCCATTTTCTTTGATTGTCGAGAAACAGCCTATGTTTTGCATGCATGCTGTAAATATCACTTATGGAAAAAGCAGAATGTAGAGCTGGCGAAAAAAACCAAGAAGACAATAATCATATATCTAAATGCAAATATATTCATTCCTTTTGCAACAAGTACTGCTTTTCTGGTAATTCTTGAGCATATAGATGCAAATAAACTAGAAGTTTTTTGGACCACTTTAATCATCCAAACTTGTTCTTTTGTCATGTAAATGAAGTTGTTCTTTATCTAAGATTGTTTTATAGGCCCATTTTCTTTTGCGCTTGGACTTCTGTACCTCTTTATTGGCAATGTTATATTATTACCGCAATCATCACTCTGTCATGTATTGAACTCTAGGCGGGACCATCCTAATGTATCTTGATTCGGTAGGCGATTTTGTGACTTTAGTATGTAATAAAATATAAAACATTTCATGGATCCCTGTCGATTTAAGTCTTATAGCTGATGCTCTTTTATTTCTATATGGTTTATTGCCATTTGACCTTCTGTTTATCCTTTTATTTGTGGCTTGTGCATTGCAATTTTCTTAATAAACCTACTTCTCTTCTTATCTTGCACATAGACTCTTTATTTTCTGAGTTTTGAAGTAGAAGGTCGCCTCTCTTACTCAAATTGAGAGACACCATGGATAGAGATAGAGTAATATCTTCGAAGGCAGATATTTGGACATTAGAAGCATACTTTTTTGGACTTGTTACCTTGCTTGATCATACATATAATATTGGGGGAGTTACGACCCTCTAGTTGCTAGACTGCTGTACAAGACAACAATATTCAAGTGGTCTTACTGGTCTTATTAGTCATCAATGCAACAAAGCAATTAAAATAAATTGTCTTTAATTTTTGTGGGCATTAGAATCATACTTTTTGTGGACTTGTTACCTTGCTTGATCATACATATAATATTGGGGGAGTTATGATCCTCTTGTTGGCAGACTGCTTTATAAGAATTCAATATTCAAGAGGTCTCATTGGTCTCATTAGTCATTTGATGCAACAAAGCAATTGAAATATATTGTCTTCTAAGTTTTTCTTAACATCTTTTTAATAACGTTTTGGAAGCTCTTCACAATTATTAAGCATTAGATGTATGTTTTCAAAATGTTTTTCATTTATATTGAATATGAACATGTGTGAATTATCACAACAATAGTGATAAGGTTCGACCGAACCATAAGGATTTTTGTTGAACTTTTATTTTTTTAAAAGGTCTAAACCTATTGGACCGAATCTGCCAATGTCAAGTCAGCACATTGACAGTGACATCAACCTTAGTTTTGTCACGTGAACTTTGCTTTCCATCTCGTGTGCTTTAAAAATCATGGATACAGTGAATATTGTAGTGGTAGTGCACATGCATTGGATCTAGGTGTCGGCGTTAATTGTATTAATGATTATGAATTAGATCAGGTAAGTTTTTATTTGAAGATATTAAAAATTGTTATTTTAGAGCCTAGTGGCCTTATGGCCTATCATATGGAGACTCGAGAGCAAGTTCCACTATCTAAAAATTGTATGGTAGTGCGATGTGTCAAATCATAAATTACTATGAGTATTGGGCTTTGAAATATTTTTTTGAATTCTATTTCTGTGATCTTGTATAATTTTGTATGTTTTAGCTTTAGACATTTTTGAACCTTTCTGAATTATTCTGAACTTAAGTGAACTTAAAGCTGCCAAACTTTTTGAACCTTGTTACTGTGAAGTATGATCACAGCTAAAAGTGAAATTGATAAGAAAAGTAACATGTGATTATAATAAGTACAATTCTAAAATCTATATATTTATGTGATAATTTTGTATCACTGTACTTGAAAGTGATCAAATAGAATAGTTCTGTATCTAGCTGATTTCTGTGTATTTATATTCCTCTTTCAGCTCTTGGTAGCCCTTGTAAGTTCATATCGGTATGAAGGTCCGGAAGTGGTTATGCGTCTGGCAAGATCTGAAGCAAAACAGCTGCATGAAGCTATAACGGACAAGGCAGCCAATCATGAAGAAGTTATTCGAATCATAAGCACAAGGAGCAAACCCCATCTGAATGCTACATTCAATCACTATAGAGATGAGTATGGTCATCATATCAACAAGGTTTGATCTCACAAACCACTTTTCAATTATCCTCGTACCATGGGATTCTTTCATTTTTTTCTCTTAATTTTTATTGTTCTATGGTTATACATATTTTTAAACTACTCTATTTGCTTTTGTTTTAATCTTTCTCAAAACATCACTTTATATTTTATTTGTTTGCACTTTGATTGGGTTTATAATTCAAAGCTTTCATGATTAAACACATACTTCTTGGGAATTTAAGACTGACATTTAGCATTGCATTTGTGTCTGAAGGTTCTGTTCCCTAGTTTGCAACATTGTATTTTTTAACCATATTTCATTTTGCTAAATTGGCTTCTAGGAAAACTGAATTTAGAAATTTGAAGCACATCTTTTACTTAAAACCAAGAGGTTACTGACCTTAAAGTTGCTTCTATGTGCATAATGAAAAATTTCTCATGAGTAAATTCTCACTTTGTTGACTCTTGATTCTAAGACTTTTCTTAAAGGGGACAATATCGAATTGGTTAAGTTGCGTCTGTGTGCATATTGAAAAATTTCTCCTGGTTGAAGTTCTCACTTTGTTGAGTGTTGATTCTGAGGTCTACGCTAAAGGGGACAACATAAAATTGATTATTATTGCTTTCGTCCATTTGCATACATGTATTTCCTTCTTTAGTTAACCATCTGATGGTTTATCCATGTTCCCTGTGAAGAATTGTTCCTAGTAGAATTCTTTTAAGATCGTTACGCTGAGAGGCATTCTACAATGGGAGAGGGGGGACGGAGGGACCTTGATGTCGTGCTCGTGTAAGGAAAAATGGCCGACATTCAAATTAAATATCAATGATATTAAAAAGAAAAATAATAATATCAAATACAAACAACTGACATAATATTTAAATTAATAGACATGACCCTCGAAATATTATAAATACAATTGCAAATCAATTGCAAAAATCAAATACAAACAACTGACATAATATTTAAATTAATAGACATGACCCTCAAAATATTATAAATACAATTGCAAATCAATTGCAAAAATCAAATACACACAAGTTCAAATCGGATAGCAAATTAAAAATTGCAAATACAGCGATAAGAAAAACACAAAGAAATAAATAAAAAAGGTAAATCTTCTGCTTTTTTTCCCCATATTACTTACTAAATCAGCAAACTTAAATAAATATTTTTCATATTTAAATTTGATTTGCTGGTAATATTAAAAAGTGAATTGCGATTTTTATTTTACGGAGTGATTTTTCATTCACTGCATTGCTTTAAAAATTCACATTTATTAGGGTTTTTATGAGTTAAATTTCAATGCTGGAGGGTTGTCATGTGGGTACACAACCCATGTCACTCATATTTTATTTATATTATTAAACTTAAAAAATATCAAAATTAAAACCATGTTACATAGATTTTATTTATATTTTTAAACTACCTCTTCTACTGTGATAAAATTTAACAATAATAAACTAGCAAAGCTATCTTAGATAAATCTATGTAAAAGATGCCGAGAGATATCATTCTTGAGGTGCCTATTCCACTTATGTCACAAATATAATATAAGATAGGTGCCTCGAAAATGATATCTCTCGATGTCTTTTACGTAGATTTATCTAAGATAGGTATGCTAGTTAGAAAACAACTTGAAAACTCATTAAAGTTTAACCTTCCCCCTCTCCCTCCCCAAATTGAAATCAAATATAAAATGAAGTCTATTGCGAGATATAAGACCACATGATCCATGTGCACCTACCTTATGTCATTGGAAGAGGAAGTCTCTTTCTAGAGGCAACTATGAAAGAAATGACACAGGTCTAGATTAATTAGTATAATTTTATAAGAAATTGTGGAATGAGATTGGACAGTCTTATTTATAAACGCACTTGGAAAATTTTAAAAGCAAGAGAATGTAAGGAATTGGTTGATGTAGGTTCAATTGTTCTCATTCCTCAAGGTTTCTATTTAGTCCATAATTACCTAAGCCTCATGGATGGGGGGATGGAGGGACATGCTTTCCCGGACGACAAAAAAATTGCTAGATTTTGGGAACGACTGGGGGGGCACCTATTAAAATAATATATAAATAATAATATTTAAATATTTTAACTTTATTCAATGAAATTTAGGGGTTCAAATTTTATTTAATGTTTTTTTAGGGTATTTTCAAGATTAGGGTTCATTGTTTTTTTTAAATAACTTTTTTTGGGGTGGGAGATTCTATTTTAAAATAAAAGCATAAAATTTATATAAAAAAATTGGGGACTTCCCCTCCAAGTCGCCAAGTCCTTGAAACGTTTGGGGCATCGCCAAAATCTAGGGGATTTGTCCCCTCATAACACTGTGATTCACAGTGTTATGCGGGGACCACCCCCCCCGCCCCCAAAATTCTAGTGACATCACAAATGTTCAGAACATTGTGGGACCCCAATATTTTCATAGTTTAATTTTTTAATTTATTTCTAGTTTAAAGATTTTAATATTAATTTTTTATTGATTCACAGTGTTACGCTAGGACTCTCCCACAATTATGGTGATGTCCCAAACATTCAGGATGTTTCGGGTCCCAAATATATATATATATTTAATAGCCGTTCCCCCCACTATCCCCAAAATCTGGAAGATTTGTTGTTGTCCCGAAAAACCTCGTGCCCCCATCCCTGAGACTTAGGTAATTATGGTTTCAAAAGATAAATGGTTGGGGGTTGGGTAGCCCATAACACTCCTTGCAAGTTTTCAAAGGGTTTCTTACAAAATCCAATCTAAAGCCATCTTTGATTAAACTTCTTGTTTTCAGAATAGTCAAAAGAGAGATCTTCACCTTTCTAAAAGGTAGATCCATCTTTGATAATGTTATCACAGCATGGGAGGGTCTCAAATGGGTATGTGGCTCTTGTCAAAAAGCTCGCTTCTTGAAAATAAAATTTGATATTGTCCACTACAAGATTGAATTGGATTTCATTTTGAACATGTGGGATTGGTTTATTCACAGGGATGTGGGGACTCCCTTCATATATCCTTCTACAATGGTTTGTGGGAACACAATTTCCTTTGATCCAATTCACTTTTAGAGGTCCATCAGGCAAGGATGCCTTCTAGCATCCAGCCTATCTTTACGTTCTTGGACATTTACTATAGGGGGATAGAGTGTAGGGACATATTATAGAAATGTTCTTACTAGGAGGTAGTCAATTAGTTACAGTACACTTCACAAATGACTTGGAATTGACCAGTGTATTTAAGGCACTATGTTTTGTTTGGATGTTTTTATTGAAGAATTTGGGAGACTAGAAATTGTGGAAAAATTAATCCTTTTTATTAGCCAAGATGAAGATGATGAACCACATTAAAATCAGGTAAAATTATAAGGTACTCAGGTATTCCAATGGAGGTGGATAACGACTAAATTTGAAAAGCAGATTCATGCTTAAGAATACTCAAGATCTCATGCTTGTTTGTTAAATTACAACTATGATAGAATTGTAGCAGCAAGGCACATTTACTATTATTCTTGTCTTTTCCCCTCTTAGATGTGATTAAAAGATTAAAGATGGTGCTGGGAATATTTCTATAGAGAAAGCAAGGTTGGGGGCGGAGGTTGACTGTTGTGTCTTGGGACTTTTGCACATTCCCAAGGTATAAAAGAGGTATAGGTATTAGGCATCACAAATATTAGAACTTGAGATGTAATGAATGAAAATGGATAGCAAGGGAAGTGGGCGGTGATGCTCTGTGGCAATTTTTAATCCTGTTTTGAATTCTACTGAATTAGGGGTCAATCACAGTACGTAATATAAATCTTAATTTAAACCCCTTTAATTTCTTAGGGTCAGCAGTCAGCACTACTTTATAGACTTTGTGACTACCTAACAGTTTCTATTAGATTATCTTCATTACATTACTACCTTGGAAAAATATTTGCAAGGAAGAAACTTTCCTATAAGGAATTTCTTTGGAATCAGGATAAAACAATGATGATAAATTGTGGTGCAAACAAACTAGTCTTCTAGGAGATTTGTAAAATGATTCTTGAAGGTTGCCTTTTCAAGCTACAGCAAAAACGATTTATATGATTGATCCAAACTTGCATCATCTATTGTTCCACGCTTGAACAAAAGATGGGAAGTACATGACCCTCAAGAAAACTGAAAAAAAGACGTCAAAATCTTCGCAAATCAAGATTTTTTTTAAATGTACAAAAGGTGGTTAGTACTTCACCAAGGTTTGGTGGTCAAAACTCAACTCCATAAAGCTGTAATATGTCACATGTGATCCCTTAGATATCCTTTGCAAGAAAGTAGGATCCATAAAACATTTTTTGGAATTTCCTGTCTACTTTGTCTTTTTGGGCATGTCTAGAGATGCAATCCAATTAATTATTCATTGCTCATCTATTCTAGCAAGGTCGAATGTTTGGGGACACTTGGGTGATCAAATAAGTGTGAAGACTATCGTATATGATAAGGCAATATGCTATCAATTTCTTGTGGAAGACTAGATGGAAGACAAGTTTTCATGAGGGAAGTTCTCCACATTGCTTAGGGGAGCTGAAGATTTTTAAAAGAGATTTATGTGCATGTTAAAGCCAGAATTGATAGTTTTCGAATGTAGGCTCTTTCCCCTTGTAGACCCTTCTAGCTTTCATGGGAGGAGATACTCCTTGCAAATCTATTCCTCAGTTGACGTAACTCTCATGTTCTCTGGTGCAATGTAACATGCATTACTTAAAAATTAATACATGATTAAAAGCTACATTATTTTTTTAGTATCGCATAGTTCAACAGCCCATGAACCATTTGAAGTATTATATTTGGTAGTCCTTGACTATGTCGGCATGCACTAAGCCTAATTAGTTGTGAGACAAAAGATGCATAGATATCCATTATGATGTTAGGTTTAGATTCGAGGACATACTTCCTAAATTGAAGCTGAATTGGACCATATTGGAAATTTGACAAAGTATGGTATTTATGCTCATTTTCATGAATTAAGGGTAGCAATCCAAAGGCTTATACATCTCCACGAATAGAAGCATTCAATCATTTTATGGGTATCACGTCTAACATACATATCAAAAGATCTTAACACCAATGTACCATGTTAAATATCTAGGGTAAATATGTAACACAAAACTGATAGTCTAACGACATAAGTTACCAAGATGGTTCTCATTAACTAGTCATACACTCTTGTTGTCTCTCAAATCATCCTTCTCAAATATTGCTAAAGGCAATTATTGAAAAGTCCTTTTAAGGCTGTCTAGGAGTTCATGCGTGACTCCTCTCACTTCTTAATCATAGGAGGATTCGAATTCAGAGGGGGTATCCTTATGAATCCCTTTTAAAGATCTAAATTAAATCTGAGATTCACTAAAAGCATTCTTCAAATTTTAAATTAGTTCTTAGGAGTTGTTTGTATAAAAAGATTGTTGTGTAAAGAAGCCCTTTAATCCCTTGGTTGGTGCATTAGTCCATTGATTTGTAATCTCCTTAGTTTCAATTACTAGCTGGAAATCAATAGATTACTCTGCTGCCCTACTTGAATTGTACTCCAAATCGACATTAGTAGAATACAAAATTGTGCATGAATTAGTTTCCTTAAGTTGATGGAAATAAAACCATATTGTAGTTGAATAATAGAATGTATACAACCATGAAACAACAAAGAATAACAACCACAAATAAGATTGACATAAGAATTTTAACCTGGAAAACCCAGTGTGGAGAAAACCAGCTGGAAGTGGCAATAGCTCAGCTTCCTCTCTTTCTTTTGGCAAAAAAAATAAAAGAGAGCTCAAATAGAGCATGTTAAACAGTCTCCCTACTGCTATGCTCATTCAAACTACTCTCTGTACCACAAATCCTACTCCTACAACAACTAAACTCACTGAGTCTTCTTGTACACTCTATCCACACTCTTACTGTACAATTGAGCTTATGCCTCTTACACAAAGGAACATTTGAAGTGTCCTTTTGTGCACTAAAGGACTCGTATATCATGTCCCTCTTTTGATAGGGACATGATAGAAGACCTTTAGCCTTAAAACCCTTCTCGGGGGCTAAAGGACAATTTGAAAGGGAAGTAAGGATTGAAATGTTTTTAAGTGAATATGCGTAAAAGTATTTTTTTAAAAGTACTTTATGTTTTCAAAGTCACTTAAAAGAAGGGCCTTTAAGGGTTTAGATGACTTAAATGATTTTATAAAAATAAAAGGAAAAAAGTAAAATATCATAAGAAAGGATCTATTAAAGATCTTTTAAGTTACCCTCCCCTAATTTGGGCACTACACTTGGGAAGATTATTTAAAGCAAAGAAAGGGTTAATCAATTCATTCATGTTTTAATTTAAAAATGAATTTTCTGGAGTCTAAGCACGAAAAGCAAAGATTTGCACTTGAAGGACGAAAACCCTTTCAAGGGAGCTGAACTGAGAATAAAAACCCGAAATTCAGACCTAGGGCAGCTTCATTTAGGAGTTGCATTGAGAAAAATCGAGTTTGGAAGGGTGTTTTTAACACCAAAGATCATTTGGAGGTTGAGCGAACCAACAAAGGAGTTCGACACTTGCTTTCAAAGGCTGTCTAGGGTAGCAATCACCATTGGTTAGAGGTTGCACAAGTCTGCAGGGGTAGCGAACCAGTCTTGGAGGTGGACGACCCACTTTGGGGTCCTTTTAAGGCTTTTGGAGGTGTGGAACAACCACACAATATTTTATACTATTTTGTTTGATTTTTCCAGCCATTTGGATGTCCAAAAATCAAGCTTTTAGTTGATTATTTGGCCATTAATATTTATAAAAATTTTGCTATTTTTTGGGAAGCTTGAATAATAACTTGGAATTAATTTCAAATCATTTACAGCTGTATTTCGTCAAATTCAGATTGCTAGGGTTTGTTAAAAATTCTGGAAATTAATATCTAATTATTGAAGCGATTGAGTATATTTTTTATTTATCTAATATCCCTTGGAAGGGACATTACAATGGTATCAGAGGTGAATTATTGGCTAGCTGTGGGATGTAAGTGATTTCAATGGATTGGCAACCTAGGTTTTTGCAAAAAACGAAATACAAAGATTTCATTCAAAAGGTTGGGATGAAGAAGAAGACAATGGATGAAGCCATGGATAAATTATTGCAAGCCATAGAGAATTATCATAAGGTACTAAAGGCACTAAGTCCCAAGGATGTGGCAAAGTCTATAGGGTTAAGCCCTAGACCTCAAAGGTCTCTTTTAGAAGCAGAGAAGGTTGAACTACATGTGAAAGATGAGCTTCAAGAACCAAAAATTCAAGGGCAGCCTAGTGAAGGTCTCCAACAAGCTATGGAGCAACCAATGGGGTTGCAAAGGGTAGTCCCTAAAGAGAGAGTAACAGAAAAATCAAAACTTCCCAAGGTGAAACAAGAAGTTGTTCAACAACTTCATGAGCCATCAAAAGAAAGGTAAATATATTTTATTTGTAGAAGATGTCTATTTATCTTCTAATGATTGTATACATGACAGTGAAGTCACAAAAGATGAAAACAAGGAGCTGGAGTCAAAGAATGATGAAATTGAAGCAAAAAGTATACCAAGGGTTCAAGTTTGAAGAACTTGCACCGACCTTTGAATATCCCTTGACTGATTTTCAGAACAGCCCTACAAAGAGTCACGTGATCAAAGAAAATATTGGAAATCTTGAGGATACAAGGCATGAGGACTCCTTGATTCAAGTTCACAATTATTGGCACCAAGAGGTATGGGATCCCAGTAATTTTTTGAGTTTTACAAAGGTTCTCAATTCTGATTTTAAAATTCTTTATGGCTGATGCCATGGGACTAAGAAAAAAATTAGAATTGTTTGGGGTATGGAGGAGTCATGCATGGAGTATAGTAAATTCTAACAATTTTGTGAAAAGCCAATACACACCCTCCATAAGTCACTCATTGGAGCTAAATTATAAATTTGTTGCCATAGCCATTAAGGTGAGAGATTTTCAGTTTGAAGCTACTTTTAAGAGATTTTCAATGACATGGTGTGAAGAGAAGTTCAGGGGGAGATGTTGCCTTGCAAAAGACGACAACAAAATGACCAACAGACAACCACTAAGGTATGCAAAGGAACATCTAATTCTTTGTTTGAAAAACTTAATGAACTCTAGAAATGTAGATACCAAGCAAGTCAATAAAAAGGACAATTTGCAGTTGATGAGAAAGAGAAGTAGATCTGAAACTAGCATCACTAAGAGATTGAGGTTATATTCAGAAAAATCAGAGAAAGAAGGTACGGTTCAGCTCCCAATAAGTTTTGGAAAAACATGTGCAAAATCTGATTTTTTATTCTTAACAAATATTGAATTGATAAGGTAAGTACAGCTGCTTATGAAGGACGAAAGTTTTAATATGGGGGACATGTTACAGCCCATGCTAAGTTCTGAAAATGCTTATAAGTTGGGGCACTTCCTTCATGACAAAAGATTGGTTGGTACAAGTTTGGTACAGCCCCCTCCGACTCATAAGTTTGGACCCTTGCTAGGTTTTAAATGCATTCTCTACATGATTAATAGGGTTGACATGGGGGAGAAGAAGGGAAGGCATAAGGCACACATGAGGGCCCAAATGCAAGGTTGCTTGCATCCCCATGATATCTTCTCTCAAGGTATGCTTCCAATGGGGTCCAAGGTTGTTTTTTTCTTGCAAAAGGGCAAAAGGTTGGTTAAGGCACATAGGATGGGCTAATGAGTTGGTGAATGCTTACCAAGGTAGTGTGCACTCAAGGACTAAGGATCAAATGAACCTTTTCATGTGGGGCAGCAGGGCTTCAATTTCAAGCCATACTCCTTTTCCTAGCACACTTTGTAAGTATATGATGATATCCATTAGAAATCCAAGTGTGAAGATTTCTTTTGAATACAACTTGGTAGTGAATAAATTGACAGTTTGGGGCACCTATGGGGCTGTAAGATGCAAATACAGTCCTCTAATCAGCAAGTACAGGTCTCTTGGTGAAGAGTTTCCCTCCAAGAATGGAAGGCATAATGGCATGAGGGCCAAGGATCGGATAACCACCATTGGGAAAGAAATAATAGTGCATAGGTTGCAAGATAGGGCACCCAAGGGGCAATGTCCAAAATAATGAAAAGCATGATAAATGAAGAAATTCAGATTGGGGCAGCTAGGCAAATGGGATTTTCTGATTTGGGACAGCCAACTATCATAAAAGAAATAAAAGTCATTGATGACACATGGAGTGAAGATATGATGAGAAAGAGTTCCCAATATGGAAAATGCAATATAAGGAGTTAAGGCAGCCTCTAAGGTATGAGAAAGGTTTCCCAAACTCTATGTACATCAGCTTGTTTTATAAACACATTATAGTATGTATCCTAATACATGGTAGTATGAGAGGTTTGTTGACGCTGTGGATTGCACCCTTGAGAGGAGGCTCGGCTTCTCTCTTCCACGCGGCACAATGGATACTCCCCTCTTGCTGTGGGTTTGGCAAAATTGGGGGGAGAATCTCTAGATAAGGGCTAGCTCCCTTTGATGCATCTCTGTGGTCTTGGATTTTCTACTGCTAACAATGGGGGGGGTGAAAAGGGAGAAGGATTACTGAAAACAGAACCTAAACTAATACGGTGATGCACCAAAAAATGGTTGATCTACTTAGCTTTGACATACACTTTCCACCAAGAACAACCTGATTATACACTTCAATTGACACGAGAAACTCTTCTGCATCAGTGAGCTAGGGGTCCTCTAGAGATATAGGGAGGAAGAACTACCATAGGTGTTCTAAGACACACTATGGCAGCCTGTTCACATGCGCCTATACTCTGTTGTGGACACTTCTGGCTGACCTGCAAAAGAACTCACAATACACTAGACATGTTGGAATCATTCTGTGAAAGCATGAAGGAAAATGACTTAACACAAGACAAAGCCATAGACATGCAAAAGTGCAAGCTCAAATGGAGGTAAAAATGCTTCTTTTTTATTCAAGGTAAATTTCGACAGAGCTCCGTCTTACAAGCTAAGAGATAGATTTATCCCTCAACTAAGAGGTTACAATATATATAGCATGAAGAAGACTTTGGCGCTTTCTAGAACAAGTGGCCCATGCTGCGTTGAACACCTTGGGAAGAGGAAACTGTTGAAGAAACCATGTTGTAGGTGTCGCAAGTCTTGACTTTGGTGCCTAACCCGTATTAAATATCACTGCAAGAGCATGGGTCGCTTTGTCTATTTGAATGACAAGGCCACTTCTTAATGAAATTCACGCGGTTGTTTGCTCATTGATGTAAAATGAGTAAAAATGGGCCATTCTATTGAATGCCTGGGCTCTCCTTGGTGGCCACTTGGTAGAGACTGTTTCATCCACTGTAATAACTTCTTGTGCCGATGCTTTCTATGCCACCTGGACCATTTCTATCTGCTCTTGCGCTTGGCTTTTGTCTTTTCCTGGCTTTTCGGCCCTCGGAGCTATCTTCTGTCACTTCTTGGCTCTTCAGGCTCCTTTCTCAGCGGGTCGTTGAGTTCACTTGTGGCCTTCACTTATGAGTTCTTTCAGGCTCTCTTCAACTGTTAACATGTGTGGGCCCATTTTTTTTAAACATTTGAGAATCAACGGCTATTCCATCACTGTAAAGTTGATGTCCGCGTGCCCGTCACCGGACGTTTGAACCTCCAACAGCTTGTTCGCTACGCTAAAGTTGACATCTTCGGGCTCGTCACCCCTTTGGCAATTTCTTCGGCTTTCTGATTCCTTCGGGCTTTTCCCTTTGGATTTTCTTCGGACAAAATGTCCGAAGAAATCCTTTGCCTTTTACTCTTTGATGAATCCGCTCACTGCCTTCCGCGAGGGCCCTTTGGGTCTTGGAATGCCCCTTCGAAACTTTTGATTTGGTCCTTCCCGACCAAAGTGTCCTCCGAAGAAATTCTGTTGCCCTTTTTGCGAACTGCTTAAGCCATTTTGGGTTCTTCAATTATGACTTTGAACCTTTCGATTGAACCTGAACCCTTTTTCGGAGTTCAATGGATCGACGGTTCAATAGTTCAACGCCCTATGTTCTGCAAGGAGTCGTGTTCACTCAATTCCCTTGTGAATTTAATGTATTGTTGAACCTACTGTTTGAACCAACCGTTTGAACCAACCACTTGAACTAACCATTTGAACCAACCACTTGAACTAACCATTTGAACCAATTGCTTGAACCAACCACTTGAACCAACCGCTTGAACCAACTGCTTGAACCAACCACTTGAACCAACCGCTTGAACCAACCATGGTTCAATCGGTTCAATAGTTCAACACTCTATGTTCAAAGCTCCTGGAAAAATCATGTGACTATTGGTCGGTCTGTGTAGTTCATTTCATATTATTGAACCCCGACATTGAACCACTTTTTCCAATTTTTTAGGAAATGTGCCTCCAAATTTTGGTCTAATTCCTTGTGAATTTTTTCGGACAAAATGTCCGAAGAACTCCCTTCGGGCACTTTATCTTTAGAGCCTTGTAAAAGACTTATATCTCTTTGAAGTCGACCCATTCCCTTGTCGAAAAGGCTTGTGAAAACTAGCTGCCTACAGCGAAAGAAACCTCCGGATCAACTCGAAACATCTATAAAGCTCAAGTCACCTGGCTCTTTTACATAACAGGTCTACTACAAAGGGAAATGGCACAATTGCAGTGGGGGGAATACATCCAATATTGACAGTTCAGGACAGCAGGGAAAGAAGGAGACCGACTTTTGGCTTGCAGGACCAAAATGGTCAACAAGGTTTATTGGGAAAAACTAATGATGTTGAGGTTTTAGGATTTGGGATGAGTCATTCAGCTACCCCTTTCCTTGCCCATGTTGAGAAATTGTGCTTAACTTGGATATTTGGGGAGTTCAAAAATCCATGTTTTAAGGAAGACAAGAAATCTGAAAATGAATTGGGGAAAATTTCCCAAACACACATAGAAAATTCAAAGTATTTTTGGCCATCCCTGCCTATCATACAAATTGAAAACATGTTGCTTGAAGTGCCAATTCGGTGGAGAAGACACACTAAAAAATCTGAAATCAAAAGACCACTTAGTACAGTTATAAAGGGGGGAACAAATCATCTACTACAGCTGGGTTTGTATGCTTGGAAACAAGTTGGAAGAGGCGATAAACAGCCCACTACAAGGTATGGTTTTGCAAAACAAGGTAAGGTTTTATTTAAAAGCAAAGGACCAAATACTACTCCACCTTGTTTAAACAAGCAACATACACACTTGGGGAAACCAATTTGTGTTTCCAAAAACCTCAAGGTACATAATAAGGGCAGTTATTCAATTTCTTGCAAATCTGATTTCCTTTTTATGATCATAATATCTCTTGAATGTGACATAAGCACTAACAAATTGAATGATTTCACTCTAACCAAGAACGGCAAGGTGGTAAAGAAACAAGGCAGTTATATGACAAAGGAATGGGCTCATTCCAAGGCCACGGTGCAAGAAAAATGGTATGGTAAAAAAAGATTTAACATCCCTACACATAAAATTTCAGTTTGTAGAGTGCATCAAGAGAGGAAATTGAAGATTTCTTTCAACCATCATGTATTGCATACAGTCGGGTACAAGTGGGGCAGCAAGAGGGAAAGGAGAAAAATCAGTGAAAATACGATTAAGAAGGTTGAGAAGGGCTGCGTACTTGGTGACATACAGAGAATTGCAGCCATGTTTCACAAGCCAACCCTGGCCAACAACCCTTAAGAGGAAGGGAAAGGAGTTATTTTGACCAACATGGTTGTTTCATGTGAAGATAAGAAGGCAAGGGCAAACAAAGACTACCTAGCTGGAACATCAATTTCCAGCCACCCATATAATGACAAATTCCAAGCTTCTATTGCTTCTCACATCTTAGAAGCATATTTTGAATATATGGGGTCAAGAAGGAAAAAGAGCAACATAAGGTACTGCTGGTTTCACATTTTCAGTTTGCTTAAATTATAAAAAAGCTTCATATACCGTTGTAGCAAACATCACTAAGAGGGGTCTCTTCCTTGGAAAGGGCATAGATTCGAAAGTGGCACAAGGCCAACCATGGAGATAACTTTTTGGTTGCTTCTATTGCTTGAGGACAAGCAATTTTGGACAGAGAGCATTGTCATGTCCCTCTTTTGATAGGGACATGATAGAAGACCTTTAGCCTTAAAACCCTTCCCAAGGACTAAAGGACAATTTTAAAGGGAATTAAGGATTGAAATGTTTTTAAGTGAATATGCGTAAAAGTACTTTATGTTTTCGAATTCACTTAAAAGAGGGGCCTTTAAGGGTTTAGATGACTTAAGTGATTTTATAAAAATAAAAGGAAAAAAGGGAAAAAAGAAAAAATTTGTAAAAAAGGACCTATTAAAGATCTTTTAAGTTACCCTTCCTTCCCTAACTTGGGCGCTACACTTGGGAGGATTATTTAATACAAAGAAAGGGTTAATCAATTCATTTATGTTTTCATTTGATAACGATTTTTCTGGAGTCTAAGCACGAAAAACAAAGACTTGCATTTGAAGGATGGAAACCCTTTCAAGGGAGTTGAATTGATGATGAAAACCCGAAATTCAGACCTAGGGCAGCTTCATTTAGGAGTTGCATTGAGCAAAATTGAGTTCAAAAGGGTGTTTTTAACACCAAAGATTATTCGAAGGTTGAGCAAACCAACAAAGGAGTTGGACGCTTGATTTCAAAGGCTGTCTAGGGCAGCGATCATCATTGGTTAGGGGCTGCGCAGGTCTTCAGGAGTAGCGAACCAGTCTTGGAGGTGGACGACCCACTTTGGGATCCTTCTAAGGCTTTTGGAGGTGTGGATCAGCCACAATATTTTCTACTATTTTATTTGATTTTTCCAACCACTTGGATGTCCAAAAAGCAGGGTTTTAGCTGATTATTTGGCCATTAATATTTATATAAATTATGCTATTTTCTGGGAAGCTTGAATAATAACTTGGAGCTGATTTCAAATCATTTATAGGTATTTCGTCAAATTTCAGATTGCTAGGGTTTTTAGAAAATTCTGGAAATTAATATCTAATAATTGAAGTGATTGAATATATCTTTTATTTATCTAATAACCCTTGGAAGGGACATTACATCCTAAACGTCACAAAACTGGAAGAGAATGTTTTCTTCCATCACTGTCTTTTTATATCCCACATACAAAACCACCACATGTACAACAACCATTCCAAAAACGAAACCTCATGAAGCAAAGAAAACTCCCATGAAACATATGAAATCACTGTCAATAACACAACTGCCACCCTGCTGCTTCTGACAGTTTTTCCATTGTTTAAAATGTCCCTGGTTTGATGGTGTAGATTGTTTTCTAGATCCTCAAGGATCATCCATTGGGCATTAATTCAATCTAGACATTCAAGACTAAAATGGAACACATAATGGAATAGAGGAAAATATAAGAAAATAAAATACATAACAAGACACTGAACTTGTTCAAAATTGCTAATAATATTTTGCAGAGAGAAAATCAGAGCTTTGAGCTAAGAACGCTTTCATCCGATCAATTGCCTAATCTAGACCAAAGCATGAAAGCATGATCAAACATGAATTCTCTTGAACATGCTTAAAGGTCAATTATAACACGTGTTGAAGACATGGAAAAACACTATCATTATTACAGAAACCATGAAAATTAAAATCTGAAATAATAAAATTCTATCTACATCCCAAACTACAATGGAGATCAATGAGATTTCAGTCACTGAATGATTCTCTATTCAACTAGAATAAAATGTAAATCTTGAAATCTGTAGAGCATGGATTTATATTTTGAGCTTCAAATGCACGGTTCAAAATCCTGACAAAAGGATCATCCTTTGTCATCAATTGATGTTGTCTTTATAGATTTCAAGACCTTGGAATCACTTTGAACAAAAAGTCTGATTGCCACAAACTCACCGTCACCCTCATCAAGTTGCACTGCCAACGCCAAAGCTTGTTGGGATAAATAACCCACAGTTGGCCTTGCCACGGATTTAACCGGATACTTTGCATAATAAACAATAAACATATGCAGGAAATAAAGATATTGACCAGCCATGAAAGTAAAACACTATAAAGAACTATAAAACTAAGACCACCACAATGATGACCAACCATAAACAACTCTTGGAGATCTCCATTATATGTTTTAGTGTATTCAGTACCATGGCCGAGAGGCCGTGGGCTGAACACTAATACATGTACATTCACACCTCTTCCTCGCATTTCACCTCTTTACTTGTTTATCCATCAAGTAAACTATTGACCTTCCTATTTTTCATATAATCTTTTCCTATTCTACTTGACACATATACAAAGAGGTGGTTTCTTATGTTCTTTCAGGTTACTTAATACAAGGAGACACATCAAATTATATATAATATAAAACCTCCTAACAAAGCTCAAGTGTTCTTTAGGTGTGTAAGTCGCATCGATCAATTTCCACTTGACCTTCTTTGGAGTGATGACTTCATCAAAGGCATCACGAGTTGCTACAACAAACAACAAATAAATAATTGACCTGAATTGAAGCCATCTTGACAAACTTTACAATTGCTTCTTTGGCCATGACCATAGAAATCAACTCCTGCTTGGCATCATCGACCTGAGGATTAGATAACTAATTGATTCTGATAGTGCCAGAATTTGTTAATTTAATAACAACCTAATTTTAGTCAGCCAGGGTGTGAAATGATTGCCAGTATTAAAGGTGCTGGGGAATCCATAAGCAAAGACTTCCAACATATTCTCTTTGATCACCTCCAATGGCACGTCTCATGCTTATGGACAAAGGATGATGCCTTCCCAATCACTTGCTTATAATCCCAAGTCCCCTTAAGTGGCTTTCCTTTCATCAGCATGTCTCTGAGTCTTGTTAACATAATTTGGGTCTCGATGTGGCTTATCAATTCTTCATACTTGGCAATGCCAATGAAACATGACTGAATTCTATTATTGATGGTCCAAAATTGATGAGAATCTTCTTGATGTAGGGAGCAGAGCCCTAATATGCTCGTTTCATTGAAGCCTGATATGCCTCCTGCCATTCATTCTAACCAGTGATGACCATTTTTTCCTGTTGGCTCAATTCTGAGACCTTTTGTTGAAGCTCATTCATATGTTTGGTCTTGTCTTCATGGGCCTTTTCGTTGATTTCCTTGAGCCTAGATTTATGCTCCAAATCAGCAATTTGAACTTTCAGCTTGGTGATCTCGTCATCGTTCTGCATGTTGATCTTACATAGAATAAGGAGTGTTTATAGCTCCTTGTACTATAACCAATTCGCAACTATACTCTAAAAATGAAATATTTCCTAATAAACTAAATATTCTCTAGCAAACTAAATATCCGTGCAAATACAAGGCAAACCAAAGTATGACTAAAATATAAAGCTAATCTATATGCCCTGTGGGCATTTTTTCTTTCATTCTCCCCCATAATAACCATTGGGAAGAAATCGAAGTAAATACTTGAGTTTCTGGAACCTTTCACGAGCCAAGGGCTTCATGAAAATATCTGCTAACTGATCCTCTGTACTGCAATAAACAATCTCAATTAGTCCTTGTTGAACCAACTCTCTGATGTAGTGATGTTGAATCTCGATATGTTTAGTCTTGCTATGAAATACTGGATTCTTCATCATCTAAATAGTATTGTTATTGTCACAATACAACAAGGTAGGGTCATTCTGTAAATGATGCAAATGTTTTAACAATTGCCTCAACCATACTATCTGGCAAGCTGTTGATGTTGCAGCTTTGTACTCTGCCTCTGCTATAGAAAGAGATACAATTGGTTGTTTCTTGGTCTTCCAAGACAATATTGCAAAACCAAGACTGCTTGTGTAACTAGAAGTAGACTTTTGATCATTTGTGAAACCAACCCAGTCTGAATCTGTATGTCCTATCAATCTATTGTCTCGTGAATGCTGAAATTTGAGTCCATACTTTGATGTCGCTCTGACATACCTGAGAATCCTTTTCACTGTGCTCCATTGTGTTTTGGTTCTGACATGAACCTAGATACCAAAATCATTGCATATGTGATATTTGGTCGAGTAGTAGTCAAATAGATTAGGCTGCCAATCAACTGTCTATATAGAGTAGGATCCACACTTGATTTGATTCATCTATATTGGACAACTTAAGTCCAACTTCGATAGGTGTTACAACTGATTTGCAACCCTTCATCTGAAATTTGTGCAAGATATCTAAAACATACTTTTTTTGAGATATGAATATTCTATCTTCACTTTGTCATTCTTCTATACCAAGGAAGTAGTGCATTTTTCCCGAATCTGTCATTTCAAATTTTGCAACCATCGCTGCTCTTGCAAACAAAGTTGTATTGTTCCCAATGTAGATAAGATCATCCCCACAGAGAACCAAGAGAAAGATATCATTACCTGTACCCTTGATATACTAATTGGGATCTAATTGATTCTTGAGAAAACCTTTCTTAGATAGATATGAATCTACCCTAGAATACCATGCTCTAGGTTCCTGCTTAAGACCATACAAGGCCTTCTTAAACCTGTAAACATAGTGTTCCTTAAAGCTATTTCAAAGCCTCTAGGTTGTGACACATATACTTTCTCATCAACGTATCCATTAAAAAATGAACTTTTTACATCCATCTGATAAATAGTCCAACTTTGTTGAGCTGCCATAGCCAATACTAGTCTAATGGTGTCCATCCTTGCTACAGGTGCAAATTTCTTTGTATAATCAATGCATTCCTATTGAGTGTACCATTTGGCAACTAGTCTATCCTTATACGTATCAATACTACCATCTTATTTGTACTTAGTCATTTACACCCATTTTGTACCAACTACTTATTTACCAAGAGGTAACTGAACCAATTCCCATGTGTTATTTTTCTCAATTATTTCTATTTCACTATTCATAGCTTCAACCCACTCTTCCTTTTTTTGAGTTTTTGCAAATTTATATGGCTCGTCATTTTTCATAACTTGTGTCATTAATGCATAGTTCACTTTTACTTGTGACCTTGTTGTTCTTTGTTCAAAATTTGTATATAACATTTGAGTTGGCGGGTGATTCTTTTCTATCTTGCTTTGATAATTTCTTGCTCCCATACTAGAAGATTTAGGTGCTTATACAATTTCACTAATTACAACTTGTCTTCCCTTTGTTCCTTGAGTATATTCTTCTTCTTCTTTGAATACCACATCTTTGTTGACTACCAATTTCTTGCTTACTGGATCATATATCCTGTATGCCTTATTTTTTGAGCCATATCCTATGAAAATGCATTTTAGGCCTTTGTCATCTAATTTAGACCTTTTGTGTGCACATAAGCAACACTTCCAAATACTTTTAAGTGATCAATAGTTGGTTATGTCTAGACCATGCTTGTTTAGGAGTCATGCCTTTTACTGCCTTTGTAGGACTTCTATTTACAAGATATATTGCTATATTAATTGCTTCTCCCCAGTATCTTTTATCCAAGTTTTTCTCTTTCATCATACTCTTTGCCATTTGAACAATGGTCCTATTCTTCCTTTCAATAGCTCCATTTTTTGTGGAGTAAAGTAGTGAATTACCTCTTGATTCTATGATTTCTACAAAAATTCTGGAACTGATTTGACTTATACTCACCTCCATTGTCTGACCTAATCTATTTGATGTATTTTTGAAATATCCCTTTTAGGATATCTGTTTAAAACTCAGAAAATTTACTAAAAACCCTCAAAATTGAAAACTGATTTTTCATAACAGCAAGGTACAAAATTCTAAAATAATTAATATTTCTCAAAATATTCACTTTTGACAATACCTAGATGCTTCAAAAGATGTAAAAATAAGTAGAATATTAAAAAACTGAAAAATAATATTTATGGACAAAAGCTGAATTTATTTCCTTATTTTCATGACTGCAAATGGGAAAAATTACAGCTAACCGTAAACTCCGAAATAGAAAGAGAAATTGTCCAGAATAAATCCTTAAGACTTCAAGGTGATGGCAACAAGATCCAACTCCAAAATCTCTGGAAAATACTTACTGAAACCCCTCCTAAAATCCTCTTGAATCTCCCAAATGAGTCGCCCCACTTATGGGAGACACCCAACAACTCCAAATCAAAAAATGGATGAGCCCGATTGATGAATGGTTGTCCCTCTCCTCCAAATCTGAATTCTCTAATGTATCCTTTGACCGTACTCCAAATCTGAACCAAAAATATGAACCAAACGAACCATAAGCTAGGGATATGTGTTTGAAACCCTCACCGAAGAATGCTCGTCCATCTAGGAGTGGATCTCTTACCACCAAAGCCAGAGATCCTGCAGAATCTGACTTCCACAAGCAAAAAGACTGAAAATAGCAGCAGTTGAAAATAATTGAGTGTATGAATCCCCTCAAAAATGACCACAAGGGGATATATATAATCATCCTACAAAAAAATATTATAATCTCCACTGTTGGATTGATCCAAATCCAACGTCCACCATAAAGAAGCCTTTAATGTCTCAAAAGAGGCAAAATAAACCCTAACGTCCCCTTTTGGGAAATTGTCATGTTCATAAATATAACTTAAGTGACTTTGTTGTGCACATGCTAGAAAAAACACTTGAATTGTCCCAACGAAAGAATATAACATAAAATACCACCTTTTCACCCATCTCTTAAGTCAATGATGAATTATAACATGAAGTGAAGGTGGTAATGAAAATCCATACCCAATAACCCCCAACGTCTCCAGCCTCTTGGATATGACCAAGGCTAAGACTGAATTAAGCCTCCTAGGCCTCCTACATAGGAATGGAGACATTACAATTTTCAACTCTATTTTTCAACCAACTTCTTGAACTATATAAATTTTTCAAATACCTCTGATTTTGCACTCAAGCAATATACCCAACTTTTTCTTGAGTAATCATCAATGAAGGGTAGAAAGCACTTTGATTTATTCAAAGAAAGAGTTTGCATAGGACCATACAAGTTTGTACGAATTATCTAAAGAGGTTGTTTAGCTCTTCGAGTTTTTCCAATTGGAAAGTTTGCACTATATTTTTTTTCCCATATCACATTCTTCACATACTCATTTATGTTTTTAATGTAGTGAAGGCCTTCAAATATTTTCCATTTCTTAAGCAAATTAACCCACTGAAACTAAAACTAAGATGTCCATATCTTCAGTGCCAAATTTTACTATCATTCATCAATCATAGTTCGCATAACCGGTTGGGGCGAGTACTCACCAAGGGGCCAAAATGGGTAGCCAACGATTATTCAACATGCTCGATCGAATAACCGGCAATAACCGACAAAGGCAAAAAATACTTGAAATTTGCCCGAAACAGACAATATATAAATAAAATAAACATTTAAGTATAAAATTTACTATACTTTAAGTTATATTTTATTTATATACTTTCAAGATGTTTGAGAGTGGTTTTAGACCTCTAGGAGCTATAATGCAAATTCTAGGTTTTGGAGGATCCTATCATATTTCAGACTTAGTCAGATTTTAGGGTTTCAAACTTAGCCATATTTAAGGGTTTCAAAATTTCAAGGAGACATCATAGGAGGGATGAAGGCTTCATGAAGGGATGTAGGTATGATAGAATAGTATGAGAACATCTCTTGCAAAGTGCCACAAGTTGATCCCACCCCATTCCCTGTGCATAGATTACTAGACTTTTTAGTCTCCCTTAGTTTTCCAAAGAGCAGGGAAGAGAAAAATATAGATTCTTGTATTTTGTACTTGTAGATTCTTGTATAAGTATCATTGTATCAGTTTTAAAATATGCACAGGGAATGGGGTGGGGTCAACTTGTGGCACTTTGCGAGAGATGTTCTCATATGATTCTATCATACCTACATCCCTTCATGCAGCCTTCATTCCTCCTACGATGTCTCCTTGAAATTTTGAAACTCTGAAATATGGCTAAGTCTGAAACCCTAAAATTTGACTAAGTCTAAAATATGATAGGATCCTTCAAAACCTAGAATTTGCATTATAGCTCCTAGAGGTCCAAAACCACTCTCAAACATCCTAAAAGTATATAAATAAAATATAACTTAAGATTAATAAACTAGACGTCCATATCTAAATTTAAACTTATACTTAAATGTTTATTTTATTTATATACTGTTTGGTTATCTAAATGTAACCGGTGAGTACTCGCCGGTTAAAAAAAAATTGCAGTTTTTCAAATTTGGCGATTTTGAGTGGCAGTTATTAGCCTGGTGGTTTTCTTGGCGAGTAATTGACCAACCGGCGGTTACTTGCCGGTTATGCCATCTCACTTGCAATCAATGCTTGATTTCCTTGTGAAAAATAAAGAGGAAACATTCTATCATTTGTCATCTTAGCTCTTGTGACAATTGCATTCTTTTCCGATTTGTCCTTGACAATGCATTCATTTCCATCAAAGGTCACCTAATAATTTTGTTTCAACATCTGTCCCACAAATAACAAAGTTTTCTTGAGTGCAGGAACTGATAAAGTTTCATCGATGTGTTCTACCTCACCATCTTTTGTTGTCATTGCAATAGTGCCTTTTCCTTTGGTTCGTTGAGATTGATTATCTCCTATTACAATTGAGCTATTATGATTTTCATCCAAATTGATGAACAAATCCTTATTAGATGTCATATGAGAACATTTAGAATCAATAGTATTATCACTTGCATTTGTATCGAAACAAAAAACAAATAAATTTATTTTGTCTTCAATAGTGTTGTGAACATTCTTTTTTCCACATCTGCTTTCTTAGCTCAACAATTTGATTTGCAATGTCCAATCATATTGCAATAAAAGCATCAAACATTCCTTTTATCTCCTCTAAATTTGCCACTCCTTCCTTTGAAGTTACCATTGCTTCCTCTAAAATTACCACTACTTCCTCTACCTCTGCATTTGAAATTGCTAGAATCACCTATTGATTCATTTTTATTATATTTTTTTGGAAATTGAGTTCTTTTACCTCTTATGTTTGTTTTGGAGGGAAATGCTTGTTCAAGACTCCCGTCACCTCTCTTCATTCTTTCTTCTGCAGTTAATAAGATTCCATTTAACTCATCTATCTTCATGTTTGTGAGATCTTGAGAAATCTCAACTGTAGAAACTACATTTTCAAATTTGGGGGTCATGCTTCTTAAATATTTTCATTGATGTCCTTGTCATCTATACCTTCTCCTAATGCCGTCATTTGATTGATTAGACCTTCTACCTTTGTCAAAAATTCATTAACAGATTCAATGTTTGACATTTTTATATTTTCAATATTTTTCATCAAAGTTTTTAATTTGCAATTTGTGCACCTTGATAAGCATTTGCAAGTATATCCCATGCAACGTTAGAGTGACCAGTTCCACTTATTCTAGGAAATATGGTTTTATCTATTGCACCTTGAATATAGAGTAAAGCCTTAGCCCTTTTCAAATTAGCTTTATATTCCCTTTTTGTGCGTCATTTAAAGCATTCATATTTGTAGGTTCTGTATACCCATTTTGAACAATTTCCCACAAATCTTTAGATTTTAGTAGAGTCTTCATCCTATTGCGCCAATAACTGAAATTGTCTCCTTCAAAGATAGGAATTAGAATATTAGGTATATATATACTATTTACACCAATATTCGCCATCATAATATATTTGCAATCAACCACAAATGCTCAACACAACAGCAGAGAGGTCTTTGAATTGAGATACTCCCCTTGTCCCGTAAATTGGTCCACACACCCAAAAAAAAAATCCCTTTTTATTATTTTTCAATTACAATAGCTGATAAAATATCAGCATCAATGAACAATGCCATAGGTACGCCTTTTTGTTTGTTGGATAATGAATTAAATTTATTTTCTGAACACCTTAGCCAACTCACGAATGCAATTGTTTTGAGAGCTTTACAAACTTTAGGACAAAATCATTTTTCTATTGCGTCTATCTACCTAAACTAGACGATGTGGCCAATTTTTGGCTCTTGATCCTTCACAATTTACAAAATATTGAATTAATTGGCTTTCTGCTAGACTACCTAAAAAATATGGAAACAATAAAATTTGGAGACTGGCAATGCTTTTGGCTTTCTTCTATAATTGGACGACTAGCAAATTTTTAGGTCTAGACCCTAGCATTTGCCAAAAACAGAATTAAATGGCTTTTTGGGCAATGTTAAAGAAAATATTGTAAAAATTTCAAAATAAAATTACAAAGTTTAATTTAATAAAATTGAATAGCATAAAATTCTCATTTTTTTTTGATAGGTACTTGACGGTTGGGGGGTCCCTCACCCTTTTATTGAAAATTCAAAATTACAAAACGATAGAAAGTTAGGATAACAAAAGAACCACAAAAAACACTCCCAAATAAGACTAGAAAGACCAAAAAAGCCTCAAGTCCCTACAGATGTAGAAGAAAATAAAAAGGCCTACTAACATCTAACAACAACATCAGTGAGATACACCAACTCCATCGACCAACGTAGACTTCAACCATGCGTGGCAATCACCCTCCTCCCCCTACGGGAAAGAAGGGCCTCCATGGTCCACTGAGTGCCCTCATTTATGAAGTTCAAACCATCCAAACATAGCCTTTCCACTTCAATATTTCTTCCTCTTTTAATAGACTTACCATAATTAGCCTTAGTAAGGATTTTTTCTACGAGATGGTGAGAATCTCCCTAGAAGCCAACTGATCCTCTTCCTCCTCCTGAAAGGAAGCTTCCTCTAAATCTTGCAAGAAGTAAATGTTCAGTTGCTCCAAAAACTTTGCATTTGTTGCTCCTTTGCAAAAAGACAATGGTGAACACAGACCTTCACTTATCTATGAATCAAAACAACCCTCATTAATTGATTGGAACACCTAACTCAGAATGCGACTCACTCAAACCCCTTTGCAATGTTGAGGGTTGCAATTCCAAAAGTTTTTTTGCTTGAAAAGAAACCCTGCATGCTGAAAGCTCCAAGAAAGAAGTTTCATTCCCCTCTTGACCAGGGGAAAACAAACCAAGCCTCAAACCCCTTGTTTGACCAATGGTTTCCTTTGCTGCACCCAAGTGTTCCTTAAAAAGGGACCTCCCAAGAGGAAGCTTTCCATTTTCTTGATCACCCACTGCAAAAACTGAAGACGGGTACTCTTCCTTGATCCCTTTTCGAAGAAAGGAAAGATCCTGGAGAACACTTCAGAAAGCACTCCACTTTGTGCCCTATCTAGTTATAGTGGAAACACCTGAACAACAACCCCTCAAAAGTAATGAATTGATTCCACGATCCCTTCGAGGACAAAATATTGGAGTTATGCAAAGGCTTTGAGAAGTCTGCTATAACACAAACCCTCACAAATTTGCTTGGCCGAACTTCCAGCTCATTATCAATTTTGATGAAAACTCTTGTTTTCTTGACTAATTGTTGAATCAAACCTGGGTTTCTCATAACCAAGGGGAGATGATATAACCAAACCCAAATAGGAGCCTTTGAGATGACAACATTAGCTAGGCCGAAAAAGGGCGACCAAGGGCACATATACGCCCCTCACCTCCCAACAAACCAATGGTCCCACACAAAATCCCAGTTTTCTACAGAGCTGAGATGAACCAAAAAAAACCCATTTGCAAGCAAAGAAAAGGAACATTCAGAAATATTTTTTGAACCTTTTTTGACCAGTGAACAAATTCGGTTAAAGAGGGGCACTTCCCCAGCTATCTACAAATCAGATTTGGCTCTCGAACCCTGTTCAACATTTTATAGCAGCTCATCATCAATTCCTAATTCAGGAACGACACTGGAGAAAAATAGGGGAACGTCTCCTAAAGTACCCTGCACCAAATCATCCTGTGCCCTAGGTTCAAGATTAGAAAAATCCTTGGAAAGCAAAATAGAAGCAGTAGGGGCCCTAGGGCCTTTTCCAACCTCACTCCCGCCCCCAACCTTTTCTGAAACCACCAGATCTTGTCATAGAATAAGAATAGGAGAAGAAATAGGGTTAAGGCTAACAATTTGAGCTTTGCAAAAGGTGTCGCAGCAGTGATACATTTTTTAGGAGTTTTTACACTCCGCATAAACTAGCGAACTATCTTCCTCATACCACTTGTCTTTTATAACCCTTTATGCATGCGCTGAACCAATTGCATGTTGCTTATCTTCAACAACCCTTCCATCCTGCACCAAACCATCTTCCAGCACTACCTTGACCATTGCCCTATTGCTTCCAAGTTTCCTTTCCCGGCCTTGCTTCCTAACCAGTCCACACCTCCGCACACCTCTTTCTTGCTCTGCCCTAAAAAATCCATCCATCACTCCCAATTTGTTTGATATAATATTATAATATAATTATAATCAACATAAAACTCTTATTAAATTATTGTTTGCCCTAGAATTTTGTAAGTTTTAAAACTTTATGTTAAAAATTTCAAAGTATTTGCCTGTCTGGGCGCTCCTTTACACTAGGTGCCCCTTTTCTTTTCTTTTGTCTGCCCACACTTTTATCAGACGCATCATCATTCATGTTTTGATGTTCCCGAAAAAAAACACAAACAAGAAAACCAAAATAAAAAGTAAAAACCAGTGCCCAACTATGACTCCCTTCTATGTAACGCCTTGATTTCCTTCCTTGAATGGCTACACTTCCTCACACTCAGCAAATAAAATAGCAATTATAGACACAAAAAAGCATTTTAGGTGCTCAGCTACACTCCAATGCCCCTGCACCCACTCTCCTACTGGCAGGGCTGTGCTATTCTTTGCAATGGCGCTCTCCTTTGATGGGCCTTTGTTCAATTAAACAATAGCATTCAACAAATAGAAAGTGCCTCCTCCACTGTCATGCTTTGCAGAGGAATACTGCCATGCTTCCTCTTTTTGCCTACACACACTATTATTTTCTTTTCCTTTTAAAAAATAACACAAAACAAAATAATAAGTTCTTCAATTTGCCAATTTCTACCTTTCACCAACTGGCTTACCAAGACTAGAATTCTTTCAAGAAAATCTCCAACTTGCTTCCAGGCTTTGATACCAGATGGAAACAATAATGGAGGCAATGAACAAGATTCACAAAGTGATTTGTAGATCACAATACCAACCAAAGCTTCAAATTAACAATAAAAGAGAGCTTGCACAAAACTTACAATTCTTACATAGAATAAGGAGTATTTAGAGCTCCTTGTACAATAACCAATTCATAACTATACTTTAAAAATAAAATATTCTCCAACAAACTAAATATCTGTGCAAATACAAGGCAAACCAAAATATGACTGAAATATAAAACTAACCTATATGCCCAATGGGCAAGTTTCTTTCATATCCCATGTTTTTAAACTTCAGGATAACACCCCCAACTGCACTCTTACAGGCAACTGGAGGTAAATCAAGAACAAGGGTAACAAAGAAATCACAAGATGAGGATGTTGGGCTTAAACTTGCCTACTCAGGATATCATTTCCAAGCGAACTCACAGAGGGCATATCGGCATAAAGAAAATTTATGAGTTGACATTCGTGGGCCCAAACTGAATTGAATGACTTTATGATATAAATCATATTATTTTTTTTAGAATTAATTGTTTTTTATTTAAGTCATAACAGGGAGCAAGGCAAGTATGCTATATATTATATCAAGCACAAATGCCTATGAATGTAGCAACAAGAAAATCATTGTCGACGTCAAGCTGGTAAAGTCAAGTGGATTTCAGGTCGATTTGATTTGACGTCAAAAGTGATTAAATGTCAGAATGATTTAAACATCAAAATGATTTAACGTTGAAGTGTTTTGACATCAAAATGATTTAATGTCAAATGTTTCAACATCAAAATGATCTAGCATCATAGTGGTTTTAAATGTCAAATTGATTTGGTGTCAATTTGACTTAACTTCAAGATTGAGTTGAAGTCAAAATCAAGATTTAAAATTTGCAGTTAATAGTTGAAATTCAATTAATTCTTTTGTAGGATTAATTAGTGCTATAAAATGCAAAATGTGGGCAAACCCGAGTTAGAGGCTTTAGGTTGAGTTAATCCAAAGGATCGCTGTTTGACTTCCTTTGTGGGTGAAAATGTGTACAAAATAGATCAGTCTGGTTTATTAAAGGGTTCTTTCTTAGCCCTAGTAGAGGGCTTGCTACAACTTTGTGTGTTGGATGTATTTTTATAATATTTATAAACGAAATATGATCAATGTGTGAAATCAATCTACTATCATATGGGTGTTTATCGTCTTTATTGCATGTAAAAAACCTGTATTGCAATCCGTTTGTAGATAGAAGCAGCCATTAAAATCCTGAATTGTCTTGATTGCATGTAAAAAACCGGATTATACAAATTTTTCATTGTAAATCTTGATGAATGGGCTTTGCACCAATACATGTATTCAGAGTTGAGAGAAGACTTTGTGCTTATGGACAATATTTTTCTCCCACTATACCGCTGCTTCTTTTCTGTTTTCACACGAGAGGGGGAATTACCCATTCATTTGTATCCAAATCCAAGTTATCTAGGTGGTATTATGTGTTTATTCCATGTTTCTCACCTCCACCTCCATCTTCTTCCATTCCCCTTCCATTTTCAGCTTTCACCATTTCCCTTTTTGTTTCCTTTTTGTGCTTTCCAGTTAAAAGTACTCTTAAACCCCCAAAAACCCATATCCTACAAGGGAGCTGCCCCTCTTAAACGTAGAGGAAAATCACTTCTCCAATGGTGATTTTTTTAATGTTGCAAATACATGCCGCTGCCCGTTGGGAAAGTCAATCAAATCAACAAGAAATTGCGATGACATAAAATTCTGCCAATAATTATTGGCAACTCTACTGAAGATCAAACAGTGTATTTGATTTATAAAATCTGAAGGAAATCTTCCCCTTTCAAATGAAGATTGGTGGCTTTATTGAAATGGAACCTATAAATAATGGGTTTCAGGGCATCCTTTGATATTATGAATTTGCCTTATTTCACCCAAGGTCTGATTTGAGGTTACGAACATTGTTAGCATGAAGAGGTATAACGCTGAAACAAGAATATGTCCATCTTGAAAAGAGTTGGTGGCAAAAAGAAGATTATAATAAGAAAATGCTCATGAAACAGAATAAACCAATCAATGATAGGATTCTTGTAGCCAATGATGATGAGATCAAATAATTGAAAAACCAGTTGAAAAGGAGTATTGCAGCCGCTGAAAAGATGAAGTTAGACCCTTCACAAGATCACCGGTCTAAGCATCTCTTGAAAAAAATCCTAGGAAAATTGCATCTCATGCAATCACAAAAGGAATGAGCATTGGCATACGTGGCAAATAATGGTGTCTTCAATTTCTTTGACACCGAGTTGGTAGATGAAACACATTGAAGAAAAATTTGCAGATGATTCATGGCTTGATGAAAGACTCAAGACCTTGTTGTTCCTTTGCCTTTCTATTGATACATTTCTTGCAAGCGGAAATGAAGAGACGGTTGCACTAAAGAAAGAGAATGTTTTGAGAATTGAAAAAGTGATAAGAGGACAGTCAAATCCCAGCCACAACCGTGGAGTTTTGGAGTTTGCAGAATCCATGCAAAATAAATTTGAAGAACTGGTAGTACAAAAATGCCACCAACCAGACACCAATCAGAAAAAATGAAACTTCTGAAAATCTTCAGCAGTCTGAAGTTTTCATCCCGAGCCAATTCTTGGAAGCCTCTGATGAAGACTTTCTTTGTGAAGAGACAAAGGAGATTGCAGGTGACTCTTGGTTTGATGAGAAACTCAGGGCTTTGTCTTTTTTGTTCTCCCCATAGAAATGTTAGACATATAGTGATGAAGAGATGGCAGCCCTACGGTTGATATATGTGCTGAAGTTGCAAGTTGTGATTGGTGGGCAATCAAGCCCTAGTCTCAACTGTGAGGTGGTACATCTTGCAGAGGCCATGCAAAATAAGTTTGAGGAGCTAGAAGCGCTAAAAAGCAAACAAACAAATGCCACTCAACAAGAAGATCATCTTGAGGATTTTTTTAGCACCATGAAGTCTTCATTCCGAGTTAGTTCATAGAGGCTTTTGATGAGGACTTCCTTTGTGAAGAACCAAGTGTCACTCTTTCTACACCTTCCCTTGAAGAGAATCAAACTACTGAAGAGTTCAAGAAAGTGGATTCTCCACTCTCTCACCTTCTCCTTGGCCTTTGGAGGAGTTCTAGAACAGTTGCGCGCAAGAAGGATAAAGTTCTTTGCTAGGAGGAACATGATTCCATGGCCATAGAACCTTCTGGTCATGAGTTCAATATGCAAACAAAACAAATAGAGACTTGCCCACTTCAAGACATGCATGAAGTTGGTCAGATTCAATAAGTTGTTCTCAGTAGTGTGCAAAAGAATAGTGGCTTGATATTTGTTACAGAGAAAAGCACTACATCAATGGAAACATCATTCCCCAACACTCATTGCTTCAAAGGTGGTCTAGACAGCCCAGCTCAAAAGGAGAATATCTTTGAAGAACCTGTTTCTTTCAAGGAGCATGCACTGATTTATAAACATTACAAACTACACATTGAAGAGCGAGAGATTGGGGAAAAAGTTGGCTCCAAACACATTGAATTTGTTGAAGAATCATGCCTCTTGCAATAGCCTCACAAGGTCGATCAGATCCAAGAGGAGGAGGTTCTAACTGCTATAGATTATGACTTGGCTTCTACCAAAGAGATTCGCTCAATCAATTAAGGCACCTTCCTTCTTTCAATACTTAAACCAAGATCTTGGCAACTCAGCCCAAGAAAGAAAATTCATTGAAGAATGTAACGGAAATCCACTTTCACCATTTTTCCAATAACATCAATTGGATCATGAGCACCATAAGATACTTACTGATGAACAAGAGATGTTTGTTGTTATTGAGCACAATCATACAAAAGTTGGAAAGAAGTCAAGTTTGAGTGCAAAAGATGTTAAAGTAGAAGTGTATCATTGCAGTGGTGATGAAGAAACATTTTGCAAATACACCACTCTTGCTATGTGTCTAGATCAAGGTACTAGTTACAGGCAAAGCCATAATTTCCTTCCAAGGGCTCCTATGTTTCCACTCAAGCCAAACCTTGTGTTACTCATGTTCCTTGATGTCTGGGTTTTCTTCACCTAGGTTGTTGAGAAAAGGTTTCTATTTTTTTAAACCGGTTAATGGGTTTGCAAACCCCTGTCAAGCTCATGTTCTCCTCTGTACATAACATTTTTTTGTGTTTCCTTTTCCTTTCTTGTTTTCATTTTTCGTGCGTGCGTGTATTCAACAAATGTAGAAACATCGTGAAGTTCCCCCTTTCTGTATTTGTCTCTTGTACCCGCAAGGTATTTTGGTGGGTTATGTTCTTTGTTGGAAAAAAATTGTTCTGGAAAAATTGTCAGTAGGATATTTGAAATCAATCTGCAATAATGAAGATGCACGAGGAAATAATAAGCAAATGTAGGAGTTTGGAGGTTGCATGACGAGTGTTTGATAAAATGCTTCAACAAGACGTCGTTTCTTGGACTGCTATGATTGTAGGGTATGCTCAGAATAGGTAAGGTTGATGAGGTGGTGAAATTGTTTGAAGTAATCCCTGATAAGAATATGGCCTCTTGGAATGTGGTGATTTCTAGCTATAAAATGCATATAACATATATTAAATTAAAAAGAGAAAAAATTTGGCCTGGCCTCGGCAATTAATAGATATGTATTTAAGATAGAGCTAGAAGCACCCACTATCGCATAAGTATTGTCCTGACTTTCTACGATCACATAGAGGATTGTTGATTGGCCAAGGTTGTTTCTTGCCCCAATCAATCATGTGCTCACTAATGAATATCTACCAGGCCAGGGAATTATGCCTCATCAAGATGGTCCTGCATATATCCCTCTTGTTGCAATTATAACACTTGGGTCACTTGTAGGGATGTACTTTACCCCCTCATCTCAAGTTGATAAGTTCTACAGATACCAAGTCATCATCTTTAGATCAGGCAACCTGCATAGAGAACATGTGTCCACTAACATTTGCACATGATGGAAACTGTGAAAAACATCAAACAAGGTTAAATGGATCTGAGGAAATACCAGAGGCCAAGATAAGCACAACATCTTTTCAATTGCTTTAATCCCCAAAAGCCTTCTCATCTTAAAAGACTACATATAATGAATATATGCATGATATAGAAGAATGTACGGTACATGAATTTGATAAGGTTATTAATGTAGATGATGTTTTTGGAGACAACATAAACAATGTATGCAATGCAGAGCTAGTTATAAAAACGCCCAATTTATTGAAAAAAAAACTTTCCATAAGCGGACTAGAACACGAATTTCACTAACTTGACGCTTTGTACCAAAGGTGAAAAAAACCTTATCGAGCTTTAGATAGCTTTGTGGTGGCGTCCATTATACGTATACCATTTTTGACCAAAAATTTGTTGTTATCATGAGCTTAAAGATGTGAATTGCATAATTTCAAACCAATGTCATTTGTTATGGATGCATGAGATAGAGATTGAGTTCAATTCATTGAAATGAAAAGGCCTTTATGTAACTTTCACAATGATACCGAAAGTTGAGGGTATCATCCAATGGACTATCCTCCATCATCCAATAGTCCATCATCCAATAGTCCACAATGATGGACTATGATGGAGTTTGGATAGTCTCTTGTAATTGTTTGAATATAATATATGAATAGTCCACAAAGAGGCAAGGTTCTAGTAGTCTTTTTAATATGCGTTGATGTTGCAGAAGAAAGTGCTCTAACTCAATGCAACGCTGATGAGAGCATAACCACAACTGACCCAAAGGAAATCTCAAACCAAATGAAACACTCATGATGTACCTTAGCCATGCAAGCTTTATTTGTGTTTTATTTGCATAAGGCCACAAAGGTTAGCGGTTGAGCATTGTTTTTATAGTCTTGCCTAAAATGAATCATTGTGTTTGAAGAGGCTCTGAACCTTATTAGCAAATTGCCAATTAAATCAAAGAAGTCACATGAACTCTTCTATGATCCATTAAATCAAAAAACACAAAGAAAAATTGTTCTCATGTATTTTACAAAGCGTCTCAAACTGCTCAAGTTTTCGGCTCTATCTCGAAATTAATGTCTCCAAATGATTTTGTCAATTCTTGAAATCAATTGAAAATTCCATGTAGGGGCTATTAGAGAGTGTGTATTATTACCATCACATCTTCCACATATGGAGTTTGGCTTGGCTTCTATTCGAGGCATTGGAAAGCTCTTTTAGTGGGAAACCACATGGCAAGTAGTATTGGACCCTAAGTGGCCCAATTTGATAAGAAAATCTTTCATCGCACTTTCTCAAGCAGACCTGTGAGCAACAAATAGACAAGTTTTCAAGGCAACGATCTATCCCGACAATGCGTATTCATTTCCCATACAATTAGGATAGGCAAACAGGGAGCTAGTTGGCCAGATTGGGACATAGGAGTGTTTGTGACACGTCATTCATAGGGATCCACAAGGTGGATAAGACACTAGTCAACCAAGGATTTGAAGTTCTCTTGCATTTCGCTAGGGAATGCGGTCTCACAGTGAAAGCCATTGTTATCTTTTTAATTTATTTTTTAACTTTGGGATAACACCCCCAATTGCACTCTTACAGTCAATTGGAGGTAAATCAAGAAGGACAACCTGGGAATCATAAGATGAGGATGTTGACTCTATCGCCCAATGGACAAGGCTTAACATGTCTACTTGGGATGGCATTTACAAACAACTCATGGAGGGCAAATTGACATAGAGAATATTTAAGAGCTGACGTTTGTGGCCTTGAAAATGACTTTATGATATTAAATCATATTAATTCTTTTAGAATTAATTGATTTTTTATTTAAAATCATACGGAGGAGCAGGTCATGTATGCAAAAAGAAAAGTATCATAAAAGCATTTTTAAAAGCTATCAGATACAAATACCTGTGAATGTGACAACAAGAAAATCAATGTCAACGTCAAGCAATTAAAGTCAAGTGGATTTGACATTAGTTTGATTTAACGTCAAAGTGATTCGATGTCAAAATGATTCAAGTGTTTGGATGTCAAAATGATTTAACGTCAAAGTGTTTCAATGTCAAAATGATTTAAAGTCATATTGGTTTGAAATGTCAATTTGATTTGGTGTCAATTTGCTTAACATCAAGATCGAGCTAAAGTCAAAATCATGCTGTAAAATTTGGAGTCACTAGTTGAAGTTCAGTTGATGCTTCTTTAGGATTAATTAATGTTATTAAATGCAAATGTCAAAATTGCATTTAATTTTGTAAAAGTGCCCGAGTAGCAAAAAGAAAATGTGGGCAAACCCGAGTTAGAGGCTTTAGGTTGAGTTAATCCAAATGATGGCTGTTCGACTTCCTTTGTGGGTGAAAATGTGTATAAAAGAGATACTTCTGGATTATCAAAGGGTTCTTTTTTCTCTCAGCCCTAGGAGAGGGCTTGCTGCAACTATGTGTACTGAATGTACTTTTATGAATTTGTGAATGAAATATGATCAATGTCTGAAATGAAGCTATTGTCATATGGGTTTTTAATGTATTTATTTATGAAATCTGCATTGCTGTTCTTAGATAGAATCAGCCATTAAAATCTTGTATTTTCTTTTTTGCATGTAAAAACCGGAATATACAAACTTTTCATTGCAAATCCTGGTGAATGGGCTTTGCACCAAATACATGTATTCAGAGTTGAGAGAAGACTTTGTGCTTCTGGACAATATTTTTTCCTGCTATACTGCTGCTCATTTTCTGTTTTCACAGGAGAGGAGGAAGTTCCCATTCATTTGTATCCAAAATCTGAGTTATCCGGGCGGTCTTTTGTGTTTATTCCATTGTGGGTTTCTCACCTCCACCTCCATCTTCTTCCATTCTCCTTCCATTTTAAGCATTCTACATTTCACGTTTTGTACTTTCTGGCAAAAGTACTTGAAAACCCCAAAAAACCCATATCCAACGAGGGAGCCGCCCCTCTCAAATGTAGAGGAAAATCTCCTCTTATTGATGATTTCTCCAATGTTGCAAAATCATGCCGCTGCTCATTGCGCAAGTCAATGAAATCAACAAGAAACTGCAGCAACATAAAATTTTGCCAACACATATATTACCAACTACCCCAAAGTCATTTTTAAATGCCATGTACTTGGGAGAGATTTCCTTTGTAGAAGGTGAAATCCAGGATTTGTGCAACACTAATGTATTGATCAATAACTCTAGACTCGTATAGATTATCTGAGTATGATCTTGGCTGATATGTGCCTTGAGAATTGCATTTTGGCTTTCTTTTTTTGGCATTGTGAATTCACTGGTTCAACATGCTTCTTATATACTACTAAGCTCTGAACTCTTGCCAACAAAGCTCGAATGTGCTGAAACAAATGACCTCCTCCTTAACAACCAAATCAACAACTTGCAATGAGTCCTTCAGAATTCCCCGTTTTGATTAAATAGCTGTTCATGAACCTCTACTAAACCACTTGCTATAAATGATCTCCGGCTTGAAAATCATAATTCGAAATGACAGTGGAATTCCCCTTGAAAACAGTGACATACAATGGATTCGTCTTATCAGGTGGGGCTCTTTATAGCAGGATACATGGCATGATTGTGCCACCTCCATTGTGTCAGGCTTTTATCCTTCCGGCCACTCAACCTTTGAAGTGTAAATTGCACCATTGGAGATACGAGACGAGTCCTCCTTTTGCTTTTCTGACGACTAACTTGGCGAGGCTCGAAATGCACCATAGGGTGCCTCAAGATGAGTTCCAAATCCTATAATCTAGGAACTTGTTTGGGGAAATCCAAAATACACTACCTTCGAACTCATGAAGTTAGTTCCGCATTCAACGATCTTTTTACCCATTTGACAAAGTTTGAAGTACACCATTGGGCTTCATGCATCGAGTCAATCGAGTACACTATCGGAACACGCAAAGTCAGCTCGACATTCCATAATCTATACATTGTTTGAAAAAATGCCATTCTCTGTGTAAACTTTAAGATGAAAATTGCTATAATAGCAAACTTTGGGGAAACCAAAATTGATATCTTTCCACTGAATTTAATGCAATCTTGTCATAGTAAAAAACTAAGTGTTCTGCATTTTGAGGATATAAAATTCGTATCTTGACATGGTTTTCTTACAATCCTAGTTATAGTAACGATTCATTTTTTTATGAAGTTATTTTAACAGGAATATAGTAATCCTATTTTATGGGATTTTGTTTCAATTTCATTTTTTCTTGAAATATTCATTGTAAAAGGAGGTAAACATCTTGAAGTTGCTGGTGAACCATCAAAATCACAAAGATGTCTGGTATATTGTGATAAAAAATTGCCCAAACTGCAAATACAATTAGGAAAAGCATTGAATCGGTCATTTTTTATTTTAACACTTCCTTTGAGAAACCTGGTTTGAGGAGAGAACTGAAAGTGAACATTACGATAATCATCCTGGGGCACTTGAAAAGGCCTTCATTGCATATTATAATGCAGTAGTTAATCTTATAATGATACTCCAATGCAACAGTTGCCTTTAGTTTTTTGTCCTTTCCAACCGGTCAAAGAATGTGTTTCTGATCAATTTCAACATTTTAAGGAAATAATTTTAAATGACATGTTGCCATTTGTATTCAGGCCTTGAAAAGCGAAAGTCCAGATGACTTCCAGGATGCATTACGAATTGTTATCAGATGTATTTGCTGTCCTGAAATGCACTTCACCAAGGTAAGAAGCTTAAATTGTACGCTTTCCTGTAAACTTGTACACAACCAACCAAGCTAGTGGAAGCACCTATGATGTTTCATCTCTCTAGCTCAAATTTAGTGGCAAGAAATAATGTAGAGACAGTGAGAAGTACCTCCTCATCTGTTCACCTCACCTGTTCAAATTAATGATTCTCATTTCTTAACTCTATCAAAAAGCTTTTGAGGGAAAATGTTTGAAGACAATTGCCAGTGATTATCTTATATATGATTTTATCTAATTGTATTATATTCTATGCAGGTTTTGCGCTTGTCAACAGAAAAACTTGGGACAGATGAATATGCACTTACAAGGGTCATTGTAACACGTGCTGAGGTTGACATGAAGCATATCAAAGAAAACTACTTTAAAAGAACAAGCAAGAAACTGGCGCATTCAGTAGCAGCTGACACCTCTGGAGACTACCAAGACTTCCTGCTTACATTGATTGGAAAAGATGATGCTTGAGCTTGTTTATTTCCGTAGGAGCTTTAAAAAACACATAAGTCTGATATAAATTGCCTAACAATCTTGGAAGTTCCAAAACTGAACATATAGACAATATATCTTTGGCTATAGTTGACCTTCATAAACTTATTACCTAATGCTATATCATAATTATGTATGTGATTATATCTTATGTGGAGGGAATCGTTTGTTATAAGTTCCCATTCATTTGGAAGTGGGTGATATGTGCATAGAAGATATAGGAACATTCTAAGATAAACCGGTCACTCCAAGCCAGGTCTCATCCTATTATAACAATTTTTTTGCAAACTTAGATCCAGACCAGGTAAACAAGCTCAATTGATTGGATTGAAAACCTCCTGATTTGCCTACAGGCTCAAAGACGGTGATGACATGCTCCTTAAATCAGGATTTGATAATAGATTGCAAAACGATATCAGACTAATACTTGAAAATACATCCCCCATGCAATTGGCCAGAAGTTCCTTTCGAATTCTAAGTTAACCGATACTCTGGGGTAGGCCTGCATAAATGATACAGATACACCAGGGATATGCATTGGGTACAACACAATCGGCTTGGAGACAGCAGTGCCATATTCTGTGTTGTTCAACTGATCTATGTTTTCATATGTTAAAATGTGTCTTTCCTTGGGGGACTGTAGAACTTAATATAAATAGACACCCCAAAGAACGTAGGGAGGACAAATCGGTTGGGTTTTCCTGTAGGTAAGAAGCTACCTTCAGGATAGACTGCAGTTCATGAATAGTTTAAACTTTGGACAAATGTAAATAGAGTAATTTTCTTGTTTGGATTGAATTTACTGATTTTCTATAACAAGTGGAAATAAACTATGCTGCTAGTTTGATCTGAATTCGTGTTATTCTATGTTAAGAGTTCCCGTTCATTTTGTGACTTTACAACGTAATAAGCAGACACGAACAAAAATACCAATTCATCTGGTCTTCCACAAGATAGAAATACATGGAAATTCTCTATGCTTGTCAATTATCGTTTACATATTTCAATATCCGATATTAGACCAGTCAAAAACATATAATTGGTAATCAACATTGGGGGAACTATTCAGAGGGATCTGCTTGGTATTGCCTGGTTATATTGAGTGGACAGGGCTACATATTTCGTACAGCCTGCTACTAGAAACTTTCTCTGCAGTTGTTGAGTTGTAAGTTTTAACCACCTTTGGCTTCATTATCTTGTTTTTCCATTTATTTCATCTTCATGTGCTGTTTTTCCATTTATTTCATCTTAATGTGGCGTTTTTCCATTTATTTCAATCTACAATTTTCTTTTCCTCGAGTATTTACAATAGTTGCTTCTTGGATTAAGATTCTTGCTTGGGGGTGCCCTTATATTAAATTTTGTTGAACCTTCTCTCTTCTTTAATTGTTTATGTATACTTCCTTATGTGTGGATTTGAGAAATTGCCTTGTTGGTTGATCTATGGAAATTGGTGCCCAAATTTATTCTAGAATTATTTTTTGGTGTTTTACAAATTCCTCAATACTAAGTTGTGGGAAGTTTGATCTTTTAAGTTGTAGTAACCTCTTGTATATTTGATGATATGGATCAATTGTACAAATTTAGTTCTTTCGAGTCCTCACTATCTCTTGTACTTGTGCATGGAATTTTTTGATGTTGCTATTGTCTATCATAAAGTTGAGGAAAAGAGAAGGAATTTGGTTATTTCATATATTGTTTGTTTGTGTGACATCATTTTGTGGATTGATGTCTTAATGCTAAAAGAAGGAAAAAACACTACCATTCGGGTTAAAGTAGTTTTCCTTTCATATCATCTTGTATGGAGAGGTTTAATATGAAGTTTTGGAAGTACTTAAATGAAAAGTACTCTTCGTTTGGTAGGCACACCAAAGGACTACTTGTTTGCACTCTTAATTTTTGTCTTTAAGCTTCCGTACTCGGCCCTCTCCTATATTTACTTTTGCAAGGTTTTCGAGGCTTAATCTCACATTAATTTTTGTATTTAATCTTGCCATAAGGATTGTTTAAGTCTATTTGTATAGCTTTAAACTAACTGAATGCAATTGTTGTTGCATACATTAGGGAGAATGTCACCAATGTGAGTGCATAAATTTGTTTTGAAAATCCTCAACAAGGTAATGACCTTGATAATCCCTCTTAGTCTCTAGATGTGCTAATTAGCAGTAGACTTTACAGATTCCATTTGTAATTGTAATGAAAATTATAGCCTCATTATTTATTATGTTGGTTGCATCCCTTGTGAGTAGTCTCTTACCACATGGGTTAAGCATACTTAGGAACCTCGTGGCATTAAGAGAGCATGGAATTGAAGTGAGCATGAAAATTTGTTCCAAAAGTCTACAACAAGGCAATGACCTTGATAGTCCCTCTTACCATGTAAATGTGTTATTAGCAGTAAATGATATAAATTCAATATGTATCTTGTATGAAAATTTTAGCCTCGTTACTTATAATGTTGGTTGCATTCCCTATGAGTAGTCTCTCACCGCATGGGTTAAGACTTGGGAACCCCACGACATTAAGCTAGTGGGTGTTAGAAAGAAACCTTACAAAGGGTGTATTTTTGTTTTCGTTCGTGGAATGTTAATAAGTGCATGCACTCTTGAACAAATCTAGATGTTGGTTCATGTGCAACACCCTTATGATCTGGTAAGTCCTTGTGTGGGTTGAGTTACTAGCCCTATTGATTCCATATTGGACCTTTTTGGACCATGTAGTTTGGCTATTAGGATGTTAAATTTTCCATTAACTTGACAGGTTTTATTCTGTTTAACCCCACAAAAGGGTTTGATTTGAGGTGGACCTTACCAAAGAGTTGAAAGAATATATGGATATTCAGGTAGGTTCCCTTTGTTTCTCCTAGAAAGTCATGTACGATGATTTTCCTAATACTTGATTTCGTTGCCAAGCTCTGTACCATAAGATGAACGATTGCCCTTTCATGCTTCATTTTGACCAAAAATCAATATTGGATACCTTGGCTATGACGAAGAAGAAATAAGAATGGATTGTTGTCTGCAATAAGCCAATGATAACTCCCAAAATCTCTAAAACGGGAGGATCCTTACAGGTTGTTAAAAAACAAAAGTTTGTGAAGAAAATTGAGTCAAATGGTCCTTAGTTAACCCCAGTCTCGCAAAGTCAAACACAAGTTTGGTCCACTCAAGGAGATATTTTGAGTGTTGGGACATCATTAGCGACTACTCTATCTTATAGGCATTCCTGCACCTACCTCACGATGACAATGACTTGTTGAGGGGAGATAATGGGGAAAACGCCACTTCTCCTCGTTGGGTGATTTTATTCATCCAAACCAACATAGATAACCAATTTGTGGCACTTGCAAGTGCCAATGGCCATGGAAAATTGCACATGGAGGATTCTTCATGAGTTTATCTCATGAAATGTACATGGCCTTACAGAGTTTTCATGCCAATTCTCTATTAGGTTGGCTTGTCAGTTGCTCGACATCATAAATTTTGTTTGCCTTCAAGAAGTGAAGGTCTTTGGATTTATTTTGCACATTGCATTAAAGACAATATGGGATGACGTTGTGTTGTTCACCTCCTCGTACAAGGATAATTGTGACAACAGGAGTACTTTGATTTTCCCCAAATTTGCCTCTTTTGTTATTTCCTTGGGAGAAGATCCATTTCATCATGTTGTGTGAGTCACACTTGATATTGATGGTTGAGCTTTGCACCTCATTAATGTCTATGCAGTTAATGGTGGTCCAAAAAAAATGATATATGGTTATGGCTTTATGACAACTTGTCTTTGTCCAACTGGATGATAGCAGTGATTTTAATATGGTTGAGTCTCTCGAGGATAAAGAAGGTGCTTTTGTTAATGGGTTGGTGCATCGGAGAGCTTGAAGCTTGTATTTTCAAAAACTATTAGGGTTTGTTAGATCCTATCTTTCAGTGGTGAATTCACAACATAGACTTGTGGTTAACTTGGTCTAATTTATTTGTAGGTCCTAATTGGGTTCTGAAATGGTTTGACCATGTTATACTCATTGAGCAACACATGTTTAGTCTTTAGGGCAACAATGGGCATGTTATTACAGTTCATTTGGAAATTGTCCTTTTTAATTACAACCTCATCACTTTTAGGCTAGTTTGGGGGGAAGGGCTTAAAAACATCCCTTGCACACATTTTTGGTAGAATTTAGTTGATTGCGAGAGTTTGTAACATAGTGCAACATTCGCTTTATGCTGTCCACTGGATGGAGTGGTGGAACAATGTCATCATGTTCATTGCTACCTTTATCCGACAATATTGAAAACAAGGGTTGAGAATTTGCAAGGGAGTTGATAGTTCTTTGGTCAAGTTGTTTCTTTGAATCACCTCTCAACTTGAGCTCAACCCTTTTGATATTTAATTACAGTCTCCGGTCACTTGCCTCAAAGACAAACTCAAGCTTGTGGAGTGTCGTGAGGCCAAAGGAGCCCAAATCAGTGCTCGCCTTCATTGGCTTAAGATTGGAGACAACCTCAAAGGAGTTTTGTCAAATCCTTGCAAAGTAAACAAACTAAGGATCAGATCAACGCCATAAAAGTCTCTTACAATCAGCTCACTATTCTTCTAGAGATCTCAAACACCTTTTTGGATCACTATAAATTAGTGTTTTAAGCTCAAGAAGACTATCGAAAAAGCTCAAGCTTTATAGATTCCCTAGATGTTGTCATGTGAAAGTTCAATCTATTTGCTCAAAAGCATTGTGATGCACCATTCACCCTTGATGAGCTTCATGTGATACTCCTCCACATGGCTAATGGTAAAGCCTTGTGTGTGTGATGGCTTCCCTTGTGAATTATACAAAGCCACTTGGCAATTTGTGGGTCCAAGCCTACTTCAGGTTTATAAAGAGGCTATGTGGACTAACTCTTTAGGAATGTCATAAACCAAGGCAGCATTAAGTTTATTCATAAAGTAGGGAATTTTGAACTCATTTCCAGTTAGAGATCCATCACTTTGATGAATTTCTCAGACAAACTCTTGGCCAAAGTTCTTGCGTTCTTTCTGCACCACTTTTTTCCTATAATTGTTAGACCAAATCAAACAAGGTTCATTAAGAGTATATATATTATAGACAATATTATTGTTGTCTAGGAGGACGTGGAGTGGCCTCAGGGCTCTTGACAACACAATATGTTTCTTAAACTTGAATTTGAGAAGGTTTATGACTACATTAAGTGACCTTTCATATTAGCCATGCTAAAAGCTTTAGGGCTTGGAGAATTATCTCTCTATTGTTAAAACCCTCTTTGCAAATGCCTCGCCCTATCTTACCATCAATGGCGGTAAGTATGAAAACCTTGATATTTTCTATTAGACAGGGTTGTCCACTTGCTCCTTCACGTTATTTCTTAGTTGTCGAAGCCTTTGGCTATCTCTTAGTGCACAAAGCAAAACAAGGTCTTATCAACTCTCCTTGATAAGACAAACCAACTTCTAAATGGTCACTTTGTAGATGATTCTTTTCTCACCCTAGCTAAGAATGAAGCTTCCTTTTATGAAGTTATGCATGCATTGACACATTTTGTAAAGCCTCAGGTTTGAATTGGCAATGGAGACTCAATGCTATCAGTAGAGCATGATGCTTATGTTTGAGTGGTTTGAAAATTTAAGTTGAAAATGGATTGGCAAAAGGGATGATCAATAAGCATTCAGAAAAACAATCCATCCATAGACAACAAGTTCAAAACATGGTTTCAATCATCACTAAAGCTTCAAAGGGAGAGTTCCAAGCTAGGTGATGAAATCATCGCTTCATACATGTGGTGATTACGTACCCATTGACTCTTGTAGGGTAGCAGTTTCAAAATTGTCGGTGTACATTAATTGACAACTTCACCCATGGTAATTGTACATGTATGATACTGACAAGGAATGTCTCTTCAAATTTGAAGACATTTGGATATCCTTTGGTACACGAAAGGACATCTCTAACAATTATCAGAAGATGACACACAAACAAAGAAAGCATCAGTGAATGGAGTTGGTGTTCAGTTGTTTGTAGGAAGGATTGGAGAAAGTAACAATGAGAGAAAACCAAGTGAGAAAGATATAAATCTATTGTACTTGTTTCGATATTATCATTTTTGTCTATGTTTGGCCATAAGAAGATATGAACTAGTGCAGTTACCTCTTTCAACTAATTTTTCCCCATCCTAGGGTTTTTTAGATAGAAAATGTCTTTTTATCTCCATGATTTTGTGTTTTGTTCATGTTACTTATATCCTTAGTTCTAAAATATTGTTCGATATCTTCCAACAACACATTACATTAATTCCAAGTCATTTACTTCCATCATGATGAAAATTTATAAAGGAAAGGAGTAACAGACAGATGAGGAGTGTGGCAGGATTTGCACAACAGTTTGAAAAGGGGAAGGTAGGCAAGCGAGGGAAGATCAAGGGTAAGAAGCATTGTGATTTACAATGGGAGATGCAGGAGGATTTGGAATGGATGCTTGGCGGTAATCAGGATGATGCTTGGAGCCCCAGTGTTAAGGAACATTCAAAAGAGAAGTCATCCTTTGAAATCCTCTCAACCCCCAATCATTTGGATTTTTCTTAGAAGATCATTCTGAATGATCTTCTCCCAGTTGAGGTTCTAGTTTTGGTGGATAATCTTTCTAACCCACCAATCTCAAACTTTCATTCTATGGTGTCGGTTGGTACTGGTCAAGAACTACTTGTAAAGGATGTCATGGTTCAGGTGAATGTCAAATCCCTCAGCGAATGTGGCATCATTGCTAGGGTTCGAGTGGTGGGTGAATGGCCTTCCAACGCAAAAGTTCAACATTGGGTTTTAGACTCTTACGGTAGGAATCTAAGATTGAATTTTTTACCTAATGGTTTTTTCCTTGCTTTATGCCCCAATGGTATTTGTAAAAACAATATTTTATAGGGTGCTCATTGGTTGATGAATGGGTTTGGCATGGAAGTTCAGGCTTGGCACCTGAACTTTGATCCCCTTCTAAAAACTCAACACAAAACACCTATCTGGATCAGGGTTTATGCCCTCCCTTTGGAGTACTAGGGCGACTCTTGTTTTTGTGCATTTGGTAACCTGCTAGGGGAGTTCATCTCTATGGAGCCTGCTTCACAGGAAGGAACTTTGGCAGCTTTTGCCAGAATTTGTGTGAATGTTGATTTGGATTCGCCTATCCTAGAAGCTATCATCATTAAGTCATTTGGTAGGGAATGGGTCTAGTCTATTGATTTGGAGAGGATCCCTTTCCGGTGTTATGGATGCCATTTGACTAGCCACATTAAAAAGGATTGCCCTCTTTTGAAACATCCTTTTGTCTTGAGGAAAGCCTGTAATCCCAAATCCGTTTGGATTGCCAAGTCCTCTCCTCCCTCTGAACTTTTTCTTCAAAGGAATAATGGCTTCTAGTTTAACAACCCTACCTTTCCTCCCGATCCTGATTATTTGAATCCTGCGCAAACTCGACTCATTTCTCTGTAGCCTTCTCTCCAAAATATGGTGAAAGCCACCGAAAAACTAGTCAACCAGTATGCAAATTTGTTGCACACTCTTTCATCAGCCAAGTCTTCTTCGGTTTAGGAATTTGAAGCAGAATGTCATAGTAGGGAAAAGATCTTTTCTACTAAGGCTATTGAGGCATAAATTCATAGTATGAAAAAGATCATTTCTACTGATCTTGAGAGTGTTGAGCCTTTGTCAATCTTTAGAAATAACTTGGAGGATACAGGGGATGAAATGTTTGATGCTCTAGACCAAGAGTCCCTTCTTCCACAAATCTATGATGAAGACCTCCTCAACGATTTTGAGAGTGATTATGATGTTGATTTTGGCTCCAAGGAGATCCTCTCAATCTCTTAGACTACATGTCCCATAATTGCTCCTAATTATGGGGAAAAAAGTAGAAGAGGTCATAAGTCAAACTTCGAAAAACTAGCAGAACAGGGTATGTTGGTTGATCAACATCTGATTACCACATTTTATACTTCTGAAGTGCGAGGGGTGGAAATCCCCTCACATGACCCATGAAACTCATATCCTAGAATGTTAGGGGCCTCCATGCCCCTAACAAAAGACACATGGTTAAGCATCAATTAATGCCTTTGTGGCCTGATGTTATCAATCTGCAGGGGACAAAATTATCTTTTGTAGTGGCTGGAACTGTTTGCCATCAAGAGTGGATAGATTGGAAAGTATGGTTTGTTGATGTTGTTGGTGTTTTTGGTGCTTTGGGTGGTTTAGCTATGGTTTAGAATCCATTCAAAGTAGAAGTAACCCCCTATGGTCAAGTTGACAATTGGCAATGGACTCTGATTAAGAACCTTTCCTCTGATATTTGTTTTAATTTTTTCAATGTGTATGGTCCTAACAATGTGGAAGGAAAAGAAAATGTTGGGAGGAGTTAATTCAAATTTTGGCTTCCCATCCCAACTCAAAATTTGTAATGGGAAGTGACTTCAATGCAATTCTGATTTCGTCTAATAAGCGAGGTGCTTTGAGGAGACTGTTGTGGTCCCAACAAGTTTTCGCTACCTTTGTAGTAGCTGAAGATTTAGTTGATGTGATCCCCAAAAAGGGCTTGTTCTCTTGGAAAGGCTTTAGCAACATAGCAAAAAGGCTTGATCGGTTTCTCATCAATCAAGATTGGTTGACTCCAACTGGGTTTTTGAAAGTCGCATTCTTCCTTTGTCTGGATCTGATCATGCTCGAGTGGATTGGGTGGTTGTTGAAGATTAGGTTTCCCCTCTTACCCCTTTTAAGTTCGAATTAATGTGGCTCAGATATCCTACTATTTTTGCCTTAGTCAAATATTTGTGGAATGCATTTCCCAATATCAATGGGAACTGCCTTCATGTTTTTGCTAAAAATTTGTCCATCAAGAATTTATTTAAACACTAGAATGTTTCTCACTTCAAAAATATTCTTGAAGAATCCAAGAGAGTGAGAGTAGAGCTACACGCCCTTAATGAGTTTGTATTAAATTTTGGCATGGATTCTTATCCTTTTTTAAAGGAACAGTCTCTCTTATCTGAGCTTGAGGAGTTGCAACAACGTGAAGAAATCTAGTGGAAGCAGAAATCAAGAGAAAGTTGGCTTAAAGAGGGTGATCAAAATACGAAATTCTTTCACTCCTCCACTCGAGCAAGAAGAAGTCATAATTGCATTTCCAAGATTCAAAATAAGGAGGGACATGATCTGGAACTGTATTCAAAAATTAAGGGGGAGGTTGCAAGATTTTTTCAGATCTTCTCACTTGTGAAAATCCCTCTGACCTTCATTCCCAAGAGAATTTTTTCTGTGTTATCCCAAATTCAGTTACCATGCAGCAAAATGATCTTCTCATGGTGCACTTCTCTATGAAGGACATTAGAAAGGTGGTTTTTGCTATGAAGCCTGATAAATCTCTTGGGCTTGATGGCTTTTTTACTACCTTTTTTCAAGCTTTTTGACCTATTATTAGTAATGAGGTGACTTTGGTGGTGGAGTTTACTAGGCAGAATAAGAAAGTTAGCTCAGATTTCAATTGCACTTCTCTTTCTTTGATCCCCAAAGGTGTTAATCGAACTACCTTTAGTGATTACCGGCCTATTGTCCTTTGCAACACCATTTACAAAATTATCACTAAAGCCATCACATTCAGATTGAAGACCTTCATCTCTTGGCTTATTTCTCCTGAGTAAGGTGGTTTCATCCTTGGTCGGTATTCAGGAAGGGATCATCATGGTGCATGAACTTCATTCCCTCACCCACAATAGGCACAAGGGCATGCTTATCAAGCTTGATATCAGCAAAGATCATGACAAGGTAAATTGGAGATTCCTCATGAAAATCCTAGCTGCTTTCAACTTTGATAAGGACTAGTGCGACTAGATTTTCAGCTACATTTCAACCCTGAAATTCTCCATTCTCCTTAATGGTGGCCCTGTGGGTTTTTTTGAAGCTACTCGTGGTATTAGACAAGGTGATCCACTCTCGCCTTTTATTTTCATTCTCATGGTTGAAGCTTTGAGTAGATCAATTCATGCTATAAAAGAGCAGTGTCAGATAAAAGGGATCTATGTAACGGATGGCATTAACAACCTCACTCATCAGTAGTTTGTTAATGACACATTCCTTTTTGGTGAAGCGACCATCAGAGAAACCACCTCTTTTAGAGGTATCCGTGATGACTATGCCATAGCCTCTGGTCAAGAGGTGAATGATCATAAGTCTGGAATTTTTTGTGTTGATGTGTCTTCTCGCCAACCACCCCGTTTAACACAATCTCTCAATTTCAAAATTGGCAAGCTCCCAACCAAGTACTTGGGTGTTTCTCTTTTTGTTGGCTTGGGCAAATATAATTTTTGGGATTACTTATTGGGCTCTCTTAGAGATAGATTGAATCCTTGGAAAGGGAAATTCCTCTCTCTTGCGGGGGGGTTGACTCTCATTAATTCTATTTTATTATCCATCCCCATTTATCTTTTTTCTATCCTTAGGCCCCCTTCCACAATCTTGAAGAACATTGACCAGATTTGCAGAGCCTTTTTGTGGCAAGGTACTCAGGACAAAAAGTAAGTTAACCTGGTTAGATGGGAGAAGGTTTGCAGATAAAAAAAAGCAGGTGGGGTGAACATATGAAAAACTAAATTTTAAAATCTTGCCTTGGGAGCCAAACTCACTTGGGGGGTTTTTTCGAGTCCCAATACACTTTGTAACAAAATTTTGTTGCGTAAATATCTGGGTTCAGAGGACCCCTTTTCAATCATTATCTCTGACTCACCCCCAACTAGCTCGCATATTTGGAATTTCTTGCTTCATTGTAGGCCCTTAATCTTAAATCATGTCTCTTGGATTGTTAACAATGGCAGGAGAGCTGATTTTTGGGAGGACTCTTGGAATGGTCACAAACCACTCAGAGTGCAATGAACTTATCGATGCACATTTGTATCTAACAGGAGATTAGGGCTCCAAGGTCAAGGATTATTTGGATTTGGAGAATCTTAGTTTTGGGGGCCAACACTCCCTTCCCAGCAACTCAAAATATTTTGCTCTCTTCTATTTTAAAGATGCACAAGGTGTTTGTGAATTCTAAGGATGACTCAATTTGTTGGACTGAAGTGGTTTCGAGAGAATACATGGACAATTTGGGGTATAAATTAGCAGTTTCTGAAAATGATAGCTGCCTAAGGACTAATATTCTCTGCTAGAATAATAAGTGTCTATCGAATGTGGGTGCCTTTGCTTGGTGAGCTTCGTAGAACATAATTCTCACTCATAATCACTTAAAGAGGATGGGGTGGATTGGTCCTTCCAGGTGTTGCCTCTGCGGTCAGGCAAAGGAATCTATTGACCATCTTATCCTATTGTGTCCCTTTGCATCAGTGTGGTGGTATTAGCTGTGCAAGAAACTTAATTGGAGTTGGGCTATGAATCCATTGCTTTGTAATGTCTTCTCATCCTGGTTTGTTGGGCATGATGGTGACTTTTTTCATGCACTCTGGTTTGTTAGCCTTGTTATTCTCATATGGTCCTTATGGAAAGAGAGGAATAATCATATCTTTTATGACATTTTGACCCTTGTGGAGATCCTCCTTTCATGTATTGAAATTTCAATTTTCGAAGTTGTTTCTTCTCATCGCAAATGTTGAGTTGCTAACCTATCTTCCTAGGATATGATAATCCATCCCAATTGGATGTTAAAAAATTTGCCTCCCAGCAACGGAGCCATTGCTTTGAATCACAAGTCTCTAAGGCATATGGGTGCTTTTTGGTCTCCACCTATGGTTGGGCATTTTAAAATAAAATTCAATGGGGCCGCTCGTGGGAATCTTGGTGCCTTAATGTTGTATCATAGATTGCACGGGTTCGTTAATTCATGCTTTATTTACTAGATTGCCAAATGGAACCGACAATGAACCTGAGGCTCAAGCCATGGTTTTGGGCCTTTGGCTTGCTCGCTTGTGTGGCACTGGGAATTTAATCATTGAGGGTAATTCTATGCTCATTGTGGGTTCCATAAAAAAAATTCAAGCCAAATCTTGGTGGATAAACAACATTCTTGACTCTATTTGGTCAATTTTAGATGATTTAGAGACCTGGTCTATTCATCATTGTTACCGTGAAGCCAATAAACAAGCAGACTTTCTAGCCAATTGGGGCATTGATCAAGTAGAGGAGGAAATCATGGATAATGAGATCACAAGATGGCCAAGCTTCGAAATTTTTGATCATTTCAATTTCGCTTGATGACAGTGCATGGGTTTGTTCTCTAGGGAGTCTTTGGTCCCTCCTCTTTAGGTATTTTGACTCCTTGTTGGCTCCCTTGAGTCCCTCTACCCTTTGTTATTTTCTTTGGACAATTGGTCTTATCCAATTATTTGCTCAGTGCTCTGTTTGGTCATTTTATCTCTCAGCGGTTGGTGATGTTGCGCTCTCTCTATTATTTTCAGTTCTAGACCAGGGGCCTAAAGTGTTTGGTGTTTTTATTATTCAGGCGGTGGATGTTGTTCTTTACAGTGCACTAACACTTGAGACTATTGTCAGTTGGTTCATTGGTGTTCCCTGTTTGCATTGATCTCCTCTATGATGGTGTAGTCAAAGTGGAACTTGTGCATCTTTGATCATGATCCTTGCATGCTTCCATTTGGGGTTTCCCCTTGCTCTGTTTCTTGTGATTTTCGTTGGTCCTTATGGGGTTACTTATTTGGTTTTCTACTTTCACCTTTCCTTTTGTGTTGGCTTTTTGTTGCCTCTCTTGGCTCATCGCATGGCTACCTCTATGTTGTCTTGGAATTCTCTCAAATTTTGTAATTGCTTTGTGGCACTTTCGAGTAAGGGCCCTTTATTCCGTAATTTATCCCAAAAAAAATCCAAGTCATTTGAATGAATTAAACAATTATTTCAAAGTTAATTCAAAGTAAAATAATGAATTGTGATTTTGTGAATTCTAGAAAACTAGTACTTGAGAGTTTATAGATCATTTTGGTATCATAGTAGATTATCTTTGGGTTAATGTGGAAATTTTGACTGATTTGTATGATTGTGAAAATATCCCAAGGAGTTTGGTTGCATTGTAATCTTAAGATATTGTTGTTCAGTCCAAGATCTTGCTCCCAGCCGCACCTATGGATCAGATGTGTTGAGTGAGCTCAAGAAACAATTAGGGGACTTGCATCCTCTCATTTTAGGATTGTTTTTGAAACAATCTAGGGTATGAGTTGCACGTATGGGACTCCATTATATAGCCTACTTGGAATAGATCTTCAAGAGATGTAGTGCTATCACTAGAGGTCCAATACCAATTTTCTCACTAACTCATAGAAATTTTGCACTTTTGATAAGACCAATTACAATCTATTGAATTCAGAGTCCTACTTTGCTTTTTTACTTCAATATTTCTAAAAAAAGGGAAGTTCACTTGTTCACAAATAAACATCAAAAATTTGGGAGGGTAAGGCAAAAAGAAAATCTTCTAAACCAAGGGATAACCCAAACACTTCTAGGGCCAAAACGTGCTTAGCTACAATTGTACCATTGTATGCTAAGTGTCACGATGGTTCAAGCTCTAATCACACACAGAGAGTCAAAGGGAAAAGGGTAAATGTTTTATTCCAAGATTCCTTTTAATGAATGCATTGGAAAAAGGTCTATAGTTAATCACACACAAGACCTAGCAGCTTTCAAATGATAGTGAAAAGAATCACATAACTTAACTAAAATAACATAATCACATCCTAGTTAATGCATAAACTCTACAGACAAACACATATTACAGTCCTAAAAAACTAGTATTAGTGCATTAACTAGAAGGAAAATGGAAGACTGTCAAGGCACTCAGATGCATTTACATATAAAATCATTTTTTTAATTATTTTGACAATGTTTGTTTACAAATAGAGTCTACCCTTCTAACATAATGGACAACAATATATATAGAAAGGAGAGATGGGTCTTTCCTATGAGAGGCACGAGATCCCACATTTGGCCATCATGGCTTGAAATGATAAACATAATTATGTCAGAAGATTTCTTGCTCTATGTCAGATAAGATAGAATAAAAATCCATGGTCCACTAAGGAACATCAAGGAGAGATCTGATGTTAACCTCATCCTAATGGTTCTGGTAGGCTGGCCAAGTTGATAATGAAGAGTTGATGAGGTTGAGCTTCTACGAGTCAATGGGTGAAGCTTGGACAAACATGCCTTTATTTTAGATATTTATGCACATGGAGTGTGGAGAGCACATGCCTCTTTTGCCTTTGTGGACTTTGGATGACTACGAGATTAACCACTTGGCATTTCATCAATGTCCTTGACTGTGTAGTCGATTGGACCCAAAATCCAAACTCTGAATATGGACAGCCTAGATGGTGAAGACAACCATCAAGTTTAGGATTTGATTTATTTCATGGAGGTCCATATATATTCCTCGAGAAGGTCGCACCATGTGTCCACCTCTCATTTCTTAAGAAAACCAACATGTCCATGGCTCATTGGGGTCCTGCTACGTGTCAACCTTCTGTTAACCTAGAGCTTGGCAAAAGTTCCAGGTCACTCTAACTTTTTCTTGGCGATGATGCACTAGGATCTTGACAAGTGCAAGATCCCAAGCACTCAGAGATCTAAACATCCTCACTCAATATTCAATGTGTTTGACTTCTCCAGAGTCTTGAGATGTCAACACATGGCTCAATCTTGGGGACTCACTTGCTCTACGCTCTACTTCACTGATGTGCTCAACCTAGAGGTTCAAATAAGTAGGATTTTGCCATGTGGTAAATCCTTGGGCCCTCAAAAGATATAACTATTTCTCACCATGTCTTGACCGTCCTGAAGGATCAAGATAATGGGATTGTGCCATGTAGTGCAATCTTAAGTTCCCGGAGGGTGGATGGGCTAGTCCTTTATCCAAATGTTTTGAAGAAGCAGATCTCCGAGATCCTAATAGTTGGGGACCTCTCAAAAGATCCAAACCTAAAAGATAGAAAACTAACTATTATACCAAATTCAATTTTTCAAATAAAATAGTTAAGTTCAGAAGCTAAAATTGATTAAGTCAAAGGGCTAAAACAAATGGTTGTTAGTCCATTGAAAGACAAATAACTAAGTTTGAAGATGGAATGCCATAAAATTTTAGTCAATTTTAGAGAATCCTGCCTAGACATCCATCACTAAATCAACCTAATTAAATAATAAAATGACCAATTTTGAAAGATAAAACTATGCCAATGATTAGTCAAATAACTTGAATGGGAGCAAAATCGACTCAAATATTTAGGCAAATATACAAAAGAAAAACCTAAAAACCATTGGATAAGTCAAGATTTATGACGGTTTTGATGGGCCAAATGATCATCAAATTTAGGCTCATGTGATGCTGACATGGATGTTCACATGTCATCCAACTAGTAATCCATGCCACGTGGAAGTCATTCGCTCATTTGGGGCTCGATTGATCACCCACCTGGGCCGCTTTGTCTCAATAGTTTGGGTGTGGTGAGATCTTGACACTTGTAAATATCTCATTTATTTTGGGGGCCTCGTTAAAGGCTTGCATCATATAAATTATTTTGGGGAGCAGGGAAACTAGATCATGCCTTGTGGCATGATCTTGGGCATCTAGGAGCTCAGTTGCCACTTTGAAGTATACACATTGTCCTAGGGGTGCAGTGAATCGAGATTATGCCATGTGGCATGATCATATGCATTTGGGAGATTAAAGGCCTAGCTCACATATCTAGGAGCCATGGTGAAGTGGGGAGCCTAGATAGTGACACCAATCAAGATCTCTCTCATCTAGAAGGTTTAGGGACCTAGCACGGAAGCCAAGAGGGGCAATGAAAGCTGAAAAATTAGATGATGAGATGTGGCTCTCCTCGAGACCCAAAGAGTTGAAGCACTATAACCAATTCTCAAAGAGGCTAAGGGAAGCGAGTGAATGATAAGTGACTGTTGGCCTGCAAACCAAAAAGGTAGTCATTAGACTTTAAATTATGAAATATTGTCACAAAATGACTAAGACTTAAAATAAAGGCAATAATAAATAAGTTTGTGAAATAGTAATAATGCTTTTGCCTAACTTAAAGCTAAAATTGATCCACTCAAATGAAAGCAACTAAGTTTCAAAAGGAAACTATAAAAACACTTAGTCATTCTACTTTGAAAAGGAGCAGATGTGGATCGGATTGCTAGAGCAAAGGTTATGCAAAACTAGAAACCATTAGATAATTTCCCTGATCATAGGTGAAATGGTATTCAAAATGGACTTTAAATGCATTTTAGAACATCAATCAAGTAGATTAGGACTTATTAGATTCATGCAAATTCAAATAATAAGATCTAGTTACAATCCCTTTTAGACCAAGTTCATAAGATAGAAACTTTAAGTCTAGACTCAGTTGAAAGAGTAAAGCCAATGCAATGTTATGACTGCAACTTCTCAAGGACCCCCTTTTCAAATCAGATCAATAAACAAATAGGATCAAATTCCATCAAATCAGAATACCAAAATTTTAGAGCAAAAAAAAAAGAGATTCCATGATTTCAATAATGAAATTAGGACATGTTGGTCACAACAAATGGTGACTTTTGCAGTAAAACATTATCTCAATGTTTAGAACCTAGACTACGAGCCTCCATTACTAAACTGTGAGATAAGAAATTGAAGATCCCTTTAGATGAACTGAGAAGAAAAGCGAGTGCTCAATTATACTTCAACAAACAACATACTAGGCCTTAATTTCTTTAAAGGATCATTATGTGAAAAGAGTGATTATGTTGTTATTTTGAATCATTTGGGCAAGCTTAGACACTCCTTAGGTACTCATAGTTTCTGTGAAGATACTTTATTTTCAAATTTTGGGTAAGGAAAGGAAGGCTTGGGTATTGCTCTGCTACCAGTGAGGCATCCATAGCCCTGATATAAATGCCTTTGGTCCCACTCAAGGCCTTGTTCCATTGTCAGCCAGGCATAAAAGCATGTGATGGAGGTTGCCCAAATCACCCTTTCTTAGGAAGAAACTTGCATTTTCATGAGATTCATACATCCTTTTATTTTATATTTATTTACTTAATCCAAGAGGTTTGGGGACTAGTATAACCAAGGTGTAGGGATGATTCAATGAACAGTTTGTACCAAGAAGGTCTTTTTTGTTCAGTGATTTGACTAGGATAGATATGTTGCTTTTAACTGTAGTGATGACCTTTGTTGGAATTGGGCTTTTCTTGATTCACTTGCTCAATTCTAAATCAATAAATCCTAGTCCCTTCAGTATCTTAAGAGAAGTTCATTTACATATCACTTTGTTTAATAATGGTAGTTTGTCTTTCATCTTCCAATTCTGGGATTATATTTTCAATGCTTTATCAACTTTGAAGTGATCAAAATCAGGGGCATGGGGACTAAAATTTAGATGAGACTCTATATTATCAGAATGGGTCTGACTATTTCTCAATCTAAATCATGGGAACAAGGCAGGTCTGTTGCAAGGTTAGTAAGGGAGAACAAGAGAAAGCCCCAAAACAAGCAAACACACACCGAAATAAACATAAATCAAGAGATAAGAAAGCAAACACAATAAAATAGAAGCAAACTAGCTACTTTAATCTAATATATACACCACCAACCTTTGCCCTAGAGGCTACTCTGAAATTGCATTGGAGGGGACAATCGAGAAGTAATGCTTCAATAACAACCCATCTACAGGCAGTCGAAGGTCATTCCCCTCAAGGTCTTTCAGGAAAAATGCATTCTGTCCCAACAACTCAGAGATCTAGTATGAGCCAATCTAGAGTGGGTCGAGATTGGAGTGTTTCCCTTTCTTCTCATGTTCTTTGTTCCATGACATAACCACATCTGATATTTGAAAGGACTTGATCTTTTCCTTCTTATCAAACCATCTCTTGATTGTTGCTTGATGTCTACTGAAATTTTGTAGAGCCTCTTCTCTTGCATATTTTATTTGGATAATATCCAATAGTCTAGAGTTTGTCTTTTCAATATCTTTCATTTACTCTTGCATAAACTTGTAAGTTGGCAACTTGAGGTTCATGGAGAAGATGGGATCCAATCCATATACTAGAAAAAAAGGAGAGCTTTTGAGGGCCTATTTATATCTGGTGTGATCAACGCAAAGGGAATATTTCAACAATGAATGTCATTCCCTAGGCATATTTCCTGTAGACTTCTTGATGGCATTGATCAGGGTCTTGTTGGTTGACTCAGTGAAACCATTCCCTTGCTAGTAGTAGTTCAAAGATAATCTGAAGGTGATCCCATTTTCATAAGACCATTTGGTGAGCTTGATTTGATTGAAATGCATGTTCATTAGCACAGACTATGGAGGTTGGGGTGTCAAACCGTGTTGTTATGCTCTCCTCAAGGAAATTGATGATTTATTTGGTTGTGTTGCTCTTGGTTGCCACAACCTTTGTCCATCTTGTGCAATAATTAGTGGTTTTAGGTATGAACTTATGACCAACCAATGAGCTTGGGTTGATGACTCCAATGAAGTCAAGCCCCCATTGAGTGAAAAGGATGTTCCTCTATTATAGGTTACAAAGGCATCACAGCATGAACTTTCTTCTCGACGAAGGTTTAGCATTGATGGCATGAATGCACATGGGTGTGGACATCCTTGAAAATGGTGGAATAATAGTACCCAACTCATAGAATATTGTGCGCAGTTGTAGTCCCTGAGGGATGGTTGCTACCTATTTTCTCACATAAGCTACTCATGACTTCCTTGGCTTCTTCTTTAGATAGACACATGAGATAGATGCCTTCATAGTTTTTTATATATATCACTCCCTTATTTAGCATGTAATGGACTTCTTTCAACCTGAGAGCTCTTTTATGCATCTAATTGAGTCATGGAGGAGGATTGCCACAAAGGAGGTGGTGGACAATTAGATCATACCACTCTTGATGGACCATTCCTGAAGTGGTCTAACTACACCACTGTGATCCTTGGGTCAATTTAAATGATTAATTGATTAAGACCTTGGCCTCTAATGAACTTGACATGTTTTATTTCTAGGTCATACTCTTACATCTTGGCCATCCATTAACCTTTGTGTTCTCCTAGTTTGTTCTGCCCTAGCATAAGCTTCACAACTAGATCTAGGACAATGGTATATAACTTCTTCCTAAGAATGTAGTGTCTAAATTTTTTCACAGCATTGACTAAGGCGTAAGCATGCTTGTCCATGATGGAATACCATAGATCTGCATCCTTCAAGTTTGTGCTCATAAAAATGATAGGGTGTTCATCGTCACCTAGCTTTTGAGTGAGCACTACAGCTATGGTGTGCTATAAAGCAAAGAAATAAAGGTATAAATCCTTTGTGTATTTGGGCTAATCAAGAATGGTGCATACACGATGCCTCCTTGATATCTTGGAAATATTTGCTAGTTGTAGGAGTCTATTCAACCTTTGCTTCTTGTTTCAACATTGCATTTAAAGATTTACAATCTCAGCAAAACCAAATATGAATTTGTAAACAAAGTTAATCTTACCAAAGAATCACTTTAATTATTTTTTAATGTTAAGTAGAGGTATTATATAAATCACATTAGCACATTCAAGGTCAATATAAATACCTTCCTTTGTGATGATGTGATTGAGAAGCTTAACTTTAGTGATACCAAACACACTTTTCTTGGGGTTGAACGAGATACCATACCTTCTACACTTTTTAAAGATCTTTTAAAGATAGTGAATATGATCAGATTTGCATTTTGAAAAAATAATCAAGTCATCCATATAAATAACAATTCATATGCCAATCAGACCTTCAAAATCAAAGTCCATAACTCTCTGAAAGGTGGCTTCTACATTAATTAGGCCAAATGACATTCGTTTGTAAGCAAAGGTGCCTCATTTGGTTTTGAATGTATTTTTTATTGTCTTCAATATTCACCAGGACATGCTTATATCTTAAGAATTTGTTTAGAAAGGACATCATTTGGGATCCACCTACATTTGGATCCCCTCATCCAAGGATGGCAAAGGATAATTATCTTTGTTAGAAGCTTGGTTCATATTGTTTAAATCCACATATTCAGATCTCTCCATTCTTCTTATGAATAGGCATAAGGTTATCAACCCAAGTAGAGTGACGAACTGGAACGATGATCTCAGCGAACAAGTGTTTGTGGACCTCTTTATGGATAAGTGATTCTAGGATTGGGTTCACAGGTCTTTGCCTTTGTTTGAAAGGTTTCTAGTTTGGCTTGAGTGGGATAGTGTGAGTTATTATCTTTGGGTCAAAGACCTTAAAATCTCCATAGGCCCAAGCAATAACATCCCGGTACTAGAGTAATAGTTTTATGAATTGTTCAATTTTAGTAGGAATGCAATCTAGACCGATATGAACATTCCTAAGGTGGTCTAATTATCCCAAGTTAATCGTTCTAGAATTCTATTCTAAGTGTATTGGCCTCTTAGGTTTGTGTGTGGTTTTGTCAAGGTCGAATAATCTTTCAAGGGAGAACATCCCTTTTAGAACGTAGTTATCTTTCAAATTCAGAATGCCATCTTAGTCACGTTCTTTGTTTCCATTGTTGTCTCCTATCTCATGTAAGACTTGGGTCTAAAATACCATTTAATTCTTGAGGAATTATAAAATGTTGCGATCATCCTCAAAGACCTAGAAATTATTGACATTATCTAGCACTATGGGACATGAGATGAGCTCTACTAAGTTTTTTGGCAACCCTCAGTCATCTAGAGGTGTAAGGTTTGTAGCAATAATTGCCAATGAATCAATGACCTAATTTTCTTCTCTAGGAATGGGGATGAAATTGAATACATTAAAAATTTCTATCAAATCCCATGCCTCATGTTAATACTTCCTCAAATAGGACAACTTGCATTGATCTTACTCCTAACCTGGTTTACTACTAGTTTAGGAATACCAAAGACTTTCATTTTCTTGACCCTATGTTTTAGTGTAAATTTTAGCCTATGATCAAGGCTTTGTACTTAGCCAAGTTTTTGGTGCAGTGGAACTAGATGTTATAGGCATCTAGGTGTCATTTCCCTAGTGGGTCAATGAAAGGATTCCTGCTCCAAAACCTTGTTAGAACAGGCTCCATCAAAGTACAAGGACTATATGCTTGGCAATTTAGGGTCTTTATGCACTTAGTTTTCAATACATTTTATAGACAAAGTATAAACACCTATGTTAGAGAATACTAAGTTCACTCTTTCATTGACTATGTGTTATTTTATGATCATATGTTTCATTCTAGGCTCTCTATCAACACAAATCTGATTAGCTACACCTCTCCAAGGCAACCACATATGGGAGAAGTCTGTAGCCATGTATATGTTCAAGGTTTTAGACTAGTCTCTATTGAGTAACATTCCATAAGCCTATGGGATTTCAACCATTTGAATATCCATGAACTTTTGGACTCTAGGCTCATATTCTAGTTTCATATAAACAATCAACAACTCATCGACTACTTTAACTTCAGACTTATCTAACTGGACCACTATTTTGTCTGACTTAATAGGCATTAGTCTTAGATTTTGATAAATTCATGTAGTCATAACATTTGCAAAGGCTCCAGAGTCAACTAAATAGTTATAAAGATTATTCCCAAATAGTGTGACTATAAGGAGGAAAGGTGGGATCTCAGCCTTGTTCTTATGTATCAGCACATTGGTGTGCATAGGCTTGGGCTTGGGTTGAACTAGTTTGTCTATGATGGATATTAAGAGGATATCTCTTTGCTCGATGATATGGTCAAGCTCATGAAAATTGATGTTTACTTTGTTCTTCTTCATGTCCTTAATTATGTTATATCCAGTCTTGTTGGTGGTAGGCTAGATATCTTCAATTGGCTTTTGATAGTTTGATTTTAGGGGCAGAGGATCATTTCTTGTTATTGGATCAAGAGGAGTGGCACCATTGTTAGGAGAGGTCAATGTGGTAAGGGGCAGATGCTGCATGTAATTCCTAAGGGCATAGTTACTCCTTTGGAATTGTTGAAACTATTGTACATCATTAGTGGCAACTTTTAGCTCATTGTCCTCATGGTTGGGGAATTTTAACATTTATAGCAACATGGCAGTGCTTGGGGATCTTGGGGCTTTAGAAGTCTTAGTTTGATTAGTAGTCTTGGGGTGGTTAGGGACTACCTCATACTCTTCCATCTAATTCTGGGAGATGCCAAATGAAACATAGAATTCAATGTAGTCTAGTTTGCCATGCTAGGCAATATTGTGCACATGACTCCAATTAGGCAAAGCCAACTCGTAAATGTTGATCTCAGGGAACTTATTGGGTGATGGGTCTAGCTAGTTGTTGGAATAGTTATGGAGACAATAGTATCTTTGGTATGTTAAGTTTGTATTTTAACTCTCACCACCATTGTTCCCAACCTACCTCTGAAGGCATAAGAAGTCATTACTGAGCTTCTAAACCATGTGTTGTATGGCATCTAGTTCAATCTTGGTATATTCTTGAGGAACACTTTAGACACTATTCACAGTAGGTACTAGTGTTTGTTTATGAGCTCAAGACACTACTTCATTATTAGTTGGACTAAGGAATCCTAGGGCCTACTTTTTTGGTGTGGCATGTGTCAAATGAAGTTGGTTTTTCACTAGCAAAGGTTATAGCATGGGCATATTCTGGCTAGTGGCAAAGAGGGGGTTCAAAGTAGTCATACTTGGTAGTGTATTTGGGATCATTGGTGCCAACAGACCTTAGGGATTCAATTGTATATCTACTTTGATGGCCTCTACATAATTTTAAGGTAGGGCTACCACTAATAGGTCTTTGTGCATAAACATAGCAGTCCATGGATATAATGCATTTTTATACATTTCAAGGGCTAGTTGGGCATCTAGTCTATATAGAATAATGATTTAGATATACAAATTTTGAAATCTAGCATTCAAATTTATTATGGGTTCATTAGGTTTCCTTTTGATGCAAGGGAATTATTGGTATAACACACTTTGATCAATGACTTGCCCAAATTGGGTGATGAACGTGTCACTAAACTAGCCCCAACTTGTGATAGAGCCTTCAGGTACATTTTGGAACCAGTCATACACAACATACATCAAAGTGAAAGGAAATAACCTCCAAACAACATCCTCATGTTCAACTTTTAGAACCCTGAGAGTAGTTTTGTATGAGGTTACATGTTCCTCAGCGATATGTCCCACACCTAATATGAATCTTGGGAGGTATCTTTATAGATTCCTAGGTAAATCATGGACAATGCCATGAATGCCAATAGTAGACCCAGCCAACCATGATATAGGTGCATCCATAGGTAGGGGTATTTTAGGGACAAATTGAGAAGATGAACTAGTGGGTGCAGCCACAAGTGTTGGTCTCCCCCTAGCAAGTTTGGTTCTCCTATGGAATTGTAGTGGGGATATAATTAGTATTCTAGGACCAGATCAGGATCTATTGATCCACATAATAGGCTTTAGGTTGCTCGTAGATAGACTAGTAGCTTAAAGCTTTGTTAAATAGTGAGATGAGGGCCCTCCTTCTAGCACCAACTTTTGTTCAGTCCAAGATCTCGCTCCTAGATGCACCTACGAGATCAGATGTGCTGAGTGAGTTCAAGGAACAATTGAGTGACTTATGTCCTTTCATTTTAGGATTGTTGCTGAAACAATCCAGGGCATGAGTTGTAAGTATGGGTCTCCATTATATAGCCTACTTAGAATAGATGTCCAAGAGATGCATTACTACCACCAGATGTCCAATACCAATTTTCTCACTAACTCACAAAACAATTAACAAGATCAATTGTAACCTATTGAATTCAGAGTCCTAATTTACTTCATTATTTCTAAAGAAAGGGGAAGATAATTTGTTCACAAATAAACACCTAAAGAGTTGGAGGGTAAGGCAAAAAGAATATCTTCTAATCCAAGGGACAACACAAACACTTATATGACCAAAACGTAATTAGCTATAGTTGTACCACTGTATGCTAAGTTTCATGATGGCTCAAGGTCTAGTCACTTAGGGAGAGAGTTTGAGGGGAAAGAGTAAATGCTTGATTCTAAATTCCTTTTAATGAATGAGCTACAAACAGGTTTGTAGTTAATCACACCTAGGACCTATCAACTTTCAAATGATAGCGAAAAGAATCACATAACTTAGCTAAAATATCATAAGCACATCTTAGTTAATGCATAAACTCTATAGACAAGCATGAATTACAATCCTATAAAATTAGTATTAATCCATTAGATTAGAAGGAAAATTTAAGACCATCAAGTCACTTAGATGCAATTAGACATAAAATCAAATTTTACATTATTCTGACAATATTTATTTGCAAATAGAGTCGACCCTTTTAATATAATGGACAATAATATATATAAAAAAGGAGAGATGGGTCTTGCTTATGACAGGCATGAAATCCCACTCTTAGCCATCATGGTTTGAAATGATAAACATAATTATATCATAAGATTCCTCGTTCCATATCAGATAAGATGGAATATAAATCCATGGTCCACTAAAGAGCATTGAGGAGAGGTCTAATGTGGACCTCATCCTAATATGGATGACCTAGACAGTCAAGATGACCATCAAGTTTAGGCTTTGATTTATTTCATGGAGGTCAATGTATATTCCTCATGAAGATCACCCCATGTATCCACCTCTCATTGCTTAATAAATCCAACGTGTCCATGGATCAACAGGGTCATATTATGTGTCAACCTTCCACTAACCTAGTAGTTGGCAAAATTCCTAGGTTATTTTGACTTTCACTTAGCGATGATGCATCAGGATCTTGATAAGTGGAAAAATCTTGAGCACTCAAAGCTCTAGATGGCCTCTCTTGATATTCAATGTGCCTGACTCCTCTGAAGTCTTGATATGTCAACACATGGCTCAATATCAAGGACTCTCTCACTCTTGGCTCTACTTCACTACTTTGCTTGATCTGGAGGCCTAGAGAAGCGAGATATTCTATGTGGGAACATCCTTGGGGACCCAGAAGATCTACCCACTATTCACCATGTCTTGAGCATATTGAGGGCTTGAGATAATGAGATTGTGTCATGTGGCATAAGCCTAGGGACCAAGAGGATTGACGGGCTAGTCCTTTATCCTAGTGTTCTAGAGAAGTGGATCTCTGAGATCCTGACAGTTGGTAGCCTCTCAAAAGATCCAAACCTGCAAGATAGAAAACTAACCATAATACCAACTTCAATTTTTCAAATAAAACAATTAAGTCTAAAAGCCAAAAGTGACTAAGGCAAAGGACTAAAACAAATGGAAGTTAGTCTATTGAAAGACAAATGACTGAGTTTGAATATGGAACACCATAAACTTTTAGTTGATTTTAGAGAATCCTACTGGACATCCATCGCTAAATCAACCCAATTAAATAATAAAAAAACCAATTTTAGAAGGTAAAACCATGCCAACAATTAGTCAAATAACTTGAATGGGAGCAAAAGGGCCTATAACACTTAGGCAAATATACAAAATAAAACCCTACAAACCACTAGATAAGTCAAGATTTATGATAGTTTTGATGGTCATTAAATTTAGGCTCATATGATGCTAAAATGGATGTCCACGTGTCATCTAGCTGATAATCAATGCCACGTGGAAGTCATTCGCTCATCTGGGGCTCGATTGATCACCCACCTGGGTCACTTTGTCTCAATAGTTTGGGTACAATGATATCTTGACACTTGTCAAGATCTCATTTATTTGGGGGGCCTTGTCGAAGGCTTTCATCATACAGATTATTTTGGGGAGTGGGGAAACTAGATCATGCCTTGTGGTATGATCCTCCTTATCTAGGAGCTCAATTGTTGTTGGAAGTATACACACTGTCCTGAGGGTGTAGTGAATCAACATTATGCCATGTGGCATGATCCCATTCATCCAAGAGGTTGAAGGCCTAGCTCATTGATCTAGGAGCCAAGATGAAGTGGAGATCCTAGATCGCCACCCTGTCAAGATCTCATTCATCTATAAGGTTTGGGGACCTAGAACAGAAGCCTAGAGGGCCCAAGAAAGCCAAAAATTTAGATGATGACACATGGTTCAATCCTTGATACCCAGAGGGTTGAATCAAAATAACTAAGTCTCGAAGAGGCTCAGGGAAGTGAGTGAACTATAAGTGAAAACTCTTCACTTACCCAAGGAAAGTGACCGTTGGCCTACAAACCAAAAATTTAGTTGTTAGACTTTAAATTATGAAATATTGTCACAAAACGACTAAGTAAAGACTTAAAATAAAGGCAAAAATAAACAAGTCTGCAAAATAGTAACAATCCTTTTGCCTAACTTGAAACTAAAATTGATCCATTCAAATGAAATAAACTAAGTTTCAAAAGGAAACCATAAAAACACTTAGTCATTCTACTTTGAAAAGGAGCAGATATGGATCAAATTGCTAGAGCAAGGGTTATGAAAAACCAGAAATTGTTAGATAATCTACTTAAATCTTAGGCAAAATGGTCTTCAAAATGGAACTTTAAATGCATTTTAGAACATCAATCAAGTAGACAAAGACTTATTAGTTTCATGCAAATTCAAATAATAGTAATATCTAGTTGCAATCCCTTTTAGACCAAGCTCATAAGATAGAAACTTAAGTTTAGACTCAGTTGAAAGAGTAAAGTCAATGTAGTGTTATGACTACAAGTTCTCAAGGACCCCCTTTTCGAATCAGATCAACAAACAAATAGGTCCAAATTCCATTAAATCAGAAGACCAGACTTCCAGATCAAAAAAGGATAGAGGTTCCATGATTTCAATGATGAAATTAGGGTGTGTTGGTCACAATAAATATCTACAAGGTGGAATTGGCATGGGAGAGAAATGGTTCGAGAAGGTAAAAAGAGTAGTTGCGCTCAAATCATACATGAAACATGCAAAGAAAAACCAAGACATTATCACCAAACAAGAAAGGCTCACTACTAAAAACCAAAGATCCTTAGATGAAATGGTTCGTTTTATAGTTAAGAAGGTTTGCATAAAAGAACCCATGAAGAAGAATATGAAAGTGGAGAAGAGTTTTTGGATGATTGTGAAGAACCTCTTAAGGATAAAGGTAAAATCTGAACATAGTCCTTTCAAAGTTGAGACCAAGGTTGAGATTAAATCTTTTAAAGGGTAAGTAGATGTTGAAATATTAGACAAATATTTGAAGCAAATCAAGGTAATTTTAATGTGCATAAAGGAACTGAGGCTCAAAATATTTATTTTTCATGTCTCAATATGGAAGGTCATGCCCTAATATGGTGAGAAAGTTATATAACATCTTATGAAAAGAAGAGATAGACACTTGTAGATAAGTGTGATGGATTTAAAGAATTTTTTGTGAGATTTTTTATCGTATTAGGCATAAGACTGATCAAATAATTAAGTGGTAATATTATAAGCAATGAGGAGGTCAAAGTGTGCAAGTTCATATCATGGAGTTCCATACACAATCATTGCTAATGGGCTTGGAATTAGAAGATGAAGACAACTTGACTAAGTACTTTAGAGGTCTCCATACATGCCTAAGGAGAATGATGGTCTCAAGTAAGCCACAAGACCTTGACGAAGCATTCATGCAAGCATACTAAATTGGGGAAGAAAAGAAGCAATAAAAGGGAGATCCATCTAAGAAAATATAGTCCACCAATCAGATCAAGAAAGATAAAAACCGACCTTGCAAATTCTTCAATAACAGTGAGTGGAAAGGTAAGAAGAATGCCACAACTTTGCATAGTTGTAAGGGTACTAAGAACTATTTTAGTCATTGTGATATAGATGGTCATATTTACCTTGTGTGTTGGATATTTCATTCAAATTTTCACCCCAAAAATCGTTCTAAGGACTTTGAGAAGTCCATGGCATCTTTGAGAGAATCAGAGGTAGAGATAGAGGACAATTATGGTGTTGATGAGAATCTTGGATACAACTCCACCAACATGAACAATAAGGAATAAGAAAGAAAAGAAATGATAAGGCTATTCCAAATTAATTAAACCAATGGAAATGCTCTTGTTGATACTAGGTCTCAATCTAATTTGATTTTAGATGAAGTTGTGAAGAATCTTGGTTTACAAAAATATGATCATCCTCACCTATATCCTTTAGGTTGGGTGAAGAAGGACGTCAAAATTTAAGTGTCTAAAAAGATGTAAATTCAAATTCGATATTAATCCCATAGTGCATTGATGAGAAAGAAGCATATGTGATTCCTCTTGATGCATGATGTGGTGTTTGGAGATCCTTATTTGTATCTTAGGGATGTTATCTTCATAAGGAGGGTTAAAAGGTATTGATGGGTCAAAGATGGAATCAACTACAACACCAAGCAAAAAGATTTATTCAAGTAAATAATAAGTTTTGTTTACTAATTTTAAAGGATAAGAGGATGTGTTGGAGATATATGAAATTGATAATGCTAACAAAAGATTGAAGGGATTGGATGAGTGAATGGATTATTTTCAAGTTGTGTTCCAAAGTCCTAAAAGTTTACCTCTTTAAATGGAAATAGAACATAAGATTCAATTTTTATCTAAATCTCCTTTACCTAATAATGGTTTATATAGGCAATCACTTTTGGAGAGCAATGAATTTTAAAAACAACTTCAAGTGTTGTTTGAACAAGGTATCATAGGCCCAAGTACTTCACCATGTGGGCTACCTATTGTGATGGTACAAAATAAAAATGGCTCTTGGAGGATATGCATGGACTAAAGAGATTTGAACATGATCACCATAAATAATATATATTCACTACCACGAAGTGATGACTTACTAGATAAACTTCAACATGCTAAGTATTTCATAAATTTGGATCTTAAATCAAGTTATCACCAAGTTTGTATGAAAGAGAAGGTTGTTTGGAAGACAACCTTTAAGATGAAACAAGGTTTATATGAATGGTTATTACTTTAATTTGGTTTATATAATGCACCTAATACATTCATAAGATTAATGAATGGTGTATTAATACCTTTCATAGATACATGTGTATTAGTGTATTTAGATGATATTTTGCTTTTCAATGCTACAAGGGAAGAACATCTGACTCATTTGAGGAAAGTCTTGTAATTATTGAAATAAAAAACTTGTGTGATATGAATAAATATGAGCTTTCAAAACTATCATTCATCTATTTGGGATGTGGTTAGAGGAGGAGAACTAAGAGTGGATCCAACAAACATAGAGGCTTTCATGAATCGGTCCATGCCTAGGAGTTCCCCTGAAAATATAAGCTTTGTGGGAGTAATACAGTACATGAGGAAGTTCATTCCATATTTCTTCACAATCATAACACCTCTACATACAAATGCAACAATGGGTAAGAAATTTCATTGGGGTAAAGAACATGATAGTGATTTTGTTTAGTTGAAATATAAGATCAACGATGTAATGGTCTTTGCTCTTCTTAATTTGTAACAACCATTTGAATTTGAAATGGATGCAAGAGGGTCTACAGTGGGAGCATTGTTTTTTCAAGTCCGTAAGCCCATTTATTGTAATTTAAAGGTATTTTCTTCAACATTAAGGGGGTATATTTTTTATGATAGAGAATTATACGCACTAGTTCAAGGAATAAAGAAATGGAAACATTTTTTATTGGGTAAAGAAACTATTGTGCATACTAACCACAAACATTTTCAATATTTAGAAGCAGAAAATAAATTATAGCAAACAAGATTACAAATGTATAGAGTTTCTTTAACAATTCCATTTAGTGACCAAGTCCAAGAAGAGAAGCACAAATGTAGTGGTAGATATGTTATCTAAGCCACCAATAAATAAAGTTTCAGCTTTGCCAATAATCTCACAACTTGAGGCTTTCACAAGAGAGTCTTATGAGGAAGCATATGCACAAGAAATAGATTTTGAGGAGACATTTCAGCAATTACATGCCAAGAAGATTGATAATGAAGGTGAAGATGAATGCTACTTCAAAGATGGGTTATTCTACAAGTGGGATGAACTATGTGTACTAAAAGAGGAAATACCTCTTTTGTTGAGGGAAACATATACATTAAATGTTTCATGACACTTTGGTGTTGGTAAGACCATGAATCATTTGTATATGTATGTGTATTGGCCCAGATATGAAAGAAGTATTTAAGTCCATTAGAGGATATAAAATATGTTGTACAAGTAAGCCTAAGGTTAGGAAATAAGGATAATTCATGCCACTACTTGTACCTCCTAGACCATGAGAAAGCATTTCAATGGATTTTGTAGGAGGATTGTCTATGTACAAGCATGGCCATGACTATCTATATGTTATTGTAGATAGATTCAATAAGATGTGTGTTTTGATTGCATGCAAGAAATAATGAAAGGGCATGAGGTAGTTGAACTTTTCCTTTATAAGATTTGGGTACATTTTGGGTTATCTAAGTCCATTGTTTCAAACAAAGATTCAAGATTTTTGTGGAAGTTTTGGACCACCTTGCGGGTCATGAAGGATAGCGATCTCCACTAAAGCACAACATTCCATTCCTAAACAGATGGGAAGACAATTGTTATCAATAAGACTTTGGTGTAGATGATAAGAGGTTACAACAAGAAGTATATGAGGACTTGGTATGAGTTTTTGGTATACATTCAACACTCATACAATAAGATAGTGCATACATTCACTAATGAGTCACAATTTGAATTATGTTTGGAAGATTGACTAACTAATCCTATTGATGTTACAATGGAATAACATGAATGAGTATAGAGACAACATTTAGAAGTGACAAGAGTATAAGAGTTCATTGAGAGGATTAGACAAATCCACATCAAAGTGAAAGATCAATTGGAGAAGTCTTAAGCCAAGTGCAAGGTTATACATGAATAACACTTAAAGAGCAAAACTCAAGGTGGGTGATAGGATATGGTTGTACTTGAGCAAGAAAATAATTCAAAGAAAGGAAATCTAGGTGTTGTTGCTCAAATCTACACACTACTCTTTTGGCGGAATAAGGGGATGGAATGAATCTCTCAACAATGGCTCTTACACTCACTATTTTTCCCAACAATATTTGAAATTAGGGAGCAACAACCAAGGGAGGGATATACTCTCCATGCTTTAAGCTTTATAACATCAAGGGGGATTCCCTATGGGGTTTTCGTATGCATTATTGATTAAAAAATTCACATATGCACCAAATATAGATAGTAAGCAAGACCCATTATGTCCATGTGCACAATTAAATGCCACTAACATATAACCACCTACTCGTATAAGGATAAATAGATTGAAACACAATAACAATATAGAAAGATGATTTCTCAAATTTGCTTTACTGTCACACATATACAAAACTCATCAATACATGTAAATAGAGGATAATTTAAAGTCTATAAAATTTTCATGAAGCTCAAGGGAACTCACTAACAATGCTACACTCACAAAAATATAATTCCCACAACGAAAAAACCAAAAAACAAATTGGTGTATGGGCAACAGATAAACACAATACCCTATATCACAAATGCACCACAAAACTACAAACTACAAATTAGGCCAACAAAGGTATTTGAAGGGTTTATGACAAATTTATTTTTACCCACATTACAACAATTAGATCAAAACATTTAAATATAATATTTGACATTGGTTTACCTCAAACAATTCAAATCCACAACAAATAAGTAAAAGCCAAAAACATTCAACTCACTTTTTCTCCAATACACATTGTTCATAATAAATCAGTGACCCGTACAACATGCACTATAACAACTAAAAAGAACCCACAAAGAGTTTTCCAAGGAGAATACAAGTTTATTAAAAACCATTGAGCATCCATGTGTGGTTTGTTGTTATGTAAACTCGTAATTATCAACAAAGCTGAAGTGGAAATGATTTAATAAAAGATTGATCCAATCGCCTATATTGATGCCTTGTCCATTGCGAAAACACATGAATTACTAACTCTTAACACTATTGGAATAGTTCTTAAAGAGTATTGAATGCACAATATCCTACACAAATGAGAACACATTGCGATAGAAGATGAACATAACATACATTAGGTTCTTTATCTCCGGATTAGTTACACTCCTGTAAGGGAATTTACATACATTGACCATACAAGAAAATCAAAACATTACTAAAAGTGCAACCAAGACACAACATAACATGACTGCAAGGATTTTAAAACTCGACTAAAGGCATTTCCACACATTCAACATTCAACCTAGTAACCAAACATTTATACTCTAAAATTTTATAGAAAAACCTAGATCATCAATCTTTGAAGATTGAGTGGTCTCCATGAATCCAACAATATTTCAATAATTTCTTATACAATATGAAGTTTACAAGCTCACACAAAAGAAAACTTAAAAATAATTAAAAGAAACATATCTATGAAATACAAAATGCAAAGCTATACTCATTCTACATTTGTCAAATGGATCCTTGAAGGTAATCTTCAATCATATATATAACGCAATTCCTCCCTAGCTTGGCGAGAATGAAAAGGATCTTCCTTCATCTAAATTATCTAGCATGTGGAATCTTACAATAACATCTCACTAAAGTATCTTGTCTTAGTGCATGGTATATTATGCCTATCAATGTGGAAATGTGGCACATGGTGTAAGGTAATGTAATCATACTTCCATGTATGTCATCTAGAGACAAGTGTAACCAACCACAAACCATGACATCCTCCATGGAGCATAAGACCACTAGACACTTTGGTGGATGCATAAAGTTGAGGGACAAAAAGCAGCCACTCTTGAAAAAAGTCATTTGTGACTTATAAAGGGTGAGTGCCCTTTCAAAAAGGGTGTACACCCTTTGAAAGATGCACCCAACCCTGAATTTGAATTGGTTTGGATTACCAAGATTAAAGGGTGTAATCCCTATGTAATAACAAAGGCACATACCATTTTTTATTTTATTTTGGAATGAAATGAAATAAATTTCAAAGAACTTAAAACAAAGGGTGTACGCCCTATTTATGGTAAAGAGTGTGTGCCTTATGTAAAACAAATGATGCACACCATTTTTCATAAAGCTAATAGTATTTTGGTTTGTTTGTACATATTCTATATATAGTAAAATAAATATTAAATTACACACTTACATTTACTTTATATTGCATTTTATATTCTTATACTTTAAATTTATTTTACTAAAAATAAGAAATCAGGGCCACTCTATGACTTCTGAATCGATTTCATAGCTATAAAAACTACTATTTAGAAGATAGTTTTTCAATATCTAATCTGGTCAATACTTAATGATTTTCAAAATTAAACATAAGGTTTTCTACATGTAACATTTGCACATGTTGTTTGTTTTGGATAAACCAATGTCATTTTGTTGGTTTTTGAACTTTTGGATAGATTTTTACGTTTTTAAGAGTTATAGGTGTACCCAAAATTAATTTTACAAACCTTGCATCTCTCAAAGACAGTGAGAGTTAAAATGATATTAACACATGAGTTCACATACACATTACAACATTTAGATGATTTAAAGTCGCCCTCTAAAGTCACTGTTGACAATTTTAACCCCACAAGTCAAATTGCAACCCTTATCATTCGAAACTTTGCATAAACATTCATTTTTGTCCAAGTGTCAGAAATTGGTCTTTGCAATTTTTTTCAAAGGGCTTCTTCCATTCAAAAAGGTCCATTCCAACAGTTTTCCTAAAGGGCACTTCTCGACAAATCGGGCTTGTTCATAAGTCCAAAGGAATTGGGCTTGTTCAAATTGTCCGAAGGGTTCTTTTCAATAGCCAATGGACTTGACATCTTTTTTGAAGGGATTGCTTCAGACATTTTGTCTGAAGCAAAAGTTATGAAGGTCCATTGCAAAGTTCTGAGAGGATCATTTCAATTTTTCTGAGAGACCATTTCAAAATTTTTGAGAGGACCATTTCAATTTTGTCGAAGGGTCTATTGCAGAAATCCAAAAGGGCATTTTCAAATTTTTGAACAATGCATTTCAAAAAATCCAAAGGTATCTTCCCTATGGAAAAAGGCATTTTCAAAGACAAAGTGGACCACTACAATTTTTTCGAAAGGTACTTTTCACAAGAAAAGGTCCTTATCAAAAGCCGAAAGGTCCCTTACAACAAATCCTAAGGGATATTTACATTTTTTCCGAAGGGTTTATTTTTCTTCAAAAAATTTCATTTCAGGATTGCCGAAGGGTTATTTTTTACAAACAAAGGTCATTTAAGATTTCTGAAGGGTTTTTTTCCTTCAGTAAAGTCAATTTCAAAAACCCTGAAGGTTCATTTCATTTTTTTGAAGGGCATTGTAATTACTCTGAAGGGTATACTTAAAAAAATTGAAGGATCATTTCTTTTGGCAAATGGTCCATTTCAATTCTTCTAAAAGGAAAGAGGACCTTTGTAACTTTCCCGAAGGGTCACTTGTCAAAAATCTGAAGGGTCTTTTCTCAGATGAAAGACCATTTCAAAATTGTTGAAGGGACACTTTCAAAATTGCCGAGGGATTTGTTCAAAAAAATTTAAGGCACTTTTCCAAAAGTCTGAAGGGTCTTCCTTGGCCCAGAGACCATTTCAAAAGTTCCAAGGATCATATCAAGAAATTTGAAGGGCAATTTATAAAAGTCCATATCATGAATTCCTTCAGACAATTTATTCGAAGGAATTGTCCATTGCAAAAAAATCAAAGACTTAATTTCCTTCAGACTTTCTGTCCGAAGTAATTGTTCAAGGTGAAAGAGACAAAATCCCAAAAGAAATAGCCAAAAGATATGAATTCCTTCAGACAAATTATCCAAAGGAAATGAAAGGAAGAAATGTTTAAAAGAAATAAATAGAGACAGAAAAGTTCTGAAGACCTTTTTCACAGAAAAGTGGCTTAAAAAATAACTCTGAAGGACTTAATGATGAGCCCGCAAACATCAAGTTTGAGTTCCTACAAGTAGTCGTCGATCAATATTTGAAAGGGTTCATCAATATTGTTGTGAGCTTGACACTTGTCAAGATATAGCAAGGAGATCAATGGATGAGAAAAGGCCAAGTTTTCAAAAGGATCTTAATGGGATTTTGATAGCCAATCAACAGAGGATAATGAGGACTTCTACTTTCGACTCCTATGACATGGTTCATAGCTCACATTTAGAGCATGAAAAGTGGCCAAAACAAGATTAGACTGTAGTAAGGAGCACGTCGAGTTTTTAATATAATAATCAAATTATTCAAACTTGGAAAAGACATGCAGCTGCCTTGAAGCACGACTCTCTCAGTTCCAAAAGGGAGACTCGAATGCATGAAGGTCTCAAGCAATTTAGCATTGGATGGTTGTTCAAGGAGTTAACATGGAGTTACTTGGAGTTGACTAGACAAAGCTTATCATGCATCTTCCTTGTTTTCCATGTAAAGAAGGACTCTCTCTTATTTTGACTCAGCTTCAAAATGTATCAAGTGGAGTTTCTCTTTGAAGATTGGCATAGCATCATGCATGGAGAGAATTGAATTACCAAAGATCCATGCACTGTTAATGGATTTTGAAGAATTTAATGTTTATTCTAAATAATGATTATGAAATGGGCTCACCGTCCTTTTCTAACACTTAAGAGCTTTTCATGCAAGACATAATACAAAAGGATATTATTAGAAGGCTTTGTTATCTTTTGATAGCTGAAGTTGGACTTGGGGTGATGTGGGAGTTGATCTTATCTTCTATTTTGAGTGCCAATCTCTTGGATTTTATATGTTTTTCTATATAAATTGGCTTTTCCAACCATTTTAAGAATCCCTCTTTTGGCAAGATCATACGCTGCCAAAATTTGAGTTTTGTAACCTTTTTAGATAAATAGAAGGACTATTTTTAGATTTTAAGATGCTAGTATAGTGTATTCATGTCAGTGATTTGCATATGTGATAGAATTTTCTTCCTTGTCAAGTCGTGATTCTTACCTATTTACTAGTTGATTAGATTATGCAGGTCATGTTTTGTGTTTGATGTCTGGCTGAAGTTATAGTGGATGTAAGTGGCTGGTTAGTGCCTTGAATCAGGCCTATTCCTTCATTTCCCTCAAGATTTGATCACCAGATAAAACCTTTTCATGAAATAATGATGCATAGGAGTCAATTGGAAATGAAAGTTCAATCTTTTTCTTGTCTAATTAGTGTTTTTAGGAGCTCAAATTAAGTGGATGAACCAAAATATAGGTGTATCACCATCATAAGATAGGATTTTTTCTTTCAAATTTCCCTTTCTTCCCTTTCTCGATAGTTTGTAACATAGAGTAGAGATCTTAATTGATACACCAAAGGGAGTTAGCCCGTAGAATCTAGAGACTCAATTTGCTGATTAGGCCACCCACAGCCTAGGATTGTTTCGATGTTTCAGCAGACAGTGAAGGCCTAAAACTACCTTCATAAGGGTGTGAGTTTGATTGACAATAATTTTTGGCACACCTAATGGGACATCAAAGAAATTATTTGCATAGATGAAGAAGTTTGAAGCTGAGGAGAAGCAGTTACAACAGACGAAAATATTCATCTTCATCACAAGCTAAAAAAAATTTAGGTTGCAAGGTTCATAGCACCATTCAAGTAGTCCTTTCATGCCAAAGGTTACCACAAGGTCAGCTAGTAAAGGTATTATTTTTGAATTTATATCATATAAGAGATCAAAGTTTAGAAGGGAAAATCCATATCCTCAAAAGAGATATTTGTCCCTTGGTTATCTTATTGTTCTAGGCAACAATCCCCACTATCCAAGTGGCAATTAGAAACCAAGTATTTGTTCCATTAAATAGAGGTAGTCCACTGAATCTAGCCCAGTTTGATGACATTTCTATGTCTGCTCTCAAAAATATCTCTTTCTTCTTGGGAGAAAATCAAATAACCCCTATTAAGCATATCCAAGATGTAGTTAATCTATGTTCAGTCCATAATATTGTTGAGGATAATGTTTGTATTAGATTTTTTTATGCTTCCTTTAAAATAAAAGTATTACAATGGTATAGAAACCTCCCACTAAACTTCATTTCTACTTGGGATGAATTGGGTGCAGCCTTAGTCAAGCAATTTGTGGATAAATTTGATCACCTATCTTTAGTTGAACAATTAACTGCCATAAACAGAACTCCTCATGAGTTTATGTCTAATTTTAACCTTAGATTCCAAAAGACATGGACCAAAATACCTGTGTTGATTAGGCCATCTCCTGAATATGCATTTCTATGCTATTTGAAAGCCCTTAACTCTGACATTAGTGTGATGATACAGTCAATATATGGTACTACCTTGCCAGATGCTTATGAGGTTGCAATAAGGGTAGAGAATAGTTTGATACAAGTTGGTAAGCTTTCTCCAAGACCTCCAATGCCTTAATTTCCAAAAATAAAGTCCATACCAGCGCCTCAAATTCCTCAGATCCCATCCGTAGCTCCTATTCCATCGCCTCAAGCTCAAACTATAGCCCCTACTAGTTAAGCTAGTGAGATAGGAGAGTTGAAAAGCTTGTTACAATCCTTTGGGAATTAAATAGTTCAAATCAAGAGACAAAAATATCAGGCTAATAGGCCCTATCAACAACAAAATCAAACCACCTATTATCCCTTCAAAGATCAAAGGCCTCTTTACCAAGGTTTTAAAGAGAATATACCACCTTATCAAACACAAGGAGCCATAAATCTAGCTAAGCCTTATGTTGACCTTGATCCTAATGTTCCTTCCACTTCAAAGGCCATTGTTCCCACCCCACCTCAAAACAACCTGATACAGGATTCAGGTTGGCAATCCTCAAATCTCAATGATGCTCGAAACTAAGCCTTGGTATCAAAAAACATCACTATGCCACAAATGACATAGGAAGAGTTTTATTTTCAAGGAGGTCAATACCAAGATATAAGTTTGGAATCATAAGGAGAAACTCAACAAGTTTAAGGGCATCCTGATGCCATTAATGTAAATTGGCAACTGGATGATCATGTTGCTTTTACTCAGGGTGTTGAAACTAACAATGCAAGTGGTCAAGTTGTAGCTATAACTAGAGCTAAAAAAAGAGCCATTGATGAGCTTTAGGAGGTGAAAAATTCTTTAGGTACTCCTAATGTTGTTTTTAAGAGTAAAAAATAACAACTTACTGCTCCTACAACTCAAAAAAATCTAAATATAGAGGTTAGTAAAGTCTATCGAATACCTCTAGTCCGTGAGCAACCGGTACTTCAGAAAGTGCAACCAAAGGTTGGTGGATCTTAGTTCAGTATAATGGATCAGATGAAGAAGTCTAATATTAAAATTATCATGTGGGATTCTCTTTCCATTCTAGGACAAAAATATATGCTCATACAAGAGCTTTCAGCTCTCAAATTGTCTCTATAATCAGTTGAGAAAGAAGGTGTTGTCTTAACTAATTCAGATCAACCAACTAATAAACAAGTAAAAAAAGTAAATGAAATGGAAAAAGTGGATATAATTGACGTAAAAATAAATAAAACTCCTCCTTTATACCTTTCTTTGATAGTAGGTGATACTTTGGTTCATAACGGTATGGTGGATAGTGGAGCTAGTAATACAATCATGCATAAATAGATTGCAGGCAAGCTCGACCTTATCTATGAGCCAAACACTAAGGAGGTATTAAAAATGGATGGGTCACCAACAAATATGTTAGGCATCATCAAAGATTTGAAATTGACCTTACATACTTGTCTCAATGTTACTATTCAGTAGGATGTTGCTGTGGTAGACTTGCCTCCTTACTTTGCTATGTGCCTTTCAAAGGATTTAACCTCAAAGATTTGGGGATATTTATCAGCTGATTAGACTTATTTATTGTTAAAAAATAATTATGGTACCAATGTAATGATTCATTCTAAATCTATTGCAAATTTCCATATGGAGTCATATATGCCAAGTGTTGTGAACACTAACTGTATCATCTCGGATGATGTACTAAAAACTAGTGGAGTAGAAAATGGATCACCTTTGGATGGAGTTCCAAATTTATTTCTTAATGAGTGGGCTTAAAATTTGAATGAGCATGAACCTTATAAGCTAACTGAATAATAAGGACCCGGTGTATGTTGCCTTCATGAGAATGATGTATCAATTCCAGCCATGGTTAAGGATGATGAATCTAGTGAAGGTTTATGGTAATTGTACTTTGATGGATAAAGGAATAAACATGGTAACATATCTAGAATGATGTTAGTTTCTACAACAAATCAAAGGTATTTCTCTTCTATTAAATTTTAGTTTAGTTGTCTAAACAATGTTGCTGAGTATAAATCACTAGTTCACGGTTTGCAGTAGGCAAGGAAGATGAAAGTCAATTCCTTGCAAGTTTTTGGTTATAGTGAACTTATAGTTCACGAAGTAAGAGGTATAAATGTATGTAAATATTTGTTGCTTAAATATTAAAGCATATAATATGGGACTTACTTGAAGATTTTCAAGCTTTTAACATTCACGCAATACCAAAAGGCAAGAATAAACATGTAGATAGGTTGGCTGCCATTAGGTCACAATTTAGCATTCCAGTTGATATAAAAAGAGAGAAAATTAAATCATATATAAAGGTGGTTGTAAGGCCTTCTGTTCTAAATAATCATGAGAACTGGTAGGTGTTCAAAGATGACAATCAAATTGTGATATTCTTGCAAGAGGAGGCTGAGTTTTTTTCAAGCAACCAATCAAAGTATTTGCAGCAGTATGGTGATCAGGTTGTGCAACTAAAAATAAATAAATTTCCCAAAAGATTGGTCATACTTCAGCACAATTTTAGTGGTGATGATGAATTAAGGAAGGAGAAGTCATCATTGTCAACAAAAGAAGAACACTATGCCAATGTAGAAATTGTAGCTTAAGATTTTGAAGTTAGGTAAGGTATGCACTCCTTCACAAAAGGAAGCTTTCATTGAGTTATGCACAAGTTTGTTTGATGTATTTGCATGGCAATATAGTGATCTCAAGGGATTTAACCCAAGTTTAGTTCAACACACCAGTGAGTTAGAGGTTGAAACTAAATTAGTGAGACAAAGACAAAGGCTCATTAATCCCAAGCTTGAGCTTTTGATGAGAGATGAGCTTCACAAGCTCATAGAGTCAACTATTATATTTTCAATTAAGCACTCAACTTGGGTGGCAATTCTTGTTTCGGTATGGAAGAAGAACGGAGAGATTAGATTGTGGTGACTTGTGTGATTTGAACAAATCTTTACTTAAAGATCACTATCCATTGCCATCAATAGAACAAATTTTATAGTTGGTTGCAGGTTCAGAGAGATTTTTTTTGTTAAATGGATATAGTGGCTACAATCAGATTTTAGTCAAGGAAGAGGACCAATTTAAGACAGCCTTCACAACCAAGTTGGGGAGTTTTGCATACATAAAGATGTCATTCAGTTTATCTAATGCTGGAGCAACCTTTCAGAGAGCCATGGATATGGTATTATAAGGCCTTCTTAACAAGTTTGTACTTGTTTTTTTGGATGATATAGCAGTGTTTTCAAAGAGTGCAGAGGATCACATGGTTCATCTCAAGCAAGTATTCGAAAGGTGTAGGCAATTTAGGGTATCTCTAAATCCCAAAAAGTGTGTCTTCTCAGTTCAAGAAGGTAAGTTCCTTAGATATGTGGCTTCAAATTATGGTTTAAGCATATATTCTAAAAGGGAAGACTCAATTTTTGCACTCTCCTTGCCTAAGCACAAAAATGTTATGCAAAGCTTCTTTGGGAAAATCAACTTCATAAGGAGATATATTTTATATTTTGTCATTTTAGCTAAGCTGCTTACAACCATGCTAAAGAAGAATCAGAGCTTCAGTTGGTCTAAAAAAAGAGTTAAAAGTTTTGAAGATATTAAGAAGGCCATAACTAGTGCTCCTACACTTATAAATCCAGATTTCACAAAAGATTTTATTTTATATACATATGCCAACATGGACACCATTTCAAGGATTTTTATGTAACAAAATCATGAGGTTTTGGAGCAGCTAATAGCTTTATTTAATCAAGGCTTGGAAGAGTATGAAACAAAGTATTGTTTTGTTGAAAAACATGTTCTTTCAATTATAAGGTCTCTCAAAAAGTTTAGATACTTGTTGTCTAACAATAAGATACACCTAATGGTTTCTCATCCAAGCATCAAGGAGTTCTTTTGAATAAAGATATAAATGAGAAGAGAGCTAGTTAGATAACCAAGGTAATAGAGTATGATGTGGAAATTAAGGTCACAAAGCTGATTAGAGGCAAAGGACTTTGTGAGCATTTAGCTCAAGACTTGTAAGAGACTAATGATGTTGTTTGGTGTCAAATGATGAAAAGGTTGGAGCTAGTCATACCTCACCTTCGAGCTGGTTTCATGACTTAGAAAGCTATCTCCAAGATGGTATTTATCTCTCTCATCTAAGTTCTTCAAAAAGAAGATATTTCAAGTTGTAATCAATATCATTTTTGCTTAGAGATGGTCTTTTGTTCAAGAAAGATATCAATGGCATGTTACTAAAGTGCATAGAGCCAAGCCAAACTTAGATATTGATTAACGAATTCCATGATGGACATGGTGGAGGACATTTTTTCACAAGAACTACAACTCTTAAGATCATGAGAGGTGGGTACTATTGGCCTAGTATTTTTGGTGATTGTCATGCATGGGTAAGGAAGTGCAAACAGTGTGCTATGTTTGTAGGAAAAGTTAAACTTGCAGCCTTACCTCTTCAAATTTGTCATTATTTGGTGAGTCCAGGAGTCATGTAAATGGTTTGGTTCTTAAGCATAGCAGGCATGCTTCCTAGTTGAGTCATCAAAATGTTGACAATTTTGATCCCACATGTCAAATTACAACCCTTATCATTCAAAACTTTGCATAAACATGCCTTTTTGTCCAAGTGTCAGAAATTGGTCTTTGTATCTTTTTATAAAGGGGTCCTTCCTTTCAAAAAGGTTCATTTCAATAGTTTTCCTGAAGGGCACTTCTCAGAAAATTAGGCTTGTTCGTAAGTCCGAAGGAATTGGGCTTGTTCAAATTGTTTGAAGGGTTCTTTTCAATAGCCAATGGAATTGACATATTTTCTAAAGGGATTGCTTTAGACATTTTATCCGAAGCAAAAGTTCCAAAGGTCCATTACAAATTTCAGAGAGGACCATTTCAATTTTGCTGACAGACCATTTCAAAAGTTCTGAGAGGACCACTTCAATTTTGCCAAAGGGTCTATTGTAGAAATCTAAAAGGGAATTTTCAAATTTCTGAATGGTGCATTTCAGAAAAGCTGAAGGGTATCTAACCTTTGAAAAAAGGCATTTTCAAAGACAAAGTGGACCGCTACAATTTTTTTGAATGATACTTTTCGCAAGAAAAGGTCCTTGTCAAAATCCAAAAGGTCCCTTACAACAAATCCAAAGGGACATTTACATTTTTCTAAAGGGTTCATTTTTCTTCAAGAAAAGTTCATTTCAAAATTGTCGAAAATATATTTATGGCAAACAAGGTTCATTCAAGAATTCTAGAGGGTTTTTTTCCTTTGAAAAAGTCATTTTCAAAAATCCCAAGGTTCATTTCACTGTTTTGAAGGGCATTGCAATTGTTATGAAGGGTATACTTCAAAATTTTGAAGGGTCATTTCTTTTGGAAAATGGTCCATTTCAATTCTTCCAAAGGGCAAGAGGACCTTTGCAAATTTATCGAAGGGTCACTTGTCAAAAATCTGAAGGGTCTTTTCTCAGATGAAAGACCATTTCAAAATTGCCAAAGGGACACTTTCAAAATTGCCAAGGGGTCTATTCAAATTTTTTGAAGGGACTTTTCCAAAAGTCTGAAGGGTCTTTCCTCAATCGAGATACCATTTCAAAAGTTCCAAGGACCATATCAAGAAATCCGAAGGGCAATTTACAAAAGTCCATATCATGAATTCTTTCAGATAATTTGTCCGAAGGAATTGTCCAATGCAAAAAACCCAAAGACCTAATTTCCTTCAGACTTTTTATCTGAAGGAACTGTTCAAGGTGAAAGAGACAAAAGCCTAAAATAAATATCCAGAAGATATGAATTCCTTCGGACAAATTGTTCGAAGGAAAGGAAAGGAAGAAAAGTCCAAAAGAAATAGACAAAGGTAAAAAAGTTTTGAAGACCTTTTTCATGAAAAAGTGGTCAAAAACATAAGTCTAAAGGAATAAATAATGGGCCTACAAATGTTAAGTTTGAGCTCCTACAAGTAGTCATTGGTCAAGATTTCAAAGGTTTCATCAAGATTGCCATAAGCTTGACACTTGTCAAGATCTAGCAGGGAGATCAACGGATGAGAAAAGGCCAAGTTTTTAAAAGGATCTTAATGGGATTTCAATAGCCAATCAGTAGAGGGCAACGTAGACTTCTAATTTTGACTCCTATGATGTGGTTCATAGCTCACATTCAGAGCATTCAAAGTGGCCCAAGAAAGATTAGATTGCAGTAAGGAGCACGCCAAATTTTTAATGTGATAATTAAATTATTCAAACTTGAAAAAGACATGCAACTGCCTTCAAACATGACTCTCTTAGTTCCAAAAGGGAGACTTGAATGCATAAAGGGATCAAGTAGATTAGCATTGGATGGTTGTTTAAGGAGTTAACATGGAGTTACATGGAGTTGACTAGATGAATCTTATCATGCATCTTCCTTATTTTCCATGCAAAGAGGACTCTCTCTTGTTTTGACTCAGCTTCTAAACGTATCAATTGGAGTTTCTCTTTGAAGATTGGCATAGCATCATGCATGGAGGGAATTGAATTACCAAATATTAATGCACGTTTAATGAATTTTGAAGAATTTAATGTTTATTCTAAATAATGATTATGAAATGGGCTCACCATCCTTTTCCAACACCAAAGAGCTTTTCATGCAATACATAAGACAAAAGGATATTATTATAAGGCTTTGTTATCTTTTGATAGTTGAAGTTGGACTTGGGATGATGTGGGAGTTGATCTCCTCTTCTATTTTCAGTGACAATCTCTTGGCTTTTATATGTTTTTCTATATAAGTTGGTTTTTCCAGCAATTTTAAGAATCCCTCTTTTGGCAAGATCAGACGCTGCCAAAATTTGATTTTTGTAACCTTTTCAGATAAATAGAGAAACTATTTTCATATTCTGTGATGTTGGTATAGTGTATTCATGTCAGTGATTTACATATGTGATAGAATTTTCTTTCTTATCAAAACCTGATTCTTACCTATTTACTAGTTGATTAGATTATGCAGGTCATATTCTGTGTTTGATATCTTTTGACTGAAGTTACATCAGATGTAAGTGGTTGGTTAGTGCCTTGAATTAGGCTTATTCCCTCATTTCCCTCGAGATTTGATCACCAGATATAACCTTTTCATGAAATATTGATGCATAGGAGTCAATTGGAATTGAAATTTCAATTTTTTTTCTTGTTTGATCAGTGTTTTTAGGATCTCAAATTGAGTGGATGAACCAAAATACAAGCGTATCACCATCATTAGATATGATTTTTTCCTTCAAGTTTCCCTTTTTTCCTTTTTATAACATTTTGTAGCGTAGAGTAGATATCTTAATTGATACACCAAAGGGAACTAGCCCTTAGAATCTAGAGACTCAATCCACTAATTAGGCCACCCACAGCCTAGGATTGTTTCCATGTTTTAGTAGACTGTGAAGTCCTGAAACTACCTTCACAAGGGTGCGAGTATGATTGACAACGATTACCTTTGCTCATATTAAAGTTTCATAGGATTTTATTTTTATTAATTATAACCCTTAAGTTGGATTTTAAGTTGCATGAGTGAGGCATTGTTAAAGGGTGACATTAGGGTGCCTTTATAACACATGACTTTAGCAGATGACATTATGATGAATTTTTAGGTGATTTTAGGCTGACTTGTGACATGAGATTGAGATATCTTTAACATATGATTTGTGCATGTCTTAAGGGGTGACATTAGCATGTATTTAGAGGCAATGTTTAAGATTTTTTAAATTTGATGTTGGTGCTTCATGTGCAATAATGTAGTTACGTACACTTATCCTTTGTGCACTTGCATGAATTACAAATAACCCAGATTGGAATCTTTTGTGTTGCATTCCTTGCACATGTGCATAAGTAATGCAACACTTCTACATAGAACATATTTTAACCTAACAAAGTATTGTGCACAACTGCATTTCCACACAACACTTCACTTTTGTATAAAGCCTCTTGCATCTAGTCAAACTTGTGCCACATCTCGCATGCCCTGTGTAAATCTTGTTATCACATTGCATCCATGTAGCTTGTTAGATGTCACTTTTTAGTTTTATGACATGTTAGGGAATCCCTTAGAGTAATTGTCTAACTAAGTATGCCAAGCACCACACACCTGGAAGAAGCTCAACCATTGTGCATGAAGAAGATGAAACAACTCATAACCATTCTCTTTGTAACTTTAAGTAATTGTAACTGATTTACTATATTTTATGTATAAATATGTAACATATGCATCTGACATGAGGTAAATGATATACACAATCATGGCGATAAATAATATGCCCTGAGTATCTAACCTCAATCATATGCATTATAGTCACACCTTTAGTCTAGGTAAATTAGAGGAAGTCTTTCCCCTCTTAATTATAGGAATGTGTGTTCCTAGCCTTGTTTTAGCATTATTCATATTTATACTTTTCCCCTAATCATTCCCATTGAATATGAGCTATATTTCCTACAATTATTAGCGTTTTACTTACATATGTGTTGGTTAATTTTATACAAGATAACACAATGCACACTCTTCATAACCTAAAAATTTATCTCTTGTGTGAGGTTGTCCCCTGCACATAAGATCTTGGGCCCAATGGCATGGATTATTGGTATCATAACATATCTCTTTTCTATGCTTGTAAAAATGTGAGCACAATGATAGAAGGAAGGATTACCGGTTGGATCTGTTTCAACCTACCCAAAAGAACTCCATAGAAAAAGTAAGATGGGTGGTGTCCAAAAGTAACTTTAGGTATCCCTATACATCCAAAAGTTCATTGTTGATGCCCTATAAACTTATCACACCAATTTTTTTGTCTAATTATACAATTTGATGATAGAGCTCAACCTAACACCTTTGAACTCTCTCTCATAACATGCTCAATAGAAATTTCAATAATGCTATTGAGTTTGAATTTATAGTACATTGTTGCATTATTGTTTAGGGTATCGATATGCCCTATTTGAGTTCCCCATTTAACTAATTGAGAAATTTTTTGCACAAGGCACTCAAATAGGGTATATCGAGTCTAAATCTACACTAGGTTATTGCATTTGTGTTTATAGGGCTCAATATTCCCTATTTGTGTGTCACATGCAACAAATCAAGTGATTATTCACATGGGGAATTCAAATAAGCAATATCAAGAATGAATTTACATTAGCCTATCAAAAATTTTATGTAGGGGGATTGATGTGCCCTATTTGAGTGCCTCATGCAAATAATTAAGTGATTGAATGCATGGTGCACTCAAATAGGGCATATCAAGTATGAATTTACATTAGTTTGTTGTATTTGTGTTTAAGGGGGTCAATATACTCTATTTAAGTGTTATATGCTACCAATTAAGTGATTGGATACACATGGAGCTCAAATAGGGAATGTATCAAGTTTGAATTTACATCAAGTTATCACATTTGTGTTTAGGGGCTTGGTATACCCTATTTCAGTGTTTCATGCAAAGAATCAAGTGATTGGTTATATGGGGCACTCATATAGGGCATATCAAGTCCAATTTTACATTGAGGTTGATAAGCCCTATTTGAGTGCCCCATGTAACTAATCAAGCAATCGGTTGCATGATGCATTCAAATAGGGTATATCAAGTTCAAATTTTCATTAGGTTATCACATTTGTGTTTAGGGGGCTTGATGTGACCTATTTTATGGCCCCATCTAAAAAATTGATTGATTGATTGATTGCATGAGGCACTTAAATAGGGCATATCGAGTTTGAATTTACAATAGGTTGTTGATGCACTGGAGGAGGAGTATTATCATCTCTACCACTTTAAATATGAATACATCAAGTTCCACCAATTGTGTCGGTGTAATGAGTAGTTAGTGGAAGACTACACCAATGATTTCCATGACTACACCTCATGCTTGCACGAGAACTTGACTAAACAACATAAGGTGTTGAAGTACATCAATGTACTTTCACCTTATATCCCTATGAAGTTAGAGTTTTTGAATTCCAACACTCTACAAAAAGTTTACTGCAACATTGTCAAGATTTAAGGCAAGGAAAAGTTGAAGTAGTGTCTCACTCCTTCATCCAATGCCATGTGCAAGAGTCAGTCCATACACAAATCCTCATCTTAACATTGTGTGTGGAAGCATAATAATTTTCACAAAGGAGAGTAGGCAAATAAGGTTGCAAAAAACTTGAAGACTCCTACAACTTCTTCTTCAAACAAAGGGAACAATTCTAGTGAAACATGGTAACATCATCTCTCACACACCCATGGTGGCTTTAAATGTCGTGCACAAAAATGCTTGTTTGTGTATTCTACATCTAATCTCGCAGAGATGGATCACATTGATCTATATGCCACTTGTCTGAGCACCAACACCACTCCCATAGACATCTTTGAGGAGCGAGAATGCCTCTTCCACACCAAGTTTTGGGTGAAGGTTTAACCTCTTCATGTAATCATTGATAGTGGAAGTGAGAATAAAATTATCACATAAGGCACAACTAGTGCATTTGGCCTTTCCAATATTGTGCAATCCAATCCACACACCTTAGGGTGGATTCAGTAGGGGGAGGTTATATAGGTCCACTAACCATGAAAATTGAAATACAAATTCAAGCTTATGGAGGACACTGTCACTTGTGACCATTCTCCTTGATAGGTATGTGACATCTTGCGTGGGAGACTATATTTTATGATTAATATTAGGGGTATAATATTACATGCCTCAAAGATAGTACAATAGGTTGTTGATGCATGATAGTGGGTACTAATTCTTCACTATGATTTTTTTAAGTTTGTGATAGTGTATATAGAGACAACAAGACCCATCCTTATTGGGTGTGAGGACTATCGAACTCCCACAAGGAAAAGAGTTATGCCTAATCTTACCCTGATCATGGAAATCTTGTATTTAACATCTAACTTCATCGTTCTTCCAATCTATACTTTGATATAGAGGCATATATATAAGAGGGAATCTAAGAACTAAATATGTGTGGTGTTTTACTACACAAAGTGTCGAAATAACTTTGGGCTCTACAAAGACTCTATTGTGTTGTTATAGTAACTTGTTGAACTATTACTACTGCAACATTGTTTGTATTTTGTTCACTACCAATGCCTACTTTATTTCTCATGCATGTGTATCAAGACGGACCATAAATAACAAAAAATCCTACATGTATGTATAATAATTTACGTGAAGCCATAAGCATTAGATTTATTTCAAATAATGAACTTTTGAATAGCCCAAAGAACATTATAATCTAGGAAGGTAAACTTGGAGTTAAGAAACTAAGAGTTAACCATAAGATTAATTGAGCTTGTTGGTAAATCCTAAAAGAATAGTAAAATCCTAACAAATAATGATTAATCTAATATAAAATTATGTGTTATATAGTTTATTTTAAAACTATTAAAGTATAAAACTTTTATAATATCCTCCCTTAATGAATAAACCACATGTTTTAGTCATTATTACAATATAAGTATTAATTCCATACATGAACTTAACCAAAGTGTAGTTCTATGGCCATCACAGTAATGTATCCAAATGTCCATACTGTCTCCAATCCATCTTATTGGGGTACATGAGTAATGAGCTGTTATAACTTTCAATTAAAGTAAGAAATGGTGTAAATTCTGGATTCATTGAATTTTATTTATCCTTTGAAGTGTTGTCATGTCTTTAATGCATCATGCTTCACCTATTTAGTTGTTAGAGTGATCAGTTCCAATAAAAATTTAGAATGTACATCAAGAATAAACAACATAACATATCCCCTAAGGTATATTCATGCGTTGTGTTGTTGAAAAACCAACACCTACTACTTTCCATTACTGAATAATTTTGGGACATTTATTGTTCACAACACTTTTGTCCATGTTTTAATGCTCTATCCTCTTTCACCAACCTTCATGGAAAAAATCCATTTTGATTTGACTTTGGTCCCTGAAATTATGTTTGGTTTCAATACCTATGAAATAATAGTAAGAGCAAAATTTACCTGTTGTTCACCTTGCACTCTTTTTTTCTAACCTTGAAGATTTCCCTTCTAACAAGTATGGAAAATCATCTTTCCTTACATCTTTCATAGTGGTATGGTACCACTTAGGCCTTTTATGTTGGTCTTCTTAATCTAATTTTGAAGAGTGAGAAACACTCTCTTCACCACTAGATCTTGACTCTTCTAGTTTTTCCATCTTTAAACGTTGTTAAATTTTAGTACCAAAACTTGTTACATAAACATCATCACTAGATAGCATTACATTGATAATAGTGGATTGACCATTACCAAAAAATAAAGGTACTTTATCATCTACATCGACATCTTTGTTAACCACAACCTTGTCTGTAGAGACATATACTAATTTGTATTCATTCCTTTGCTCACAATAACCAACAAACATGTACATTTTACCCAATATATAAACAGTGGATCCAAAAATGTGAAATTTACTTACATCAGGTGTTTTACTAGACCATGCTTCTTCCGGGGTTTTTACAAGGCTTGTGTGGGAATTTATTTGAGATTGTATATAATTGTATTCACAATTTCTACCCAATACTGATGTGGTATATTCTAGTTATCCACCATATACCATGCCACATCCATGACTATCTTGTTCTCCCTTGCCATGACTTTAATCTATTATGTAGAATATTGCCTATGTATACCTTCTTTCTTGTATAATTCTTGGAATCTTTCAAAGACAAACTCGTCTCCATTAACTAGTCCAATAGTTTTTCACTTTTCCCTCCATATTTATCTACCATAACTTTCCAAGAAATAAAGTTAGAGAAACATTTTGACTTTCTATGCAGAAAAAAAACCCATATTTTCCAAGAAAAGTCATACAGAAGCAACAAGTAATACAAAACTCCAGATATTGAAGGTGCATACATTGGACCATGCAAACCCACATGTACCAAATCTAATGCTCTTTTGGCTTTCCATTTATTACCAGTTTTAAATGAATGTGAAACCTGTTTATCTAATTGACATCTTGTGTAAATATTATGACTCTTTTGAATAGATGAAAGTCCATTAACTATGTTAATCTGACTCAATGTATGCAAATGTTGATAACCAAGGTGACCATACCTCTTATGCCAAAAAATACTAGAGTTTTCAACTGGTGCTAATACATTTGGTTTTCTTGTCTTGGGATCTATCATCTTGTATAAACCTTTTCCTCTAATGCCAATGACAAATTACTTTATCATTGAGAGTAGTTACTATACACTTGTTTCCTTGAAACTTCACAATAAGACTATTGTTTTTTATTATTTCATTCATAGAAAGTAGGTTCTTGTTCATATCAGGTACATATCTAAAATTAGCAGCTGTATATCTAAAAAAATTATTTAATGTGACTTGAACATCCCCACACCCTCTAACAAATTGATTTCAACCATCACCCAATGAAATAAATTTCTCACTACTATTATCATCAATGAAATTCACATACCAATGTTTAATACATGTATAGTCTTATGATGCTCCTAAGTTGAAGTACCAGATGTATGAATCGATGGATCGATATTGTGATGCTACAAAATCAAAGTCATTTTTTGCCTCCTTTTCAGCTCCTCCAATAATATGAGCACACCAAGACTTCTTTTGTGAATCTTCCATATCATGTTGTCACTTATGACAATCTTTCTTGAAATGCCAAGGTTTCTTATAATAAAAACACTTCCATTTAGACTTCTTGGAATTGCTTAAACTAATTTTGTAGGTTTCTTTCGAATAATTATTTGCATGCCACTATTTTCCCTTGTCATTTGACTATGTTGTGAATGCACTTTCTATAGAAATTGAAATTGAGACAACCGAATGTTCCTTCCTTCTTTTTTCTACATGAGAAGTGTAGACAACTTCTCAAAATCAAGGATCTGTGTCTCCACATTCATGTGAAGTGACTTAACAAATGAGACATATGACAAGGACAAGTTATGCATTACCAGTGCAATCAGGGCTTGCTCATCTACAAGTTTATCAACTGCTTTAAGTTGATCACAAATGTCCTTCATTTTTAATAAGAATTCAAAGATAGAATCATCTTCTTGAATATTAGTCATTTAAAAATAATAATAATAATACCCTTCTGGTTTTAGAGCTCTGGTATTATTATAAGATGTTTTCATAAATCAGAATCAATAGTGGCATTCCTAACTTTAGGTATTAAATTATCAAGTATTGAAAGTTTGAATAACATCAAAACTTCTTGATGACATCTATCATAGTCATCAAGTTCATCATTTGGTCTAGTCTCTTTGGCAAGAACTTTTTAATCAAGATTTTGATACTCACATATTGTAAGTATCTTGTGGCTCCATAAACTAAATTTTTTTCCCTGAAAATTTTTGAGAGTCTAGTAATAATAGATGTTGTAAACTAACTATTCTGACATAGTTTTTCATTAAAATAATTATTTCAGAAAAACTAGAAAGACTATTACAAAAATTTATTTTGTACACTAATTCTATACTAAAACTAAATAATGCTACCTAGTTTTCAGCAACAAACTCTTCTACAATTTATGAGAAATTAAATCATCCATTTTCTATAAATTTTTTTAAATGATAAAAATAAAATCTCAAGTTTAAAAAAAAAATTGGTAAAAAATATTTTTTACACAAAAGCCTGGACTTCCAATTAGACAATGTGGAAAACTTTCATACTTGTACTCCTCATGGTTTTTTGGATGCAAAATTAACCGCAGCGTACCAAGCAAGTTCTAAGGCAAAAAATTATATTTTCTAAAGTTAGTGGCATAGGATAAACATCCTCAACACCCTGTTGTGATGAACGCTGCTTGCACACCAATACTCTGAAGAGTGATCAAGACCAATGTAGTTATCCCCACATAACTATTGGTGCAAGTAAAATTAAAACTAATATTATAGTTTACTTGAGTGCTTTTAATGTGATTGAGATTGGAAATCTAGGTAATCTGAGCTTAGGAATGTTGTAGATGGTAGTATGTAGAAGTAGGGCAAAATAGGGATTGATAACCTTAATTGTGCACAACTTGCTCTGAGTTTGCATATGTAATTTTATTTTGATTTCCATCTAGTGTTTAGAGGGATAAAAGTAATGCATTTATATTGTTTTGGTGCTTGTGTGGGTGCTAAAAGTGGTCTAGGCCGAAGCTAGGAGGTCTAAGATTTGAAAAGATATTTATTTGTGAAAAGACAAGGGAAAGGATAATAGTGCAATTATTGGGACACTAGCACGATGTGGTACTATTATACCTATTATGGTGCTAGTGTCTAAGTGATAGAACACTAGGTAAAAAGGGTCAAGATGCAAGAATGATGGTTTAGGACTACTTTAGGGATGACTAGGGACACTTGTGGCCCGCACGAAGGCCAAATAATTCAAGTGTCACTTTTAGGTGATTAAATTCCCCCTGATTATATTCTATAAATTCAAAAAATCAAAATGATTAGGATAAAGGAAAAAAAAATGTACCTGGACTTACCTGAGAGGTGAAATGATGTAGGAGCATCACTCGAAGTTTGTAATTTTAGTTTTATTTTGTCAATTTTGGATTTTATTAGTTTGTTTCATGGGTCTTAGATGTCGCAAGTATCACTTGATAATAATTTTCAATTGTTTAGAATAGGTTAGGTTAGCTATAATTTCAATTTGGCACTTTCCTACAAAAATTCAAACTCAAATTTTTAAATGATTATCTTTAGTTTAGGATAATTTCACAAAATTATAGTAATTTTTAATGATGGTTTTAGGTTTTTTAAGTGTATAGAGAGACTTAAAGTGATTTATAATGTTTATATTATCAAGGATCACTTTAATTATCATTTTGGTCATTGATCTAGTTTAAACAATGCATCTTTAGCCCATTCAAGACCTACATTGAACTAATCTTGGGCATTTAGAAATTTCATAGGAACATATATTGCCTTGTAAATATTGAATTCAATCATAATAGAGAAAAATAAAGAGGTATGAAATCTCTAAATATGAGGAAGGAAGAGAACACATTTCCAAGAACAAGACAGTCACAAAATTTAGTGTAAGTACATTAAAGATTTGATTGTCAAACAAAGACTTTTGTTTTGGGAATGTATTGGTTTGGAATTGAAGTCTATATAATGAATGATATTTTTAAATTTTTTATACTGACACATTGACAGAGAATGACTTCTAACAAGTAGATACAGGGTTGATTCAATCTGTGTATAATCAAGTGTAAGATTCTTCACTTTCTTAAGGAGTATTGAATATTATTGTGTTATTTATATGTTTATTTATGTTAGAGAATTGTGAATAAGGAACACCAGTTGAGGAAAACTTATTTGGAGGCTTGAAACTTCAATAAATAATTAAACATAGTCAAATCCTACAATTCTGCTTTTACAGAATTGTACTCTACCTTTTGGACGTTTTGTTCAGGGGAGTTTGATGGTTTCTTGAATCTTGTGTCAATCAAAGAAAGGTTTTTGTTATATTTGAGTGTATCTAGACCTTGAATAGACATTTTAAAACTTGAATCAATACCTAAAATCTCTTCTTGTTCTTTAAAATCAACTTTTGTTGTTTATTGCCCTGTGATAAAGACCTAATGAAGAGATTTGGCCATTTCATGATTTGGATATGTAAGGAGTGAGTCAGACTCTAAAATTTGGCATGGAATATGGGTTTTTCATTATTAAGGTGAATAAAACACAAGTTTTATATTTTGGCACTTGTGGATCTTTTTATAGTAAAAGCATAGTTGTAGACCTAAGAGATCAAATAGGAGACCTAATTGACAGAGAAAGGGTTTGAGTTATTGTATTTGATTAGAGATTTGGATCCTAAAATTTTATAAGGTGTTGTAAACCCTTAATGGGTATCTAAAAAGTTCCTTTACTTGGTATGAAACCCTATGTGTTAAAAAAAACTCAAGAAAAGTGCCTCTAGAGGGCTACTAGAAAGAGGCCTACAATAGCAAAGATTTTGAAAACAGAGCACTTTTTAGTTTGAGTTAGAATATGAAATTTGGTGTGTTATTATGGGATGTTATTGGGTACTTGAATATATAATTGGTTGATCTAAAACCTTTTACATTTGTCTAAACACCCAAAATAGTGCTTTGAAAGGGCTAGTAAAGATAGGCCTAAGAAAGAAAGTTTGATTCAAAGTTGTTTTGTACTAACCTCTCTACATCATGAAGCCTATGAAGATAGGCATAAGTATGTGAAGGATGATCCAATGTGTGTCCTAAAAATAAAACATGCATAAGTCAGTCCTTACTTAAGAGATATCAAAAGTAAAGATAAAACTAAGTAAAAAAGTAAAACTGAGTTAAGGGATAGGAGAGAGGAAAGGAATGAACACATCTCACTAGTATGCGAACTAATATATAATCCTAGTGATAACCTATGTGTGTACGTATATATAGTTATAAATCGATGAATACATTGGATTGAGCATATGGCTTGCTCAATCCTCTTGTGCAAGTGGCTCAAGAACTCAATATGGTTTTGAATCCATCATTTCCCACCCCTACTTAGTGGATCATGACCTGTGAATAGATTGGATTAGATTGATGATGTGTCCAACCATCTCATTTAGGTGGATCAATAAGTCAAGTAGATTATTACTCCATCATTACCCATCCATGTGTAATAGATCCATTTGAAACTAAACCTATGCTATGTAACTGGGAATGTCGGCTATACGCCCACTCAGGTATATTGGCTGACTTCGGGCCTCTTGGGAATTCCAACCAATAAAGATGAAGTAAGGCATGGAACAGGTGTATAATCTAGAATACGATGTCAAATATACACAACATAGAGAATGGCATAAAATTTGTCACTCCATTTGATCAATCGATGTGTAATGAGCATATGAAAACAATGTGTCGCACACATGCCCCCAAATCTGATATTTGAGTATATGGATTCTAGACTGAGTTATAATAACTTGTATCTAAGTATCTCAACTATAAATTGGAATCATCATGCCGCATAAGATGTGCCCAATCTAAGCAAACTTATATGAATCTAGGCTAAACTAGTATTAATACGAGCAAAATTGTATTGTACCTATTATAATTTTCTAGCCAATTTTAGTTTTTTTGAAATTAAAGCTACTGGATAGTAGCACCATATCTTAGACATTAATGTCATGTGGTGCTAGCGTCCTAATTTGGGTGCTAATGTCCTTCTACTCTAATTTCTATGCAATAATGTTGATCTATGTGTCACTATTTTTTCACTATATTTACATGAGTCTGATTTTTGTAATCTCAGCCTATGTGTTAAAAAATGTACTCTGAGTGTATTCTGATACCTTGATCTTTATGGCAAACCTCTGTGAATTTCCTCTCTTTTGAGGAGAGTTGTTGAACATGTAAAAGAACTATCCTCAAAATAAAAATCTCTACAAGATGTGTGTTAGTTAGAACATATACGATATCTACATAATAATCCAATATAATGTGCATACATAACATAGAAATGTAAGATAATATGAGCATAAGTTTGAAATGTGAGATGTGTGTCATGTCTAGCATTGACAAGGGTGTCAAGATAGATATAATAATATATGTAATAATAAATCTAAGTAATAACTGAGTACCTACCTAAGGAGATGGGGCATGATGTCCATCACAACACCCAAGTAGGAAAGGGAAATGCATGAGGTCCCTTAAAGCATCTAAAACTGGAGTATGTAACAAGCAAGAGACAAGTGTTATGGCCATGATGCATATAAGAAAGCATACATACAACACACATGAGACATGCAAATTAGACCAAGGGGATACAATATAAGGGACATGGGCACATGTTACTAAATCTAAAAAAAACAAGACATACAAGGACATGTTCAAATGTTTATATACACAAGCAACAAACAAGTTGACTTAGATCCACATAAAAGGACATGTTCAAATATCCACATACATAATCAATAAAACACACACAAGGACATGGATACATGTTCAAAGCATACATACTGTGAAACGAAGTGGCTTAGAGCCAAAGAGTAATGGTATATTCAAATGCCTTCAAATAGAAGAAGCATAAAGACATAATCAATTCTAAACATAGAAAAGCTAGAAATGAAAGTATGCATGAACATGTGATACAAATCTATGTAAGAGCTAATATGTACATATGTTGAGTCTAAAGTAGTAATAGCCAACAAAAAACATGAGTAAGTGTAGCATGATCAATATCAAGATATAACAATGCTAAAATAATGACATAAAATATATAAAGATAAAACCTGGTAATTTAAACTATGTATAGGGTGCCCCAAAATGGGTGAATGTGTCAAATAAAGAACCCGTGTATCAGTGTATATGCCCTCAGTGGGTAGATAATAGCAATTTTGGATCAGTGTAGTTGACGTGAGTCCTATAACAATATGCAAGCACTCGACAAGAACAAGTGAAACATGTATGTATGATAAAATTGACTATACTAAGATAGCTATCATATGTAATGTCTATAAAATATAAGAAATGTAAACATTGTTTGAACATTTAATGTCTAGGTGGGTTAGTTTAGAACCTTAGCATATTTTAGTGTATAATTAAATAATAATGATTTATTATTTACCAACACAATGTGAAAACCTCATGTAAATAAATAATAAAATATTGTGGTTTATTATTTACCGACTAAATTAAATTATTCTCGAGAAGGATGAACATATTAGTTACAATGGTCGCCTTCCCTTACATTTATTATAAATAAGGTTTTACCCCTATTATATTTTTACTCTGAACACACTCAGTGAGTTTTGATATTTGTGTATGACAAATATTTACAAATATGTTTTGAAAGCTTATATGAAGAAGTGAGAAGAGAAGGATTTTCACTAGGGTGTGGAGTTTCTCAATAATTAAATATCATATTTTGGTGGGTTTTTTACCTCTTTGAGGTTTTCTCATAGTAATTTTTATGTTGTGTTAAATTGGCTTGTACATACTTTGTTGGTTATTATTCATCCTAGATTCTATATGTGCATTTCTATTATCTGCATAGATTTTATCATGGTTTTAGATCCTGGTGAGTGGATTTAATTGGAAATCTATTGCATTAAGTTTAAATAATTGATATTTTATTCAATTTAGAATATATGTTTAACCATTTTAAAATCTTTCTTCAAACATGTGTACGACATAAAAGAAGAAGTTTTTTTCTTGTTTGATCTCTGAGAGGTCTATTTTCTTATTATCTATGCTTACTGATGTTATCTTCTTCATTTGTACCTATAAACACTACCACAGACACCTAAAGCTATTAGTTAGAGATCTAAGAATTCTTCCTCAAACATAGGGACGCCATTATTAATCCAAAAAAATAAAAATAAAAGGATTTCTTGGTCAAAATCAAAATTTTAAAATTATTTCATTATCAAAATTAAAAATCCAAAAGATTAAAACTAATTTCAAGATTTTTGGTGATTTGTACATGTTTTTGGTCCCTTCAAATCTTCGACAAGGGCCTATTCCATCCTGGGCATTTCAAAACACTAAATTATCCATCAAAATTTCCATTTTAAAGATCTAATATACCTTGTACCAGGATTTTATAAAGGTTGGAAAATTTTTGAGTTCTTTCATGGCCTATTCAAAGGGTTGTGAAATTTCAAACTTTTGCATGAGCACCATTATTCTCAAAGCTACATGTTATAGGTATGAAAAATTATCTTGTATAGTTTAGAAAAGTATTTAATGAATATTGTTTTTATTAAATTTATTTTTCCACTTAGACTTGTGGCCCCAACTTTCTTTAAAGCATTTTTAAAAAAAACGAATAATATTTATTTACTGTATTTTATGTACATAATATATATATATATATATATATATATATATATATATATATATATATATATAAAATTTAAAATCAGATAAAAAAATAAAAATAAATTTATCCATATAAGACTTTAATTAACTTTATAGATGAGTTGGTTGTTTTAATTTTGGGAAAGACTTTAAAAAGGCAGGTCAAGAGTTCAAAACACGCAACCTCTTTTTTTTTTTTTAATTTAATTTAATTTGAATTTCATTTTTTTTATTTACGTGCCAATGTTTCACACGTCTAAAACCTAGTTAAACTATCAACCTTCTAGTGACATTTGACCTAATCAAAACCTTATGGACCATAGTCATGTGACCAATCGATCTATAGGTTTTGGTACATTCCAAACACATTGGAGTAATTCATTTTTTGTTTTTAAGCCTCTTATTATTGTTTTTATACTTTTTTTAATAATAGTGCCTAGATGGTTGTTTTGAGTGTGACTCTTTTGACACTTAGATTTGTGCAATTTTAATTCAATTTTTTACATTATTTGACATCTAAATCATGTAATTAAGTACATTTACACTTGTGATTTACCTTATTTTATAAACTTAAGTTAAATTCACATTAAAAAAGTTTCATTTTAAGCATTTGTTTACTATCTTATTTAAAAGAAAGTTATGGTTTCGTCTCATTTTTTCTTAGACAAATCTCAAATTCTTAATAGAAATAATTATAATATATGAAAAAATCATGTAAAAATTGAATTTATGGCTCGAAATTTATGGCATAATATAATTGGGACTGAGAAAGCCTCTTTTGAATGACATGTGACTCCTGAACTTTCTAATGCATTTCAATAAAAATTACAAGAAGCTATATCCATTATTTTGCAGAGTGTTAAGCATGAATTCCTTATCCACATTGGTAATCAAGGGTCTCTTAGCAATGCTTGGAAACTCCTTGAGTCTATGCATGAAGGCACTCACCTTTCAAAGATCATTGAGTTAATCCTTGAATTGCTGATAACACCTATAAAAAGTGATGATAAAGTTATGAATTTTTTTACTAAAATTATGAATATTAAAGCTCAATTAGATGGATATAATTGTAATCTGATTTAGGATCTATTGTTTTACTTTATCATTCAATTAAACATTCATAAAAAAATTATAAATTTTATTTTAATTTTGAATTCTAAGTATCAAACTGAGAAAGATATCCCTGACCTTACCACCTTATCTACTCTCTTGATTCAAGAAGAACAAGTGATGACCAATTTTGATTATAAAAAGAATTTCACTCAAGCACTTCTCACTTTTAATAATGTTTCTAGTACCACTAAAAACTAAAAATCTAACTCTAATTCTGTTAAAAGTAAACACAAGAACAAGAAATCTAATAAAAAGAATCATACACCTAAGTTTAATGGAAATTACAATCTGTGTGTTAAATTTGATCATAAAAATGAGTAAATAAAGACAGAAATAACAATCAAACTTTTAAAAATAACAAATGGAAGAGAACGAATCAAAACAAGCAGAATAATCAAGATTCAAATGTCATTGCTTTATATGCTACTTTATGTGCTTCAAATAAAAATGAGTAGATTTTAGATAGCGGTGTATCACACCATATGACATGCTTATATGATATTTTATGTGATTATAGAGATATCTTTGAAAGAATTTACTTAGGATATAATTCTTTTTTAGAAGCAACTAAACAAAGAAAAGCAAAAAATTTTAATGTTGTTATTAAATATGTTTTCTATGTATCTAAGCTTAAAAAGAATTTACTATCTTGTTGTCAACGTACAAATGATAATTTCACTATAAAATTTCTTAAAGATAGTTGGTCTATTAGAAATCAATCTAGTTCATTGATTATTGAAGATGTTTAAAAGAATGGTTTATATATCTTTTCTCCTTCTTCTGCATGTTTACTTTCATCGCATAATAAAAATAAATATTAATTATGACATGAAAGATTATGATATGTTAATTTTAGAAATTTACATGATATGTCTAAACAGAATATTGTTGTTGGACTTTCTTCTATCCCCTCTCATCATAAAACTTATGAGGGTTGATTACGTGGTAAGCAACATACTAACCTCTTTCACAAGAATCATGATGTGAATTCCTCACATCCTTTAGAATTAGTTCATAGTGATGTTGTAAGACCTCTTAAAGTTGTATCTTTTAATGGTTCTTTATATATTATTACTTTTATTGATGATTATACTAGAATGATTTGGTCTAATTTCATTAAAAAAATTGATCTTTTTTAAAGTTTAAAGAATTTAAAATATATGTTGAAAATGCATCTAATTTTTTATTAAGAGATTAAGAACTGATAATGATGGTGAATATGTTAGTAAAGAGTTTAATTTTTTTACATTAATTGTGGTGTTAAAAGGGAATTAACAACTCCTTATTCTCCTCAACAAATTAGTATTGTTAAAATAAAAAAAATGCGCCATTATAGAAATGACTAGAATAATGTTGCAATCTACAAATATTTCTAAGTTCTTATGGGCCGAAGTCACGAATATTGTTATTCATATTCTGAATAAAGTCCCTACCAAAACCTTGTATCTTTCTACCCCGTTATAAATATGGACTAAAAATAAACCTAGTATGTCTCATCTCAAGATCTTTGGAAGCCCTGCTTCTATCTTTATTCATAAAATTAAAAGAAAAAAGTTTGACCCCACTTTTTATTCTTGTATTTTTGTAGGATATGGAGGTAAAATAAAAGATTTAAGAGTGTATGATCCCTCTAAACATCATATTATTGAGAATATGAATGTTTTTGTTCTTGAAAAAAAAAGTATGAGTTATTTGTGGATCTTCCTCAGTGTTCTTATATTGATGAACCTAACTCTCATATTTCTTCTTGTGATGAAATGGATGCCCTTGAGAAATTTGATCCAGTTATAGATAACTTAGAGTCTGAGGAACTCCTTAAGTTTCATGTTCAATCTAAAAGACTTAAATTGGTAGAATCACTAATTCAATCTTATAATATTGATAATCTTAATAAATTAATTAAAACTCAACATTCTTATCATGCATTAATGAATATGTATGAATGTGAACCTCAATTTTTTGAGGAAGCCACTCAAGATGATAAATACAATATTGCTATGTAAGCTGAATATAATGTCTTAATTAAAAATTAGACTTAAGATCTTGTCTCTCCTCCACCTAGAAAACATATTGTCAGTTGTAGGTAGTTTTATAAGATCAAATATAATTCAATTGATAAAATAGATAAGTTTAAAGCTAGATTAATTGATTGCGAGTTTACTCAAAAACCCAAGATTGACTATGTTGAAACCTTTACTCTTGTAGCAAAAATGAGTAATGTTAGACTTTTTATTACTCTTACATCCCAAAATGGTTGGGTTATCCACCAAATGGATGTCAAGAATATATTTTTAAATGATAATTTATAAGAAAAACTCTATATAATTCAACCTAAAGGTTTCACTGATCCTAATAGAGAACAATGTATGCAAGTTAAAAAAATTATATGGTTTAAAACAAGCTCCTCGAGCTTGATATTCTAAGATTACATCTTTTTTTTAAAAATTAAGTTTTTCTAAATCATATTCAGATAATGATCTCTTTGTTAAAGTTGAAAATAGTTATTTGATTTTAATTATATTAGATGTTGATGATTTATTGATTACTGACGATCTAACTAGTTTAATTCATAAATATAAAGATAAACTAAGTTAAATATTTGAAATGACTGATTTAAATATTCGACATCATTTTTTAAGAATGACTATATTTTAAGATAAAAATTAAATTGTTGTATTACAATCTCAGTATGCACATAATCTTCTTGTTAAGTTTAACATGTTTGATTGTAAATCTACTACTATTATTGAAGTTGGTATTAAACTTGATCATAAATTTGCATGTAAAAAAGCTAACCCTACTTTGTGTATATAGCTTATTAGAAGTTTGATTTTTTTAACCATTATTAAGCTAGATATTTTATATATTATTAGTGTTGCTTCTAGATTTATATAGGATCTTTATTTGGATAATTGGAAATTAGTTAAATGTATTATTCGTTATATCAAAGAAATTATTAATTATAGTTTATTTTATTCTTCTACTGATAATGCTAAATTATATGATTATTGTGATGTTGACCATGCTTGTGATACTTTAGATCATAAATCTACTTATAGATATGTGTTTAACTTTGGTGCAGGTGCTATCACTTAGAGCAGCAAGAAGCAACCTACTATCTCTCTCTCTTCTACAAAAGCTGGGTACATAAGTGTTATAAAAGCTATTTAAAAAGTCATATGATTGTAAAAGTTAATGGAAGAACTTCATTTAGATGTTTCTCAGAGTATTATTTTTCAGTGTGATAACCAAAGTTGTATAGCTCTAGTAAAAAATTCAGTGCAGCACCAAAGAACTAAATATATTAAAGTTCATGTGAATTTCATCTAAGAGAAAGTCCTCAATAGTGATATTAATCTGTAATTTTATCCTACAGATGAATAAGTGGCAGAGATCTTCACAAAATCACTTAGTGTTACGAAGTTTTGTTAGTTTTGTGCAATGTTAGGCCTCTTAGAGTTACTATTGAGGGAAGTGTGCATGACAATGCCACTTCCTAACGGCCATGTGTCTTCTTCTCTATACTTCTTCTCATTGTAAAATATTGTAAACTTTGTGTGGAAGTTATGTGATTTAAGTAAAATTTGTGTGAAAGTTTTACTTTTGTACCCCAACACATTAAAAGCATACTTTATAATGGAAGTCTTTATGTTATAAAAAACTCTAAATATGTTTATATGATTATTCATGAAAAACTGTGAGATGTAGTCTTACGATCATGCTAGCTTAGACTTTTAAAAATAGTTTATGGATTATAATTTTTTTATTTCAAAAGGTGATGTTTGACATGATGAAAGTTTTTAAATATTTTAATTGTGTACATAGTTTAATTCTTTTATTAAAGTGATTATGACATTTATCTCGACTTAGTATTAAGGGGGAGTGTTAGAACATTTAATGTCTAAATAGATTAGTTTAGACTCTTAACATACTTTGATGTATAATTAAATAATAATGATTTATTATTTATTAACACGAGGTGAAAATATCATGTAAATAAATAATAAAATATTGTAGCTTATTATTTATCGATTAAATTAAATGATTCTTGGGAAGGATGGATTCGTTGGTTACAATGGTCACCTCCCCTCACATTTATTATAAACAAGGTTTTGCCTCTATTATATTATTCACTCTGAACACACTCAGTGAATTTTGATATTTGCGATTGACAAATATTTAAAAAGGTTCTGTGAAGAATTGAGAAGGAAAGGCTTTGTATTGGGGTGCAGAGTTTCTTAATAATTGAATATCATCTTTTGATGGGTTTTTAATCTCTTTGAGATTTTCTCACAGTAATTCATGTGTTGTGTTAAATTGGCTTGTGTATACTTTGTTGATTATAATTCATCCTAGATTCTATCTGTGGATTACTATTATCTACATAGATTTTATCAAACATGACAATGCATACAATCTATAATTTTGTATTTTCTGATAAAATATTTGAATGTTTTTTGTGTTTATGAAATATTATATTGTTTTTTTTTATTTTTTGAATATAAGCTATATACAACCAACATTAAAATAAAACCATATACAAGGATCAAGAGAGAAGGAAAGTATTTACAAGAAGGAAAGAATAATACTCCCTGATGAGTCTCATGGAAGAGTCACTATCAATGCATTTTGCGTCAAATAAAGGGATAATGATTGTGCATGTTGTATGAAAGGGTAAGTGTGGTCCCATAACTTATTGCACTGAATGATCTATATCTAGACATGCTTGTGAAGTGGTGATAGGAATGCATGACACTGATTATGGTGTCCTTTGAACTATAGGGATCTTAGGGACCCATCCGATAGAAGATGTTGTAGGTGGCATAAGTGCCTTGTGCTGAGAACCCTAATAACTCAATAATATTGATCTCAAAATAAATTGAGGAGAGGGAGGCTCTCTATAATTTGCAACATAACTCTGATGCAAGGGTCTCTCTATTGATGGTCTCCATAAGAGAGTATGCATATGTGGAAACAAAGTAGGAGTAGACCTCACCTGCACTAGTGGCTCTTCTGAACTCTTTAGTGTAATAATAGGAATTATGGTTAGAGTTATAACTGGTACTGTGTTATAACTAGTAATTATGTTATAATTGCCTATGGGATAGGTAGATGATACACATATTAAAGACCCTCAATTATGACCACCTAATTTGCATGTATATATTTTAGGCATCTAAGCATGGTGGATGGGATGGATCATTGTTATTGTATCCATGACCTACTTATTAGCATGTCAAATATGCCTGCACTAGGTACTATCAAGAATATAGTAGCCGCATGTGCTAGTATAACCTGTAGTGGAAGTATAATCTCCATGATAGAGCTCTGAATATGGCCACTAAAACTACTAATAACTATGTCTGTAAGAGATATATCATACTCTAAATACCCTAAATGTTGTAGAAGTGTGATATTACATATGTTAATACTTGACATATTGTCAATCATAACACTCTAAATAGGATGATGATCTATGTAGGCTCGTACAAATAGTGCATATAAATCCGAATCATCATCAACAATCTTTTGCTCCAAGAAGGTGATGAGTGGTCTAGTTATAACTGTAGTATGATACACACCAATGATATTATGTAGTGGGTATGCCTCCTCTGTAGTAGCGTGAAATGATGTTGGTGGTGTATGTCCCTGACATGTGTAGTGAACCACTAAAGTGCTCCCTGCCTCATTTTTTGTATGGTTTGGAAACAGATTTGAGAATATTTTCAAAGCATTAGCTTTTGTTTTTTGAATTTTGGCTACCTATGTGGGTGTGCGCATATCAATAATGTTAGCCTCTATTAAATCTTATATCTTATGTTTCAAAGATGATGCATTTGCTTTTTGTATGGTTTGGTGCCCTATGATATTTACAAAATGCATTGGAATCATAGTTCTTTGGAAGAATTCATGTCATATCAACCTCTTTGGTGGGAGGGAGATATTAGTGTAGGTTTTTATTTTTCCCTATTTATTAATTAGGGAAATTGTATTTCTTGTGCATACATGGAGTTTTTTTACATTTGTGGGATAGGCTAGCTTATGTGGAGGTGTGTGTCATAGATGTGTCATAGGTGTCATAAGAATGTCATAAGTAACTCCCTTGATGGGAGTTACTTCTCTATTCTTAGCACCTTGTCACCACCTTTCATGGAGGAGTTACTGTCTATTTTTGGGTGCTTTGTCCACCTTTTGTGGAGGAGTTACGTACTCTCCTATTTGTAGTCCTCACTTTGGCCATCTCATGTTAATCAGATTTTGGTTTTCTCCATTTTGTCTTGTGCAATTTATCTTATTGTGTTAATTTCAAATTGCTTTAGCATCTATGTGGTGTGCACTTACTTCAACTCGTATGATCACGTCTCCATTGCACTCGCATTATTCGGATTCTGGCAACAACTTCGATATGGTATCAGATCAAGAACGGTAATCGTGTGTATGGTTATGCTTTTAGTTCATTTTGATATTAAGAGGAGTGGAGTTCTCTTTGTTTTTTTATTTTTTAGATCTAATCTAATATATATATATATCAGTTATGGTATCATTTTTTTGAAAATCTTTGGCATTTGGGTGTCTTGGCTATCTTCACTTCAGGGGCTGGTTCATCTGTTTCTCTTCTTGGATGCCATTGTTGTGTGGAGCAGCAGAGGGAGCAGCAGCAACTCCAAACAACAGTCCTTCTACAACCAGGCTTCAACGCCTAGCTTCTGGTCTTCAGTTCTGTTTTCCACGCCTTCAGCAGCGCCTAGCTTTTGGTCTTCTCTTCTACCATGCCATCTTTTGTACGACGTCTAAAAAATTCCATACGACGCACAAGTCTGCAGGTTCAAGCACTTCTGCGCTGCACCAACTTCAGCATCCTTCACATCTGCCACGTATGTAGGTTGTACGGCGTCCAGCAAAGTCAACAAATCAGGACTACGCCTTATTTTTTGTGAGAATTCTATCATTTTTGTTATTATTCTTCCAACAAGGTGCCATCAGGCTGTACGTCTAGCAGGTATACATTTTTTTTTTGTCTTTTCTGCTAAAATCTGGATTGTGTTTTCTTTTGGACGCCCCTACCTTACTTGGCATCCCATGTGGACCCTTAGATGCTTGGCCAGCTGTTCAATTATGTTTTTACTTTAATTTTTTTTAGTTAAAATTGACTTGATAAAACAAAAATCTGTCAATTTGACTGAATATTCAATTTTATAGACAGTTTTGTAATTTGGGGGTTTTCATTTTAAACTTGTATCTTCGCCTGTCGAAGACGAAGGGTGAGGCCCAGGTTGGCGGGAGGCCAATTCCACCTCACACAAACCTCCTTTAGATTCTTCATTCCATGCCAAATCTAAAGAGTGGTTTGAAGGCCACTTTCTTTCTCATAACAGGCATTTTTTTAATGTTTTAGTATTTTTTTTGCAAAAACACTAGTTTACGAAAAAATAGAAACTTTAATATCTTGCGAACGGTAGCTCGAATTTGGGTGCCATTTTTTGAAAAACTGTTTGTAATTCAATTCTCCACAATGTAGGCTTTTTATTTGTCAAAAATGCACTAATGTATAAAGTGCCAAAAATTTGGGTCTCTCGGGACGCATTTTCCGCTGAGTCTGATGTCTTTTGAGCATGCACTTGCATATTTGGGGGGCTTAATATTTCGAGGGGGTGTGATTGCTTTTCACAACTTGCAAATCTTTGCTTTCATTCTCCTTTCTGCATAATTTTACAACTTGCAATCAACACAACTTCACCTAAATTCAGCTAAAAATAGATTCTTATCAACTTAAACCCCTAACACCTTCAACTATCATGAATGGAAGGTTAAAATGTCAATCATTCTTAGAAGCAAAGGGTTGTATAGGATCACCATGGGTACTGAAGTAGAACCCAATAGTGATGCTGAAAAGGTCAAGTGGTACAACTGTAGTGATGAATCCTATAGATTACTGAGTTTGTCTGTGTCTCTAGAAATTCTCTTCCATTTAGAATCCTCTCAGGCTCCTAATGACATATGGGACACCCTAGAAAAGTTATTTGGGAAGCTTGATGAGAAGAGAGGTCATGAGCTCGAAAACGAACTCATAAGTCTAAGTCCTAGCAACTTTGACACCCTACAGGACTTCTTCACTAAGTTTAAGGCCCTTAGATTGTAATTGAAAGAATGCGGGATAGAGAAGAAATATGATCAACTCATTCTTTTTATTCTCGCAAAGTTAGGTCCAAGCTATTCAGTCTTTGTCTCCATTTTCCATGCCACAAAAAGTGCCCTTGGCACTACATGGAAAATGCCTTCTTTTGATTCATTCATTGCCGACTTGACTAGGGCGAAAGATAAGCTAATTCAAATGGGCACAATGAAGTCTACTCAACCCCAAGCTTTGATAGTTGGAAATGGTAAGGATAAGACTTCAACAAAAGAGAAAATGAAAAAGAATAAGGACCAGGAGAAGAAGAAAGAAAACACCAATCTTGCCAAAAACAACATTGAGACTTCCTCTTCCAATGCTAAACCTAAGAAGGAAAAGGTTAAGTGTGCCTATTGTAAAAAGATAGGGCATGACGAACACAAATACATAAAGAAACAAATAGATCACCTAACTCATTTTCTAGAGAAGAACAACATAGGTGTTCCTGAGTCCATCAAGCAGAATTCATCTACCCAAGATTCTACCAAGGCAAAAGGCAAGGGTAAGGAGAAAGAAAAGGGCAAGGCCCTTGTAGCTACAATAGATTCTACATCTTCATGGGTCATCAACTCAGGTGCTTCTCACCACATGGACTCTTCACTAGTTGAGTTTTCATCTTTAGAGCCTTGTAGCATGACTTCAATTAGTTTGGGTGATGACACTTCAGTTTCTGTTGCAGGGAGAGGGTCAATTGAAATGGAAGGAGGAACATTCAATAATGTTCTAAGTGTCCCTTCTCTTTCAACAAATCTCCTATCAGTGTACCAAATCACTCACATTGGTCAGGGTATGAGAGTTGAGTTTTCACCAGATTTAGTGGCTATAAGGGAGTTGCATAGTGATACTATAGTGGCAGTGGGTAGGGCAGATCACCAAGACAGGTTATACACCTTCTCACATTTTGCATCATATTCTTCTCCAATAGCATTTCTAACTCATTCAGATGGAGTTAGCAAATTGTGGCATGAGCGGTTTGGCCACCTTAACTACCGCTATCTTGAGCAACTTTACAAAAATGACATGGTCATTGGCTTGCCTCATGTCTAATTATCAAAAGGACTTTGCGAGGGGTGCTCCCTTAGGAAGCATCCCAAAGAAAAATTTGACAAAGGCAAAGCTTGGAGGGCTTCACAACCTTTGGAGTTAGTCCACAGTGATGTATCGGGACCCTTTCCCAAACCATCTTTCACAAGGGCTAAGTACATCCTCACTTTCATTGATGATTTCTCTAGGTACACTTGGAAATATTTTCTCAAACAAAAGTCTTAAGTGTTTGAAATTTTTCTAGACTTTAAGGCTCTTATTGAGAAATAGAGTGAGAAATCCATCAAGGTTCTTCGAACTGATAATGGAGGGGAGTATGTCAGCATTAGGTTTGAGCAGTTTTGCACCATAGAGGGGATTGACTTGCAGCTCACAGTCACTTACAGTCCTTCACCAAATGGGGTTGCAAAATGCAAGAATAGGTTCTTGAAAGAGATGGGTAGCTGTATGATTAACTCCAAATCCTTAGCACCACAGTACTGGGCTGAAGCCATCAATTGTGCTTGCTACATTCCAAATAGGGTTCCTCACAAAGCTTTGAAAGGGATAACACCCTTTGAAGCTTGGCATAAAAGGAAACCTGATGTTGAGCACATTAGAGTTTTTGGATCCCCAGCCATGGCCCGCATTATGAAGAAGAAATGCAAATCTATGGAACATCAGTCCAAACCTTGCATCTTTGTAGGATATCTGGATGGTATTAAGGGATATCGCCTTCTAGATCCAGTCACTCATGAGTTGTTCATCGAGAGAAGTGTCCATTTTCAGGAGAGTCCTAGAGACTCAACACTTGACACTTCTTCTCCCTCATCGGATCTACTTTTTCATGATGATTCTTCGTCAGATTTAGATCAGCCACAGCAGGTTCTTGAGCTAGAGACATCTTCTTATTCTTTGAGTTCAGACAGCGAGGACAGTGATGTAGACTCATCCACCTCTAGTCAGTCAGAGGATGAGGAGTTAGCCCCTGACTCACCCACTTTTAGGCCACTTTGGGCTAGAGAAACACTTGAGAGTGCTGGCACTTGGGCAGGAGATCCTACAAATGACAGACGTACAAGGGGGGATTTTCAGAGAGACCCGCATGCCTTCTTTGCTTCAGTTTCAGATCCATAGACTTTTCAAGAGGCATCGGGGGTACCTGAGTGGGATAATGCTATGGAGGAAGAATATTCTTCCTTAATCAAAAATCACACTTGGGATTTGACTTCACTTCCTAACGGAAGAAAGATGGTTCGATGTAGGTGGATATATCGGACCAAGTTTGCAGCAGATGGGTCAGTTGATAAGTATAAGGTGTGATTGGTTGCCAAGGGTTTCTCACAGCTGGTAGGCATTGACTACTCAAAGACCTTTGCACCCATTTCAAAGATGACTTCTATCTGACTCACCTTGGCTATTGCTGCAACACATGGTTGGGATGTGCATTAGATGGATGTGAAGAGTGCCTTTCTTCACGGAGACCTAGAGGAGGAGATCTACATAGAGCAGCTGCCAGGATTTGTTCATGATTCTTTCTTAGTATGTAGACTTAAAAAATCTATTTATGGCCTCAAACAGGCCCCTCGGGCTTGGTATGCCAAGATGGATTCCTTCCTTCTCACAACAAGTTTCACTAGGTGCCATTCTGATCCCAATGTCTACTTCTTGCGACAGGATGATTCGCTCTTGATTTTGGTTCTATATGTTGATGATTTTTTGATCACCAGGAGTTCTTCATCGGCTATTGCAGCAGTGAAGGCATCTCTTTAGGATAGATTTGACATGACAAACTTGGGTTTGTTGCACTACTTCCTTGGCATCGAGACCTCACAGTCAGATTCAAGGATTTCTCTTGCACAGCATAAGTATGCTCTTGACCTATTGGCTCGGTTTCACATGGCTGATTGCAAGCCATCTCTGACTCCCTTTCTATCAGGAGTCAAGCTTGAGGCTAATTGTTATTCACCTTTGGTTGATGCCACTCGGTATCGACAACTTACAGGTAGTCTCATCTACTTGACTCACACTGGGCCTGACATATCATATACAATGGGACTTGTCTCTTAAATTCATGTAGGAACCTCATGAGCTGCATTGGAAAGCAGCTAAGAGAATCTTGCATTACATACAGGGTTCATATAGATATGGGATTCATTACAGATTTGGCATAGAAGTTGACTTGGTTGGATATACAGATTCAAACTAGGCTGGCGATTCATAGACTCGTAAGTCCACTTCTGGTTATAGTTTCTCTCTAGGTTCTGGTCCTATCAGTTGGTCTAGCAAGAAGCAAAATGCTATTGCTATATCATCCACAGAGGTAGAGTATAGGGGAGTTGTTAATGCAGCTATTGAGGCTATTTGCCTTCAAGGGATACTTTTTAATTTTGGCATTCCTATCAGGCAGCCCACCATCATTTATTGTGACAATCAGAGTACCATTCAGATTTGTAGGAATCCAGTTCAGCACCAGCAGACCAAGCACATAGAGATTCACATGCATTTGATTCAGGAGCTGATTCATAGTCAGGTCATTGACTTGATATTTTGCCAGTCTTCGGAGCAGGTTGCAGACATCTTCACCAAACCTGTCACTGAGAGCAAGTTCATTCATCTACGAGCTCTTCTTGGGGTGCGGTCTACATCTACAGCAACATCATCTTTAGGGGGGCCTTTTAGCCTCTTCTTTCTTTTATGTCTCTCTTTTGGGGGGAGTTTTTTTCCTACGGGTTTTCTTCTTTTCTCTATCTTATGGGAGATTGCATTTGTACATGGGTACCTCATCAGGCCTATTTGCCGAAACCCATTTTATATTTCCACATTGCCCACCTAAGCTATGCTTATGGGGGGGTATTAGTGTAGGTTTTTGTTTTTCCCTATTTATTAATTAGGAAAATTGTATTTCTTGTGCATACATGGAGTTTTCCTACATTTGTGGGATAGGCTAGCTTATGTGGAGGTGTGTGTCATAGATGTGTCATAGGTGTCATAATAATGTCATAAGTAATTCCCTTGATGGGAGTGACTTCTCTATTCTTAGTACCTTGTCAACACCTTTCATGGAGGAGTTACTGTCTATTCTTGGGTGCCTTGTCCACCTTTTGTGGAGGAGTTACATACTCTCCTATTTGTAGTCCTCACTTTGGCCATCTCATGTTAATCAGATTTTGGTTTTCTCCATTTTGTCTTGTGCAATTTATCTTATTGTGTTAATTTCAAATTGCTTTAGCATCTATGTGGTTTGCACTTGCTTCAACTCGTGTGATCATGTCTCCATTACACTCGCATTATCCAGATTTTGGGAACAACTCCGATTGCATTCCAAGAAATGTAAAACATGTGCTGATGATTCTGGAAGGTTGGTGAAAACTCTACGTGGAATAGTTAATAAAACTAGTTGAGGAGATGGCTTTGAAGTTACATTAACTGTGGCTTTTGGATCACTCTTGTTTTTAGTGGCCCTTACCTTATATGAAGGCTTAATATAACTATTAGTAGTGGATTCTGATACACTTGTATGTTTTAGTTTACCCATGGAGAGAAGCTTGACTTCTCTTTCTTTCACTATGTGGCATAAATCTGTGAAGGGAAACTTTTTAAACAATATAGTTTTATGTAATGTTGGTAGAAAACTATGTTTGAATATATCTTAAATCTCTTTATCTACCATGGGGCTAGTCATTTTGACCAATATAATCTTATATCGCAAGACGTATTCTATAATAGGCTCATTTGATTTTTGTTTAAATTGTGAAACTTGAGCGCATGAGATCTTATCACTGATGTTTATTGAGAAGTGTGCTAGAAACATATTTGCCAATGGATTGAATGCAATGATAGACTAATTTGGTAGATCATAAAAACACTGTAAGGTAGAATCCTTTAAACTGCATGGGAATATATTAGTGAGGATCCAATCATTGGACACATGGTCCAAACATGTGGCATAAAAATCTTGAAGATGGTGCTCTGGGTCACCCTTACCATCATATAATGTAAACTTAGGTGGTACAAATCTTGATGGCAAAGGATTCACCACTATATGATGTGTCAAAGGTGTATGTAAAAGAACATGAGAATCGAAGGCATGTGATGGCCTAGTGGCTCCCTGCTCAAGATGTAACACCTTAGCCTATAGAGTGTGAACTCTTGCATACAGGATTGTACATCTAGAGTGGAAGAATTAGCCATAAGAGGTGTAGTTGTTCCTAAAGGATGTTGAGTTACAATTGGTTGTTGTGCTAACTGAGTTGGTCCCAATGTAGGTGTAACAATGTTATTATCTAGGGAAGTAGAAAATTGACCATTATTTGATTTTTAAAATTTTTCATCGATAATAATGATAAGGTCATCTTGTATATCCAAATGTTTGAAAACAAAATCTTGTAATTATCTTTTATCAGTTTCATCAAATTAGTTGTTGATCTCTGCCATTGTATTTGAGGGAGTAGGAAAACAAACTGTTGTATATTTGGAATCTTTAAAAAAAAAATCTATGAAAAATTGCAAGAAGTAAATGCTAAAATAAATCTAAGATTTTAGAACCAATATTTGAGCATAGAAACAAAAATGATACAAACCCTAAGATCATCTAGGGTTAGTGTTTGAGCAACATTTAAAGTAAGTGAGGTTCACCAAATATTTTAACCTTTTAGGACTTAGCGAATAAAAATCCTATATTTGTTAAGGAACTGAGTAAGCTAAATTAAGGTAATAATATGTAATAAATATATCCACTAACTTCTTACAAAATTGACAAGCTTTGATCTTTCTTAAAATAACAATAAATAATGCAAATTATAATTTAGTTAGAAAATGACTAAGATGGATGATCTAGAGGTTGAAAAATAAGGTAAAAGCTGATCTGAGTGTCGTAAATAGTATCTCAGTGTCAAAACCCCTCTTAGACAGTAGCACCCTAATTGGATATGTGGTACTAGTGTCTTTATTTTGGTGGTAGTGTCCTCTATGTAGGACTGTCTTGAGCTTTTGGGTGCACCTTTATTTAGATTTGTGAGGTCTATTCTTGCATGCACGAGTTCTAAAACCCTATATATTTCTTATTTTGATTGAATTTATGAACAAACCCTAATTCTCCATGTTGGTAGGGCATCTAGTTGATACAAACTAAAAAGTATGTTTGTTAGTGGGGTAGGCTAGACATCCTCAACACCCCACTATGATGAGAGTTGCCTACATACCAATACTCTGAAGAGGGATCAAGACCGATGTATTTCTCTCCACCTAAGTGTTGATGCAAGTGCAAGTGAATCTAACATGATAGTTAACCTGAGTGTTTTGAAAGTGTTTGAGACTACAAATTTAGGTGATCTACGCTTAGAAATGTTATATATGGTTGTGTGTAGAAGCAGGGCATAATAGGGATTGATAAGCTTAATTGTGCATAGCTTATTCTAAGTTTACATGTGATTTCCATCTAGTGGTTAGAGTGTTGAATGTCATGTATTTATATTATTCTGGTGCTTGTGCAGATGCTAAAAGTGGTCTAGGCCAACCCTAAGAGGTTTAAGATTTGAAAAGATATCCATTTGTGAAAAGAGGAGGGAAAGGAAAATAACAACATTATTGGGACACCAGTGCCATGTGGCGCTATTATCCCTATGATGACACTGGTGTCCAAGTGGTAAAACACTAGGCACAAAGGGCTAAGATGTAAGAATGAGGGTTTGGAAGTGCTTTGGGGATGACTATGGATGCATGTGTCCCCCATGAAGGTTGGATAACTGTGCAAATAGGTTCTAGGGCTAAGGTAGGGATAGGTGGTCTCAAGTTTTACTCTTAGTTGATTACGTGAATATATATCTTTTACTCTTATTTCTATGACATACTATTCTATTGTGTAAACATCTAAGTAATTTCATTGCCAATGGTATTAAATCTTCAATTTGGGCAAGTCTTTGTGATAGTTTTTTCTTTGGATCTAGTGTTACACGTTTCCTACGAGTTGAAGGATCGAAAAAACATAAATTGTGATCTAAAAAGAATTTAATTTTTCCATCACTACAGTATTGTTCGAAGTGATTTTTTGATTAAAATAGTAAAAAAAATCTAGAATTTTTTCAACCTTGTGAAAACTAGCAGTTATTGGTTTCATCTCTTCGAGATAATCACAACAATATATTCTATCGATATACTTTTTGGGCCAAAATTTCTCACTCTTGTGCACATTAGCAACCGTTGGATTCATTTTGGTGAGGTGATTACAATGGTCTCATATGTTGATATAATTTTTTAGGGGGTTGAAACCCACCGAGAGTTTATGCATGGATGTCTCAACACTCATGGGCACGAGAAAGGGAAAGAAACTCCTAAAACTCTTTACAAGGATGACATGGAGTCCAAAACTTCTAATCCATATATGTCAGAGGTAATTCAACAACTTTAGTCAAAGTTAAATGGCACGGTGTAGAAAGATGATCTTGATGTGATTAATGGGGATATCATGTGGATGAGAAGGGACCTTAATGACTTGAGGGATTAATTGTAACAAATAACTGGGCAATTGTCCACCTTTACAACTTAGTCTTTGTAAAATAACCCTCCACCACTCTAGTTTGGTTCTCCTCCTTCAAACAAGCACACTACCAATCTAGGTATGAAGTTGATGTTGCCAAAATTGGACTTGCACAAGTTTGATGGTAATGATCCACTCACATGGATCACTCAAATTGAAAATTTATTTAATCTACATCAGATTCCATGTTCATAAAAGGTGGTCATGACCTCTCTGTATTTGGAACCTAAGTTGTTTATTTAGTATCAATGGTTGTGTGCTCAAAAGAAAAAGAAGGGTCTCTCGGCTTCTTAGTCTATATTTTTTGAGGAGTTGTAACTCCAATATCATAATTATGTCTCAAAAAACTAATTCAATTGGCTAGCCAAACTACACCAAACAAGGGCTATAAAGGATTATGTTCATCAATTTTAGAATATATCTTTACATGTGGTAGACATTGTCAAGGAAAATCTGATTGACCTATTTTTTGGTGGCCTCAAAGATAGTATTGAATTGGAGGTTCATATGTTTAGTCTCAATTCAGTATCTAAATCCATCCCAAGGGCATGCATGGCAGATGAAAAAGTACTGATCAAATGAAGACCTTTCACTAATGTTCATGATTTCACTTTCCCAACACCATCACTTCATCAACCTCAGATTAACCCTTAAGAAAATTGAGAAGTGTGCAAAAAGTTTATGTTTTGGTTGTGATAGCAAATGGAGCAAAGGACATCATTGTGTTAAAAATAAGTTGTTTTACATTAAAGGCACCAATGAGGATGATGAATATGATGAGGTCATAAGTGCATATTTGGATGAACCTAAGGATGAATCTAAAGATTCTCAACCTATTATTTCTTGTCATGCACTTTTAGGTATTAGTATTCCTCAAACTCTTAATGTGGTGGGTTTCCTCAAGAAAAAAAATGTGACTATGTTGATTGACTTTGGAAGTATGCACAACTTCATCGACAATAATTTGGCTACTTGTTTGAACTATTTCATTTACCCAACTCCAGAATTCTTGGTCATGATTGTAAATGGTAGTACCATAAATTATTCTGAAAAATGTCATAGTATTAAGCTTGCTATAGTATACTACATGTTAGATTCTCATATGTTTTTTATTCTCATGGGATGGGCTAACATTGTTCTGGGAGTGCTATGGCTCACCACTTTAGACACTATTGAGATGAATTTTCAAGAACTATTCATATGATTCCATTCAAAAGGTATGATATTTGAACTATATGGATTATGGGATAAATCTCCACAACTAGTTAGTTCCCATTAAATGACAAAGATTCGCAAAAAGCTGTTGAAAGTTTTATGACACGTTTGTTTTCCATAGAGGTTCAACCAACTAAGGAGTCTACCCATCATAGTTTACAAAAGGCATTGGATGAACATTATGTTATTTTTAGTGACATGTCAAAATTACTCCCACTAAGCCGAGATAAAGATCATGCCATTAGACTACTTCCTTAATGTACACCACCCAACAACAGACCCTATAGGTATCTCGATGCCCAAAAGAGTGAAATTAAAAAGATGGTACAAGAGATGTTGGAGGTAGAAATGTTCTGTCACAGCCAAAGTGAATATTCCTCCTCAAAGGTCATGGTGCGAAAGAAGGATGGCACTTGGAGGATATGCCTAGACTATAGACAATTCAACAAGTACACCATCAAAGATAAGTTTCATATTCTAAAAATTGATGTCTTGCTAGATGAATTGCATGGTGTTGTTTATTTTAACAAGTTAGATATTTGCTTTGGATGTCATCATATTTGAATCCATGAAGAGGATATACCTAAGACACATTTAAAAACTTATGAAGGCCATTATGAGTTTACGGTCATGCCTTTTGGCCTCACAATTGCACCATTTACATTTCATAGTTTGGTGAATATTATTTTCATGGCATTGTTGAGAAAGTTTGTGTTGGTGTTTTTTGATGACATCCTTATTTACAACAAAAATTGGGAAGACTATTTGAAGCATGTGAAATAAGTACTCTTAGTTCTAGAGCACCATTAGAGTTATGCCGAGCCTTTCATATGTGTTTTTGGCATCTGATAGGCGGGGTACTTGTGTCATGTTGTTTCACATGAAGGGGTGAAATTTGATCCTAAAAATATCTAAATGATGATGGAGTGGTGAGTTACCAAGACCCTCAACAACCTCTGGGTATTTTTGGAGATAACTGGTTACTATCATAGGTTTGTCAATAATTATGGTAGCATTGCATCCTTGCTCACATATTTGTTGAAGAAATACTCTTTTTAGTGGATTGATACAACTACCAAGACATTTGAACAATTGAAAATGGCTATGTGCACCATTCTAGATTTGGCCACTACTGATTTTTTTAAAACTTTTGTTGTGGAATGTGATGTATCAGGTTGAGAGTCACCAATTGAAGGAAAAAAATAGGCTCAAGCCAATCTATGAGAAAGAGATTATGACTATTTTGTATGAAGTCAAGTAATGGAGACCTTATCTGATGGGTCATCACTTTCAAATAAAGACTAATCATGATAGCCTCAAATATTTTTTGAAACAATGATTATCTTCTAAAGCACAACAAAAATGGGTGACTAAAATGTTAAGCTATGACTTTGAAATAATCTATAAAAAAAGGAAATGAAAATGTGGTGGAAGATGCAGTATCCTAGAGGGATGAATCAATTGAGGCATTATTATGCGTAATGACAATTTAATAGGCAAATTGGCTAAAAGAAGCAAGATAAAAATAGGGGAATGATAGTGCTACCCATGATTTGATTCAAAATATTCATTGGGGCTCTAGGGGATTTGAAAATTTTACATGGAAGGGGAATGCATTATGGTATAAAGATAGATTATACCTTTGTAAGAATTTTCTCCTCAAACATAACATCCTTTAGGAACTTCATGCATCTCCAATAAGAAGTCATTTAGGATTTTTGAAAACATATCATAGAATCAAGCAAGATTTATTTTGGGAAGGACTCAAAGAGGATGTCCAAAAATATGTCGTTGAATGCAGGTATGTCAATAAAACAAAGGTGAAACCATTAAGACCCCAGGTATTTTATAGCCTTTATCCATCCCTACCCAACATTGGGAGGAGGTTTCTATGGATTTCATTACTAAGTTATCACAATCTGAATGTAAAAATGTTATCATAGTAGTTGTGGATTAACTCACCAATTATTCTAATTTTTGTTCCTTATCAAAATGATTTACTTTTAGCATAATTATTCGTGCTTTTCTCAATACAGTTCATAAATTACATGGTACTTCAAATATCATTATAAGTGTTTTAGATCCCATATTTACTATTAATTTTTGGACTAAATTATTTGCATTTTTGGGTACCCAGTTGGCTCATAACTCATCCTATCATCCTCAATCTGATAGACAAATAGAAGTAGTCAACAAATGTCTAAAAGGCTATTTCCATTATTTTATTTACAAACACGATAAATGGGTTCATTAGTTGCCATTTGTTGAATGGTAGTTGTTGTAGGCTAGAATTTCACCCTTTTGGGAGAGTTTTTCAGGCTCCCTCACTCCCAACTATAATATTAGAACAACCTCAGGCTGTGGGTATATTATAATGAGGTTGAATCTCTAGAATTTTTAATGAGGCTAGCTCCTCAGATGCTTCACTTCAGCTCATTTTCCACACTAAGATCTAATGCTGACTAAGGAAAAGGGAGAGAAAGATAACATGAAAGAGAAATCTAAGCTAAGGATGGTGATGCACCAAAATATGAAATTATCCACTTTCAGCCTGGAAACCTTAACAACTACTAACAAACCTAACCAAAACATGGACTAATCTGATCCTATCTCAAGGCCACAAGCATAAGTATTTTGTGTGGAGGTCGAAGGGAAACCCTATAATTTGAAGGATAGAAAGAAATAGGTTTGTATCAAACACTATAAACTTGTGACACTTTAAGAAAGGGACCAATGTCTAACACTTCACACAACCTGCAAGGAACCAAAAAAATTAAATCAATATGTAAATAATCTACAGATGATGAAAATGGGCATACATCTACAAGTTAAACTCCAATAATGTATACTTGAATTCAAACCATGATCAGAAAAAGTTTATCTTATTGCTTCAAGAGAGTGTTTACAAGGTGATTTTGATAGAGTGACTCTATCTCCAGTTGAGGGATCTATTTTTAAGGCTCAACAGCCTGTATATATAATAAAAAAGGATGAGAGAGAAGAGGGACTTATATCAAAAAATGGAGAGGGGTCTCATAAATGGCTACAACCACCACTATCATTCTTGATATCCTTTGCATTCAAAACATGCAACTGCCTTGATCATGAGATGAACCGCCTAAGATCATCATAAATCTATTTAAGCCTCTCATTGATTAGCAAACATGCTAGAAGACAAGAACTTCTCTAAGAATGTCTTCAATGCTCAAGCTACCTTTTTTAATCCCCTGATATTCACCTTTCATTCCCACACCATCTTTCACTTGTCTTGCACGTATAAGGACAAAATATCCATAAATCTGAATCTAGACCGAGCCACACTACTACATTTGAATAATTGTTTGTCAGAGATGATGGCCTTGTTGAAGGATGAGGACCTCTCCATTAATTTCACCTACCAGCTCCTGCCTTGAAACTTGAGCCAGATATTTCTTATAGATGGAAAACCAATCTAAGGACATTGGTTTTCTTGTACCCATTTATGTCAATGTAAGTCCATACAAATCTAAATGGCTACTTGCAGGGGTTCAAATTTTGACATTTATGGGCCCTTCATGGGATATTTGAATCCCAACGACTATTTTATGAGCTTGAACTTTGACACTAGCGTGAACATCATGTTTGCTTCGGATACTTTCCTGTGGGTCTTTTTATTTCGGATAATTTGCTTGAATGATTTCCATGGACTCTTTTCCAAAGGAATTAAATTTCATATTTTTTGAGAAAGACCCTTCAGATTTTGAAAAGTCCTTTGGAAAAGTGCCTTTTTTGAAGGAAAAGTATCTTTCAACCACTTTGAAAATGCCCCTTTCCAAAGGGAAAGTACCCTTCAGAGCTTTTAAAAATGTCCTTTGGTTATTTGAAATGAACCATCAGCTTTTGTAAGTGCTCCCTTTTATTGAGAAAAGTGGCCTTCGCATTTGAAAAAATGCCCCTTTCATAATTCTTGCAAATGTACCTTTTCGAAGGGAAAGGACCTTTTGCCTTTTTTGAAAATGAACCTTCCCGAAAGGAACATCCCCTTTGAGAAACTGTCCCTTTGGGTTTTTTGTTTCAGCACTTTTTTCCAATGGAATTCCTTCAAAAAAATTTCCTTTGGCCCTTTTGAAAATGAACCCTTTGCTTCGGGACAAAAGTTCTGAAAGAAATCTTCCTTTGGAAAAATTATCTCAGACAAGTTTCCCAAAGGAAATGTGTCCCTTTGACAATTCCTTTGGCCTTTTGCCTTCGAAAAGTGCCCTTCATAAGAATTGAAAATGCCTTTCAGAGTTTTTCTATTGGACCATTACCTCGAGAAAATCCCTTCAAAAAAATTGTCTCAGACAACTTATCCTAAAAATTTCAACACTTAACACTTGGCCAAAAAGGGTACTGAAATAAAATAAACACTTAGTCCTCGCAAATCTTAAAGAATAAACAAGTAAAGACTTAGCTGAATAAAAGATTTTGAACTTAGCTTATGGCTTGCAGGCTTATCCTTGAACACTGCTATTGGATCCTTAGAAAACCTTACATGGATCCTCTCTATTTGTAAATGTTGGATCCATTTCTAAGCCTTTGATCCACTGCTTCATCAAACCATGCAAGAGCTTTATATGTGGGCCAAAAATGGCCAACAATAGTATAATACTTCAATTCGTGGTTTGTCTAAAATGTCTCCCTTTGTTGCCTTGTATGGATATCACCCCCCATCCATCACTTCAACCTTGAAGGTCCATCCCAAGGTTTGAACTGTTTAGGAACATGTTCACCATCAACAAGAGGTACTCACCAATTTACAAGAAAATTTAACTATGGAACGTAATTGAATGAAATAGTAGCAGATCAACATCGTAGTGAGTGGTATTTTAACATAGGTGATTGGGTCTTTGTATGATTACGATTATATAAGTAGATGTATATAAAGTAATAGAAAAAGTATTACAAGTTATCTCCTAAGTATTATGGCCCTTATCAGATCTTGTATAAAATTAGTAGTGTGCCCTACAAGCTATAATTCCCCTAGTCCACTTGCATACATCTGATATTCCATGTATCTTACTTGAAGAAGGTAATTGGACACAAAGTTTCTACTCAAACTAAGTTACCTGAATTGGATCAGGAAGGTAGGGTTATTTTGGAGCGTAAAGAGATCCTTCAAATGTGCACTAAAAACTATGAACCAAATCAATTAAGGAGTATTTGATAAAATGAAAGAATATTCATTGTGAAGATGCAATATGGGAGGATGAAGCATTTATGTAGTAAAAATCTGGAGTTGATTCAACATCGAGTACATGTTATTCTAAAGGGGAGTGGCATGCTATGCCCTTAAATTATGGCATGTCTAGGGATATGTGTGGATAAATTGTGGCTTACATACCTTTTATATTATCTTATCACATTTCTCTCTATATATATGTGTGTGTATATATGTATATGTATATGTATATGTATATGTATATGTGTGTATATATATATATATATATATATATATATATATATATATATATATATATATATATATATATATATGAGGTAGTGGTTAGTATTTGACCATCATATTGTGAATTCTGCTCTTATTGTATTATTGTGGAGGTTTCCCCCTCAAAGTGGCTAGGTTATATTTATCAAGCACTATGATCTTATGTCAATTATTGTTGTAGATATATATAGTTTGCTATATATATATATATATATATATATATATATATATATATATATATATATATATATATATATATATATATATATATATATATATGAGGTAGTGGTTAGTATTTGACCATCATATTGTGAATTCTGCTCTTATTGTATTATTGTGGAGGTTTCCCCCTCAAAGTGGCTAGGTTATATTTATCAAGCACTATGATCTTATGTCAATTATTGTTGTATATATATATAGTTTGCTCTTATTTATGTGATATAGTATTCTATTTTGTGAACATATAAGTAATTTTAATACACAGTCTCCCTAGGAAGATTTCATGAAACTATAAAAGTACAATGTCACAAGTGATGATGTCCACCATAGGCATGAATTTGTACTAGAAGGTACATTATCATCAGATCGATATACCCTTCCCATGCTCAATCCACCCCAATGATTATGGCTGGGAATGCACAATAGTGGAAATGCATGTGCCTTGCAAGATGATGTTTTTTTACTTTTAATGTCAATGATTACATGAAGAGGTTAAACCTTCACCCAAAACTTAGTGTGGAATAGGTGTTATTGCTCTTTAGAGGTGTTTATGGTAGTGTAACTATAGCACTCAAACAAATGCCATCTATATCAGTGTCACTCATTTGCATGGGGCCAAATGTGGATGACGTAAGTAAGGATTTTCAGTGCAATATTTTGAGTCATTATACGTGCATGAGTGATATCGATGGCACCACGTATCACTAGACATGTTCTTGCCTTTGTCTGAAGGAGAATATGCACGATCCTTAGAGCTTAATGCATCCTTTTTAGCTTTATTTCCTTTACAAAATTGTTACACTTTTGAGCAGGTGGTTAAGAAGAGGCATTGTGCATGGGTTGACTCCTGTGCATGGCATTGGATGAAGATGTGATCCGTTGATTCATATATACCTTTTCTTTAATCTTGGAATCATTTAAATAAGCTTTCCCTAGATTATTAGGATTCAAAAACTCTATCTTCATAATGATACAAGCTAAAATTCTATTGATGTACTTCAACACCTTATGTTGTTCAATCAAGCTCTCGCATAGGCATGTGGTGTAGTCATGGAACTTGTTGGTGTAGTCTTCCATTGGCTACTTCTTATGTTGGCACAATTGATGGAACTGTATGTATTCATCCTCAAAGTGGCAGAGCGAATAATGATTCTTTTTTTAACATGTTGACAAAAGTCTTTAGAGGGAAAATTTAAATGGTCTAAATGTTGTAGTGTGTGGCAAATTCATGTGTCAATATTTTTTTAGCTTTCACTATTTTAAAGAGATTTGAGGTTTGTAACTTTTATTTTTTCACACCTATAATTCCTACAATCATCATAAATTAATCCAAAAGGCCCAAAAACCTACATAACAACCATTAGATTTCTCAAAATACATGCCATATGTAAAAATTACACCCAAAGAACCTTATGTTCATTACCAAAACTATGAATACTAAGTACTGACCATAAATGATTTTGAAAAACTATCTTCTAAATAGTAACTCCTATAGATCTGGAACCAATTTTAGAAGATCCAGAGTGGTCATAATTTCTTATATTTAGTAAAATAAATTTAAAGTATAACGATATGAAATAAATGTAAGCTTACTTTATATTACATTTTATATCCTTATACTTTAAATTTACTTTACTACAAACATTACAATATACAATCATTAAAAAAATCTATAATATGCACTATAAAGGTCTTGCTCCCTTTGCATTGCATAAGGTGTGCATCCTTTGTAATATAAAGGTTTGATATGCATAGGGTGCAAGCCCTTTGTAAATGGCACACATCCTTTTCAAAGAGCGCACACCGTTTTCAAAGGGTGTGCACCTTTTGTTTTGATTTTTTTAAAGTTTTGTTAGTTTCCCTTCAAAAGAGCCATGTTTTTAGGCTTGGAGGATACAAACCTAACACTTAGACTTGCACTGGACTAACACACGACTTTTTCTAAATTTATAAGTTTATTTATCTTTGCAGATGTTTAAGTAGACAACTTTGTTTATTTAAAAAATATATATGAGTTTGTAGAGGGGAGACCATAATTTCTAAATATATATATTTTTTATTGTTAAATTATTATTAATTATTATTTGATTTATACGCAAGATACCTCTTTATAGCTCATACATATATCGTTACAAATAGATTTATAACTTTTTGATCACGTCAATTTTTTATAAAACTTATATCTCAACAATCTACACACCATTGGCTATGCTTTAAAAATATGATTTTTATGTAGTTAAGGTCAAAAAGTTGTGTCCATACACTTGTGGTTTTAATTTTCCAATTTTTTTACTTATAAAAAAAATTTAAAAACATCTGTTAATTTAAAAATTAAGAAAAAATATTTTCAAAAACCTTCGACATTATCTCTATTTATATATGTGATTTTATACAAAAAATCATTTGTTTACTCTTAAAAAGTGTGTTCGTACACATGCACTCCAGTTATTTTTTTCTACAAAAAATTACTTTCATTGTTTGAAATGCATCAATTTCCCTTAATGTTTTCATCTAGGTATTATATATATATATATAATTACATTATCATAAAATTATTTATTTAAATGTCTTGAAAAGTCTCTCCAAATTCGATATTACTATTTGTAAAAAAGTTGGCACTTTAATCCCCCCTTCCCTTTGTCCCACATTATCCTACACCCACCCACTTGTTTAATATTTTAATCACAATTAGTTTTTTATCTAGGAAAAAAAACTTCATATCAAATTTTAATAGAAAAATAAAGTCTCTGCTCAACTCAATATCGAAGCATTGAAATGTAACATTTTACTCACATAGTGTGATCTTTATCTTCATTTCAATGTCGATTTGGACCAACCTTTTCTTGCCACATAGTAGCGTGCCATGCCACTAAATATGAGTAGAGCATTTCACATCCAACCTTTGAATTAGAAATAGATGGCCTTGATTTAACCTCAATAATAAATGCATGCATTATTTTCTTATTGCTCCACGTGTTTTCCATTTGGGTCTTCTATGTGCCACTAAATGACTAAAAGAATAGATAACCAAATACAAAAAATGGACTTAATCCATTCCTTTTCTTAACTTTGTCCTACATTTATATCATTACTCCAATTGATGGCAAGGATTCAATCTTGGAAATTAATGATTGTATGGGCTTCAACTTTTATACATAAACTGCACATTTGTCATTGCTTGACTGATCCACAACTACGATTTAAATTCCTATATCAACAACCATCACTTAATCGATGTTTTTTATGACCTTCATCATCATGAACTTTGACCAAGGGATGCACAATGTTGATCACACCCTAGAGTTCAACACTTAATTTAAAGTCAATACTACCCATGGCTCTTTCTCCTTGTCTCTAGTTTTGCATTTAAAAACCCAAATCACACAATGGCCATTATTAGTCCATAGCATTCCCAACTTATTTGCTACCTTGCATTCGTAAACCCAATCTATTGGAGATGTGTTATATATTTTTCATGATTTACACTCTAGAAAAAATAAAATAAATAGAGTAAACAAGAAATTGTGGTTAAATCAAAGGAAGTATGTTGAGATGATACGATAAAGTTTTTAAGATATATGAAAGTAAGCCTACCAAAACTCCCTTTCCTATTGGTTAAAGTTTATCTATTGAATAGTTTCATAAGACAAGAATAAATTAAGGACATGTCTTTAGTCTCGTATGATAGTGTTTTTGGTAGTTTGATGTATGCAATGGTATATACTTGACCTGACATCATGTTGGCAGTAAATTTTGATAGGATATAAAAATGATGAATCTTAGGGTCAACAATACTTGGGATAGATTCCCTCCTCAATGATAGGTGAGGATTCATTTATTGAAAGATGTAAAAACACACACACACACTTGACCTGACATTATGTTGGCAGTAAATTTTGATAAGACGTAAAAATGATGAATCATAGGGTCAACAATACATGGGATAGATTCCCTCCTCAATGATAGGTGAGGATGCATTTATTGAAAGCTATAAACGTACAACACACACACACACACACACACACACACACACACACACACACACACACACACACACACACACACACACACACACACATTCAAAGTAAATAAGGAGGACACTCTTGAGAATCATGAGAATAAGGAAGAGTAGCCCCCTGCCAACTAAGCTTTACTTTAATAAAAGGCTGAGGCAAAGATAAAGATTCAATCGTATGATGGGACATGAATGCAAAGAGGATAGACTATTGGCTAGCCTAACTTGATGTATACTTCAGTATGCACCAGATTAATGAAATCCAAAAAATTATTTTGCAACGTTAAAATTAACCTATCATGATTTAACTTGGTTTTAGAACTATGTTCATACTTTGGTTGTTAAGAAGTTTCCTCCTATTACTAAGTGATATGATTTTAAGATGTTAATGGATAATAATTATATCCTATTTATTATAAGGAAGAGAGGTCCATGTATTGGTAATATCTTAAGTAAAATCAAGGCCAAAGCATGTCAGAATAAACAAGTGATTTCCACAAGAAGGTTGTCCAAATGGGCAAAGATATAATAGACCATGACATCTTGATGAAGTATGTGAGTGGAAACTATATCCATTTGAGGAGACTTGTCCTCTTGGCCAAGACCTATAAATGTAGATAAGGCTTGTTTTCAAGCTCACTACTTAGAGATGGAAAAGCAGAAGGCTCCATGTATCTTAAAAATCACTTCCAAGCAACAAGGTCGCTCCAAGAAAAATGGTAAAGGTAAAGGGAAAGGTAAACATAATGTTACTTTTGTTTCTAAAAAGGATACTAAAATACATTGTGGGAAATGTGATGTTGATTGTCATTGTGAGGATCAATGTTGGAAGTTCAATCAGGAATTGCATCCATTCAATAATAATAATAATAATATAAAAGGTCATGCCCTCTCCCCAAAGTGAGAATATTGATTGTAGCTTCAAATTTGATGACACTTTGTGTTACATATTCACTAATAGAGAGGCATGTTTAGGTAGTAATAAATCTTAAGCGAGTGATCTTTCTAAGATTTTCCATATCAAAACTCAAATGAGGAAAACAAAAGTTGATGTTGTTTTTGATGCTTGGTCACAAGCAAATTTGATAAGCAAGGAGATAGTAGACAAATTGGGGTTTTAGACTTACAATCATCCAAATATGTATTCTTTGGGTTGTGTGAAGAAAGGTGTATACATCAAGGTGACCAAACAATGTAAAGTTAAGGTTGTTATTAATGCACAATTCATTGATAAAATTATAGTGGATGTTCTACCTTTTGTTGTGTGTGTTGTAGTGTTTGACAGCCCTTGTATATCTGGGATGTTATCTTCATGAGGAGAGCCAACCAATACCATTTGGTGAAGGATAGGAAGAGCTACATCGTTTCAGCCTACAAAGGTGATTCCAAAATCTCTTTGGTAAGTGTCCTCGAAGCTAAGAATATTATTAATGCTAGTGGGAGTCTACTTTGCTTTTTTTTAGAGATATTCAAGATAAAGTAGTGGCTAAATATAAGACTTCTTGTAGCATGTTTAATAACAAAGAGCATAAGTGTATGCGAGAATCGATGTAGTAGTTTAAGGAGGTTTTCCATGAGCTTATGGTGTTGCCACCAGCTAGGCCTATTGAGCATGAAATTCATTTGCTACTGACAATTCACTTATGCATCATGGGTTATATAGGAAGTCCTTAAAGGATATCAATGAGGTAAAACAACGATTATAACATGTAATTAATCAGGGTGTAATTCATCCTAGTACTTCTTCATGTGGTTCTCCTATTATTTTAGTACTTAAGAAAGATGGTTCATGGAAAATGTGTGTTAATTATAGAGAACTTAACATGATAACTATCAGGAAAATGTATCATTTTCCATGGATTGATGATCTTGTTAATCAACATTAGCATTAAAAGTATTTTAATAATTTTGATTTGAAATCTGGGGTATCACCAAGTGCAGATTAAGAAAGAAGGCATTTGGAAAACAACATTCAAAACAAGGCAAGGGTTGTATGAGTTGGCAAAACTTTTGATGAGCATATTGATAAACTTAATTAAGTTTTTCAAGTTTTGGAGGAGAATAAATTAAAGTTGAATGAGAAGAAATGCGAGTTTGCTCATCAATCACTTGTATTCTTGGGGCATGTGATTGTAGATGGGGAATTAAGGATTGATCCAAAGAAGGTAGAGGCCATCATGAGTTGACCAAATCCTTCCAATGTGATTGAGATAAGGAGCTTTGTGTCTATAGTTTAATATTTTAGGAAGTTCATCAAGAACTTCTCTTCCATAGACATACCTTTGCATGCCATTACATTAGGATGTAAGACTTTTAATTGGGGTGAGAAATAACAAACTGGATTTTATATGTTCAAACATAAGATTAGCCATGCTCTGCTTTTAGTTTTTCCTAACTTGCAACTGCCCTTTGAGGTGGAAATAAATGCTACTGACTATGTTATGGGGGTTGTCCTACTTTAAGGTGGTAAGGTGGTATGTTACCATTCAGAGGTCTTTTTATTATTTGTAAAATTTAGGTTTTGAAAGGGCCCTACCCTTTAAAAATGGAGAGAAAGATAAAATAATAAAATCCCAATGAGACACCTCTTCGAGTGGAGAATGAAATAGGCTACAAATGCATCGTAAAAAAGCTACAAACTAACTACAAAACAAAAAGAAACTAAGAGAGTTTATGATCTCCTATATCATTTTATTTTCGGGTTTTGAGTGTCATATTCAGTGGTTCCAACTCCTTATCTTTACCCTTCTTTTTTGTTATTTATAATAGTCCAATCTCCTCCTTTACCTAAATCAGGAAAGATGGGAATGAAAACTTAAAATGCATGAACTAATTTGTAGTTCTTCAATGAGACCCTAGCTGACAAATCCTCACTTGAATCAATAATTGTACTATTAATTTTTGAAATAAATTTTGCCTTCGACAAGGTTCCTTCTACCTCAAATTTCTTCTCTCCTATGTGACTCGAAGACACTTCACTAGGTTTAACTTAGGTTGAATGAGGAACTACCGCTGACATTTTAGATATTGTTTCCAAATTTGACTCCTTAATACTCTCAAGTACTTCACTTTAGCTATCACTACACTCTCTATTATTATCATCCATATCAGTCTCTATATGAGTTTCCATCCATCAGGAATCTCCCTTCTTTCACTCAACCATGCCAAAATCATTGGCCAAATGTCTTGTATTAAAACAATTATGATAACATAAAGATAAGTCCTCAAAATTGAGAGCTTATTTTTGGGTTCAGTCTTAGATTTTCAAATCAATAAATGCTAGAAGATATACATAAAATATTAAATTGACTAGAATACATGGAAATGTAGCATGATAAATAAATTTTGTATTGTTATCTAACAATAAAAATTCACCCAAAGAGTCTCCTAAATATTCTACGTTGTCTTTAGCCCAAAACTAAAAAGGAAGATAAGGCATCCTCACCTAGATTGGTCTAATATTAAAGACCTCACTTAGCAGGTCAAACACAGGTTGTCATGGCATCAACATTAGAATGTTCTTTTCCCAAGTCCAAAAGGAGTTTTGAAACACTACATTCCTATCTTTTAGATGAATAAAAAACAACAACAAATAAACCCTTTTCACATGGTAAAATGTTCAGGGTACCTTCCATTAGAGGCATCCACTTTTTGTCAACCCATTTTCTCATATCAGATAGAGAAGGCCATAAGTTAGTAAAGTGACAAATCAATCCCTTGTTAGACATAAAATATTCCCAATTAAGAATCTCCTTCAATTGTTCTCCTTAAAAAATAACTGGAGGAATAGATTTGGTAAGCATAAAGAACATCTCAATTTACCTTCTCATGAATTCAACAAAAGAGGGTCGATAATCAACCTCCCTTACCCTTGCCTTCACCAATTGATCAGATTTTTGTCTATCACTTATTTGCCCTACATTATTTTCCCCGTACCCTTCCTAGGATTTAAAGCCTCCCGTAATGTTGACTCTTTCTTATCTTCATTCTCACTATCCATTGCCACCACCATGGTCATTTCATTCTTTTGGACCTTATCGATAGTCAAATCCCCCATTGAACATCTACCTACTTTCAATCATTCATTTTTGTTGTTATCTCTATTATTTCATCACTCAGAGAGCAAACCTAATAGACATCATAGTGATCCGACCAATCCAAATGTTGGGATGCAATCCTTTCTAATATATTGGAGCTATGAACTAGAGTAATGTTATAAAGGAACACCTTCTCAAAGTGGGACATGAGGGCGGACCTATGTCTGTAATGTCCATCAAGTGATCTACATCTAAAGCAACCCATTGTGTTCCTCTTGGTCCACATGGAGAAGTGTGACCCCTACCTTAAGGTGTCCACATGGCTACTTGTTGAAAGTGTCCTTATGGGCTTAATGAGAATGGAACTTGGGTTGATGAGTACAAACTACTTGTAATTCACCAATACACCAATCCTTGAGTCTATTACCATCTAGAGTTATTTCATAGTGTAATTCTAAATTATTGTACATATGACAATGAACTATATTCTCTTGTTCCATCAATCAAGAAATGAAAGAATTATCTCATGGGTATGGAAACTATTATCCATATTGATCATCAAACTCTCTAATATTTACAAGATCAAACTAAACTTAAAAAAACTAGACACTATAGGTGGATGGGATTTTTATGACAATTTCATTTGGTTATCAAGTATAGGAAAGGTGTGGCTAACAAACTAGTTACAATGTTATGTAGACCTCCTTTGTTTTCAACCATGAGTACGATAACTCTTCTTAATCCTTTTATGTGTGAGTTTTATATAGATGGATATGAGTATGATGTCAATTTTGGGTATCCATTTCTTCAAGCAAAGAGGTCCCAAGGTGCAGGTTTTGAGCCCAAGGAGGATTACTACCTCCAAGATGGGTTGCTCTATAAGTTCGATAATATTTTTGTGCCTAAGGATGAAAGAGTTCAACTAATTAAGAAGGCACATAATTCAAAAGTTGCAAGACATTTTGGTGTTACAAATATTGGTGTACACTTGTAAAGGTGTGTTTATTGGCCTAATATGTAAGTAGATGATGCCAAGTTCATAAGAGGATGTGTATTATGTAGTTAAAGCAAGCTTAGCAATAGGAAGTTGGGTTTGTATATGTCTCTACTAGTTCCATCTAGGCCATGGGAAAACATTTCCATATATTTTGTAGGCATGTTGCCTGTGTCAAGGGAGAGGCACGACTATCTCTCTATGGTTGTGGACTAGTCTAGTAAGATGTGCATTTTTATTCCTTGTGAGAAGACCTTCAAAGGTAGTGATGCAACTGAGTCATTTTTGATTTAAGGTGTGGGTTCATTTTGGTTTGCTTAGTTCTATTATTTTATATCAGAACTCAAAGTTTCTTGGGAAGTTTTGGGCCATGTTGTGGGAGAAGATGGATATTAAGCTAAAATGGTCTATCACTTTTCACTCACAAACTGATGGGCAAATCGAGGTTATGAATATAACATTTATACAAATCCTGAGAGGGTATAATAGGATGCATCCTAAATCTTGGGATGAAATTTTTTAACTTTCCTACAACATGGTAGTGCACTCTTCTTCTATTATAACTTTTTTTTAAACTTGTTTTGGATATTTACCTCCATGTGCATTTGATGTTGTTTTGAGACAACCATACAAAGACAATGGGAAAGTGTATTAGGAAGTCTATAAAGCTAAAAAATTCATTAAGAAGATTAATAATATTCACCTCCAAGTGCAACAGAGGTGGAATGAGTCATAAACCAAGTACAAGGCAAGACATGATCAACATAGGACTAAGCATAGTTTCCTTGTTGGAGACAAGGTGTGGATATACTTCAGTAGAGAAAGGTTCCAAGGTAAGACTAAGAAGCTTAATCCTATTAGGTATGTTTCATTTTAAATTCTGGAACAAGTGGGCAAATACACTTTTAGACTTGATTTGCCTCCTTATATGAAGATCTCTTCAGTTGTTAATGTTGAGAACTTACTTTTTTTTTAACCTTATATGTTAGACAATGAAGATGAAGGATTTTTGCTACCTTCAATTGAAGATCTCACTTTAGATAGTCATTTGGGATTAGAGGAGGACTTGTATTGTAGAAGAAGTAAAGGACAACACAAGAGCAGTGCAACTACATTGGTTGGTTGAATTAAAGGGTTATTTATAAAAAAAAACAAAATGGTATTATAGAGAAGATGTGGGGAAGAAATTTCCTCACTTACATAATTCATGAAGCTTTTAGGGACTTAAAATCAATATATTGGCGAGGTATGATCCAAATTTTGATGCTAATTTATAAGTCGCGTATACTAGATGTATCCAATATGGCCAATTGTATGTAATTTATACTTGTAAGACATTTCATATTGAAAACATCGTATCAAAAAATGTAGTGAGAAGTCTTGAAGTTGGATTCACATTGCACATTTCAAGCTTGGGTATTTGTTCTTGTTGTCTCATTGTTTCCTAGTTATACATGGTTGGTTTAGTTGTGTTGGAGTTTTGAGAGGTGTTTGATAAGTGCAGAGCATCTTGTGTGCAAGTTTTGGATAGATTAGTAGTGAAAATTTTGTCCATGAAGGCCATGCTTGGCGGAAACTTATACCTTTATTGAATTACATAGTTGAAAGGGAGTGAAATTACCTCGCCCACTGAGGTTTTTCCCACATTAAGTTTCTTAAGGATAATTGTTGTGTTCATTTTGGGCTTTACTTGTTCTTATACTTCATGTTCATGTGTAATATGTTGTACATTTCAGGTCCAACACTTGTTTTCATTATTTTAACATTATAAATAGTCTAGAACAATCATCTTCCAATCATTTGTTGAGCTGGGAGTCAGAAGATCTATGTTGGTGAAGATTAGTGTGAAATATTCACACACAACTAGGTCTAAGTGGTAGTGTGAAAATGAACCACAAGAAATGATAACAATTCAATGGGATCCTAGAATAGAGAAGAAGTTGTTTTAGTAAGTGAGACAAAGAGTTTTCTATCTCACGAAAAAATAACGAGTAAGTCTATATTAACTGCAGTTATGAAACTACTACTTTACATTAAGTAATTGTTTAGTTGCACAACTACAGTAATGGCCTATAAACGTTAAGGTTTTATTTTTTAATACTTTCAATATCAATGGGGATTCTAAGAGTCGCTTCGTGAAGCATAAAAGGAAAGCAAGGATTTCAATAATGTAGAATGGAGTGAGAGAAGACTTCTGGGGAAGAGCGTGGGTGCTTATTAAGAGAACAACGGAATAAAAATTAGATAGTTCTATCCATTTAGGGATTTTTATGTGTTTTCTTCCTCTTACTATAATCAAAGAGAGGAGAGTGAGTGAGTGTGAATTGCATGCGTAAACTTTTTATTCCCTCAATGAAGATAAATAAAGGAATGTTTTATTTCCAGCCTCATTATTGGAGTGTGTAAATGTCAAGTGGAAAGAGTGTAAGTGGTAGGTTGCAGGGCCAAGGTTGTCCTTCATTAGACCCCCTAACCCTAACTACATAATGTGATCTTACCATCAATATTGATTTCAAAAAGAGAAAAAACATTCATTAACTAGAGGTGCAAAATAATGTATGGATCCACATAGTAGAGTATAGAATTGATCAAGTGCATAGTCCCCCAACCTTATAAGAAATATCTTAGTTAACTATTTATCATCATGAAAAATTTATAATCAAGAAGCATAAAAACATCTAATATGGTGAGAAAGATATAGTTTTAAATTTAACAACATAAATTATGGAGCGATAAAACCAATTAGAAAAGGATAAACAAGTATATCATAGGTTAATTGGTTTGGAGTTATATTGTGCAAAGTGACCTTGTCATTTGGGTTTTGCCTTGTTACAAATAACACACTGTATGTGATATGATTGTGGTTAGTGGTCTCAATGAAGAGATGCCTTAGACCACATAACCTTCATAATCACACTGTGGAATAATGTAAAGTAATACAACAACAACAAACTTAGTTATTTATTTGATTTTGACTACAAAAATTCAACTTGCATGCATAATAACTAAAACACAACAATCTCAAATGTGATGTATTACATCAAATCCTTATATCTTTGCTTGCTAACTCATAGTCTTTGCAAGTATAACCATCTCTCATAAACACCACTTATGTTCCTTAAGCTCAGTGCCTAATTGAATCAAGTGCAAGGGCATGTTTATATAGGCACAAAACCCACATAGTTACATTAATGCTCTAAAAAAACCTAGTACAAGCATTAAATATTTGTAACACATCACCACACTCCACAAATATCGAATGTTCAATACAATCCCAAGGCACCATAACGTATCAAAATAAAAGGCATCATGACGAAGCACATCATAAAGTGACATTAAATGAAATTACAACAACCTTCCATAATTCAAGGAATTAAATGCAAATCACTTGGATTTGACACAACTCTATCCATGACACATCGTTAAAACATGCATGCCCAAAACAAGCTACGCACAAATACAAGTAGCATGGAGGTTATAATCTCACAAGTCAAGTCACAAAACTTTACAACCAAAGGATGTGTGGAATATTCCTTGTGTGGTGATCCATAAATTCATATTGCTACACACCAACATTTTTCATAAGATTTCTCAAGATTCATAAGCAAAGTTGTGCAATATAACTCTTTAGCATTTCAGGACTTCAAGCCTTCTACATTGTGCATAACCGAATAAAGACTTGCACAATATTTCACAAGTGACAACAAGATGTGCACATCAACACAGTTGCACCAAAGAATGACATACACTCACAAAACCTATGCAAATCAACATAGATGGAGCTTGGCTACAACAAGACTCACACACAACATATTTTAGCTTATTTTCTAGTTTAAATGTTTTTGGTTGATGTAGCATTACAAGTAAATGGATCCAACATTAGTATGCATCATAGGGGTCATTTTGAAAGTTTGTATATGAATAGAAGGAGAAATAATAGAGGAAATTATATTAAAAGAAATAAAAAAGTGATTAACAAGATTAGGATAAATTCAAGAGATAATAGATAGTTGAATTAGGGGAATTTTTTAAGCATGCTGAGATACTGAAAAAACTTGAGGACGCACTAATTTTTTTTGAGAACTTGGAAGAATCAAAGTTTGAGAAGTAATACAAGATTTTAAACATTTGACAACATAATATTTCGAGAAAAAAGAATGGTAGAATAAGTATAAATATGAGTAAGGAGTACAACTATAAGTATAAATAAATGGATTTAAGTCAAATTACATTGCATCTATTTGTACATGTTATAAATAATCCTAATTAAATTTAAAACAACAAAATCAGACATAAGTGCATAAATAATTTCCTAATGTAATATATATGATAAGAGGAAAATTCAAGAAAAGTATATGATTTTGTGCAAAACTGGGGACATTTAAAAAAAAATAATGCATAACAATTATAAAATACAATGCAAATAAAACCTAAAAAAATATAAATTGCTTCTAAAACTATCTAGATTCCTCTGAAAGAGTAGTGTCATTCCACGACACATGAGGTTGGACCTGCAAAATGACAAATATGCAAAAACAAATTTAACGATCTTATTTGTCAACTTGAAGGCTCCAAAAACATCACTCACTTTTATCAAATTCTTTGTGGATCTCAGAAGATTGATCTCCTTTTTCTAAACCCTAATAGGTCAATCACTTTTACAAAACCTAAGAAAATACAGGACGTATTTTGGGGCATATGTTCTCTTAAGCTTGATAATTATCATACCCCTATAATGTTTGTAGAATTTTGAAAATAATAAATCAAGTATAATGCATGTTCAACCAGACAATTTAGTGATGCATGGTCTACTCTATATGATTTTTCACTATAGAATAAATGGATGATAGAGTAATAAATGATTTAGATATGTTTGTATTCTACTTTAAATGATTTAATTAATTGCTTTGGCACTTTAATAATTGATCTCTCGATGCACAAATTGATGTCATATTTGCATTCCTACTTTTGTGTGTCTATAAACTTCTCGAATTTAATTTAAGACCATATTGACATGTAAGCCGACATACAATGGGATGGAAAGGCTGACAAATCAAGAAAGAACATGCAACATGAGGGACTCAAAATAAGGGTTAAAAGAGCCTAGTCCCGAAACTGTATAATATACATTTATGGGGGAAGTTTTAGCAAATACAAGGAAATAGGTGGGGATGAAAAAGAAAGAGAAGAAACAGAGGAAAAATTTGGGGAATAATCAAGAACACACGGAACCACATCAATAAGAACCTATTATGAACCGATGATTGATAAATAAATAAGTTCTTTATAACAAAGTAATTTTGTGAGTAATAACTACTCTTGTAACAAAATTAGGCTTGTAAACCTAGACAATAGGATCATAACAAAAGTATGTTGTATGTTAACAAATGATGCAATGTATAAATATTTCAATTATGTTTGAATAAAAATATTGATACAAAGGATCTAGATGTTCCCCCTTCAGATTTTTTTTGATACAAAAATAATATTTCCAATAAAAAGAGGTGTATGATGGCCAGTCTCTAAATGCCTCGCTTTGTAATGCCCATGTTTTATGTGAAAATAAAAAATAAAATAAAATAAATAATATTAACAACAATCACCCTCCAGAGAATATAAAGCTCTACAATATAATTCAAACATCTAAAAACGCCTAAATAATAAATTAAAAACATAAGTTTTTTTAAGAGTCCATAACATGAGATGCAGGCTTTTGGGAAATAATTGTAACATTTTTTAGCAATATTTCAAATCATCTTGCGATATATTATTATTTATTTTCACCTAATGATAGATTACAAGGCGATCCAAAATATCATTCAAAAAAGTTGTGTTAAGTTACTATGTCATAAAATTCAATATTATTTGTGACCATTAACAATGAGTATATATATAGAAGCAAAAATCAAATAGAAGGTAAAAATGTTAATAACTCAACTAAGGATTCACTTGCATCATTTTAAGTGTAATACTGACAAGTGGACAATACCTAAAGAAGATTAGGAAAACATAAAAAGTTGTTTTTATACTTCAAGGTTAATTAAGATGTAGTAGCACTACATTATAGAGTGCTCAATTTACAATGATATTAAATTTGAGTACACTGATCGCTTGAAAGTTGTTGAAAGTTGATTCTTTGATTGTCTTGTTTAAAGACAAGGGATTAGCAAAAACAATTATTTTTTTGATCAACATACATGATGAAAGATCCAACATAAAAAAAGAGATCGATATACTATAAAAATACCTTGATGAATATGTCTTAATAAGTTATCTGTACACAAAATTACTGTTGACCATTTTGGTTCTATAGGCCAAAATTGGTCCCCTTCTTCCTTGCTGCTTTGAGCCAGTTTAAATTTGGTTTGCACAAGTCTTTCAGCAAGAGGATGAACCAGTTCAACAACATGAACTTTGAACTTGAACGTTGAACTTGAACTTGAACTTTGAACCATTGTTGGTTCAATCAGTTTGGTTCAGTCGGTTTGGTTCAAAGTGTTTGGTTCAATCAGAAGGTTCAAAGGGGGTCTTGTAAATCTCAAAGGACAAGTGCCCTTGTGGAGGGCAGTCAGGCACAAACTGGACTTTTCAAGTAGGCTGCGGAGGGCAGTTTCGGACCTAAAAGGGTGAGTTTTCCTAAGGCAAAAGATAAGACAAGGTTGAATTTCTTCGAGCAAAATGTCCGAAGGAATTCCTTTGGTCATTTTGTCTGAATAAATTCACAAGGTAAAGAGCAAGGAATTCTTTCAGAAAAGTTCCCGCGGCAAAGTGAACAAAGCGAATTCTTTCGAACAAAAGTCTGAAGGAATTCCTTCGGACTTTTTTTTTCTGAAAGAATTCACCCGACGAAAAAGCCCGACATAAAGCAGCAAGCGAGAAAGATAAATGAAAGATTTCCTTCAGACAAAATGTCTGAAGGAATTCCTTCGAACATTTTGTCCGAAGGATTTCAAGACCAAGGCAGCCCGAAGGACCCCGAAGGGCAGTGCCCTTGCGGGGGACTCTCAGCTGCCAAAAGGAGGACCTTCCCCAAGCCCTGAAGGGACACCTTCCCTTCAGGAGGTTTCAATGACAAAGGCCTAGACAGAAGAAAAGAAGAGAAAGATATCCTTCGAGAGAAAGTCTGAGTGAACACTTCGGGAGAAAGGCTGAAGAAAAGAAAGCTGAAGGAATTCAAAGGGGTGACGGGCCTGCAAACGTCAAAATTGGACACCATGAACTAGTCGTTGGAATCTGAATTTCAAATGACATCCCCGAAAATGTCAAATTTAGGGCCATAAGGTAGTCATTGGCTTTCAAATGGTGACGGGTGCATGAACGTCAACTTTACGGCAATAAAATAGTCGTTGACCTTTAAATGATTGAGCACAAACTCGAAGGAATTTAAAGGCCAAAAGGAAGAGACCGCCGAGAAGGGAGCCCAAAGAACCAAAGATTGATAGAAGATAGCCCCGAGGGCTCAGATTGCCGAAAGGAGTCAAGAGAGGAAAAGACAAAACTAGGAAAAGACAAAGCTGGGAAAAGATAAAAGTTAAGAATGAACTCAGTGACCTGCTGATGAAAGAGCCCAAGGAGCCAACAAAGGATGATAAGATAGCCTCGAGAGCTCAAATTCTAGGAAAAGACAAAGCTAGGAAGAGATAAAATTATGGATATGGACAAAACAGCCCAGGTGGCAAAAGAAGGTGTCAGCACAAGGAGTTATTCCAACGATTGACATAGTCTCTGCCAAGTGGTCATCAAGGAGTGTGAATAGTGAAGATGCGGCTTGTTTTTCCACACTTTGCATTGATGAGTAGACAAACCACATAAATATCTTGAAGGAGCGGTCTTGTTTACAGAAAAAGAGGCGTGACCCATGCTTTCACATTAATGTTTGAATGCCAAGGTCAAAATTGGTAGTTGACACATCATTCTCTTTTAATGGCTTCCTCTTCCCAATGCTCTCAATGCACATGGGCCACTTGTAAAAGGGCACCAAAGTCTTTTCCAAAAAGCTCGCCACTGCTTCCTTTTTCTCTATATATATTGTAACTTCTCATTCAAGAGAGGGATCTCTTAGCTTGTAAGGTGGAGCTTTGCTGAAATTTACCTTAAATAAAAAATAAGCATTTTTGCCTCCATTTGAGCTTGCACTTTTGCATATGTCTATGGATTTCTCTTGTGTTAAGTCATTTTCCCTTATGCTTTCACATAATGATTCTAGCATGTCTAGTGTATTGTGAGTTCTTTTACAGGTTAGCCAAAAGTGTCTACAATAGAGTATAGGCACATGGGAACAAGCTGCCATAGTGTGTCTTAGAACACCTCTGGTAGTTCTTCCTCCCTGTATCTCCAAAGGACCCCTATCTCATTGATGCAGGAGAATTTCTCATATCAAATGAAGTGTACATCAGCTTGTTCTTGGTGGAAAGTGTATGCTCAAGCTAAGTAGATCAAACTTTTTTGGTGCATCACCCTCTTAGTTTAGGTTTTGTTTTAGTATCTTTCTCTCTTTTCAACCCCCCATTATATATATATATATATATATATATTAGCAAATGTACTGGAATAAATCAGAGATGCATCAAAGGGAACTAGCCCTTATCTAGAGACTCTCCCCTCAGTTTTGCTAGACCCATAGGCAAGAGAGGAGTTTCCATTGTGCCACAGGGAAGAGAGAAGCCCAACGTTCTCTCAAGGGTGCAATCCACATCGTTAACAATTTTTGGCATGCCCAGTGGGACAAGTTTTTATTCCAAAGAGTTGAAGAATTTTGGTGTGTTCTTCAACCAGCCAGCCTTTGGAGGCTTTTTTCATCAACACCAATGGTGACTCTGAGTTGAATCAGCTGGTTAAGCAGTCCAGGTGCCATTAAGAAATCTTATTTTTGTATGTATAATCCCATCACTCAGAATGATGGGCCTCATTTTCCTTCATGTGGTTTTGATCAAGCTCAGGTTGTTCATGGAATCACCTCAAACAACTCTCCTAGTTGCCCTTCAACAATAAGGGAAGTAACACTAGAATTTGAGAAGCAGGTGATAGAGATAGACAGATTGGATGACTATTATAGATATCAGTAAGAGCTTATGTACAAAGAGGAGTGTTTGTTTAGTTAAGCTCAGGCCTTGCAATCCATGGAGGAGGAGGTAGCAAAATAGAAGAGTCCATTCATTCAAGGTAGTCAACCTTGTGTGCCCCCTCCTATTCTAAAGAAAGTCCCCCTTTATGCACCTAATCCTTTCTACAAGATGGCATTTGCTCACTCTAGCTCATCTGATGCAGTAACTGATCCTGCTCTTAATCCCTTGCGCCTAGCTTTTCAGCTTCAAAGGGAACTAGAGCACCCCCCATGGAAATGATCCTTCTCAATTACTTAGAGTGTGAATCCTCCTTAGAAGGGAATACCATGAACCAACATGCCTCTCTTTAGGAAAATCTTCTTGTACATCAATAGTCTCTTCATAATCTTCCCCAACCTCCTCAAGTCTCTCTATATGATGTCTAGATTCCAAGTTGGAAGAGGGAAAATCATGAACTAGCTCGAGACCTTGAAGAAGATAAAGTTGCTGCCTCTTCCCAAGGGAAAAGTTCCCATCCCAAGGTCATGAGTTGGAAGCAAACAATGGAATCATGGGGCAGGAAGGAGGATGAGAAAGGTTTTGCTCAAAACCTTGAAGAAATCGAGGTTGCTCCTGCTCATGGTGATCCTTGTGACCTCCAAGAAAAGCTCTTCCAAGAGAATATAGCCAAGCAAATTGCAGAATTGGAGTCCAAAATGAGGTTCCTTAGCCAAAGTATGATGGATGGTTCAGATCAAGTAGAAGATCTTACATTTGAACACACCCCATCTACACTCCTTCAAGAGAGCTATCAAGCCACATCAAAAATAGATGAAGTGTTGGCCAAATGGAAAGAGGAGAATCATTTGATTCTAGCTCAAGGACTGCCTCCTCTTCCACGTGAGTTTAACCATCAGCCTTCTACTTCATCCCTTCTCAAGGAGGAACCTATTTTGTAGGAAGCAAGTGAAAAAGAGAGGATCCAATTTGCGGTTGCTCAAGAGGCTATCATAAGCGACAATGAAGATGAAATCATCATGGATGCTCCTTTTTAAGACATCATTAACAAGGGAGAAGACACAGGTCATGCATACATGCAGATGTTCCATCAATATGAAGAGGAAGGTAAGCATGATGAGCTCTCTCCCCCCTTGTTTGATGAACTTCCTTGTTGCTTTGATGAGGAGGATGACCATGCCGTGGAACACGAGTTAGAGAAGGATCAGGAGGATGTCTTTGAACGGCTAAAGACTCTAGTCTTTGAGTAGGAAAAGGAGAGGCCTATCTATCTTGAGGAAAGCTTTGATGATCCACATCCCTTCTCAGGGATACGTCTCCCCACTGAGGCAATCATCTCACGCCAAGTGTCCGATCGGGAATCGCCTTGGGTGCTTCATGGCTAGCCATATAGGGATCTGGAAGAGGACCCATATCACTCCAGAGCTTTTAGTGTGACGACCAGTCCTCTATTGGTATCAGAGCTAGGTCTCGAGGTCGAGACCTGTAGAAGCTGGTGGGCATGATCCATATCCCTTCTCAGGGATACGTCTCCCTGTTGAGGCAATCATCACACGCCATGTGTTCGATCGAGAATCACCTCAGGTGCTTCGTGGCTAGCCATATAGGGATCTGGAAGATGACCCAGATCACTCTAGAGCTTTTGGTGTGATGGCCAGTCCTCTATTGGTATCAGAGCTAAGTCTCGAGGTTGAGACTCACAGAAGCTGGTGGACATGATCCACATCCCTTCTCAGGGATATGTCTCCTCGCTGAGGCAATCATTGCACACCACGTGTTCGACCGAGAATCGCCTCAGGTGCTTCATGGCTGGCCATATAGGGATCTAGAAGAGGACCCAGATCACTCCAGAGCTTTTGGTGTGACGGCCAGTACCCTTGCGGAGGATAAGGAACCCTTACGGAGGGTAGGGAACCCTTGCGAAGGAATCAAAAGGGTGAGTTTTCCTTCAAAAATGCTAAGTCAAAAGATAAGACAAGGTTGAATTTCTTCAGGCAAAATGTCTGAAGGAATTCCTTTAGACATTTTGTCTGAAGAAGAAATTCATAAGGTAAAGAGCAAGGAATTCTTTCAGAAAAGTTCTCGCGGCAAAGTGAACTTAGCGAATTCTTTTGGACAAAAGTCTGAAGGAATTCCTTCGGACTTTTTTTCAAAGGAATTCACTCGACGAAAAAGCCCAACATAAAGCAGCAAGCGGGAAAGACAAAGGAAAGATTTCCTTCAGACAAAATGTCTGAAGGAATTCCTTCGAACATTTTGTTCAAAGGATTTCAAGACCAAGGCAGCCCGAAGGACCCCGAAGGGCAGGTGCCTTTGCGAGGGACTCTCGGCTGCCGAAAGGAGGACCTTCCCCAAGCCCTGAAAGGACACCTTCCCTTCGAGAGGTTTCAATGACAAAGGCCCGAACAGAAGAAAAGAAGAGAGAGATATCCTTCGGGAGAAAGTCCAAGGGAACACTTCAGGAGAAAAGCCGAAGAAGAGAAAGCCGAAGGAATTCAAAGGGGTGACGGGCCCGCATATGTCAAAATTGGACATCATGAACTAGCCATTGGAATTCAGACGTCAAATGACGTCCCCGGAGATGTCAAATTCAGGGCAATAAGATAGCCGTTGGCTTTCAAATGGTGATGGGTACGCAAACGTCAACTGTACGACAATAAAATAGCCATTGACCTTTAAATGCTTGAGCGCGAACCCAAAGGAATTCAAAGGCCTTAAGGCCAAAAGGAAGAGACTGCCGAGAAGGGAGCCCAAAGAGCCAAAGATTGATAGAAGATAGCCTTGAGGGCTCAGATTGCCGGAAGGAGTCAAGAGAGGAAAAGACAAAGCTGGGAAAAGACAAAAGTTAAGAATGAACTCAATGACCTGCTGATGAAAGAGCCCAAGGAGCCAACAAAGGACGATAAGATAGCCTCAAGAACTCAAATTCTAACAAAAGACAAAGCCAGGAAGAGACAAAATTATGGATATGGACAAAACAACCCAGGTGGCAAAAAAAGGTGTCAGCACAAGGAGTTATTCCAGTGGTTGACACAGTCTCTGCCAAGTGTGTTAGGGTGTGGAGCTAAAAGCTACACCTTAAGGCAAACAGATAGGAGGGTTTCTAGCGCAAGCAGTCGCCGGCGTCGGCAGGCCACACCGACGTCGGTCAGGGGACGCAGAAAGGAAACCGGCGACGGCAGGATGTCGGCCGACGTCGGTCACCTCCAGGAGGGCAGGGACCGACGTCGGTCACCTGTAGCGGTCTGAACTGCTGTTTACGAACAGTCAGTTAAGTGAACGCAAAGTTTGCATGGTAAAGGCTTGTTCGAAGCCTTGAGCCGCAAGTCTAGTCAGTGTATGCATGAGATCTATATAATAGACTCATGGGCTGTATTGTTAAGCGGAGAATTTGGAGAAGAGCTATGTGAAGCTTGGAGAGTTCTTCCCATGGTGGAATCAAGTAGGATTCCCCATGTGTGTTTAAGTAAGATCAGGTTTGACTTGCAGGGGTGTATGGATGCGAGGTTCAGAAAGGAGATCAGCGCGGGGACGTTAGATCCAAGGTGACAGCAATACATCAGCAAGGTCATGGAGAGATCTACTTGGAGTACGGTTGTGTACTCGATTGTACAGATGTGCAATGAGGTGAACAACAGCTTGTGTTAGCTGTGTGTTGTGACCTATGAGAGAAGATTACTCTGGAGGGAAGTTTACTGTAAGCCCACAGGATGTGGAAGAAAGAGTGCCACCTCTTTGTTGTAGATTCCTTTGTAATGAGTTGAATATAATTGTATATTGCCTCTCATATTCTGTGTGTCTTCTCATTGATAGTTATTTGTTCTTCTGGATTCCGCATGTTTAGTTGCTTATACATTGGTAATCATGTGTGCTCTTAATTCTGACAAGTTGTGTCAGAGCTTTGGGGAGTGTAGGTCCTATCAAAGTGGTCATCAAGGAGTGCGAACAGTGAAGATGCAGCCTATTTTTCTACACATTGCATTGATGAGTAGACAAGTCGCGTGAATATCTTGAAGGAGCAGTCTTGTTTGCAGAAAAAGAGGCACGGCCCATGCTTTCACATTAATGTTTGAACGCCAAGGTCAAAAATGGCAGCTGACACAACATTCTCTTTCAGCGACTTCCTCTTCCCAATGCTCTCAATGCACATGGGCCACTTGTAAAAGGGTGCCAAAGTCTTTTCCAATAAAGCTCGCCACTGCTTCCTCTTTCTCTATATATATTGTAACTTCTCATTCAAGAGAGGGATCTCTCAGCTTGTAAGGTGGAGCCCTGCCGAAATTTACCTTGAATCAAAAAGAAGCATTTTTGCCTTCATTTGAGCTTGCACTTTTGCATATGTTTATGGCTTTGTCTTGTGTTAAGTCATTTTCCTTTATGCTTTCACATAATGATTCCAGCATGTCTAGTGTATTGTGAGTTCTTTTTTTGCAGGTTAGCCAGAAGTGTCTACAATAGAGTATAGGCGCATGTGAACAGGCTGCCATAGTGTGTCTTAGAACACCTCTGGTAGTTCTTCCTCCCTGTATCTCTAGAGGACCCCTAGCTCACTGATGCAGGAGAATTTCTCATATAAAATGAAGTGTACATCAGCTTGTTCTTGGTGGAAAGTGTATGCTCAAGCTAAGTAGATCAAACTTTTTTGGTGCATCACCCTCTTAGTTTAGGTTCTGTTTCAGTATCTTTCTCTCTTTTCAACCCCCCCATTATATATATATATATATATATATATATATATATATATATATATATATATATATATATAAAAGCAAATGTACTGGAATAAATCAGAGATGCATCAAAGGGAGCTAGCCCTTATCTAGAGGCTCTCCCCTCAGTTTTGCCAGACCCACATGCAAGAAAGGAGTTTCCATTGTGCCGTGTGGGAGAGAGAAGCCCAGCTTTCTCTCAAGGGTGCAATCCATAGCGTCAACAATTACTTGATCATCATCCTATGGTCCCAGAGTCTACTCAATGTTTCCACAAAGCATAAAATATCTCCTTAGTAAAAGGATCCATTCATCCATTCAATAAAATAAAACTATACCTAATGGTAAATCCTTTTTTATAAATACACTAACATATTTGTTATCTACAAGCAAAGATACCATTTAATCGGCTTCGTCGTGGTGGTGGAAGGGTCAAGTTATAATTTTACACTTAGATAGGTAATTATTATGATCCAAATGCTCCAATTAAAAATTAGACAAAGGTCCTATGCAAGGTGCCACAACTCCTATTTTTAATGATTGGGTGATCTTATAAAAATAAAAGACACATAAATAAGAAATTTTAAAATATTTTCTTAAAAGTAAGGAGTTGTCAAATTTCAAGGATAAATTTTTGAAATATTCTCTTCTTAAAAATCAAGGTTAACTCAAAGGGTTGTAGTCCGACTGGTGAGGACGATGGTTGCTTATATCCATCCACCAAGGTACAAATCTCTCTAGGTACGTGACACAAAGAGTCAAACAGTTAAGGCCAGGATCGTGCTCTAAGTGACTTTGATAGTGTGGATGCCCCTTACTCGTGACTGCTTAGCCGAATCGTGCTCTAGGTAACTTTGATGGTGTGGATGCCCCTTACTCGTAACTGCTTAGCCGAAAAAATTCACTGATTTAAATATACGCTTGCTCATCATTATAACCTACTATATATTTATTTCCAAAATAAAAACTAAAATACTAATATTCTATATAATTTGATGATTCCATATAAACACTACCTCTTAAAACATGAAAAAAAAAACAAAAACGAAAAAAACCAAAACAAAAAAAACAAAAAAATAAATAAATCAAGCATACACTTAGTACCAATTTTACTACAAATGAATCTAAAATTACTCTCTAACACCAACCTTTTAAAAAAAAAGAGGAGACCATCTTTTCATGGCACCATTTCCTTAATATTCTAATTTTTCACACTCAGCTTGGTATGTTCTCTGGAACAAGGCAGGAATTGTCCGATGCACCTGTGTGGCCATTGTCGAGCTATTTCAGGCATTCAGCTGAAATGGATAGATATTCAGTGTGTATAAACTCTCAGTAACGAGGGTTTTGCACGGAAGGTTCAGTTTAAATTTACAGGGCGTGAAAAATTTGTAAAATAAATAAAATGGAGACGGAGCAAAAGAAGTTGAAGCGGTGTAACATGTCGCCAATAAACGCGTTGGACGACGGCTGCCTCATGCGCATACTCACTTTCCTTTCGCCTTTGCCCGGTATGCATCTTCCTCTTCTGCTAACCGCATTTTATTTCATTACCGTCTTGTGAATTTTACAAATCGCGTTTAAGAAAGTTACAAAAAAGAACAACTTTTAGTTTTGGTGTACTAACTGCAATTTATTCCATAAAATAAAAATTCGATAGTTTTCCCTCCTTAATTTCGAAGTGTTTAGGGTTTGAAAATTTGGAAAATCTGCCGAGTGCTAAAGTAGGCCCTCTCCCTATTGCTAAATTGCTCTCCTCGTCCTGTCGGTCAAGTGCAAGGTCTTAATGTCGGTTGAGTGCTTAGCTCCCAAACGAGAGACTGGTTTCCCTCAAACTGAATCAACATAGGGTTTGAAACTAGGAGTTTTCCTCTCAAGTGTGCAAAGGGTTTATAAACCAGGGGAATTTCCCCCTAAATCTCGAAAGTATCTGGTTTCAAAGATCGGAAGTCTGCCCGGTTAAAATATCTATAAGCTTATATTCCTCTGATTTATTTTAACTTTGTTTTAAGATGAATTGTATGAAAAATTATATTTGATGTAAAATATGTATAATTTTTTTTTTAAAAGAAAGTCACTTTTATTTCATTGGATTTGTTTTTTTCCACCCATTGGTATCGGGTCCCTAGATGCATTCGGCTTAGTGCCAAGGTCTGAGGGGTATCCATTCTGCCATATTTGCTAGGGATTCGAACCAGGCCTCATCCCTTATGGTGTCAGTTCTTTGAACTCAGCAAGAATTGATCCCTGTTGGGCTATTTGTGAGCCAAGCAACTTCACTGATGGACCAACAACTTTTCAATAAGAAAACTACACCTCAAATAACCACTATTAAAGGACATGTGCAAGTACACAGCAAGCAGAGAAACTGTTTGAATTTTAATGCATTTTATCTTTACGAAAATACTATATTAAAAAGCATACCCAGTTGTTTAATGAAGGGAGTTTTCTGAATTTTAATGGCAAATATTGCTGAGCAAGTTAGGAACCTATTGCAGTTAAATGGCTCCATAGAATATAGAATATACAGCTCTGCCGCAGGTTTTTGGGAATATGCTTGCAAAATTATCAGAAATTTATTTTGGAATAAGATTATAAGAAAATTTGTATAACTGTTAGACTGCCACTTGGTTGAAAATTTCATAGGCTGTTGGTGCAAGCTCTCAGCCCACCTTGCCGGCACACATTGGAAATGTCCCTCCTAAATAGTAGTCACTCTGGTTATTGTGCAAAATAGTCCAAAAGAAACAAGGGGCTACAAGCTAAAAGTTAAAAACAAACTAATTAAATATTCCCAACTGATTGAAAGGTGATCCCAAAACATGTCAGGATTTATAATATAGACCTGTCACTAATTTATAACCATGCTTTGAAGCAAAGCCTGGCCCTAATTGGTATCAAAATTTAATGAAGGATTGACATCTTCATTGGCCACTATAAATGAGCGAATGCAAGTTTTGATAATGTTCGTAGGAGAATAGTCTGGGCTAAGTGGAGACAAACATGGGTGCACTCTTTGTTGTCGATTCTCTTTGGGGTTTAAATATACGAGTTTGAATACTTTCTTAGGTAACACACCATTGTTGATGATGGTTGTACATTGTATCGTGTCTATTTGTTGTACTACTTCTTGGTGACCACGTGGTGGTCCTCTCTCATTCTCTTGGTGGTTTACACACTTCATAGAGATAGTTAGATACCGTTGGTCACTTCTACGAGCTTTACTAGCTAGTGGTTAATCTTTAAGATCATGATCTTCAATAACTAATAAGGATTCTCTTTTTAGGTTTTACTTCTCCTATAAAGGAGAGCTAGTGTAGATCACGGCATCATATGCTTCCATTTCTGTCTTGGGGAAGCAGTTTATCCCTTTGATGATACAACTCTTCAATGCATGCATTAAACCCATATATTATTTTTTTTGAAAGTTTGGGGCTCTAATATAGGTTGTGTTGATTGGGTATACAGTGAGAGGTTCACGCTATCATTCTTTAGCATCGGATCCGTTGTAAAAAAATGGTTCCTTAGTGGGAATCCAGTTTGTTGCCCAACACCTTTTTCTTGAGAATGTATGTAAAATTCATCTCCATTTTCACAAACTAAGGTCATTGGGTGAGTCGACCACAAGTCTTGGGAGATACCCATATCTATCTCTTTGTTCTTTAGATTTGCTTCCTTGGGTTTCACTAGATGTCCACATTGTTGCTACTTCAAGACCAGCTTGCTTGTTCAGTCTATCAACATCTTTATTGACTGAAGTCCTTCTTTAGATACTCTTTTGATGCCCCTCTCTCCTTTTTCCTTGAAAGATGAGATCGATAATAATAATCAGAGAAGACATATACCAACAATATATTTGGGCCACTTCAACCTCTCTCTCGAATTCTTTTAACCCCAAGATAACTTGTTTTATGGTGAATGTTTCTTACTGATTGTTTATCACACCAGCATTCCATCCAATTATCTTTAGAATAATTTGTTAATGGTTGCAGGATTCCCCTTGGCATACTTAGGGTTTGTTTTCACCGGTTGTGAGTTGACTCACTTTATTGAATTATTTAGAATCCTTCCTTGTACCTGAAACATTTCGGCTCTTGTTCTGATCTCGGTTTTGATTCTCCTTGGAAACATCTTGGGTTCTTCAGAATTACCATGCCCTTCTTGGCAATGCTGATGGCTTTTCCAGGACATTGTTATGAAACGTCCAACGATTCCAGGCTGTTTTCAAGACAAACCCGTGGCAAAGTCTATTAAAACTTCAAAAACACAATAAATAAAAAAATTAAAAAAAAACTAACTTAACCTAAACTAACCCAACCTATTTATTACCCCCTAGCTCCCACATAACACAACACATCTAAATCCTTAACGTCTAAGCTTATGTTAAATAATTACTTATTTTAATGCTGATTATGCATATCTCATTGACATTATGGTTAATTTTCTTTATATTTTATGTGCACATGTTTCCAATTCAAATTGTATGCAAGGTCCCAAAAAAATTGGTTTTTCGTATACAGTACCCACTTTGTGGTACCTAAGAATGAGACAAGCTGCTATAATCCTCATGGTGATAGGACTTGCCATCTTTGTTCTACCCTGGAATTGTAGGATGAGGAACACACTATTGTTAGTTGTTGTGACTAGATCCGAGGGTCATATCATTGTTTATGTAGGGACTTAGAAGTTTGTTATCTGCCTTTTGGTTTTTTGATAAGAGGTGCTTGACAATCGACCCTTTTACCGCAAGTTTAGAGATTTATAGGGCAACCTTAGGTTCTACTGCAATGATTACCTTCTTTCAACCTATCCCAAACGTTGGGGGTGTTAAGCAATCATTGGAAACTATTGGTTCATGCACAAATGGGGATAGATAAGTGACACGATGCCATCTTTGTGTGCTACTACCAAGGTACCCCATTACTCTCACTCTTATACCAGGTGTTGGGGGTTTGCTCTGATTCTTCATCCAGAGCTTGCGCCATATGCTCACTTGCATAGTACCAAAACTTTCTCAATACCTTACGAGGTTGGTCAGCCTTAGTTGTTAGCAAAGGTTCTAGGGGGAGGACCTTGCTTCCTCCAAGCTTTGATACAAACTTGTGAAAATATTGATCTATAGCCTTGGCCTTTATTCGTGTATAATTTCTAATTATATTATTTTTTTCGAATAAAATAATATCTAGTTTAGGTATTAAACTATAGGTATCAACAAAATTTCGTCAAGGTTAAATAGGTCAATTAGGTATATAAACCAAGTTTGGTGGTTATATACCAAACTTTTGATGATGTACAGATATGATTTTTACATCAATAAAGATACCTCATGCTGTGTTCCATTTTTAATGTTTATCTCGTCTATATTATTTGGTGGCCCAATTCCTATAGTCTTGAGCGATAATCTGTATGGGCTCTTGTTTCCTTGAATGTTCCCTTGCATCACAATTTGTCATATGGCTAGGGTTTAGATGTTTTGTCTTCAACCTGGGTAGCTATGTTTAGATTGTTTTAGAGTTTAGTTATTTTTTAAACTCCTGCTCTTTATACCATAGTTCTTTACTATTGTAACTGGCTGTCCTTCCTGGACATTAGTACAATTCTTTTCTTTCTTGTTGTGTAGTTCGTGCAAGAGGGTTGTGGTTTATAGGACCATCTCCATCATTAATTGTAGTCACAGATTGCTTCATGCTTCAATTTGATAAGATAGGACGGAAGAAAGAAATCAATAGCTGAACAGTCTGCTATGAACTCTCAAGTAATTGTTTTTGTAAGTAAACCTTCAACAAACAAATTAAACTAAATAAATAAAGCATTATGCCATCTCTTTATTAATAATAATAGTATTAATACAAGTCTTGGAGTTTGAGTTAAACTGAATTGGAAGAAGAAGAGAAAGTGGGAACAGGAGCAGGAACAAGAACAAGAATAGGAAATGTCAATTTCGAGGAACCTCCGATCTGTAATTGCCTTGGATGTTCTGATGGACTATTTACCAACACATTTCTTATGCAGAATATTTAGATCTACTCGCAGCAAATGAATGTTTTCAATGCTCCACACGTTCAAATGGAAATTACAGCAAACGACAACAAGAAGGAAATATGAATTTGGAAAATAAAATAAAATCTAAATGCAAATAATCGCCAAGAGGCTTACTAATTTACCCAAGAAAAATGCACTAACAGGAAAAACTCCAATAATTCAAAACGTCTTATTACTCTAAAAGGATTGCTTACAATTGTACATTTCTCAATATCAAAGCTCTTTCCTCTCTTAGCTCCTTTTTAACTTCCTGCTAGACACCTCTTATTACTCTAAAGTTTAAAAGGATTGCATTCAATAGTACATTTCTCAATATCAAAGCTCTTTCCTCTCTTAGCTCCTTTTTAATTTCCTGCTACACTTAACTATTTGGTTATGGAATAGACCCACACTTAGTTGTGCACAAACCTCCTATTAGCTAACTATTTATGGAGGTATACCTGTTTTTTCGTCTTTCATATTCCCAAAATTTTAATTGAAATCTGAGCACATGAAGAATCCTTTTCAATTTTTTTACAAATAAATTCCAAATGCGGTGGCCATTGATTCGTTACGGATCACACCTCTCCCTTTCGGGAGATATTTGGTCTCACAAAAAATCAGTATGTGCGAGACCAAGAAACAGGCTTTTTGCCATACCCTCCATATAAACTTCCCTTCCCATCTTTGAACTTGAAGCCACTGGATGTTGGCATGCAACTGCCACTTCCTTTGCCTCTTTTACAGCTGAAACATTTTGGTCTTTTTGAGTATGATAATGAATTTTTGTCCATACTTGGGCAATTACTATTGGTTCTTCCTTCTCATGAAGATGTCATCTCTCATCTACATGCAAGGAATGCCAAACATAACATCAGAAATTTCCAATGGGACTACATCAATCTACATGCAAGGAATGCCAACCATAACATCAGAAATTTCCAACGGGACTACATCACACTTTACCTCATCAACAAACTCTATTGAAATTGCAAACATAATCATGCTCCCTGGCGACTTGAAATTTTCAATTTTCATGGTTATACAAACCAACCCGAGAAAGTGGGGGCTTATCTCTAATCCAAGACTATGCACTAATGCTTTGTATGCTAAATTACTTTGTGAGCTGGAATAAAAAAATGTTGATATTTGGTGTTTTATATGGAGCTTGATATTGAAAACCTTCATAGTCTTCATTTCAAGCTTGGACTCCTCTGCTACCGTTGCCCTCTTAACCGAATAACATGCTATCATGTCATTTAAATCAGCAGTTGAAATATCCTTTTTTGGACCAAAACAAAGAAATCTGGAATTTACAGCAAACCCTAACAAAATTTGCAAAATTCTGAAATTGACTAATCGACATAAAATTAATTTTCAAATCTTATAGAAACCCTCATAAAAAATATGGAACTTCGATATATTTAATTGGCACCACAAATCTGAGTTTTTGGATAAATTGCGGTCCTAAAAATTATAATCACTGAATGAATGAGGGTAGAAGCTGAATTTTCTACCAACCGAACAATGCCCAAACTGAATGGCAAACCCTCTAGGCCACTCACCCCTCTCCAAGAAGGCCTATGACTGGTGCGTCCACCTTTCGGAGGCTGCCCTACTGCTGTGCCCAGCCTCCTAAGGTTTCCCAACTGATTCGACCCACTCCCAAGGCTGCCAAAACTGATTCACCACCCGTAGAGGTGACCCTGTGCCTGAAAGATGAATTTATGCCCAAACGTGACCCTTGAATGGAGTCACCAGTGGAGTATTGAGGCTTTTCGTCCTCGAATACTGAACGCGAATGAGGGTTTTCGTCCCCAACAGCTGAAGATGCAAGCAAACATGCTTAACATCAAAGAAAACAATAGTTAGATGATAATGCCTAAAATGGATCTCTCCACCTTCCTTTATACCCCTTTTCCTTCCAATCCAATTCCCAAGTGGGGCACTCCAAGAGGGAGGGAAAATCAAATATTCCAAAAGCAATCCATTATAATTTCTAATTAAGAGTTGACTTGCATCAAATTAGAAAAGTTCCCTTCTTAATTGAAAATCAAATTAGAAATAAGTTGCTGACATGTTCACTTTTTTGGCAACTTAAACAAAAGAACCAAGTTTCCCTTCTCTCCTTCCCTTAACCAATGGGAAACCAAAAGAGTCGGCTAAGGGTCTCCAAACCAAACTAAATTCAAGAAGGGGACATTACAGTCCTCCCCTCTCAAAATTGCTTGTCCTCAAGCAATTGCAAGCTCCGATGTTGCAAAATTGCTGCTCCTTCCCAAGTGGCATCCTCAATGGGCAAGTCCTTCCAACAAATCAAATACTCTGTGATGCTCTTGCCCGTTAGCTCCCTTTCCTGGACTTCCATGATAGTTTCCAGAATCAAAATCAGCTTGCCCTCGTCATCTAATGGTGGTAATTATGTAGGAGTGATACGTTGCTCTAGTGCCTTTTTGAGGCATGAAACATTGTGGATCTGGCTGTGCTTAGGCAGTTCTAATTCATATGGAATCTCCTCAACCCTCATCTGAATTTTGTAGGGATTGTAGAAGCGGGGTTTATGCTTTTCTGTCCCACTATGCATTAAGGAAGATTGCCTATAGGGCTGCAACCTCAAAAACACCATGTCTTCTACCTCAAAAGTCCTCTCCAACCGGTGCTGGTCTGCATATAACTTTTGTTGGTTTTGAGCATGTTGGAGGTTCTCCTTAAGCACTACCAATATCACCTGACTCTGTTGTACTAAATCTTTGGCCCTATACACCCTACTATCCGTCAAGACCAAATCCACAAAAGAAAGTGCATCATATCCATACAAAGCCTTAAAGGGCGACATACCAATAGACATGTGAGATGACGTATTGTAGCAATGTTCACCCATGTAGAGCCACTTAATCTAGGCTGATTGTGGCCCTGCAACATAGTTCTGTAGATATCCTTTAATCCATTTATTTACTATCTTTGTTTGTCCATTGGTTTGCGGATGATAGCTAGTGCTAGGAGTCAATTCTGTGCCTATCAAATGGAAGAGCTCTTGCCAAAACAAGCTCATAAATCTGCTGTCATTGTCACTCACAATGTCTCTAGGCCGCCCATGAATTCTAAAAACTTCATTGAAGAAAATGTCAACCACTAAAGGTGTGTTGTACTTAGCTGGAATAGCGAAAAAGTGAGCATATTTAGTGAGCTTATCGATTGCCACAAACATACAATTCTTACCCTGGACCATGGGAAGTCTCGTGATGAAATTCATGGAGATACTTTCCCATTTTTGAGTGGGAATGGGCAGGGGCTTCAACAAGTCAGCTGGAAAAACTTGCTCAATCTTATTTTGTTGGCAAGTGAGGCACTCCCAAATGTACTGAAAGACCTCCCCTTTGAGTTCCTTCCAAAAGAATCTTTCCCTCACTTTTTTGTTGGTTTTAAAATATCCCGGATGTCTAGCCAAGGGCACATCATGAACAACCCTCAATATTTTATGTTTCATCCTAGATTTAGGGGCTAAAAAGATCCTATTCTTGTAAAAAAACTGTCCATCTGTTACCTCATACCTCTCATCTTCGTTTTTACTTTCAATGCCAGCAGTAGTAAATTCTTTCTTGGCATTCTCAGCTGTTCTACAAACCTTCCAATCCATTGTAATTTCAGTCATGGAACAAAGAGTAGGCTTCCTAGAAAATGCATCAACAACATTGTTCTTCCCTTTGACATACTCAATATCGAAGTCATAGGATTGTAGTTTGATTATCCATTTTTGTTGCCTATTACTCAAATCCGTTTGGTGGAGAAAATATTGTTGGACTAATCGCTAGCGTCCCCCTCAGGGATTTGTGACATGGACTAACAACGTCCCGTGGGTACTTATCTGGTGTTTGTATCGAGCGTTAACATGTCGATCTTTTGGCACAACGACAAGCATTTCTTTCTAACAATTGGTATCAGAGCCGTGGTCACGAGTTCGAATCCCATCGGATAACGCTGAGGGGGGGATTGTTGGACTAATCCCCAGCGTCCCCCTCAGGGATTTGTGACATGGACTAACAGCCTCTCGTGGGTACTTATCTGGTGTTTGTATCGGGCATTAACAGGTTGATCTTTTGGCGCAACGACAAGCATTCCTTTCTAACAAATATTTCAAACCATTGTGATCTGTTTTGACTACAAACTTGCAACAAATCAAACACTGTCTGAATTGGCCAAATAATGCATGATGGTCAACATTTACTTGTCATAGATGGATAATTTACGCTCCACCTTTTTGAGTTTCCAGCTCTCAAATGCCACAGGGTGCCCTTTTTGCATCAGAACAACTCCTATACCTTCACTTGAAGTGTCACATTCCAGCACAAAAGGAATGGAGAAATCTGGTATAACGAGTACCAGGCACAAACACATCACCTCCTTGAGTTTATCAAATGCTATTTGGACTGTTTTAGACCAACCGAAAGCCCCCTTTTTGGTTAAATCCGTCAATGGAACAACACGCTGAGGAAATCCCTTGACAAACCATCTATAGTAGCTGCATAAACATGAAAACCCTCTCAAAAGTGTCATAGAAGTAGGGGGTGGGCAATTCATGATTGCTTGGATTTTTTTGTTGATCAACATGGACCCCTTGGCCATTAATCACGTGCCCCAAATACAAAATTTTAGACATTCCAAATTCACATTTGGACTCTTTGGCAAAGAGTGTTTGCTGCTCTAAAATTCCTAGCATTGTCCAAGTGTTGAAGATGCTCCTCCCATGTTTTGATATATACAAGGATGTCTTCAAAGAAGAGCAACACAAACTTCCTTAAGTGTTGCCTAAAAGCATTGTTCATAAAACTGAAAAGTGGCTGGAGCGTTAGTTAATCCAAAGGGCATGACCAAAAATTCAAAATGCCCATAACGACATCTAAAAGCTGTTTTTTTGAACATCTTCTCTTATCCGAATTTGATGATATCCGGTCCTCAAATCAATTTTGGAAAAGTAGATGGCCCCATGTAGCTCATCAATCAATTCATCAATTCTAGGTATGGGATACCTATTCTTGATGGTTTTCTTGTTCAAAAGGCGTTAGTCTATGCAAATTCTTATTGTTCCATCCTTTTTCTTCATTAGAACAATCGAAGAGGCAAAAGGACTAGAACTAGGTCTTATATGCCCGATTTCCAAGAGCTCTTTGATGACTCTCTCTATCTCTTCTTTGTATGCTCTAGGATGGTGGTAATGAGTGGTTATTACTGCTTTAGTTTCGGGCTCCAACTCAATGATATGCTGAAGACCCCTTTCTGGTGGTAATCCATGTGGAATGCTATCAAAAACCTTGGCATGCTTGTCAAGGATGGGCTGAATATCCTTATGATGCTGCTGTTGTCCCAAATTTTGATTTGTAGAACTCACAAATAACTCGGCTGCCTAAGCAACCTGCCCTCTATGGAAAGCCTTGTCCATCCTCTTCACTGTCACAACCATGGGAGCCTTGTTGACCATACCACACAACACTATCTCTTTGTCGTTTGATCTGAATTTTAGTTCCAAGGTTTGGTAGTTTTGGGTGAATTCTCCTAGAGAATGCAGCCGTTGCACGTCGAGGACTATGTCAATCTCTCCAATCCCCACCACATAGAAATCATCCTCAAATTTATGCCTTCCCAATGTGAGATTCAGCTTTTGAATCTTTTTTGTGCAACGGATGGTGAAGCCATCTTCTATGGTTACATTGAAACCCTTGAAATCAGTAACTTGTAGCCCACACCTAGATGCTAAACCTTCATCAATGAAGTTGTGGGTGGCCCCACTATCAATAAGCATTGTTACCTTCTTACTTCGCAATTCCTCTCTTACTCTAAACGGGTGATACCTAGGAGCACCGGACAATGTGGCAAGGGTTCTCTTTATGTTGTCACCCTCTTCTTTCCTTTCTTTCTCCTCTTTGTTAGGGGATGCCCCTCCTTCCTCTTCTTCTCCATCCGAAACTACCTCAATGTAATGAACTTGTCCTTTTGCCAAGGCAACGATGACCTGATGTCCGAGGGTCTTTGCATGTGAAACACAAATTCCTCCTCAATTCATTCCTTGATTCTACTTCTCTATTTGTCTTTGGCGTCTCTTTTTGCGGCCCAATACCTTGCTGATATGGCCTTGCTGTCCATATGGGGCTGCTCTTGGCTGTTTGGGAAGTGCAGTCCTAGACTGCCCAAAGGAAGGCGTCCTTTGCTGTCCAAAAAGTGTTGTTCTTGGTTGTCCAGTAGACAAAAATCTTACTTTAGGAGCCGAAGATTCCAAGTTTAGTGCTCTTTTGATTGCATCTTGAAGAGATGAAGGATCAAAGGCCTTGACCATACCCTTGAGTGGTTCAGCTAACCCTTCAACAAACAAAACTACAAGTCTTCTTTTAGTCACATCAGGAACCATCACTGAAAGTCTTTGAAATTCAGAAATATAGTTATCCACCCATCCTTTTTGTTTGAGTTGTGCCAATTCCCTGAAGTGGATCTCTAGATCTTTTCTATCAAATCTTTTTGTTAGTCTTTGGCTGAATTCATCAAGTGTAGCGATAGATTCGTGGCTTTGGGTGATCAACCCATGGTACCACCATTCATGTGCCACTCCCTCCAAATGCAAGGCGACAAATTTGATGGCTTCTTCCTCATACATGGGATTCAAATATAAGTATGTTTTCAAATTTTGCAACCATGATCTGGTTGAACACTTATTAGATCCATCATAAGAGGTAAGAGTTATTTTTCCCAATCTCTGTTGTATGTCTTTTCGTGGCTGCTTCTGTGAGATCTTTTATTCTTTTCGGTGCCATTATTCATTCTCAATTGACATAAATCTTGAAAGACAACATCTCACGTGTTGCATAACTAAGGGCTGCATATTCTTCACCATATGTATCCATGTCTTCCACTACATGTCGCTGATCTATCTCACCTTGAGGTTCTTCTCTTTGAAGGAATTTTGCCTTGAAGGTTTTGGAAGGGGGTCTAATGAAATTCCTTTCATTGTCAAAAGAGTGTCTGAAATATCCCCAAATAGGGATAATGGAAAAATAACAATATTTCCAAAACTAGGGCATAGAAAAATCTGAAACTTAATTTGCATATAAGAATTTCAACAACAAACTCAGATTTACAATCAGATTAATGATCTCATTTTTCTGTTAAAAGAAACAAATTTCTTTTATATTATTGAACTTCAGAAAAGTACAGGAAATCGTTTTATTTCTGCCCAAAAAGTTCAGATTTGCATCACAATGATTTTTCTTCTATTTTTTTGAGATAAAACTGAAATTAGTATGCAAATTTAACATAAAATACCTTAGACCTTGATCAAACCCTAGCCATTTTCAAATATGGCGTCAACTCCCAAAATAAATCAACGTTAGGTCTGATTTTCTGTTGCTGTCCTCAAGAATGCTCATAAATATGAAATACCATGTTGAAGTTAGTCCAAATCTGAACCTTCAACTTTGAACTTTATCTTCAATTTGGCCTCCAACCCTGATAAACAAGTGTAGCCCAGAAAAGATGATGTGCTAGGGTTTCACAAACCAAAGCTCTTCCACCAAAACAAACCTTTTTGACTAAAGGGAGCCTGTATGTCTCTCCGAAACCAGGGATACTCAAGGGTTTCAAACTTTAAGCGAAGTTGCACCAACAATAAACAAAAAACTCACAACATAACCAGCGCTAAAAGACCTCTAGAGAGTTATATAATAACTTCCAAAGAGATGAATTAATCTCAGCCCTTGAATCATCACCTCTTAATCCAAAGCTCCACATTAAAAACCTAAAAACTGAACCAATAAGCTCCTAGAAAACCCACACCCCCTTTGCTTTTTTATCACATGCTTTTTAAAAGTCACGTAAAATACATAAAAAGGGGGCAACTTAGGCCTTTTGGCTAGGAGTCACTTAAGTTGTCTAAAAAGATGTGCCCTCAACTTAACATAACTTAAGTTCATTTATAATAACTTAAGTTCACTTAAGTTGCATAAAAAGACATGCACACAACTTAAGAATAGAATTGAGAACAAGCTAAAGACTCCAATACTTACTCCAAGCCAAAGACTCCAATACTTATCCAATGATGCCCTAAGTCCTCTTCCTCTTGGGTAATTCAAGGAAAGGACAGCCAATGTGCTGCTAATCCTCATGATTGGAGTTGGGGACATTACAGTGCTCCCCGCCCAAAGAATGCTTGTCCTCAAGCATTTGTAGACTAGGATGCTTAAAAATCTCCTCTCCTTTCCATGTTGCGTCCTCTAAAGGCAAGTTTTTCCATTTGATGAGATATTCAGAGATTACCTTATTCCTCAACCTTTTCTCTCTCTCTTGCAAAATTGTTTTTAGAATGAGTATCAATTTACCTTCATCCGTGAGAGGCAATTCCGTAGGAGTCACATGCTGTCTAGGAGCTTTTTTGAGACATGACACATGGAATACATTGTGAATTTTGCTTATAGCTGGTAACTCTAACTTATATGCTACTTCACCAATTCTTTTGATCATCTTGAAAGGCCCATAAAACTTTGGTTTAAGCTTTCCCGCTCCACTTACTTTCAATGAGGATTGTGTATAAGGTTGAAGACGCAAGAATACCATGTCTCCCACCTCAAAAGACCTCTCAACTCAACATATTTCTTCTGCTGTTTCTGTGCAATCTGAATATATCCTTAAGTGCCTTAAGGATATCTTGGTTCTCTTTTGCCCACTCAAGAGCTTTTGGAGTAGAATTAGAAACAACCAAATCCACAAATGTAGAAGCTTCATAACCATACAAAGCTTTGAAAGGTGTCATACCTATATGCTCATATGATATGTAGTGCTGTAATAGAACTCTGCCAAATTTAACCACTTTGCCCATGCTCTTTGTTGCTTCGAGACATAGTTCCTCAAATAACCTTCAAGCCATTTGTTTACAATTTTTATTTGACCATCCGCTTGAGGATGATAACTAGTGCTATGATCGAGTTGTGTGCCAGCGAATTTCATCAACTCTTGCCAAAAGTGCTGATGAATATGCGGTCTCTATCACTTACAATTCTTTTTGGCACACCATGAAGTTTGAATACTTGTTCAAAAAACAGACCAACAACTTCTGGTGCTTTACACTCGGAAGGCATTGGCATGAAATGAGCATATTTAGTGAGTCTATCCACCACAACAAAAATACAGTCCTTACCATTGACCTTAGGCAGCTCAGTAATGAAATCCATCGATATTTGTTCCCACTTTTGATTGGGAATAGGAAGTGGTTGTAACAGCGTTGCTGGGAAAGAAACATCAGCCTTGTTTCTTTTCCATTCTATCCATTCCCTCACATGTTTAAGAACATCATCTTTCATACCTTTCCATGAGAATCTTTCACGAATGTACCTGTATGTCTTCAAATAACCTAGATGACCAGCAAGCTGATTTTTATGGACAACAATAAGAATCTTATGTTTGAGCTTACTTTCAGGTACTAAATAGATTCTATCCTTATAATAGATGATGCCATTCAACACTTTATACCTTTGATCATCAATTTTATCATCTATAATATCACAAGCATGCTGATTTTTTGAATACTCTGCTAGTATGAGATCCTTCCAAGAAGCTGAAATTTCTGAAAGTGAGCAAAATGAAGGGTTTCTAGATAATGCATCAGCAACAACATTATTTTTTCCCTTGACAAATTCATTGTCAAAATTATACCCTTGAAGCTTACTTACCCAATGTTGTTGTCTCTCATTTAATCCTTTTTGCTCCATGAAATACTTGAGGCTATTGCGATCAGTCTTCGCTATAAACTTGCTGCCCACAAGATATTGAGGAAACTTTTCAAGTGCATGCATGATTGGTAACATTTCCTTGTCATATGTAGAGAACCTTCTTTCAACTTCATTCAGTTTTCGGCTCTTATAAGCAATTGGATGCTTGTCTTGCATCAAAACAGCCCCAATACCAAATACCGGATGCATCATATGCAAGTACAAAAGGCTTAGAGAAATCCGGTAAAGCCAAAACATGACAAGTACTCATCATCTTATTAAGATGATCCATAATTCTTTGAGTCTCAACTATCCAAACAAAGGCATCCTTCTTGGTCAAATAAAACCTTGTTAAAGGAGCGGTTAGTGAAGAAAAGCCCTTCACAAATTGTCTATAGTATGTGCATAGAACAATGAAGCCCCTCAATTGGGACACATTCTTTGGTGGTGGCCAATCAAGTATAGCTTGAATCTTCTTTCTATGTAATTTCACTCCACCTTCCCCAATGACATATCCCAAATATAATAGCTCAGTCATACCGAACTCACACTTGGAGGCTTTTGCAAAAAGGGAGTTAGCCGCGAAGATACTTAACACCTCATCAAGATGCCAAATATGCTCCTCCCATGTCTTATTGTATACTAAGATGTCATCAAAGAAAACAACACAAATTTCCGAAACTACTTGTTGAATACATGGTTATACAAGATTGAAAAGTAGCTGGAGCATTTGATAACCCAAAGGGCATCACCAAATACTCAAAATGTCCATAGTGGCCTCTGAAAGTTGTTTTGTGCACATCCTGCTCCTGAACCCGAATTTGATGGTACCTTGAACAAAGATCTCTTTTGGAGAAATAGATCGCTCCATGTAGCTCATCCAACAACTCATCAATACGTGGAATAGGATACTTGTTCTTGATGGTCTTTTTATTTAGTGCACGATAATCAATGCACATCCTTATAGTGCCATCCTTTTTCACCACGACAACGGAAGAAGCGAAGGGACTAGAATTAGCTTGTATATGTCCTGCATCCAACAACTCCCGAATGGTCTTCTCAATCTCATCCTTGAATCGTTTTCTCAATCTCATCCTTGAATCATCTAGCATGACGGTAGGGATCCGTAACAACTGCCTTGCTATCCACAAGCTCAATAAAATGCTCAAAACCACGATGTGGAGGTAAATCATGTGGTAGATTTGAAAACACCACACTATGCTTGTCCAACAAGCCCTATATGTCAATATGATATCCATGCTATCCTGTACTGGTAGACTTATTTGAAATGAAACACTGTACTGCCCACTCAGCGTCTGAATGCCGACAAATTCTCTCCATCCTCTTAGCTGAAATGATTCTAGGAGCATCTGAAGATTAGCCTTGTAATACCACCTTCCAACCATCTGTTGTGAAACTCAACTACAGTCTTAAAGTCCAAGACATAAGGACTTATCGAATGCAACCACTGAACGCCCAATACAACATTGGTATCCTCAATGTCAACCACATAAAAGTCATCAGTAAGGGTGTAATTACCCAATGTCATACTCAACTGTGGGACACGATTAACACAACGCAACATTGTGCCACTTGTTGTCTGCACTCGGAAACCATCATGCTCCTCAACTTGCAAGCCCCGCTTCTTCACATAGGACAAATCAATGAAGTTGTGGATAGCCCTACTATCAATCAGCACAACAATTCGCTGTCCCTGCATGACGCCCTTTACTCTGAAGGTGTTAAAGTGAGGAGTGGTAGTGAGGGTTGCAATCGCACCATCCATCTAGGCCAAATCATCCTGGTGCTCATCTGTGTCTATCTCCCCATCCATTTGCTCATGCTGCTCATCAAGAACTTGTGTCTCCTCCAACTTATCATCACTAGGTTCCTCGAAGACCTCAATCCAATGGGCCTTGCCCCCACTTTTACACTTGTGTCTCGGTGTCTAAGGCTCACGACAATCAAATCAAAGCCTCTTTCGTCTCAACTCATCTCTCGAATCACGAGATGCACCATCAATTAGCATAGACATCTCACTCATTGGTTTAGTATATTTTGGTTTCTTGTCCTTCCTTGGGGCACTTTGCGATAAGGGCCTCTGCGGAAATTTGTTAGGAAACCTAGCCTATGGTGTAGATAGCTCCATATTTCTTGCACGCTTAATAGCATCCTACAAGGTTGGCAATTCAAAAGCTTTGACCCAACCCCTGAGAGGTTCTGACAAACCCTTTATGTGAATCACAAAATCAACCTCTTCTCGGACACATTAGAAACCATTACTGACAACTGCTGAAATTCTGAAATGTATGCATCAAGTGTCCCAACCTGTCTCAACTGAGCCAATTCTCTAGAGTGTGCCTTTGAATCCTTGCAGTCAAACCGCTCTATCAATGTAGTGCAAAACTGATCATAAGAAACTATCGCACCATGACCCTGTGTCACTAAACCATGATACCACCATTCATGTGCGACTTCTTCAAGGTGAAGGGTAGCAAATTTGATGGCCTCAGTCTCCATCTGATTCAGGGCAAGGTAAGTATCCAATTTCTGAATCCAAGCTCTAGCTATACCCTTGGATGATCCATCAAAACTAGGTAAAAGATAGACGTCCCAACCTCTTCTACAACCCATAGTTTTGCTTTCCTTGATTCCATTATTTCTGCTTTGGCTTTGTGCATTTGGTGACCTCCAAGTAATCTCTAAAAGAGATAGTTGACTGAAAATCTTCCCCCAAAGCTTGATGCTTTAGCCAAAATCTCAGCATCCTCATTGTCCACCATGGGTTCCTCTTGTGTAAGCTCATCCTCTTGTATAAAGGTAGGCATGAAAGGTCTGGATTGTGATGTACCCATAGATTTGCTGGTAGAATGTTCATTGTTTATTGCGACTTTGCTACTTTCCTCTCTCTGTGTATGCCCCAGATTTCTTCCATTTGCTGTGTTATGAGCCATCTGACTCAAATAAAGATTGGTATTTTGTAGTTGTCTTAGCATTTCTGCGAACATTTGTTTTGCCTCCACTTCACTTGATGATGGTGGTTGTTCATTGTTAGCGATTATTTCCTTTTGTTTTTCTAGGTTATGACCACCTTTTTCATGCATACAACCAACCCAAACACGCTGCCAAGTCTTGCAACTCTGATACCACTATATCCCCAAATAGGGATGATAGAAAAATAACAATATTTCCAAAACTAGGGTACATAAAAATTTGAAACTTAATTTGCATATAAGAATTTCAACAACAAACTCAAATGTAAAATTAGATCAATGATCTGTTATTTCTGCTAAAAGAAATAAATTTCTTTTATATTATTGAACTTAGGAAAAGTACAGATAATCCTTTTATGTCTGCCTAGAAAGTTCAGATATGCATTACAATGATTTTTCTTCTATTTTTTTGAGATAAAACTGAAATTAGTATGCAGATTTAACATACCTCAGATCTTGATCAAACTCTAGCTGTCTTCAAATATGGCATCAACTCTCAAAATAAATCAACACTAGGTCTGATTTTCTGTTGCCATCCTCAAGAATGCTCATAAATATGAAATACCATGCTGAAGTTACTCCAAATATGAACCTTCCACTTTGAATTTTATCTCCAATTTGGCCTCCAAACTTGATAAACAATTGCAGTCCAGAAAAGATGATGCGCTAGGGTTTCACAAACCAAAGCTCTTCCATCGAAACACCCATCTGAATAGCGGGGGCCCAGGGATACTCAATGGTTTTAAACCTTAAGCCCAGTTGCAGCAGCAATAAACAGAAAACTCACAACATAACCAGCTCTAAAAGACCCCTAGAGAGTTATATAATAACTCTCAAAGAGATGAATTAATCTCAACCCTTGAATCACCACCTCTTAATCCAAATCGCCACATCAAAAACCTAAAAACTGAACCAATAAGTTCCTAGAAAACCCATGCCCCCTTTGTCTTTTTATCACATACTTTTAAAAAGTTACTTAAAGTACATAAAAAGGGGACAACTTAAGCCTTTTAGCTAGGAGTCACTTAAGTTGCCTAAAAAGACGTGCCCTCAATTTAAAATAACTTAAGTTGCATAAAAAGATGTGTACACAACTTGAGAATAGAATTGAACACAAGCTAAAGACTCCAATACTTACCCAATGATGCTCTAAGTCCTCTTCCTCTTGGGTAATCCAAGGAAAGGACAACAATGTGCTGCTAATCCTCATAATTTGAGTTGGGGACATTACAACTTCACCATTATTTACTGCTCCATTATTAGTTGACTTGTTTGAAGTGAAACCCTGCAAGACCTTAGCCAAATCAACCATAGATCACCGCAAAGCATCTCGCATTTCTCTTTGGGATTCCCTCAAATATTGCTGCACATCTCTCTGATTCTGCATGATGACCTCTTGCAGAAAATTCATGTCATCTGAAGGGGGGCCTTTGATCATAATACCCCATAGTTTCTTTTCTTGGATTTTGATTTCTCCTGTGCAACAAGATCTGAAATCCTCTCACACGCTGCCAAAATCTTGGCTCTGATACCATTGAAATATCTTTTTTCGGACTAAAACAATTTTTTTTGGAATTTACAGCAAATCTTAACAAAATTTGCAAAATTCTGAAATTGACTAATCAAGTATAAAATTAATTTTCAAATCTTATAGAAAACCTCATAAAAAATATGGAACTTTGATATATTTAATTGGCACCACAAATCTGAGTTTTTGGATAAATTGCCGTCTTGAACATTATAATAAAATATCACTGAATGAATGAGCGTAAAAGCTGAATTTTCTACCAACTGAACAATGCCCAAATTGAATGACAAACCTTCTAGGCCAATTGCCCCCCTCCAAGAGCCTATGACTATTGCGTTCACCTTTCGGAAGCTGCTCTACTGCTACGCCCAGCTTTCCTAACTTTCCAAGGTTTCCCAATTGATTCGACCCACTCCCAAGGTTGCCAAAATTGATTCGCCACCCTCCGAGGTGACCCCTGTGCCTAAAAGATGAATATATGCCCAAACGTGACCCGCCACCCTTCAAGGTGACCCCTGTCCTTGAAAGATGAATTTATGCCCAAACGTGACCCTTGAATGGAGTCACCAGTGGAGTATTGAGGGTTTTCATCCTCGAATACTGAACGCCAATGAGGGTTTCTGTCCCCAAAAGCTGAAGGTGCAAGCAAACGTGTTTAACATCAAAGAAAGCAATAGTTAGATGATAATGCCCAAAATGGATCTCTCCACTTTCCTTTATATACCTCTTTTCCTTCCAATCCAATTCCCAAGTGGGGCGCTCCAAGAGGGAGGGAAAATCAAATGTTAAAAAAACAATCCATTATAATTTCTAATTAAGGGTTGACTTACATCAAATTAGCAAAGTCCCCTTCTTGATTGAAAATCAAATTACAAATAAGTTGCTGACATGTTCACTTTTTTGGCAACTTAAACAAAAGAACCAAGTTTCCCTTTTCTCTCCTTCTCTTAGCCAATGGGAAACCAAAAGAGTCGGCTAATCGTCTCCAAACCAAACTAAATTCGAGAAGGGGACATTACAGAAGTGCTTCCAATTCTTTGGCTTAATATTGTTGCTCCCATTTCTTTTGTCGGCTCATATCTCGATTCAACTTCCAATACTTCACAATGGTTGAAATGCTTCTTCTCTTTATGGGCAATTGCTGCAATTTTCTTGAGGATGTCGCTTCTTGAGTTTGACCTTGTTCTTCTTTTAGTTGATGTTTTTTGTCCATTTCGATGTAAAGAGCCTTATTACTGACCCTTTCAATTATTCTCTTTTACCATAGTTACCAAGCCAAGAAATTTGGATCCATTTGGGATGGCAACAAAATTCAAAAATTCGGAATTCTTGAAAAAGTTTGGAAAATCCAGTCTAGAACATATTTATAAGATTATATGTGTATATGTATGTATTTATATATATGTAGAATGTATGTATATGTATATTTACATATATACATACATATGTATGTATATGTATGAGTACATACATATGTATATGCATATACATATACATACACATATCTATACATACACAGTATATTTATACATACATACATATGTATATGTACATACCATAATTGCCAGGGGACGGGGATGGGTACGAGTACGGGGAGATGGGTACCAGTTTGCCATTTTTGAAAAATAGGAGACGGGGGTATGGGGATACGGGGAGACGATATAATATATATATATATATATATATATATACACAATGAAAAAATTAAAATATAATGTTACAATTTAACATTTAAACTATAATTAAATATGAATCTATCAATTATGTTTTAAAAATCCTAAAGTAAATTTAAATAAAAAAATTAAAATGTTAAATATTAAAAATTTAAAATAATTACTATTAAAATGGGAAAACCAAAAACTTGAAATATTGAAAATAATAAATAAACATTTTATACATATTAAAAAAAAACCTAATCCTAAATGTCTACCATATTAAAAATAAAATAAATTAAAATGTAAAGCTAATAGCCTAATACCCTAATACCCTAAACGTCTAACTTGATTAGGCTAATAGGTCCATGGAGAATTCAAATGGACGCCTCTTATTGGTCTGAAAGGATTTTTTTACAAAAATACTTTGCTCAATATTAGAGCTCTCTCACTCTCTTTTTCTTTGCTGGTACACTCAGCGATATGGTAATGGAACAGATCCACAGTTGTGTGTAATCCTTCTATCAGCTAAATCTTTATGGAGTTACATATGTTTTTTGGCCTTCCACATTCCCAAATCTGTAACTGAAATCTGAGCACATGAAGAGTCCTTTTTTGTTTTTGGTTTTTCATATAAGTTTCAAACGGGCTGACTGTTGATCTGTTATGAATCACCATTGGAAACAAAACACTGCGAAACGTCTATACAAAGAATATAAACAAATGAAAATATATTAAAAAACAAGAATACACATAATTTCTAGTTTTTTGCCTAAAATGGTTAACTATTTTTGGAAACTCCTTGAAAATATTAGAACATTGCCAAAGATTGAATTGAAAAACGTTGAATGAGCAATACAAAAGCTTAAATAACAAATGTTAAAATGAAGTTGAGACGAGAGATTTGACAAGTGGGAAAACCATCGAGCGGTGAAAAACCCCACAATCTATTAAGAAGCCTTGCAACAAGAATCACTCCAAGTACAATAGCATGAAGAGGCTAAGAGTGAGAGAGAGAATGGCTTTAGGCCAAAATAATGTCACAAGCATGCAAGAACAAGATCAAGATTGTACCACATGTTGTAGAAAAGTAGGTGTCTCAGTGATGGGCTTTGTCAAGCACTTATCTAGCTGTCCAAGTCAGATCTAGACTTGTTACAATGTGGCGCAAGCTTTGACTAATCTTGTACCGCCCAACATTTATCACTCGGCCACGCTGGCATCACTTCACATAAGGTGCAAGCCTTTTGCACTCCCCTGGAGCGTAGCGAAGAAAGGACCGGGGCCCGTGTTTGGGCTAGTTGTGCCATGGCGCAACTCTATCCTCCAGGGACTTTGATTAGTGCAACGACGGTGGTGCATTCATTGGCGCAAGTCGTTTTGGGGAGGATCCAACTGTCTGTGAGGCGCAAGCCTATGTGAAGCGGTTGTAGAGCTTCATGGGCGCAAGTCTTTGGTTTCCTTAACTTAGTGCCATCCAGGCGCTTGGGGTGTTCAAAGGCGTACTTAGATGAAGGAATTAGGCTTGGGCTCGTGCTTTGGCGCAGGTATCATTGTGAGGCGTGGGTTCTTTCCTATACTTAGAGCATTTTCTATTTAGGGAGCTGATGCCATCATACACTACAGAAATGCCATGAATGGGCTAGTTCGAAGGCTTGCAAGAGCTCAACATACATAATATAAATCTAAGCATTCAATCTATTAAAACATTGCGCAACCCATTCTCATTCTAAACCTATAGTTACAGCCTCGTAAACCAGATTAACATTCATTAGGCGCAACATTATCCATCATAACAGGGTTCAAACACATATGATATATATATATATATATATATATATACATTGTTTGAACCCTGTTATGCATATATATATTATGTATGTATATATATATATATATTATGTATATACATTGTTTGAACCTTGTTATGCATATATATATATTATGTATGTATATATATATATTATATATATATATATATATATATATATCCATCATATGTGTTTGAACCCTGTTATGATGGATAATGTTTTGCCTAATATATATATATATATATATATATATATATATTGTGTTTGAACCCTGTTATGATGGATAATGTTGCGCCTAATGAATGTTAATCTGGTATACAATGGAAATTGAGCAAATGCTCTTATTACAGCTGTTAAAGGCCCAGATGCTCACAGGCGAGCTTGGGCATTACAATGGAGAGCCTCAAAGGCATCCCAAACTAAACTTTAAGCTCTAATGGCAGACACAACGTTTGGAACCAATCTTGCAGGGCTTAGTTACTCCAATCTCCTCCTTTGCGAATTGGACTCAGCTCTGCTTTATAGTGTTTCAGGGTGTCTTAGTGCCATGGTGAACGGAGCACACCGGTTGCTGCATTGATGCTAGATGTAATCATTCTGTCAGCTCCACTACCCTGCTTCCAATGAGCCGTGGCTGTCCCGTGTGCTTGTTTCCCAATGATGATTGAGCCAGGAGGGAGTTAGTAAGCTGCCTGTCAGTTGGTGCCACAAGATAACAAAACAACAATCATAACAAGTGATTGCCTCGCACCCAAGTGTCTGCTGTGTTGGTGCAGATCCTATACTTAGATGGATTTGGGGCCCATCATTACCCCATACAAAATTGCTAGTTCGCTCTCAGAGTATCCTTCAACTCTTGTGGCATGCAAAAATTGGGTGCACGCTCCTTTAGTTTCGCTCTGAAGTTCTCAAAGCCTTGGATTGTGAGTTTGATTTCTTATGCGGCGTCGTCTATTTTTGTGGAGGCAGCGTTGAGGGCGAGCACGTCAGTTTTCTCCAACTCTTTCGTAAAGGCCTCTAGCCTTTCCTTTGCCTTTATTGTGCCTTTGTCCAGGATCGCTCCTTTTTTGCAAGCTTTTGTTTCCAAGGCGCGAAAGAGCTCTTCAAGTCCAGCTCCTGGGTCTTGATTTGGGCGCTCAAAGTATTGACCTGCGCCATGATATGTGCATGCTCGGCCCTGCTCACCATGTATGCCTGCGCCATCAGTGCATCCTTCTCCCTTTTTGCCTTTTTGAGGCACGCGTCGATGACTGACGCCTGGGTGGAGAAGTTGCAAAAGATTGCATCGGCTACTTCTGCGCCTTCAAGCTTTGCAAAGAGGTCTTCCACCTCTTTGAGCTTTGCGGCAAGCTCTTATTTTATGGCAACGCAAGGGTCCTCTTTTTTTGGTGCTCACTCTGCCTTCAATCTTGGGAGCATTTGATCCACTAGCGCACACACCTTATCGACCTTAGAAAAATTTGAAGTGTTGACGCCATCCAGGAGGGATGGCTCAGCTTCCTCTATGCGCTCAGTCCGCTGTTGCAACTTGAATTTAATGGCCTTGATCTCCTCCTCTGCCTCGAGCACGATCCTCTTTTAACTTGAGGTTGTAGCATCGTTAATGATGTTCTTTAGCTCTACCTTGGAGGCCATTTGGATGAGGGCGTTAGCTGACCTTATTGGATTCATTGTGTGGGGGTTGATTAAAAGGGAGTCATGCTCTTCCTCTGGTTGATCTGTGCTTAGGACTGCCTTCTGCGATACCTCGAAATGAGGCTCGCCCATGTAACTATCAAAGGCAAAGAACAGTGGTTGGGGCGTCAGTGTTGTGGCGGTTTCAGGGGGCATGTATTCCATCATATAATAATCTTCGTCAGTAAACCCCCCTGCGCCTTCTCTAGCAGGCTCAGCCCGACGCCCTCTTCTTCAGCATTTGGCGAGCTCCGTTTGTTCTTCTTTAGCGCTAGTGCTTTCTCCAATGCCATCCTCCGAGGTCTCTCCTCCTTGATCTTGTAGGGGTTCTTTGGACTTGTCCCCTTCATCCGCTTTTTCTTCATCGGCGCCAGCTTCGCCCTCTTGTGTTTGCTGGGTCTCTACTGCGCCCTCTGTTTGCTCTTTCAAGGCGCTAGTATTGCCTACTTGGTGTCTAGGCGCCCCTTCACCACGTGGGCGCGCCTGTGGTATGGCTTCTTCCGTTGTGTTGGTGGGGGCAGTAGGCGCCTCTGCGACTTTCGCCATAGTTTCCGCGCTTGCAGCAACCCTCTTTTCTTCCTCCTCTCTTGGCCTTTTCTTTTTGGGCCTTCTTTATCTCTGCCTTCCTCTTTTTCACTATCGTGATTGTCTTTTCCTCTTTGGCCCTTATTTCCTCGTCCTCAGACTTGGCCTTATCAATCTTTGCTTGGGTCATGTCGACTGCCTCCATGGCCTCCCTTTTCCGATCTAGCGCCAACGCCGCCTCTATATGTTCCTTGCTGAGGCCCATTTCCGTACACCAATGCCTATATTCCTCCTCAGTTCGTGGAGGCTGTGTAACTAGTTTCTCAAATGACACGGGCACGGGTTTCTTTGCTTCTCCAAGTGCGGCTATAGTGCCACCTTGGAGAGCCTCTTGAACTACAATGATGCTGGGTTCCTCTTCTACTTGTTCTTCCTGGATGATATAGACTCTCATCCTTCCATCTTCTTCTTCCTCCTCCCCTTCCTCTTCCATCTCTTCATGCACCTTCTTTGCCTTTGCTTCCTTTTGTGCCTCTTGCGCCTCCATCTCTGCCAAGGTTATTGTGGGCATTGCCACTGGCCCCTTGGACTTCTTTTTCTTCTCCCTTCGCTTGGGCGATGCAATTCTTGGCGTGAAGGCCACGCGCTTCTTCTTAGGTGCAGAGGGAGTGGCTTTATCGTCGGAAGCGATCTTCAATCGAATGTGCTCTTGTATTTCCTTCATGGCTTCTCCTCGCTTCTTTTGGGGGTTTTTCTTGGTGCCACTAGCGTCAATTCTCCTTCGTCAACCTGAAGGGGGAGGTCATCATCTTTGTCCGCACGCATGCCCTTCTTCCTTGGCTACATCTCATGGAAGACCTTGTGGATGTGCCCCAGGATGACTTCTCTTTTGAGGGGATAGATATCGATGCCATTTGAGTCATTCTCCTCGTCTTTGGTTGCTTTGCCTCCTGGGCGCACGTATTGGTGCCTCAACCTGTCTCTTTTTGCATCCACGTCCTTCACCGAGATGTCCACTTGCTGTGCATTGGGGATTCTTCTCAGTGCCTCCTTGAAGTACTTGGCTGGAAATGCATAAGTTCTATCCAGCCAGAGTGGTTATCGTCTGTGAGCGCCAATTGTACTACGCATAAATGTTTCATAACAAAAGTTGTTCCAAATAGGGTCTGGGGGAGCTTCTCAGGAATGCGCCATTCCTCTCTGAATGCTTCGATATACCGTGTGTACCATTCCATTACTCGGGTTTTGTACTTCAGGGTGAAGGAAGGGGGGCAAGTATAATTTTGGTATTTCAGTGTCGGGGAGTTGTGTGCTGGGAAGACCCACAGGTTGTCCTCATCACCATCGGGCACGTTGATCTCCTCCACCACAATTAGTGTCAACATGGACCCCCATCGGAAAGTCTCTTGCGCCATATGACATTCGAGCGTGTTCTTTATTATGTCTTTTGCGATGAACTTGGCGATATTGAATTTAACCCCCTGCGCCATGTGGTAGGCGATGCACAAGTGGGTCTTTGTGATATCCATCCACTGACTGTCGGTACATAGTTTCGAACTCACTAGGCCCGCAACTGCTCTCGTCTCGGGATCGTTAATGTCCTTGATCGGAAACGCGAAACCTCCTTTGTAGTATCTAAGGAGCTTCCCGACCCTTTTGACCTCTGCATCGTCTGCCATCATTTGGCAGATGTCGGCATCGGAGTCTGGTGATTTTGCTGATAAGGCTTGTAGACAACCTCATGTGCCTCCCTGCGAAGTAGAATCGGTCCTTGTGGATGCACGAGAGGAGGAACTGCATGTGTTCCTTTGGCTTCCCAAAACTTTGCAACTCATAGAGTTGAGTTGCATCGTTGGTCGCCAGTTTGTCCCAGATTGAGACATCAAACAATGTTACGCCTTATGCAATCTTTGCCCTTGTGTCTACCACCTAGTCTTGCGCTAGGTCCTGCGCATTCCTTGAAGTACGGTGGTTATACTCTTTTAAGTGGCAGTTGTGCACGAATGTTGCCGAGTTTTCGCCCATCAAGACCTCTTCGAGAAACTGCATGCCCTGGTATGACATCTTCTCAAGTGCCTTTGGATCAACTTCAACGACGCTTACTCCCTCTACTAGCGGTGCTGCTATTTTCACGACAACGGCTTCTACTACTCTCGCTTTCTTGGCTTCTTTATGTGCTTACTGTGGTCTTGACCTCATCCGTTTTTTTCCCCATCTTGAACCAGTTGGTGTTGAACCAAGGTCTCTTTATCTTGCCGAAGCCTTTAATCTTTGTTGGCACTTCTCATAGTCGCGAGGTCTGTGACTGTGTGTTCTGCTCTTTGAGCTTCGTGTGTTGCAAATGGTGGCCTCGGCGTCACTATAAATTTTCTGCTGCCTGGTTAACACACAAATTGTGCCCCTTGCTTCTCTACTCCAATTTTACAGAGAGGGCAATTCGATTCTCTATTTAACCGTTTACTTTTGGTGTCTAGGGGTGTTGAAAGTCTCACTGTAGCAGGGTCTCCTTGCTTCAGGTCTTTGGTTCCCTAGTTTCGCTCTGGTTTTCTATTCTAATCACAAGGTTTGTAACCAGAAACAGTCGGATTTTCAATGTTTTATACCTCTACTCTCATCTACCGTCTTAACTGCGATTAATTAATATTATGACAGTGCCTATATTCCTTAGGATTCGTTACAACCCGTAAAATCCACAAAAATCTACATTTAATGCAGATCTTTGTGCCTCCGCCGTCACCTCATTAAATTATTCTAATGACTTTTCGGCGAAGTGACGTGTTATTCAAACGGTCACGTCCCGCCTCGCTTTGGGTGGATGCCAGCGTGTTTTGATGATCTTCTCATACGCTTTGTTCACTTGGTGTGACCTTTGCCTCCAATATGGCAACCTGGGCGCAACGCTTCACATGCGCGTGATTCAACGTCCTCGGTCCCATTTCCTTGTCCTGTTGCACTTCTATTTCAAGTGTGCTTGTTTGTCTTGGCCGATTTCACAGCGTTTTTTGCTTCTTGCCTTGGCCTGTTCTACCCCATACAAATTCCTTGTGCTAGCCCACCAACGCGGTACTTTTGTCTGGTCTTTTGCGTACAATCATGTTGTGCGTCTTCACTCTATCTCTTGCGCATGAAGATTTGGTGCACCTTGTGTCAGAATCTGGAAAACTTCATGCGCCCATAACTTAGGTGTCTGGCCTCAAGCGCTTGGAGAGCGTCCATGCTCGACTCACTCGATTGGAATTATGTGTGAAAGTGCCAGAAAATTTTTATTGGCCGTCTCAATGCACCGCTTATTCACTTACCACATCAAAAATACAAAACAACATAAATAAAAGGAACTTGTTTGGCTTGCGCCAAACTTTATTTTGGTCGCACAATACAATCGACTTGTGACCACGAAGTCGGTGTGTGATGGCACAAGTGCAACCCTATTGTTGATATAGCTTCAAGTGGTTGCCGTTGAAATGCCCCGGGTGCATTTCACCCGACAATGTGCGCAGCTTGCATGCGCCAGTCTCTATGTTGTGGAAGACATATGGTGCCATCCACCTTATCTGCAGTTTGCCTGGGTGCTTGAGGTACTTGGAGTCATAGAGCAAAACTAATGCTCCCTTGGTTGGTACTTTGTGCTTGATATGCTTGTCATGCCAGAGCTTCTAGCATGCCTTTTCTATCTGCTGGTTCCACCTTGTCTAGGCGTGCACCTCGTCTAAGTGCTCCAAGTCTTCTAGCCTTGCATTCAATGATTCTTGGACACCCAATCGACCAATTCGCGCAATGCGTAATGATAGCACCAAGAACTCCATCGGTAGAATTGCCTCGGCACCAAACACCAGTTGAAATGGTGTAGCCTTATTCAAGCGTTTGTGGGTTGTGTGATATGCCCATAGCACTACTAACACTCGATCATTCCAATCTTTGTGACCAACGTCGCATATCTTTGTGAGGCATGTCCCCAGGATCTTGTTGAACGCCTCAACTGTGCCATTCGCTTGGGGATGATAAGATGTCTTATGATGCGCCACCATGTATTTTGTCAGCAGGATTTGCATAGTTTAATTAATGAAGTGTGTGCCCCTGTCGCTAGTCAAGCTAAGTGGCACCCATAGCGGCTTATGATGTTCTCCCATATGAACCTTGCGACTGTGGCGGCTGTTCAGTTTTTGGTTGGCACGGCCTCGGTCCACTTGGTGAAATAGTTAGTGGCCGCTAAAACGTATCTCACGCCTGTGCGGCGTGCTGCAGGAGTAATTGGTCCAACAAAGTCAATGGTACACTTCTCGAATGGCGTTTGGGCAAGAATGGGGATGAGAGGCATTTCATCTTGGCGGTTGGGCTTCCCTATGCGCTGGCATATGTTGCATGCCTTGGCGCAATCTTTCGCATCCTGAAACAGACTTGGCCACCACAAGCCCGATTGCAATACATTACGCGTCATTGCGGCTCCTATGTAGTGGCCTCCTGCTACCCCCTCGTGAGCCTCATGTAAGATGGAGTCCCTTTCATGTTCCTAGACACATCGGCGTAGGACTTCATCTCGGCCTAGTTTGTACAGTTCCCTGCTAATGATTTGAAAAGGGGCAGCGCGAACTGCAAGCTGTTTCTTTTCTTTAGTGTTCATCGTTTGGGGCGCAGATCCAGATGTTAGAAAAGCGGCTATCTCTGCCAAGTCCTTAAGGACGTGCTAGATTCTGTAAAGTTGTGCATCCGACATATCATCCTTAATAGGCGTTGCGGCATTGTCGGAGTCTACATGGGACAAATGGTCGGGGCCTAAGTTCTGTCTTTCAGGGTTGACGACAACTAAGAACTGGAATTCCTGGAATAGAACAATCCATCTGCAAATGCGCCCATGGAGAACGGGCTTATTCACGAGGTACTTAAGCACCTCGTGGTCTGTGAAGAAGATGAATGGGGTCGACAACAAGTATTGTCTAAATTTTTGTAGGGCGTAGACCATGGCGAGCGCCTCATGCTTGGTTGTGGTATGGTTCTACTCTACCTTCGTCAATTTTTTGCTAGCGAAGGAGATGGGGTGATCCATTTTGCCTTCGCTAGGTTGTGCTAGGATTGCGCCAATCGCAGAGCCAGATGCGTCAACATGGACGTGGAATGGGGTCGTCTAGTTGGGAAATTGCAAGATAGGCGCGCTAGCCAATCTGAGCTTCAAGGTCTCAAAGGCATCTTCTTGCACTTCACCCCAATAGAATGGGCCATCCTTGCTCAAGAGCTCTTCTAGCGATGTTGCAATCTTCGCATAGCTCCTTATAAACTTTCTATAATACCCACAGTGGCCAAGAAAGGCGCGAACGTCTTTTCGTGTGGAAGGAGTTTGGAGTTGAATGATAATCGCAATCTTCGCAGGATCGACGAGCAAACCATCTTTACAAACGATGTGCCTGAGTAGGGTTCCAAATGGTGTCCCAAAGACGCACTTCTTCAGGTTCAAGGATATCTGAAGCTGCCCGCACCTCTCAAACATTAGGCACATGTTATCATAGTGGTCCTTCATGAGGCCATACACCGTCCAGTCATATAGGTAACCTTGGAGGAACTTGTGGATGAAGTCTTTAAATGCGGTAATCACCACTCTGGAGAACATGGTTGGTGCATTCTTGAGTCCAAACAGCATCACGTTATAAGCAAAACAATCCCATTTAGTCGCAAACATTGTTTTGGGCTTGTCCTCAATCTGGACTTGATGGTGTCTAGAGAACCCATCAGTGAAGGTGTAGATTTCACACCCTGCGATGTTGTCCAAGACTTTGTCAATGAACGGAGTCGGGAAGGGGTCAGTGATGCAGGCGGCATTCAACATTCTATAATTGATGCAAATGCAAATGCGCCTGTCCTTGATGCTTATCACCATCGGGCTTAACCACTCGGATTCTTGCATAGGGTAAATGATCCTTGCAGCCAACATTGCGTCGATCTCTATTTTAACCTTTGGCATGAAGGTTGGGATTCATCCTATAGGGGTGCTTCTTGACCGGTCTTGCGTTGTCGATTAGCTTTATGCTCATTTTCTCGAGGGATGGGTGGGTGCCGTTCATATCTTGATAATTCCTAGGGAACAAGTCTTGGAATTCCTTCAGGAGATCCACAATGCGCGCTAGTTTTGCATTAGACCAATAGGTGCCCAGAGTAGCCATCTTTGGCTCTCCTGCGTTGATTGTCCATCTTGATGGTCTTTAGTGGTGCGCAGTAGGGCTTGTTCTTTGCCTGGTGTGAGTCCTCGACTTGCCGAGTTCCCTTAGTTGTCTCTATTCGAAGATGGGTGGGGTCTTCTTCGTTGGGAGCATTATCATCTATTTGGCGTACCAGCTTTCTTTTGCATATCAGAGTTTTCTAATAGCGCTCCTTCCAAGTTTCATTATCTTCTTCGCTCGAGTCATTGTTGAGCATTTGTTCCTCAAAGAAAGTCGGGAGCGCCAACCCTTTCTCCCCTAACATGTCTTTCAGGGGTTCCTCGAGGATTGCGGTGTCCTCGAACACTGCCCTCCAAATTGCTTGCAGCGGCTCGATCAACCCCAAGTTCTGTGAGAAAAAGGAGAAAGTGTGCACAAACTTCTCCTTAAGGGCATCCCAATTGGATGTTTCATGGTGCGTTTTGTTGACCACATACCATGCTCGCACCCATGTCTTCAGAGTTCTATATAAGACGTGAACCCATAAGTTCTTTGGGGCAGTCACGCCGCAGTCAGTCCATGTCTCTTCGCATAGGTGGGATCAGAGTTGCCAGAATATGCCGATATATCCAAGTCCTTGTTATTTCTCTTGAATCTAGTGCAAATGGCTGCCTTCACATCTTGCCAAGTTGGCAAGTTAGACTTTTGCACTGCCCACCAACGAGCGACAATGCTTCTCAATGTATACACAAGTGTGCCCATTCTGTCTGTTTCGCATGATTCAAGATCATGGACATTCTGTTCCACTAGGTTGCTTTCTTCAAATTTTGGGAGCGCCGCAAGCTTACCTTTACTCACGCTGAGTACTTTTTTTCTTTTCTTCGCAATGAAGAGACCCATTGTTTTGGAGTGCGATCAATCTGGACCTAGCCAGTCCTCACAGTTTTCGGCACCCTTGCGTGCACCAAGTGGCATCTTTGACCAGTGGCCTCATAAGCCTCTTTGACCCATCAGTCGCAAGCAACATCGGTGGTGTCCGTCGCTGACTGCCCATCTTCCCAAGAGAGCAATCCTTGATTAGTGGGGTTGAGATTCTCGATGCCCTGAGCCGTGATGTTATATATATGGTTGATCTCATCCTCAAGATCAACGCTCTCCACATAGGGGGGTCCTTGGTCACTTGAGAGGGGAATCACTACCCTTTCCTTGACATTCTCGAAGGTCATATATCGCTCCTTGAAGCACATATCAACATTGTTTGCGTAGCACCATGGCCTTCCTAGAAGCACTGGATAGTTATCTTGTTCAGCTAACTCGATTACTTCAGAGTCAACGTGGAATTCGGCGCCCATAATATCTACAATGGCACCCTTCAGAATTTTGATCGGTTGCGTTTGGGTCTTGTTGGCCATAAAGAGTACATGGGGGGAAGGCCTCAGGGCTGGCCTACCCATCTTCTCCCATGCATTCTTGGTCAGGATGTTGACCTCAATGGCTATGTCGATGAGGACCTCACAGATGGACGATGCATCAATTGTGGCATTCACCAGGGGTTCTTGGTCGTACTCCGCATTTTGGGTATACCTGACCTCTTGAGCCCTTTCCATGTGCGGTGCGACAACTTCAACTGATTGCTGCTTTGCATGTTCTAAAAACAAATTCTTTAAAAGGGGCAACATCCTCCCCTTTGTTTGTAGGAGGCACAAGATCTCCTTTAGTTCTTGCACTACAATCTCATGACCATCCTGTTGCTTGCGAGAGGCGGCAGCCTGCGCCTCTAGGTCTTGCATCAGTTGGAGTTATCCTTGTAGGTTCTGAATCACACTCATAGCTTGCTATAACACGTCTTTTTGGCGTGTAGGGTCTGGATGAGGCTCAACTTTGGGTTCGGGCTACGTTATGTGCACAGTGTGGTTCAACTCCCCATATTCCAGGGGCAACTCAGGTACTGGCGCAACTGGTGGTTGAGTGGGGAGTCCACTCTGAGTAGTTACCTACACTTTGATTGGCTCCGTGCAGACTGGTTGCACCTTTGGAGTCCATTTCTCCACCTTAGGTTTGCCCCTGATCATCCCTACACCCTTGTTTGCATCGGGCTTGCCTTGGGTCAATTTTTTGTACAAGTTGGGGTGTTTATCGACCTTGTGTGTTCCCCGATAATACCCACAAGTTGGATGTGTAGGGCAGTCGCATTGATAGTACTTGATCAAACCACACTTGTAACATGATCGTGGTGGGAACCTTCCTTCACCGTGTTCACCTTCTCGCCCTCGGATGCCTCTTTGCAATTCATAGCCTATGTTCTGCTGGCCATAGCCCTCATTTCTTTGGGCTCCTTGCCCTTCTGTTGCTGTCATTCCCCGTCGTGCGCCTCTCCCCATGTTCTTGCACATCTCATCGATTACATGGCAATCAACTGTGGTATAGTATAGGCATCGCATAACCGACAATAGGTGGTTGTGCTGACCTGACTTGCACGTTGCAACAAAGGGCAGATGCGAACATCATGTGCCTCGCGACAAACTTTGCAACTGAGAAGCAATGTACGCACATTCCTTTGAGGGCAGTTGTACCTATTATGGCCTTTCGTCTCGTAGTCGCTGCACCACAAGATGACAAAACGACAATCATAACAAGTGATTGCTTCATGTCCAAGTGTCTGTTGTGTTGGTGCAAATCCTATATTTAGATGGATTTGGGGCCCAACACCACATGAAGAATGAGGAATAGAAGAGCTCAATAATTAGAGCTAGAGGGAATAAGGAGTTACAAGTGCAAGCTCCAACATGTGTGTCATGTGTTTCTAATCTTCTTTCAAGAGAGAGGAGGATGTGTGTGCCATATGGAGGGAGAGGAGTTGCATGCAAGTAACTCCAAATCCAACAAGTGGACAAAAAAGGTGAGTGACACCTCAAAATGATAGAATAAAAATATATTTATAAATACAATAAATGCACATACATAAGACTTAAGATAAGTCTAAAAAACTATAGGAAGGATTCAAATTAAGGTTAATTCTCCAACACTCCCTCTTAAGTTTAAATTGGGGTTACAAAAGTGGAGAAAACATTTTACAAATAAGGAAGGGAGTTGAAATTACATAATACTACTAAATAGAAACTTCTTTCAAGAGAAATTACAAAAGTTGAAAGAAGAAAGAAGAGGTGTTACCAAAAGTCACAATGATGATAGTGTGATTACCAAGAATCTTCAAGAATCCTCTTTGGACAATGTGGTCGATCCGTAATGGAACAAAGACTAATAGAGAGTAATGATCCACAAAACTTGAAAGACAAACAAGCTCACACCAATCTTTCAAGTTAAATAATCAACATGCCAAAAATACAATCTACATATATAATGTAATAAAAGTAGATGTACAAAAAAGACATTTGGAGCAAAGACAACTTTCATATAAAAGTGCGAAATCCTGCACGAAAAGAACTCAGTCAAAATAATTAAAGCATATATCTTATACAATAAAAAATAAGGAATGTAAAAGTTTGAGAGTATTAAAACAGAGACAAAGAAGATGTGTCACTTGCAAAAGATATTTGGATGACGCAGTAGAAGAATTATCATAGGAGGACATATCAAAGTCTATAGAAGATTCATTTTCTTTAGGAATTCAAATAGTTTTACCCTTAGGGGTAGGAGATTTAGTTGTTTTTCAACAGTGCAAAGTGTCGTGCGTGGATTTACAACAAAATTTGCATGGATGTAATTTCTAACATTTAAATATACGATGCCGTGTTTTTCACAATGCGCACAAGGTTTATCTTTTTTAACCAACGCATGGGCATTATAAGCATTATAATCAAAAGGAGTTGTATTATAAGTCCTTCGATGTAGAGGACAATAAGATGTCAAATTTTCAGTAGAAACATGTGAAGCATTATAGTTGATATCTTTACAATTCAGATTTGATTTAGGTAAAATAGGTTCAAGAATACTATTTTCACACTTACCAAGCGCACCACCTGAATAACCCATATTGTGTATGATTTTTAAGCCAGGGTTGGTAAAAGAAGTGTTCAAACAAGTTTTAGGTTTGAGAAGCACAATAAATTTCACCATGAGAACTAGAATCATGTGCAAAAGATGCAAATTTGTCATTAAGAGCGTCAATAGAAGATTGCATAGTTTGCATTTGCTCAATAAAAGAAGCTTGTAAAGCATTTAAAGTCTTAGTTTGACATGTAGGTTGTTTTTTAAGAGCAGTGATTTCATCATTTTTCAAATTAGTTTGATGCAAAAACTGTTTAAAAGCTAAAAAAATAGCTAATGTGAATGTGATTGCACGAGAATATACAAGTTCGATGCTTACAAAAAAAACATGAGTGTCACAAATGATTGACTTGTAAATGTAAGTCCATATCAAAGTGCCAAATAATATTACTTTAAAACTAATATTAATCATTGTATTTGTGAATTAAAGCAATACAAAGTTTTGATAAGAAAAATTTAAATGAATAAGAATTAAATATTAAAATATACCAAAACAATTAATAAAGTGCTATCTAGCAAAATGAAATACTTTTTGAAGCCTTAAAAGCTAAATAACATTGCATGCCGAACAAATTATTGATGGAATTAGCATAAGACAAAAATATTTTCTTCTCCAAACTAATGCCACGAGAGGAAAAAGATAAAAGATAAAATAACAAGTGACTTTCTTTTTGAAATAAAAGATTCCACCATTTTTATTTTTTGGAATATGAAACAAACATAACCATTTATTAAAAAAAACTTATTCAAAGGTTTTTGAAAAAGAAAGGTTTTTAACTTATTACCATGCCACCTTTCAAAGGATGTTGCGCCACAGTCAAAAGATTCTAAATTTAGAAAGCTTGATAAAAGGAAACTAAAAAACATGATATATATAGGGGCCCTATTGATCTAAATGGCAGTCGATAGTTGAGCAAACACCCACCCTTTGCCGATGGTGGTACATTAGATAACCAACCATGGATATATATTATATTAGTTTCCAACCTGAAACACAAAGTCATTCAACAATGATTATAGATAGATACGCCGATACAGTATGGACTGGCACCTGCTGAACCTCGGCCTATATATCTATATGGGCATCCATCGAATAGATAGTCTATCTATTAGAGATGGATCTATGGGGCGGGGGAGAATATAGAGAGATTCTTTTCTTGGACAGTTCTCTCTGACCCCTTCTCCCTTCCCCATTCTATATAGAGGTGAGGCGAGGCGATCTCCCCCCATCGGCCAAGATAGATATGGTCCCCTCCCTTCTCTATATATGGGGAGAGGGGCCCCTTGTATACACCCCATCCCACAGATAGATGTATAGGCGATATCGCCATATATAGATAGGGAACCAACTATGATATGGATTGGCTAATTTTAGATAGATAGATAGTTTCAGAGGTGTTCAGCAAGATTGTACCCCTCTTTCTCCCCATAGATAGATTCTTGAAACATATAGACCATATCTAATGTATGAATAGATTTTGTTTGTGAGATAAGGATCAAAATTGAGATAAATCATGCTATTTTGAATGAGATTTGCGGATGTGAACGATATGATAAATCATTTCTTCTATCTCCCATAATTCTATGGGAGATATCAGAATCATATCTATAATGATAATGTCCACCACAGATGGATGTATAAAAAAAATGTTATTGAAAAACAAACCAACATAACTCAGCGTTTAGCAATGAACACACTACATGTAAAAGAGAAAAAAGATATGTCTTATTTGACAGAGGCGTTTACCTGATGACACGCAAAAAATAGGAAAAAAAGGATACAGCGCAAAAACCATAATGATAATTGAGCAAAAATAATGTTTTGGATGCAGTTATACCTTGAAAAACAAAACCTTAAGTCAGCAAAAAACGTTAAGATATGTCAAAAAAAGACTACCAGATGATAAGGAAGCAGAAATGAGTCTAAAAAATACTGATCTCAAAGCATCATAAATGAGTCCAAGAGGGAGTGCAATTTGAATAATAATAAATTTCGCTAATCCTAAAGTGCTATGCAGACCTGCAAGAAAAACGTTAGAATCCGTGCAAAGGGAAACACAAAGAAGCTATGTTGTTTGGGTATGGGTACGGATACGGGGACGTCTCGGGTACGCGGGTACATCATTTTTCAAAAACCTTGATTTGGATACGTCGTGGGTACGTCTGTATATATATATATAAATATATATATATATATTACTCATTTTTTTAGTAAAACACTTGAAACTACATAGTATGAAAATATTTGTCTATAAATGATAAAACATTTAAAAATATATAATATTCATTCATTCATTACTTCAAAGACAAGATGTACATTCAAATCTAGAATAAATCATCTCGACTGCCCACAAAATCATGAATGCCACTCCCATTATTTTTCAACTTTATCATTTACTGACACTTTCTCTCACAAGGGCTCATCGGTGCATTGAATCTCACGAGTGCATGCCTTAAGGGGTGCACAGGGAATGGGGTGGGATCGGCTTGTGGCACTTTGCGAGAGATATTCTCATACTATTCTATCACACATATCCCTTCATGAAGCCTTCATACCTCCTATGATGTCTCCTTGAAATCTTGAAACCCTGAAATATGGCTAAGTCTGAAACCCTGAAACCCTGGAATTTGACTAACTCTGAAATATGATAGGATCCTCCAAAACCTAGAATTTGCATTATAGCTCCTAGCAGTTCGAAACCCCTCTCAAACATCCTGAAAGTATATAAATAAAATATAACTTAAAGTATACTTAAATGTTTATTTTATTTATATACTGTTGGGTTCGGACTGGATTTACATTTAGGGTTGCTTAGTTTTTAGGGTTTTTTTAAAGGATTTTCTGATTTTGTTTTTAAAAAGTTTTTTGCCATTTTTCTGCCGGAATCCCTCGGGCAAGCCCGGAGACGTCCCGGGTACTCCCGGAGGCGTCCGTGGCCGTGCCGGACGTTTCCGGCACGGCCACGGACACCTCCGGGAGTACCCGGGATGTCCCCGTGCCAGAGGCGTCTCCGAACAGGGGGCGCCGGGGGGGAGGGCGTACCCCTGCAACCTAGCAAAGAAGGAGAGCTATGCAAAGAAAAACCAAAGAAACCAGTGTATTGCTAAGAGGGATAGCTAGGCAAAGAGAAACCAGAGTTGCACCAAAGGTGAAACTATGCAGCACAAAATAGGTGCAAATGACAACAAAAAAAACTCCAATGAGAAATAGCAATATGTCTTAGCAAGAGGATTACCTTGCATAAGAGGAAAGACCAAAATGAAAAACACAGAAGCCAAAGAAGAGACAACACAGATTATTGCTAAGAATCAATAGCACAAAGAGGAAAAAAAACTGAGCCAAAGAAAAGGCAACTATGCTTATCAAAGGAAAGGTATACACCTATAAAACTAACTCAAAGAGACCAGCGAACCGGTTTGAGCTCAAAACAGAGAAAGGAAAAAGGAGATATAAAGATCAAAGCAAAAGCTAAAAAAACAGGATGAACCTTGTCAAAAACAAGAGAAGCACAGTAAAGAGAAACCAATGTAAACAAAACTGCACTAAAAAAAGATAACATTCAAATGCTATAATAGGAGAAAACAAAGGAACCTTAGTGCACAAAAAACCAGAAAGGAACCAAACAAAGCTAAATGCTTATTATAGAAGCATACACAAAGAGAATGAGAAACAAAATAAATTACTCAAGACAGAAATACAACTGCGCTTAAAGAGCCACAAGACCAAGTAAAGGGTTAAGAGAGGTCAAGGACCGAGCACAAGCTAAGAAGAACTACCTAAAAAATGAATGGCAGAGGGACGAGCCACAAACCTGCAAAAAAGAGGTTACAGTGCAGAAAATTCAAGAAGCTTAGAGCAAACAACTTCATTTTCACTTTCAAATCAGCACAAATCGTTCAAAGATCAATGTTAGACACTGTGAGCTCTTATACCATATTAGATTATTACCAAAGATCGAATTGAAAAATGTTGAATGAGCAATGAAAAAGCTGAAAGAACAATGTTACCATAAAGTTGAGGTGAGAGATTTGACAAGTGAGGAAACTGTTGAATGGTGAAAAACCCCACAATCTATTAAGAAGCCTTGCAACAAGAATCACTCCAAGTACAAAAGCATGAAGAGGTTGAAAGTGTGAGAGAGAATGGCTTTAGGTCAAAAGAGCATCACAAGGGTGCAAGAACAAGATCAAGATTGTAATACATGAAGAGTGAGGAAGAGAAGGGCTCAATAAATAAAGCTAGAGAGAATAAGGAGTTACAAGTGCAAGCTCTAGCATGTGTGTCATCTATCCCTAATTCTCTTTCAAGTGGAGAGGATGTGTGTGCCATTTGGGGGAGAGGAATTACATGTAAGTAACTCCAAATCCAACAAGTGGACAAAAGACGTGAGTGACACCTCAAAAGGATATATTAAAATGTATTTATAAATACAATAAATGCACACACACATAAAACTTAGGATAAACCTAGAAAATTATAGGAAGGACCCAAATTACGGTTAATTCTCCAATATAAAATGTGGAGGAAAAGATCTGGAAACAATGTTTACAGGCATTTTCCAAACGTTTGTGGTGTGTTGCTGTTTTGAAAACAGCAATTGGCAACCCACATGATGCTTCTTGCAACTTAGCTTGGATTTCAATAAAAAATAATAACGGAGTGGCCAAGAATGACGAAATATTGAGATTGTATACACCTTATAAAGATGTTCTTGCTTCTTCATCTTATGGTTTTTGTTCCTTTGGTTGATGTTACCTGTGTCTTGTTCGCATACACACACCACATCACAAGTAAATCAACGGAGTTGAATTATCTTTCCCAATCAATGAACTGCATACTCTGGAGATGGACCATCTTTTCTAGAGATCTTTGATTTAAGGATCTGGAAACAATGTTTCCAGGCATTTCCCAAACGTCTCTGGTGTGTTTCTGTTTTGAAAACAGCAAATGGTGACTCCCACATGATGCTTCCTGCAACTTAGTTTGGAGTTCAATCAAAAATAATAACGGAGTGGCCAAGAATGATGAAATATTGGGATTGTATTCACCTTATAAAGATGTTCTTGCTTCATCATCTTATGGTTTTTGCTCCTTTGGTTGATGTTACTTGTGTCTTGGCGTCTACACACACCACATTACAAGTAAACAAACGAAGGTGAATCATCTTTCCCAATCAAGGGACTGCATGCTCTGGAGATGGACCGTGTTGTCCAGAGATACTTGATTGTCTCTTTTTGTTTTTCCTTTCAGAGCCATTCTGTTATTTTCTTGATCACTGCTTTCAAGGAAGGGGGGATATTCTAGCCCACGGGCCAGGGCACAGTGGTAGGACTAGGGGCCTACTACCCAACCACCCACCCCGGGTTTGAGCAGCAGCCCTGCTCCCCATTGGGCACCTCCCAGTTATTAGCCAAAATTAATAAATAAATAAATAAATAAAATAAAAAAGGAAGGGGAGATAGTCTTGTATATGTTGATAAGCTTGAGATGATCACTGAATGGCCCAAAATCCTTATAAGCTGCTTTTTGGTTGTTGGTGTATGGCAACTATAATTGGTGAGAGTCCTTCCCTGGTGACAATGTATTCAAGCAAGGTTCTGACGAGAACCTTGAACCATCATTTCCTGGAATCCAGGCAGAGATGACTCTGCACTATAATTCTGCTATTTGCTCATTATAATGTAAATCTGAATGAATATTCATTAATACTATATCCAACATCTAAGAATGTTAGTTTATTGTGATTGTACTCGAAGTCACAAAGTATTAAAATATAGTTAAGTGTCTGTCAGTTGAGGTGCAGTGCATGGGAGGTGATTATCTCCTGTTCTGGATCCTACTCTAAATGTCGTATTTACTTGGTCCTCAGGCATTGACTTGGTTTTACTCTTTAATATTTCCTAGATAAGGTGCAGAGAGTATTTTTTGTATACAAATTTTTGATAAAAGAAATGTATTTAAAAAGTTATGTTTTGGATGGAGCTCACACCCCAGAATCTATTTCTTAGCATCTAGGAAAACAATCCTTGGTCTTTAATGATGTATTTGCCAGGAGTAACATGGTCAAATATTTGGCATGGATAAACCATTCTGGTTAGCCGCGGAAGCCCAATTGTTTGCTAGAAGTTGCCCTATCCTATTTTTCAAAATCAGAGGGCAGTTGAAGGAGAGATTCAGTTCAGTGTGTTACCTCGATCAATATCCTTATACAATTTAATATTGTGAGTTTCTCCAAATCCTTCAGGGGTTTGCCTTGTTGGGATGAAAAATGGTTGTATGCTCAAATTTCTGAAACTATAGAGTACAATGCCAATAATATGTTCAGCTAATTCTTTATAACTTTTTGATTTAGTGATATTTTAAAGTTCTGCATAATTTGACTCAAATGCGAATGCGGAAACCATGTTTAGCTAAATGTTAAGACCAAAAGCATTAATTGGGTAGTTGCTTTACAAGCTTGGATATGTTCCAGCAACTTACATGATTGTTGATTCCGTGTAACATTTGTTTCATAATGTCAGAGTCTCAATTGCTTCTGTTATTGTTACATGTGTCTATCAGCATTTTAGATTTAGTATAATATGGAAATTTTTGTTTAGAAAGTTACAGCACGATTTTGCGTTCTTAGGAGTAAACCTAAAAGAACAATCAGTTAATTCCTCTTCAGTTTTAGGATGAACACACTCCAAGTGTTGCTATTACTTTTCTGGGACTGAGGAAAATCTTATATGAAATTGCAGATCGCTATAATGCTGCCCGGGTTTGTTGTAGGTGGAGACATCTAGCTTCAGACCCTCGCATGTGGTTACGTGCAAATAAGTCTGGCAGTGCTGTGTTTGAGCCTGGCGTGTTCTCAACAATTGAAGATGCAGTTAGTGCTGCAAGGTCACTTGATTATATTTATGTTCTCTCATTTTCTTTGAACTTGGATAGCAGAAATGAAACTGAAGAAAATTAAGAAAGATGAGAATAAGGATGAAAGTTTAATAGCATCCCAAATGATATAATATCGGGGATGTTTAAGTAATTGGCTGCTTTCTAACAAGCAACTAGAGGCATGGTGTACCCCAATAATAGTGTGTGAATAGTATAGATACTTTTACATATTATTTTACCTTACCTGATTTACTGGCTGTCTATTTTTTTAATTTTTAGGCCTGGAGATACCATATTAATTGCTGCTGGAGCAGTGCATTTGGCCTGTAATATTCAAATAAACAAGCCCCTTTGCCTGGTATGTGGTGGTCTGGCTATTTGTCAATGACTTGATAGTGAATGGACTATGTCTGTTACATGGGCATCTGGATATATTTTGTCCTCAGGTTGGTGGAGGTTCTTCACCAGATGATACCGTGCTTGTTTGTCCGCGGGGTTATGATAGGTATGCTTCTTGAAATTCCCAAGTTGCCTCTTTAAAGGATGATTGTTTTTTTTTTCCATCGCCCATTGATTCACAAAGGCAATCAATCAATGGCAAATATACTCCAATCTAATTCTAAATTATTGAAGAAAAGTCATAGTGAAATGTCACAGCCGTGAAGTACATTGGCTGTCCGATGGCAAAGTGTGCTCTGGAGCCCAGTAATCAGGAGATGCATATATATTCACTAAGTACTGAAAACCTCTCTATATCTGCCTAAGAATGTCGCATGTTGAACAGTGTGCCATAGTACAGCTTTGCTATTTTTGGATATATGTATGGTATTGTTTTTAATATTTTATTCTTATGTGGTAGACTGATGGCTATATGATCTCATTATCACACTGGAGTAGAACATAAACTGGTTTTTGTTTATCATTAGATGGAAAATTGGCTTAACAAATCGATATTTTGAATGGGCTATGGTACAGGTTTTAGCATCTACCATATCTTTGTATACTAAAATGCATTAATATTCTAAAAATACAAAAGTGCACGAGGGGATCTCTTTCCAGAACGTGTTTGGCAGTTCATAAAGTTGACCAAATACAATTGGTACCAATATCATATCTAAAAAATCCCACTTTAACTTACAGTAGAGTTTAAGACTCTATTGGGCATTCTTTGACCTCTTAGGCTAGTCTGTACTTTCTGTAGCATTAGTCAGAGTTACTCTTATATATCTTCCTTTTGACAGGTCCAATCGGTTTTCCTCTGAAAGTCTGGGTAAAATTTGAACATTTCTTGAGCTAGAGAGATTTAGGCTTTAGCAGGTTATAGCTATTTAGACAGATTCTTCTTGTTGTCTTCATCAAGAGGAGTTTAACAAACTCTTATATGAATCTCTCATCCTCACTACTGTTCAAAGTTTCTCTATACACATTCATCAAATTTGCCCCAGAAGTCTTGGAATTTTCTTCTAACAACTGCATAACACCCACCAAGCTGAGGTTTATTGTGATTTATACCTATCACTTCTGGTCATACTTATAGAAGTAAAGAGCTGATCCATAGGATCAATTAATCTGCAGGATAAAACTACAGTAAAAGAACTATGCCAATACACACACACAACAATGCGATTGAGAACAGCAAAAGGCTATGCTGTATATTTCTATATTATTTATACACTATCAAATTATACAATGGAGTTGCTCGAATAAATAGGCAAAGGAGTTTGTTTTAAGAAGAAGAAGAAGTTGGAGGAAGGTGGCTATATGTGCACACATGACAAACTATTACATGCATATTTAACAAATTCCACACTGATATATGCTAACCATTCAACCACTTGATCTAATTTGAACTTAACTCTCTTCTAGTGTGAACAAAGACAATTATAGGCTAGTTAACAAAAGATTACTTCTATCTTAGTATGAACACACCAAGAATACTTTAGATTGTTTGCACCGAAGTTTGTTTGGGCACCACTTTCAGTCATCATGACTTATTAATAAACATCAGATTTGCTGCTGCCTTCTAAATATCTGCATTTAGCTGAACTTTTACAATTATTTATATTCAGTCTTTGGAATCTAGATAGTATCCCAGTTTTAGCCCATGCAACTGGTTTATGCAAATTTATTTCAAAAAGTTAAAATATGCATAATCCTATAGGCTTTAGGTGTTATTACTACGTTACTGGATATGCCCCCCCCACCTGGTCTGATACACATACGATGTGTATCCGATATGGATACGGGCTGGATGCGCAGGGGATATGGGCAGGATACGTCCTGCCCCCTGCAGATACACCCAGATATGTTTTGGGACGTATCCACAGGGGGCAGGATGTATCCTGCCTGTATCCCCTGCGTATCCAGCAGAAAAACTGTTTTTTTTCCAATTTCACTTAATAAAAAGTCAAACATGGACTTCAAAGAACAATTGAAAATAAAATAAAGTATGAAAATCTCTCTGCAGTTTCAATGGTTGGCCGTGTTTTCAAAATGTGAGCCTCAGTCGATTCATCCATATCTTCTTTATTAGGGCTGTATACAACAGCTATGAAGGTTGCCATAGCAAGTCAGCGAGTCTTCCAGTTATTGGATCATGTTTCAGCCTTGCCAAAATAAAGAAAATTAATGTCTGTAACATGATCAAGTTGAGGGAGAAGTTGAAATCAATAATGTCTTTTTTTTTGCTTATCCTTTATGTCCCAAAAATATCGTTCTCCAGGACTCTTTTTGTGCAGTACATACAGTAAGATCATTTGCACAGGTAGAATACAAAAGCTCAACTCGTGAATAAGCTCAAAGAAGAGGACAGGCCATAGTCTTAAGTTGATTTAACACCAGGTCATCTCATTATAATCTTCACCAAACTGCAGACAGTGCATTTTCTTTTGTCTTTATTTTTGTCCATACATTGTAAAATTTGCACTATGTACTTGTAATAAGACTAATCTAAGTTCGACAATTGAATGTTATGATATTTGGCATTGAATTATTAGTATGTTTTGTGGCTATTTTAACTTATTATGTTTCCTCTATGCATATTATGTGTTTAATTTTGTTTATATGGCTATATATTTTATATTTTTAATTCTTTTATATATTTTTGTACGGCCATATCCAAAATGTATCCAAGCCCCCTAAAACAAAATCCCTATATCCACATATCCAATTTTCGTATCTGTGACCGTACCCATATCCGTATCGGTAACATTAGGGATATTACAGTGTTTCTAATTATCTGAATCAAACCCCAATTATAAAGCCAAAATTACAAAAAATGTAGGGTTATTTATTCGTACATACATAAAACTTACAACCTCTAGTAAAATCTGGGTTATACCCTTTTTTTTTCCATATTTGAATACCATTTGAGAATGCAGCTTCCATTGGAAAAGTGTAGCTACATAAAAGATATCGAAGACAGACGTTGGGACAATGATGACTTCTGACACAACTTCATACACTTGGTGCCAGAAGAATGCTGGGACAACAAAGATGCCTGCCACTACCACCAGAGAAGGATGCCTTAACAGGTTTTTAAAACTTATTCTGCATTTTGCTAGAATTGTAAAGAAAAATCTGGGTAAACCTCCATTTTTGGACAGACATTGTACAAAGCATTGAAGAACTCTGAAAATGCTGCCTCATTTGTGCAGTGTAGCCTGTAGATTGTTATACTTCATTTTGTAAGTTTTTGTCCCTGGGGCCTCCCTGCTGCTTCCACTTGCACTCCATTGAGGCGTACTTTTAACTTTTATTATATCCTAATCATAATATCCCAGTAGTGCTTGGTCCTGACCTAAATAACATTTTCCTTTACCTTTTGATATAAAAAAACAACTTTAACCTATACCTTTTGATAGGATTTACTGTGTAACAATAATCTATATGTCAATAATCTTTCTGATAAATATGTTTTATTGTTTATTTTCTCAAATGGTTTAGTTATGATGACTGGTCTGTTGCATTTGGTACTAAAATAGGCTTGTTGGACCATACAAGTTCAACCTAAGTCACCGCATTCGAATTTGTGTTTGAATTCGCCGAGGAAAAAAATCGGAAAAAATTTAGAACTAAAAAAATTGAGATAAAATTCGTGATTAAATTCGGCTAATAGAAATATACTTATTTTAAAAAATATACCAACACACCATTCAAACAAACATCACATTTCATATAAAGTCGAGTGGATTGCCATGGAGTTGTTAATGTAGCTGTAGCCTATAGAACGCTCGAAGAGTCAAAGACTTTGGAAGGCTGGAAGCTGCAGCAAAATAAAGTTGAGCGAATGATAAAAATGAAACAAGAGGAGACCGGAGAGAAAACAAGAAAGAAATAACAGCGAACCCTAAAAACACGAATTTGGCGAATTTTAAATGAATTTCAACAATTTTTAGGTTTTTTTAATAAATTTGTTTTAGAAATCTAGGTCGCATTTCTAGATGAATTTCTAGGATTTTATTTGATTTCTTTCAAATTCAGCGAATTCCAAACTTATCCCTAATTCCAAACTTATCCCTTGAGATTCGGCGAACGTGGTGACTTAGATTTCAACTATGCTATTTAATACCGACAACATTTTATTTTCTCTCGTCTTATTATCCAAGCTACCATATTCTCAAGGCATCGTATGCCGTCAGACCACTTGGTTTCCCCAACCTCTGCTTGAACATTTTGGTTGTTGCGTTCCTAAATGCAACATAATTCGTGCTATAATGTTTAAAGAGTTTTTTAGTAAAAACTCATTTTGTAATGTAATAGTGGTCTTATGTCCTTAGGAATCATATTATTATGTGCTGGAGGCCACTGATGTGATATGGGGGACCCACAGTAGGATGGGAGTGATTAGTGCTTCATTTCATTCTCTTATTATAAAATAAGGTTCTTCCCTATCATTATGTATTCATCATATTTTCATACCAATTCAAATCCACGTGCGTTTTCACATCTCTTGGAGGAAGAGCATTATCTCTCATCGAGGGCATGCATGTGTGTGTCCAAATTTTGGGTGTATGGATGCCCCCATCCTTGTTCAATTGGTGTAGTTCTGGTGCCTTGTTTTTTCTTGTAGAATTATCCGAGCTACCATATTCTTTGGCCACTGCACGCCATCAAGCCACTTGTTTTTGCATACCTCTACTTGAACACTTTAGTTGGTGTGTCCCAAACACAACTTTTTTTGTGTTGTAATCTTCAAGGAGCTATTTTGTTATAAAGCTCATATTTTACAATGTAATGAGCTTTTGTTAAGTAAAAGGAGGCCACTAATTTGATATGGTATCCACATAATAGGTGGGGAATAATTAGGATTGCATATCAATACAATTCCATGTGTCTTTTCATATCTCTTGGAGGAAGAGCATTTTCTTTCACCTAGAGCTTGCGGGTGAGTACCATCCAAATTTTGGGTGTATAGGCACCCACATCCTTGTTCAATTGGTGTAGTTGTGCCCATTTGTGTTTTAAGCATGCTACATGTGATATCAGAGCTTGCTTATGATCTATGGGAAAAAAAAATGGACTGCCTATTGCAGATGGTATAACTTGATGTTTCAGATCGAGACAATTTCTTTTTGCTAGAAGTGGAAAGGATGCTTAAAGGCATGCCCAACAAGCAAAAATCGTCAATTTTGGAGCTATATTTAAGAAGATATAGCTACCACAAGAAGTTGTTTTGGAAGCATCTCAATAAACTGCAAATTCTAGTACCCAGATTTCAGCAGAATATAACTTTCAGTTCAATTGTCTGATTGAGGTGCCAATTTTTGTTTGAAATTAGACTTAATAACATAGTCACAAGGTTCGGAAATCCTAATCCGTTCAGGAGGGCAAAAAATTCCGAAATCCAGAATTCTTGAAAAAATTCGGAAAAATCCGATCCAAAATAAATACATATTTATATGTGAGCATAGTTTTATAAATATGTAAAACTAACAAATACAATGACAAGCATTAATAAATTAATATAGAATGTTAATATTATATGACATTTATGGTTTCTGGGCCTTTTTTTGTGCAGAAAACCTAAAAAATAAAAAATAAAGCAAAATTATTTTTTTGAAAAAAAACAGGGCCGACCTAAACGGACTTATTTGAGTTGGCCAAAAAATCCGGATCCGGCCTTATTTTGTGCAGATCCAGCCGAACCTTGTGACTATGCTTAATAGCTTTCAAATGAGCAAAATTTCAGATTTTTTAAAGAAGTATTTAGAGAGAATGAAGCGGTATAAGTTAACATTTGTTTTCAGTCTCAAAACCCAAGCTTACCCAAAAAGGGGCAAGTCTCCAACATGTCAAGGATCCAATCTTGGTTGTGACTAGGGAAGAGGTCAAGGAATGCCTTAATGAAGCTAAAAGAATAGTTGTTGCGAACCATGTGAATTTTTTTTATGGGCCAAGAAGAGGTTTCTCCACTGGACCAACTTGAAGAAGATTGATCACCACCTTGTATGGGATAGATGAATATCCCCATGAAGATGAAGCACATGTGGTTTGGGATGAAGATCCATAGAAAGACTATGAAGCACTAGTGGTATGGACTGAGGATAATTACGTGGTGGAAGAGTATCCTAAGCTACGAGAAAAACCTTAACCATTTTAATCGAAATGCTTGGAAGACATCATGTTGGAGTACATGGAAGTGGAAAACTTACTAGGCCTTGCGCTAAAGGCCCTTGTCCATCTAAAAGATCTGATAAACAACTTATCTTACACTGTTATGAGAGTGTTTGGCATCTCAATCTGTTTCAAGAGTTGTCCTTATTAATGGAATGGGTTGCGTAAACAGAAAAGACGGAAAAAGGCCAAGGTGTTTGGAAGGGTCTTCTCTTTGGCTTGTTTTTGGGTTTTCAAAAACCCAACATGAAATTGATTCTAGGCATTTCTATGGATTTTTAATTAAAAAAGAGTGTCACATGGGAGGTCTAGGGTGTTGGAAATGTGTTGTTTAGTTTGCATGATTTTACACCCCTTATAGATTGTACACCCTGCCACAATTTTTGGTCCCGGATGGTTTGGGGTTTGTATGGGTGGTTTCGGCTTGCTTGGTAGCAAAGGGATTTTCGCAGGTGGAGGGATATGATTTTGTTAATATTTTTTTCCCTTGTTGCTAAGTTAACTTCTTTTAGGTCTCTTTTGGCTGCTGTTGTTGCTTTCAGTTGTGAAGTAGAACAAATGGATGTAAAGACTGTTTCTGCGTGGGGAGCTTGAGGAAGAGATCTACGTGGTGCAGCCAAAAAGTTTTAAATGAAAGGAGGATTTGGTTTAGGTTAAAGAAGTTTATTTACGGCTTGAAGCAATCTCCAAGAATGTGGAATGAAAAGTTTGACAGTTGTGTTGGGACTTGGTTCGTACGAAGTGAAGTTGATATCTATATATTTCAAACATGGTGGTGATAACTTTGTCATCATAGTTCTATATGTGGAAGACATAATGTTCATTGGTTACAACAAAAAAATGATCAAGCAAATTAAATCTTAGTTGTCATCTCGATTTGATATGAAGGATTTAGGTGCTGCAAATTTCATTTTGGGCATGCAAATTAAAAGGGATAGACCAAACGGGAAACAATGGTTGAATAAGAGGAAATATGTTGAGATGATATTGCATAGGTTTGGAATGTAGGAATGCGCATGCAACCCTGTGATTACTCCTTTCTTGTTGGTCTAAAATTATGCACTGAATAGTGTCCCAAAACACGAGGATATTGAGGACGTCTCATGTTCCTTATGTAAGTGTGGTTGGAAGCCTAATATGCTATGTTCTATACCAGATTTGACATTGCCCATGTAGTGGGAGTTGTGAGAAGATATATGTCCAACGCAAGGAAAGAACATTGGACTACAGTGAGGAAAATCTTCAGATATGTTAGTGGCACTTCAGATTATGCAATTTGCTATGAAGGAAGACGTGTAGAACAAAACAATAAATGTACAAGGTTTTGTTGATGTTGATTGGGTTGGAGATCTTGACTACCAAAGATATACAAGTGGTTGTGTTTAGCCTGTTTGGTGGAGCAGTCAATTGCATGAGCAAGAGGCATACAATAGTTGTTCTTTCAACTACAAAAGCCAAGTACATGGTAGGCACTCGTGCAAATAATGAATCGGTATGGTTATAGAGGTTGTATTCAAATGTCTAGATAGATTGTGACAATCAAAGTGCAATCTGTTTGGCAAATAATCTCATGCGTTATGCTTGTCGAAGCATATTGATGTACAATATCATTATGTTAGAGACATGGTTGAAAACAAGGTGTTGTTGGAGAAGGTTGATACATTGGAGAATGTTGTTGATTCATTGACGAACCTTGTGATGTAATGTTTAGTGAGCTATTTAATTATAAAGTTAATATATTGTCATATAAGTAGTGTTCTCATGTCCTTAGGAGTTATATAGTTTTTGATGTAAAAGGAGGGCACGAATGTGATATGGAACCCATATGGTAGGCGATAACAAGAAATTGATAGGTTGCCTGCAGATCTATCAGGCATAAATAACTTTGTCAACATCAAGCTGGTAAATTGTTTTCATATTCCAGCAGAATATATCAAAGAGACAGTTTTATCGGGTGAGAATACATTACTGCTGGGCAACCTGAGGCTCACTATGACTTGCAGTCCAAGTTCTATATTGCATGTATGACCATTAGCTTTCTTAAATCTGCACAATTGTAGCAACGTTACTAGACTCAGTGCACTTGGTTTTTCATTTTGGAGGGTCAACCAGCACTCAGATTCAGATTCGGGTTTTGACTTAGTTTTAAAACAATACATAAAACATACCAAATTTAACCTAATAATTGTGTCATGCATATCAACACAAATAATCATAATTAGATGCAAATCAAATAATTGATTTTATGCACAATACATCATTCGGGTCACCTAAATCACCTTGGCGAAATGTGTTCTGGCTGTTGTGCATGCATTGTTGAGAAATCATTTGTCAAAACTTTGATTGCAACTGAAAGAAATCTAATTTTCTCTATTTGAACACAATAACAGAGAGCTCAAATTGAAGGAAATTGAAAATTTTAAGGTTTTATTCAACAAAATCTAAAGTATTTGTGTTTTTTAAAATCACAACAGGTTGTGTTCAACTCGTCTGAATCTGGTCAAAGTTGTCTGAGTATGGACGAATTTCTTTGGGACTGTTGATGAGAGAAAAATCATCACCTTGAATTGACAACCAGGATTTGAAAGACTTTCAACCAAGGTAGTGCTGTCTACATCCAATTGCAAAGAGAATCTCTACCATGTGCACACTGGAACATGAATGGAGATGTCAAAAAGAAATAGCAATCTTCAAATGAAAATACATTTTGGAAGGGAAACATCAACTTCAATAAACACTTTAATGCTGAAAGTAAATCATCCACATCAGCTGAAAAGAAAATGCAATGAAGGAAATTTACTTCAGCAGGGTTGATGGTCTCTCTATGTGCTGTATGGTGGTCCCTCCTTGAGGCGAGGGATTAGAAACTCCTTACAAAACATCCCTTTATGCTATATGGTGGTCCCTCCTTGAGGGGTGGGATTGGCAACTCCTTACAATACGTCAGTAATCTACCTATTATAATTATAATTTACCAAATGACAAGAAAATATAATAATAAAATATCTATTAATGATATAGTTTCCCTATGTAGATGTGTGACAAGGTATCCCTTCACTTGAATATTAGGAGGTTACCTATATAAGAATTATCCATATATCAATTATTTATTTATCTGTTATATTTTATTAACTATTTTCTAAATGGGTTAGTTTACAATGGTTGGTCCATTGCAGCTTTTCAGTGGCACTGCATTATGAAAATTGAGCTGAATCTAAAAAACTGAAATACAGTTTACTACTGTGAGGAGTTAGGTGTCTTTAATTTTTGTTGTTTTAAATATAATTTTCACTCAAGGGAAATGGATGCCCAACAAACAAAATATGGAAGTTTATAAAGCCAGGGGAAATCATTCATTATATGAACATCCCTTGGGGTATCCAACTTGAATATTATGAGATTACCTATATAACAATTATACATATATCAATTATTTATTTATTTGATATATTTTATTATCTATTTTCTAAATGGGTTATTTACTGTGTTGCAGGAAACGCCACCCTCCCACCCCATGTTCACCCCCCCAGAAACGTTTCTGGTATGGAAATGCTCTGCATACCTCCCAGAAACGTACCGAAAATGCCTGAAAATTTACTGGAAACATACGGGATGTTTCTGGGCGTTTCCCAGGCATTTCCAAGGAATCCCGGCAGGAAAACCAGCTCGAACCAGACAGTATATAAATAAAATAAACTTTTTTTTATAAAGTTTAAGTTTACATTTAAATGTCCCTTTTCTAAATGTAAACTTATACTTTAATAAACATTTTTTTATAAAGTTTAAGTTTACATTTAAATGTCCCTTTTCTAAATGTAAACTTATACTTTAAGATATATTTTATATATATACTTTCAGGATGTTTGAGAGTGGTTTCGGACCTCTAGGAGCTATGATGCAAATTCTAAGTTTTTGAGGATGTTATCATATTTCAGACTTAGTCAGATTCCAAGGTTTCAAAGTTTCAGACTTAGCCATATTTCAGTGTTTTAAGATTTCAAAGTGACATCATAGGATGTATGAAGGTTGCATGGAGGGATGTAGGTATGATAGAATAGCATGAGAACATCTTTCACAAAGTGCCACAAGCCGATCCCACTCCATTCCCTGTGCACTGCTTAAGGCATACACTTTGGGAGAAATGCACCGACGAGCCCCTGTGAGAGAGAGTGTCAATAAATGATAAAGTTGAAAAATAGTGGGAGTGGCATTCATGATCTTAAGGGCAATCTAGATGATTTATTCTATATTTGAATGTACATTTTGTCTTTGAAGTAATGAATGAATGCATACTACATATTTTTAAGTGTTTTATCTTTTATAGACATATTTTCATACTATGTATTTTCAAGTGTTTTACTAAAAAATGAGTAATATGCATTATTTATATATATTAATAATAAAATGTACGGACGTACCCACGGTGTTTCCAAATCAAGGTTTTTGAAAAATGGTGTTTCTGCATACCCGAAACGTACCCATACCCGTACCAAAACAACATAGGTTTGTTACAATGGTTGGTCCATTGCAGCTTTTCAGTGGCACTGCATTATGAGAATTGAGCTGAATCTAAAAAATGGCAATACAGGTTGTTTTGTAAGGCGTTAGGTGTCTTTAATTTTTGTTGTTTTAAATATAATTTTCACCCAAGGGAAAAGGACACCCAACAAACAAAATATGAAAGTTCATAGAGCCAGGGGAAATCGTTCATTATATGGACATCCCTTGGGGTATCCAACTTGACGATTATGAGGTTACCTATATAACAATTATCCATATATCAATTATCTTTTTATTTGATATATTTTATTATCTATTTTCTAAATGGGTTAGTTATAGTGATTGGTCCATTGCAGCTTTTCAGTGGCACTGCATTATGAAAATTGAGCTGAATCTAAAAAACTGCTATACATGTTGCCACTGTGAGGAGTTGGATGCTTTTAATTTTTGTTGTTTTAAATATTTTTTCACCCAAAAAGGACACGCAACAAAAAAAATATGGAAGTTTGTAAAGCCAGGGGAAATCATTTATTATATGGACATCCCTTGGGGTATCCAACTTTGATTTCTGAGCAATGGAAGTAAATAATGGTTAGATTTGAGAATAAGATTCAAGTTTGGAGTAGCCATGATCTCCCCTTTATGGAAAGGTTACTATCGTTGATAATATTCTATCAGTTGGGGACATCTACATTTCCTCCAGTTTTTTCCCTTCATAGTTGTCCTATAAAATGCTGGAGAATTGCTCCAAAGTTTTGTTGGGGCAAATAAGTTCACGTGAAAGGTGTTCATTTGGTGGCTTGGAAAATATGCATAATGCTAAGAGATCAAGGGGTCTCGGAATCCTTGACATAAGAGCTCAAGTAGTTGTTCATGCTAGAAATGGGTAGTGAGAGTAGTTGACGGTGATGCACCTTGGCATATTCTTTTCTGTCTCCAAATCCATTCAAGGGGTCAAGGATCTCTTTCGGCGTTGTGAAATGATTGATGATGGTAAGGCATTCGCACTTTCGGTTTCAGCACCAAACTAAAAGAGTGTGGGCAGGTTTTTTCTGTTTGTCATCATTAGAATTCCTCTGGTTTTGCATCATATGACAATGCTTTGATAATCACTTATTCAAATCCTAGGATTTTCGGGGGGACAGCACTTTATATTGTTGGAACCTATATAATAACAATTGCAGTATAAATAATATTGCAGAGCTGAATTGTTAATAAATAAAGAACAAAAATTGCACAAGCATGGGGAGCAGATTAAGTATATATAAAGTATTTGTATTTTTAAAGACTTCAAGCTTCTGCAGTCTGTAAGATTTTGCAAAAGAGTTTCTCGGTCACTTGTGTAAAAGATTTAAAAAAACACTGTACATAAAAAGAGTACATAATGTCATTGCTTGCTATATCCTGAGACCCCTGTACTTTGGGGCAGGGGTGTGTGACAACTCTCAAATATGTAGTAACAAATTATTGTAAACCCTCTTTGTTCTGCCCTGCCATATTAGCCATAAGAGATGTATGTATGGACATGTAGAATTGTTTAAGGATGAAGGAACCAGTCTGGTAGATGAAAAAGTTGCTCTACCATGTTTGGCCCTTCATCATTTGACAGTTAGACATGAGCAGCTTCAAGAAGTAACAGTCAGTGCTGGCCCCGTATGGGGAGATCAGCAGCCGACTCTTGTGTCTAGGAAAAGAGGAGAGCTGGATTTATTTGACAAGAACACACTTGTTCCGATTGACAAGCATATTGCAAAACGGTTGTTCTGTTGGGAGTGCTTCCATTTGTTCTTTGCGTTGGTTATCAGTGAAATGCTTCTATGTTATTGAGCATTGCTGTCAAGGGTCCCATCATTCCAGGCCATTGTCCAAAAGACATTCTTCAGCAGGCACTAGGTAATAATTTCACGTTTCTTACTTTTAGGCAAGGAGAACTGGCTCTTTCCTTTTCAAATTTGGATTAAGGAGATACATATTTGGTCCTTCTCATCTCCATGTTTGGGACAGATGTTGTGCCTTTGTTGTACTCAATGTACTTCAGTATTTCCTTTGTTCCTTTTGTTAGAGACGACACCCCTTTGTTGTTGGCTGTTATTTCTGACCGTTACGATCCAGTCCTAATGACCTAGTCTGATCATTCCTGGACATTAATATAATTTCAATTTCAATGTATCTTCATCTTCAGATGTCCTCAAAGAACAGATTCCAATCTAGGAAGACGATGCTTTTAGGACAATAATTTCAAGAGATATATTTGACATAAAAAGTCTATTATTTTTGGTTTTGGCTACTCGAATTAGTTTCCTTTAAATTGAACAGTGTTTAGAAATAGCCAAATATTTAATTATCCTTAGGAGAAAATCCATTACCAACCAAATCACATCTACCAAAGAAAGCACCAATATAGGTAAGGGTAGCTTTTTATGTTGCTGCCGAGCGAGACACCAATTTGGTTTATGAGACCTCCCAAGGGGATTGTATTCCATTTGCCTTGCATATTTTTGAAATTTTGTACTCTAGGTTTTGATCTCATGACCAAGCTCAGTAGTAAATTGAAACTTACCTATCTCTTGGAGTACATCAAATCTCTGAACTTTTTTTTTCGGTAATTAGGAGCTTGAGCCTTTACTCTGATAACTGGGGCTCTCAACCTTCCAGCTATGTTGCCAGGAAATGGAAATAGATTCGAATCCTGGAATCACCGATTTTCAAAGAACCTTTGGATATGAAATGGAATACAAATGTCTGTTCAATTAAAAAAATAAAAAGGAAATATTTATTAAAAAATTGCACGGTACTCCTTTTCAGTACAAAAAAGATAAAACACTTAAAAAAGATGGTATTCATAAATATTCAAAACATTCATCATACTTAAAATTTAAAATGTTCGTGTCATGTTACAAAACATGGCCACCACTGAATGCAAAAACATGCTGTAGTACAAATTGCTAAAATTTATGGCTGTTGCATGTAATCATGATGATATGATTTGTTTAGGTTTTTAAATCTCTGATATGCGTTCGACTTGTTTAAATGGTAAGGGGTGGGGTTTAGGGCAGTTTGGTTTACTTTTAGGGTTTCCTTTTCTTTTATTTATTTTTAATTGTCTTTTTCTTTTTTCTTTTCCAACTTTAATTTTTTTTCTTCTTTTTTATAAATGCACCAGAAATGCGCATGCCGTTTCTGGGACGTTACCAGCAGGCATCCAGTTTGCGGCACTTCCAAAAACGTTTCTGACAAGTTTCAGACCCCCGAATTGCTTCAAAAGTGTTTCTGGGCCAAAACGGCCTATGTAGGAGGCACTTCCTGCAGCATAGCCCATCAGGGTTCAAACCTGGGTCTATTTCTTGGTTATTCCATCTCAATTGGTAGATTAGCCTGACTGAACGTCTTCCTCCTAGGGTTGTTACATCCATTCTTTTGAAAATCTTCCCAGATTGAATTGTAAAAATCTCCCCACCTAGATTTCATTCTGAACCTGTAGCCCTGCATTTTCTTCCTTTTTGTTTTCATCCAAATAGCAAGACTTGTTTCTCATTATGAGCATTTTCATTACATGGAGTCACCAGCCACCGTCCATTCAATTGTTATCTCATTCTCTGTTTTATGTCACTGCCAAGCGAGACCAATTTGGTTTATGAGACCCCTCAAGGGGATTGTTCTCCATTTACCTTACATTTTTTTTCAAATTTTGTACTATAGGTTTTGATCTCATGACCAAGTTCGGTAATGAACACAAACTTACCAATCCACCTACACCAAGAGTACATGGAATTTCTAAATGTTTTGTTTTTATTTGGTAATTAAGGAGTTCGAGCCTTTACTCTGATAATATTAGGGTTCTCAACCCGTTGGCTATGTTACTGGGCAACAAAATGAAATTGGAAACAAATCTAAAATGTGGAAACACCGATTTTTTTAAGAATAATGGGGAACAAAATGGAACGGAAATGTCCTTGCAATAAGTTATTAAAAAACATGAATCAAAATTACAAAACCTACCTTTAATTCACTTCCAAATCCGAGTAGATAAATGTGATGTTCTTTTTCTTATCTTCTTCCTTTCTCTTTTTTCTCCCTATAAAAACATGTAAGCCTCCTTGGTAATAATCTAAAAAATATTGTTAGAAGGTAAAATGTCAATAGAGGTTATGCTAAAGGTGGATAAAGAGACTCAAAATTAATTACAAGGGTACAAGCCCTTGTATAAATAAAATCAAAATTCTCCTTCACAAATATTACACATAGTCAAATATCAACATTAAAAGATAACACACTGATGTTATATTAGTAATTATGCCAAAAGTAAAATATTAACATTTAAATGATAAAAAAATATAAAATATAAAATGAAGCAATATTATCTCACAAGGAAGCAATAAAAAAAATGAGAGACATAAGAGTTTTGAAGTTGGAAACTAAAATCACTAGAAGAAAACCCATATGAATTTTTAGAAGCCTTTACAACAACAATTTTAAAAGGGATGGGTAGTGTAAAATAGGTACAATAAGATAGGTTTAATGGAAGATTATGTGTAGGTAGGATTAGGTAAATGTTGGTTAAATAGGATAGGGTAAGGCATGGTTGAATAGGGTAAAAATGAATAGTTTATGTGTGAAGGGTAAAGTAAACTAAGGTATATATATTTCTAACCCTATAAGTGAGGGATAAACTATAGATGAAAGACTGAGTACTTCAGGTCTTGTATGAGGTACATCAGGGGATGACAGAGTAGGAGTGGAAGCATATGACTACAGTTATCCTAGGAGGCATTAGATATTATCAACACATGCCTAGAGACATAGATATGTTGGTGGACCTCATCAAGAGATGGGACTCAGCTACCAACATGTTCTTGCTACTGATCAGGGAGATTACTATCCTAACAAAGGATATTCTCTAGATTTTTAGCTGCCACTATAGGGTGAGATGATAGTGCATATCAGCATTGATGAATGAGATGCACACATGGATCAATTATTTGGCAAGGAATTTGTGCATGCAAGGTAGCATGTGGGAGACCTCCATTATGTACCCCTATATCACATGGATAGGGGAATGAGATGGCTTTTCTTGATGATGATGATAGATATGACCTGCTATGCACTTCCAGACTCTAGTAGTTGCAAATTTCCATTTTTATTGCTAGGTGTTCTTGTAGGTATGTTGATGATTGTATATAAAAACTGCAAAATTCTCCTTTTTAGTCCATAAAAGATAAAACACTTGAAAAATGCTGCTATGTGCAAATATATAAAAGTTAGATCTGCTGCATATAATGATGATATGTTTTGATTTGATTTTAGGTTTTTAACTTCTTGATATGTTTTGACTTGTTTAACCATGATATAGTAGTTTAGTTCATTTTTAACTTTTTGATATGTTTTGACTTGTTTAACCATGATATAGTCGTTTAGTTCATTTTTAACTTTTAAGGTTTCTTTTTCTTCTTAACTTTCTAGCCTTTAAATTTAAAAAAAATAAAATAAAAAAAGCACCGGAAATGCCCATGCCGTTTCCGACAGGCATCCAGGCATTCCTGGCACTTTAAATGTTCAGGCATGTTTTGGACCTGCAAATTGCTTCAGAAGTGTTTCCGGGCCAAAATGGGCATCTCCTGCATTGTAGCTGACTTGGGCTTGAACTTGGGCTACCAGTAGACCAGCTTGATTGACGTCTTCCTCCCAGGGTTGTTACAATTAATCATTTTGAAAATCTTCCTACATTGAATTGAAAACTTCTTCCCACCTGGATTACATCCCGAACCTGTGACTGCATTTTCTTCCTTTATTTTCTCATCCAAATAGCAAGACTCCTTTCTTATTATGAGCATTTTCATTAAATGGAGTCACCCGGCATCTTCCATTCAATTGTTATCTTATCCTCAGCTTTTCTATATATTTAACTCTTCCAATATACATTGTGTTGAATGAATTTACCAGGCCCATTCAAATTAGTTTTTTGTGTAGGTTTTACATTTTTTGCACATTTTATTGCCCTTCATATATTATAAAGAATATCGTGTCTTTTTTTATCATTCAGATTTTGATCTCTACAAGATAATAAATATTGGTCCATAATGCTTTTCACCTTTGGGGTAGCGTAGACTAAATATGGATAGTTGCTTCGTTAAAAGGCTTTGAACTAAATTGGTTTTGACCAAGGAGTTTCTACGCTATCCAGGCCTTGAAGATGACCTTTCATTTTCTATCCCTGTTTTACTATTACCATAATAGACATAAATATATGGTGCGCTTAGTGCATAATGTTAATTCTTTTCATGCAAAGGATAAATAGCATTATGCACATTCACCATGTATTCTTGATTATGTGGATCCTGGTCAAATAGAATAGGTGAGCAGTGTTTTATTTTGTTGGATTTTATTACTTCTAACAGATCAAAGCTTTATTTGTTTGGATAAGTTTTTTGACAAGGCGCTTTAAATCCTTGGTAATTAAGCCTTTCATTTACTGTTGTTTCTGCAGTGCCCTGGAATTTCTAACCACCGGAAAAATTACTAATTTAACAATAAAAGCAGAGCTTGGAAGCTGTTTGCTTCATAGGAATGGACGTCTTACAGTTGAAAGCTGTGTACTACAGTGTGAGGAACATCCTTTGGAGCACTTGTGTTGTCCAATTGTGAGCACCGCAGAGGCCTTACCTGCTGCAGCCAATGGTACCTTGGCCTCTAGCGTAAAGGGTGAAAGTTGTGTATCTGTTATACATACTCGGATTGAAGGTGGCGCAAAGGCAGTAATAACTAAAGGGAGTCTTACTCTGCAGCAAGTTAGAGTTATATATGCTCGGACTGCTCTGTTCTTCTGGTTTAATGTTGCACAGAAGCGTTTGGCAGATATTGATGCGGTGCCACTTGCATGCAAAGCTTAAGTGGCAGATGCAAATTATTGGTGTATGCAGTTTGTTCTTGTAGAGCATTTCAGGTTACCATGATTTGCCATTTGTAGTAGCTATACACTCTAGTTCTTACCATCTGGGTTTTTCTCCAGGAAACCTCTTTTAAATACAAACCATGGCATGGTCATGGAAAGCTATGGAGATCATCTGTGTGTGCCAAGTTTTTATTCTTTTTTATTTATACATTTTGCAAACTGAGCTCATTTGAAGGCCTCTCAGCATATTTTTTGGGTGGTGTTCGTCAGCTAGTGAAATTGATGAAGATTACGCTACTTAATACTTTTATGGGCTCGGGAACAATATGTTGATTTACGTAAATGAATGCTTCCTCTGCACTTGTATGTATGTATGTCTTGTGGGTTTGTATATAGCATTTGAGCAAAAGCTAGTAATTTGAAAGTAAATTTTGGGGTGCAAGGGTTATAAGCTTGCTTTCAGATGTTAATCGTGACATCTTATTCTTTTTGATCATCGATATCAAGAAAATATTGTAGTAATTATAAGAGTGACACCTTCAATATTACATAAGAACATAACCAAGAATCGAACTGTGTATCCTAAGGGTCGATAGCCATTTGGCAGAACTTTTGGGGTGTAAGTGTTTCTTACTTTGCTTGCAGATGTTAATTGTGACATCTTATTCTTTTTTATTATCAATATCAAGAAAATATTTTAGTAATTGTAAAAAGAGAGACACCTTCAATACTACATAAGCACATAACCAAGAATTGAACTGTGTACGCCAAGGGTTGATAGTCATTTGGTAGGAACTTTTAGCGTGCAAGTGTTCTTGCATTGCTTGCAGATGTTTTGTGACATCTTATTTATTTTTAAAATCATCAATACCCAGAAAATATTTTAGTAATTGTAAAAAGAGACTTTCAATGCCACATTAGAACATAACCAAGAATTGGACTGTGTACCTTAAGGGTTGATAGCCTTTTAGTAGAACTGATACTATGATGCGTAGACCAAAATAGAGACCAAGAGGTTCAACTAACCACCACCTGAGAGAAAACCACAAAAGTAACCGTAGTGCCTTACAGCCTTACAAAATCCACAGGCACTATCTTTTGAGATAATGGACTTTGGATAATTTTGGATGCTATCATATGCAGCTGCACTTACTGGAATTATCTTTAGGGTTATATATTCTGCTATTGCTTGTTTGCAGGTAATAAGGCTAATAAAAGTAATGTGCTTATATTCGGTTTATTATGGTATTGTATAGAAAGAAATATAGTTTGTAGTGTAGAAGGCAGGCAAAGGTGATATTGTATTTTCGGTCCCAACCTAACTGGCATATTTTAACTTATGTTAATATTGTACAAAAACAATTTTGGTATGGTAATTATATGCTTTTTTAAAAGAAGGCATGGTTTACAAATATGGCATGGGAGTGGCATTTTGAAATAGGGTATAGAGTATGGGGATGGGGCACTTGTCCCTAAAATTAGTTTTCTTGTGATCACTAAAAAGGTAAACTTTATGTTAAACATAATTTACATGTGAAAATAGCAAAAGTGAGGTTTTTATTCTATTTTTTATTATTATATAAAAGCAAAAGTGGTTTTTAGGGTTCTTGCTTGTTTGTTATGCCTTTTGGGCATAGGAGGACCTTATGGAAAATAAGAGGGGTTTTTAACTTATCTTTCATATTATAATTAGGATATACTTGAATCTTGTTTTACCGATTGAGACATTTGTTCTTAGGGTGGCTTTAAAGGAGTGAATGATGCATTGCATTGTTGTATAGTCTATAATCTGGCTTAACACCTCCTCATACATCGCGTTTTCCTCTGGAAAGGTGGCATCCCTGACAATTCATCATAACAAGAGCCCCTGGACATAGTTGCTTGGCAAGGTGGTGGGGTGCGGGGGGTAAGGGTGCATATTGATTTGCACCAAGGGGCCCAAGACTTAATGCGGTGAACAATGTTGTGCTTGGCGGCAAGTTGTAGATGTAAGAGTGCGGAAAGTAACATAAAAAAATATAAAACCAGTCACACAATCCTATGTGGAAGTTTGATATGCATAAATGTTACTTCCATTCAATACACAAAATAGGGTAAGTACATATATGTACAAGATTTGGTCAATTACCAAAGATAGTTCTTGTGGTGAGAAGGGATAAACATCCTTATTGATTTGTCTAGACTGAATGAAAGAATACAAAGCTACGTGTGTTTGAATGCTTGATATAAAAAACATGCTGACAAACTCCTTATGGTTTGTGTATTCTCTTGTCTATGTGCCATATATATATAATAAGCAGTAGTTACAATTGAGGATGATTATATAAGGGTGGCAGTTTATCTTCAGCTGTGTTACGGTTAAGCTTCTTACAGGGGTGTGGTTGGACTTCGAGTGGTGCAATTCCATTGACAGATTCCCTAATGTGCCGTACGTCTAGAAAAAGCTAGTTGGCATATAATGTCGTAAGGGGGGGGACTTGGCACACAAATATTGAGTGTGTGCGTGAGAGACCTGCATGATGTCACAATAGTGCACAAAGGTACCATAAGACTAGTCTGATAACGCCCACATGCCATAGTGTATAGTACTATGTGTGGAATTCAAAAGAGGGTGCATGGTGCCAAACTTCTGTGCAACAAATTCCAAGGTAGTGTGGCAACTTAAAGCACTAGTGGAAGCTTGCACACAAGCCAAGAGATGCCATGCCCACAATTGATTCAAAGGCCAAGTGAGGAGTGTGCAAACTTGTGCAAAAGTTGCACACAAATTATTTACCCTTTCTTGAGAAGCAATGATCTCCATTGTACCTTCGGTTAGCTAAGAAAATTGAACTTGAAGTTTTTGAAGGTCGTACCACCTACCTTGATCAACATATTGCCTTGCCTTAACCACTCAAAATGATAGATGCATGTCTCAGTGAGTGTGTGTTGTTGTCACCTCAATAATCTGATCCTTTGGCACTGAATAGGCGTGTTCAGGATCCAAATTTTAAAGATGTTGCATTGTGGTTGGCTCAAGCAAAGGAGAGTTGTATGGCTTGAGGAGTTCCACATTGAAGATTGGATGCAAACCCAAGTGCTCCAATAGGTCAAGAACATAAGTGTTCTCTCTTATTGCACTCAGGTTGGTGTATGGGCCATAGTACAAAGGCTTGATCTTTCGTTGTGGACCCTTGAAGTGTTCCTTCTGAAGATGCAACTAGACCTTATTGCCCACCTTGCACTCATGAGGTGTGCGTTGTGTTGTGGCGATCTTTATACTTTCGCTGTTAGCATGAGAGTATCTATTGAACTTGTTGATGAGTGTTTTGAATGTGTTGTAGAAACTTATGCGCCTGTCCACTTCTTGTTCATGTGCATGTGACTCTATGTTGAATGGTGCATGATAGGAGATGTCTAGAGGTGCCACCAGTTGGAACCCAATACATGTTTGGAAAGCACTGTGCCTTGTAGAGCTATAAAGAGCCCTGTTATAGGCATGTTGAATGTACAATAAGTTAACATCTCATGTACACAAATGTGCAGTGTTGTACTTAACAAAAGATGAACAAGTGTGTAGTTGACAACTTGTGTTTGTCCATCTATTTATGAATGAAAATTTGCCAACTGGTCCAACTGTGTATCTATCTTGTCCCACAGAGCTTGTCAAAAGTCGCTGACAAAGCATGGGTCACAGTGAGACATGATGTGGGTAAACCAAAATGAACCCAAACATCGTTGAAGAAAGAGCATGTCGTGTTTTGTGGATTGATGTCCTTGTTGCAAGCAACCATGATGGCCATTTTAGAGAACCTATCCACTACAACAAACACAGTGATTACGAAATTTTTTCATAGGCACTCCAATCATGAAATCCATGCTAATGGATTCCCATGGCTTGGATGGAATTGATAGATGTGTGTCAAGTGATAGCTTCATGTTCATGGGCTTGGCTATGCAACAAGAAATGCAATATTTGATGTGGCATCTAAGACCCGTGTACATATGCCGCCAATAGTAGTGTTGATGTAATGTTGCCAGTGTCTTAGTGACACCAAAGTGTCTTATTGTCTTTACGTAGTGTGCCTCCCAGATGAGTCTTTGGCGAGCTGCATCATTAAGAACAAAGAGATGCCCAAGCTTGTAGAGAACCTTGTTGGACATGTAGAACTTTAAATCTTGTTCACCTTGCTTAAGGTCAGTATAGGCATCTGCAAAGTCCTTGTCTGCTGAGTATAGAGATACCTAGTTAATGAAGTTGTGGTCGTGCATGTCCAACACCGTGTTGAGCATGTAAATTAGTGGTCAATTGAGGCAATATGCAACCTTACCATCTTACCCTTCTTTTTCTTTATCACCACATGGAATCACTATAGGTAAGACATCCACTTCATGTGGTGCACATTCTCCAACTTGCTTTGCATCTGTAGGAACTGGAGTGGCTTATGATCATAATGAATGACCATCTCCTTACCCAATATATAGTGCCACCATTGTTTTATTGCTTGCACAATAGCATACAACTCTTTTTCATAGGTGGAGTACTGTTGAATTTTATCGTTGAATGTATTTAAGTGATAGGTGACTAAATGTCCATGTTGTGTGGGTACTTTGTTGAGTGCATAGTCCGATGCATTGGTGTGAATCTTGAAAGTGTAGACAATTTCAAACATTGCTAGAACATGTGTTGTACAGAGGCGCTTATTGAGCTTCTCAAAAGCACATTGTCATGCAGGTGTCCATTTGAATGCTACCTTGGCACACCTTATCTAATTGAGACAAAATGCAATGTATAAGAAGCCAAGAATAAATTTGAAGTATAAGTTAGCAAGTCCAAGAAAACTCAATTTAGTGAGATTGCACAAAATTGGCTAACCTTGGATTACCTTGATCTTCTCTAGATCTACATGAATATCATTGCGGTAAATGATATAGACCATGGATAGAATTTGCGCAACATGAAATGTATGCTTTGCTAAGTTGGCTTGCAATTTGTGTTTGCACAAGGTGTCTAAGACACAAGAAATGTGATCCACATGCTGCTCCCAAATCTTGCTAAAGACGGAGATGCCATCCAAGTAGACGATGATGGAGTTGGGAAAGGGCCCAAGTTTTCTTGTCCATCAAGCACACGAATGTTGTTGGCCAATGGTCAAGTTGAATAATGTAACCAACCACTCATACAATCCTTCCTAGGGTTTGAATGTTGCCTTCCAAATATCCTTAGGATGGTTTAGACCCTGATGATAGCGTGACTTCGGGTCAATCTGGGTGAAGTATTGTGCATCTTGGACCTAGTCCAAGACGTTGTCAATGCATGGCATTGGGTAGCGATTCTTCACCATTATCTTGTTCAACATGTGGTACTTAATGGACATTCGCCAAGTCCCATATTTCTTTGGTGCGAGGACAATCGGGTTTCCATAAGGAGAGGAGTTGGGCCTAATCTTGCCTTGATAAAAAAGCTCCTGGATTTGGTGTTGGACTTTATCATTCTCCCAAATGGACCTATGGTATAGTGGATAGTTTGGAAGAGGGGATCCATGTACCAAATCGATGTGGTGTTTTACCGCATAATGTGAAGACATACCCTTTGGCTCTTTGAAGACATCTCCATATCACTGTAGTAACTCACCAAGTTGTGGTTACTACGATGGTGTTTTGCATGGATTGACATACTATTAATGCACACTTGCTCTCTTGCGCAGGTGCTTTTGGGTAGATCATACGAGTAGCATGAACTTCTGTGTGCGCGAGACAAGCTTGCATCATTGTTTGGAAGAGACCAAAGTGATTTTGGTCACAAGCCCTGACTTTAAAAGGTCCAAAACGCGATCTTTGACCTTAACAATCCACCGCTGCAACTTGAATTGATAAGTAACATCACGATCATACAACATTGGCCTTCCAAACAAAATGTCACAAACCTCAAATGGTGCGACGTCACAGGGGACATTGTCCTCCATGGGCTCAAGTTTGTATTGGAAAGTGCATTTTTATCGGAGATGTATATCCTTCCCTTGATATAACCTATTCAAAGAGTATGGTGTTAAATGCGTGGTAGTGGTAAGGCTAAGGAATTGGACCATACCTTGTGCATTGATGTTCTTATGGGTTCCATAGTAAATGATGACATGGAGAGGCTGACCTTTTACCCAGGGGTTAATGTACAAGAGATGCTTCTGAACTTTAGAGATGTTAATGGCAATGGCATTGGTACTAATACAAGTGGCATTTATATCAGTGTCGTCTCTTAACACGAGACTTGATGTTAGCAACGTTCCCTGGCAATCCTCATCAGATCATGCTATTATTGTAGTCTACGGGTTGCTATGGGATTGGTAATATAGGGAATTAATATAACTGTAGTCATTTGATGGTTAACTACGTTATTTATTCCTTTAAGCTTCCTTAGATGGATTTCATTAAGAATTCACAAATACCAATACAATTACTCACATAAACATACACAATTCAAGGACTTGAATTCTCATTTATATTATTAATTTTGAACTTCCTCACGTCTATCTTGTCTAGAATATTTGTTCGTAGTTTCACAAGAAGTGTCATTTGTCGGTTTTCACTTCTTGCACAATACTTAGCCATCCTTTCAGGATTTCAACTAAGCAACATACCAACCTTATGTTCTTTACATGTTTTCAATGTCCCTAGCCCGCTCGCAAAGACTTCACTCAAATTTTTATTGTTCCTAAAACAAATTGGCACTGCCCAAAATCGTTTAAAACTACAGGAAACCATGAGATCCTACTAAGAAGAGGGGTGACATTGGGTGTGTTGCTACCGTTGGCAATGACTGGGTATTCTACCATGAACTTTATTGCAACATTGTAGAGGTTCTTGGAGTGGAGTAATGTTGTTGTGTTGGTTGTGCCATGGGAATTTGTGGTGTTTGCTACGTGGTTGTCTGCTAGGTTTGAAGTGCCTTTCATGCTCATAGCCTCTTGAGTAACTCTGATGGGAGGATTTACTAAGGCTCATCGAGCACATCCTTGACTAAACCCAAAATTTCCACCAGGTCAACATTGAAGCTACCTCATTCACTAGACCTATCATGCACTATGGTGAAAAGTTTGTGCAAAACTGACCTCAACTTCATTGTGGTGTCTTCACACTTGTGCTTTGATTTCTTGTAACCTTTGAAAGATGCACAATCATCTGCAAGCTTCAGGACCAAGGCGGTGAATTGCAATGGCTCTGACCTAACTTGCCGACCTAAGACTTGTTGAATTGATGCTGGGTAAGTGCCCATTATTTTTCATGCTTTCGCCATGCACTCTTTTACTGTGTCGTCCCCCTATTTCAGCTATGCAACGGTGTGATCAATTGGAACATGAAAGGAGTTTGCACTCTCAATTTGTTTATGCAATGGGAGTTGTGCAACGTCAAAGGCAACTTAATTTAGAACAATTGCTATTTCAAGCTACATGATTTGAGGTGGAGGAGATTCGTGTGCTTGGCACAACTGCAATGTCGGCATGAGGAAAGTAGTGCATCTTGTGGTTTAGCATTGGATTTCAATCCATAATGATCCAACTGTGTTGTTCTCCCCTTTTGAGCCTTCCTCATATGAGCTCATCTTGCAAGAATCAGATCCTGTGGCAGTTCCTTTATGGTGTGCTATGGAGTCAGTTGGCTCAGATTTCTGTGTTTAAACCATGATACTTTAGTCTTTCTTTTTGTGACATTTCGCTCGTACCTTGGCCTATGTATTATGTGTTTGTCTTGTGAACCCTTGAACAACCTGCAACTGGAGTTTTTATGCTTTTGTGGCTTGCACTTGCTAGTGCTCCACCTTGTTGTCTTGCTACTATTTTGTGCTCGTCGTTGTCTCATTCGTGTTTCTTCCTTATGGCTCTGCTTCTCCAACTCATTCTCCTCCTTCTCCTTCTTGGTTTGATATGTTTGGCCCTCACAACATCCTCTCTTGCAGCTTTGTCCTTGGTCTCTCTCTCTTCTGTAGCTTTGTCTTCTTAAACCTTTTTGCGGGCTTCCTCTTGCTTGCGCAGGACCTTCATTTGATTGGGCTAGTGTCCTTCTCTGCTTGCTTTCATGCTTTTTTATTTGTCTCGTCCTTATTTAAATATTCCTCCTTAGTTTGATTTTCCTCTTACCATGTTGCTTCCTCCCGACTCTTCTCTTCTTGCTACTCAACTAAATCTTTCTTTTCTTTCGCAATATTTTCTTCAACCTCCTTATCGACATTGGTGTGTGTTTTTCAACTTTGTGAATGGTTGTTCTTCTGTCATGCTCTCTTGGCAAGGTTGGTTTGTATGTATTTGAGATGGAGGTTTGTCCACTTGTGTGGGTGTGTCATCAAGGAATGCTCTTGTGGCTAGCCCTTCACTTTGTTGTGCCAAGACAACATGTGGAATGAATGATGCTCTAAGAGGGGTCCATTGTGTCTTTGGAAATGGATTGGGATTAACAAATTCTATAGGGTAATGGTGTGAAGGTGGATTACTTAGGGGTGGAGTTGATGTAGGCATGTAGGGTGGGGTGTTTGATGGAGATGACTTCGTTGATGGTATTGTTTGTTGCTTGCCCACAATTGTTTTGCCTCACACACCTGGTGGGATAAGCCATTGTTTCTTAAGGTCCCTTGTATTGAGGCATGTATCCCTTGTCGAAGCATCTACTTGTTGTGATTGGATTGTTGCCATAAAGGCTTTGAGACTTTCCTTTTAGCCTATGACATTAGTATGTGGTTTGTCGGCTCTTGGTGTGTGCGAATTCTTTGTCAACAGTTGAAACATGCTTGACTCAACATCACCCTCTTCCTCATCACTCTCCAAATTGATCTATGCCCCCACCTCATTTTGCTTGTGTTTCCTTGCTAGCAGATTTTATAGGGTTGCTGCCAGGGCATTTGTGACACTCCATCCCGTTGGTTTTCCGATATCGACCCATCAGTTGATGAGAATGCCCTACATTCTTAGCTTGCTTTGTTCTTCGTCAACAATAATGTCCACCTTGATGGACTCTATCATGGGTTGAAGGCCAACCAATATGATATGAGGTACAACGTTGTGGCCATGGACCCTTCACATAACCTTCCAAAATAACCACTCTTTCTCCCCTTATTCACCATATGGGATGTTCCCCATATCAACAATCAAGGTTTGTGTATGTCCTGTGATAAAATGCCAAGTTTATTGAAATCGACCTCCTTAGCAACTGTGGGTATCCTGAGATTATTTTGAAATGCCGCAGATCCCCTAGTTTTCTTTGGTCGTGGTTACGCTAGCTAGACAGGTTGCTCCTTTCTTTTCGTCGGTGTCCCCTGGGGTCCAAAAGCAGTTGCTGGTTGCAGTTAACTTCATGGTCGTATTGCTCGCAACAATTGTATGTTTTGTGCAACCATTTGCACTTGCACCTGGACCATGTTGATTAAAAATGAAAGTGGAAGCGCATGTTGTGTTGGGAGTTCATGGATGTGCGCCATGACGGGGACAAATAATCCATCACATCTCGTGGAATGCAATGGTTTGCAGTAATGAGCACATGAATTTGAAGTAGCCAGTTCCCAAACTTTTGTGCATGCAGGAATGTGTTCCCCCTTTGCAACCAGATCAGGTTTGTAAACCAGTCCGACCAAAAGACCTCACCAACAACTTTCCCCTTTCGGGATCTCCATTGCTTGAATCATATGAGCACCAAGAATTGGTACTGTAATGACTGGATTTTGTCGAAGAGCACATTCTCTATGTTCGTCTTGATCTCTCTTGCAAGGAACCCCAGGAAATTGAATTCTTCTAGCAATCATGCCATCTGGTAGGCAATGTCGATTATACTCCCTCCATTACTTGTTTGGCTCCCTTGGTCGTCTACCAATATATTTTCATAATGCACTAAACCAAAACTCACACTGAAGCATCAATTACTTTCTCTAACAGCACACTGCGAGTGGACCATGTGTATCTTTCTTTGGTTTCCTTGCAGAATAATGGCTTGGTGGATTTATATGGGTGTGACGTTTTCCCATCACTTTCAGTCCTGTTACGTGTGCAACTGTTGCAACATTGATGTGAATGACCACCTGAGATGAAATTCGGATATCCCACTCATTGTAACCGTTGGGTAGTGTTACCATGAGTTCGTCATTTTATTTGGAAGTTAGGAATTTCACCAACCTATTCAGATACCTCACAACAAATGATATTACATGACATCCCTTTTGGTGGTCCTCGTTCTTCTTGTAGTTGAGGGTTTGCGAACCACTTTGTATTATTTGCATCGATGAAATCGAAGGGTTCCTGATCGTTCTATTTAGTTTGGTACAAGGAAAACATTATGCCCATCTTATATTTCTTTATCTCGCTTAAAGCTAACATTGCTTGGCTTGTGGCCATTGTCTTCTTTTCACTGATTATTCTTTTTCATCTACACTTATGCACTTGATGACTCTTCCCTCTGCGATTTGTTCATACAGACTTCATAATTTATCTTGTGGCCTTATCCTATATTTCTCCTTACAGAAAAATGTCTCTCAATTCAGAAAATTCAAATTATGTGTAATTTGTTAATAGCGCCAAAGTACGGTTTATATCTCTTCGATTCTATTTTATAGATGGATCACTTTACCTTCTGAAGATTCGTTGAGCTACTTTATGTGCCAAATCGTGTTTTCCTTAGATTTGTTAGTTGTTACTAACTTGACACTTGCTCGTTTTTACGGTTTCTCAATTGAGCTATTATTTGATGTGACACACCATCATTTGATTTTCAAAGCATTGCCTTTTTACAACTTAACCACTGATTATATTGCCAACAACTTTGAACTCTGTCAAATTTCTTTTATCTTGATTAGAAATCACTCTTTCAATTTTGCCACTTATTCTTTTTGTCCTCATTCCTAATGACTTTTCCTTTCATTGTATGCCATTCTTGGACTTAATTGAATTGCGAAGCTTTCCAAGATCCATTTCACGACTCTGATTGACCCTTGCCATTGATTTTAGTACCGATAACATGCTTGTCCCCTTTGTTCTTTCCTTTGTTGATCTTCCACATTGTAACCAAATTTTCTACTTACTAACTACTGCTACTTTTCCACTCTAATATTCTATGCTACCACACCTACAATAAATGGAAATCCTATTATACTTGTACCATCTGGCACTTATTTGTGCTTACACATATATTTATTTTAGTTGTGTTTGGGCTTGAGCCTACAACCATTTAGGCTACCTAGAAGAATATTTCCCTGTAAATTGTGCAACCCAATGGTGTGCTGAGCCACCATTTGGTGGATTATGTATGGTCCCTTCCACCAAATTCACAACTTTCTAGGGTGCACTTTACACTTGCTTTCATACAATAGTACCATTTGTTATAGTTGAAATTCCTTGGATTACAATTTACGATCATGTCAAGTATTTTGGCTACACTTTTGTACTTCTTGATTCCAACTAACCATTTGTCATGTCTCATCCATGCGAGTTAACTTGAGAAACCAATTTTAAAAGGATTCCTTATCACTGAGTCGAGTAACCATTGCAATGCACAAGCTGGGTACTAAATATTCTATTGGCATAATTATTTCCATTTTATAAACCAATTAAATTGGAGTGTATCTCATCACATTCTTGTGATTGGTCTTATACACCCACAATATCATTAGTATGTGTTCTTCCCAATCATCTCTTTACAAAATTCAAATATTTGTTAGAATTTTTTCTAGTACCTTATATGATGATTCAGCGTAATTGTTGGCTTGGGGATAGTATGTAGTACTCTTCTAATGCAATATCATGAATTCCTTTGTCAAGTTCTTTACGATAATATTGAGAAAATGTGTACACCTATCATTGATTAGCTTTTGAGGGCAATCAAACCTTTTTATGACATTTTCATAGAGGAATTTTTGTAACATCTTTTGCCCCACAACTAGGAGTCACGATTACCTTAACCCACTTCGTGAAGTAATCTATCATAGTGATGATATATCAGGGATTGACCATTTATATGGTGGAGTAATGGCCCTAAAAATTCTATCCCCCATTTTTTAAAAGGTTACTTAAGGAGAACTGGGTTGAGCAACATCTCATCTCTATGGTTTGGCTTACTAATGCACTGACATATGTCGCAATACTTTGCAACCCAATGCACATCTTGAAACATTGTATGTCACCATAGTCCTCTCTATGGTATCTTCCTCACAATTAGTTCTCATGTGAAATGCCCTACAACTACCCCTTGATGAGCTTCATCCAACACCTACGTTATTTAATGCTCTAGAGCCATCCTACGAAGGATGTTGTCTTTACGCAACTTATAGAGGAATCCATTGCTAATGTTGAATGAAAATGTCTCAATACATAATGGTCGACTCTTGAGACTAGATGCTTCTTGTCTCATACCATGTAATGTTGTAGGAATGCACCATGCTGAAAAAAAAATTCTATTTCCTCTAATTGTTCAGTGATCATAGTTACTCTGAACAAATGGACATCCGAAGAATATTATTTCAAGTCCTTGGGCTCGTCACCTATGTGGATATGGTTGAGATGGTCTAGACCTATATTTTCTCATCTTGGCTTAACATTGATTTTGAATTGATAATCTTGAAAAATAATTAAACATCTTGGAATTATGGGCTCCCAACAATGGTTTGTTCACCAAATATTGCAATCCCTGGTGACTTGTGAAAAATTAAAAGGGAGAGGCCAATAATTAATGCTATAACTCTTAAAGTGTGAACACCATGGCCAAGGCTTCCTACTTTGTCATGGTATAGTTCTTTTTAGTAACAAACAACATAGGACTTGCGAACTAAATTGGATAGTCCAACTCTCCTCCCTATAAACACATGATTATGAGGGAGTTAGTTTCTTGTTAATATGAAATCCAAATGAAATGCATACAACATAAAACTCAAGCACATGTCCTTGGATTGGGAAAGATCAAAATAAAGCATAAATAAACGTAATAGAAGATAAAACAACACACTTTTACCTTCCCTTTGGATGTCTCTTTCTTGTCAGAATGCAAGTTTGATTGCCTTGGATGTAGTGCTTCGAGTCTTAGTTAATGTCGCAACGTCATTCCAACAACATCTCTCCTTGTGCTATGTGTGTTTTGATTGAGCAATGACGAAATAGATGAAGCTTCTCTCATAGTTTTGGCAGAGTAAGTTTACACAAATAAGCTTGTTTATAATGGCAAATGACCCTTTTATTTATAGATTTCTCAAATTGTTTTTTACCGTTGGATGATGATCAAGATGTGTGGTTGAGGTTTAGTCTATTTTGGAGGGTTTATGCCATTAATATTTGGGGTTGAGTTTTCATTGATTGAGGCATGGGTTGAATTTATAGAGCATGGGTTGCATTTATGATGATATTTGGTTGCATTCATCTTGATATTTGGAAGGTTTCCTTTGAGTAATTCTAATAAAGTTTAATCAACCACTTGCCATGTGATGTCATAATTAGATTTTATTGTTTTACTTGAATATGGATATTCTAAAAATCTATGTATTTTCTATTTAGGGATATATTAGTCATTTGATTTGATTTAATCATCTAATTAATACTAGATTAATTTTGTATGATTTTTTCAATGTAGAAAATCGAACAAATATTCAATTTAATTGATCCAGAACATTACTTGCAAAAGCAATAATTTGACTTAGGATGAATTAAATGTGGCTGGTGATTTGATATGATGTATTGACCTAATCAAGGATGCACCAATGTGTTTCAGATATGTATGTCAAGTGTGTAAAAGAATTTAAGTGTTTTAGTGATTTTTGACATGATTTGTGTGCTATTGTAGTAATTCGTTCTGATTTGCAATTTTGATGCAGAAGTGATAAAAGTGGAGTGTCTAAATTTTGCCCCTGTTTGAAATGGTGTTTCAAGACAGACAAAGCAATGACTTTTCAAATAATTAAAAAGTCGTTAAAATGATTTTGTAATGATTGAAGAATGATGTGTTCATGTTTGTTGATACTCGTTCAATTTTTTGAAGAAAAGAATGAGTTCACAATGATGCCCCAAATGATGTTTGGAATGCCTAAGATGCCCCTTCGAGGGATTGGTCAAAAAATAATTTTGATGGATAGACTCTTGGAAGGAAGAAAATGACATTTTTTGTGGTAGAAGAGGCCTAGAAACAAAGAAAATAAGGAAAAACAAGACTAAAAACAAACAAAGGAGCCACAAACAGGTCTCCAAGGAAGATAAAGATTCAATGGGAGGGATAGTGGGGGGGACAGGGGGTAAATTTTTTAATTTGGAGTTATAACTGACTCGTGGGGGGTCAAATGAACCATTTTCACCCTCCCCACTTGAAATTTTTTGCTCTAGATTTACACATGATAGATTTGAGTTAAATGGTGTGTCTCCCTCATCATAGGCATCTTGGCTAGTAGCTTTGAGAGTATAGGCAACCACTTGGGAGTAGGTATTCCATAAGTACCCTCATTTTTTTTTTGCATTTATGGCATTGAATGCTAGGTATAAGTAGGTGGATTAGCGAATCTGCCATTTTCAAAACCCTTGAAAACGGTGATATCATGCACACAAATGATGATATTGTGACCAAATTGATGACATCATGACAAAAACAATGATATCACCAAAATATGTGGGAAACACCGAAACGACGAAAACATAAATTTGGACAAAATTTGCTGAAATAGCGAGAAAGATCAAAAAATGACAATAACGCCCTATGAAATGATGATAACATGAAAATGACCAAAGAGACAAATAAACAATGAGAATGGCTTGTAAAATGATGGGAATGTCCTACTAAATGATGACATTACAAAAATTGGTGAAATTGTCCATGTCAAATGTACTTAAGGAAAGGAAGTTTTTGTTTGATGTGAATGTGGAATGTTTGTGTCTTTAATAATCAGAATGATGTTTTGATGTTGCGGTACTAATCTTGATGAGATTGTTGGCAGTGGTAGATAGATAAAGTTGAATAAATGTGCTAACATGCTTTTGATTGGTAGGAGCAAGTCGTAGTGTTGATAGCTCGCAAGCAATAATTGCATGTTTTACGATAACCAAGACTGTGGACAGAGGAGACCTTGGCCTTTCTAGAAATTGTCAGATTGTGATATGTTGCATAGATGTCAGTGCTCTGATCAGGTAGGGCCTATTTCTAGGTGTTAGCTAGGCACTGACACTCAGATACTAGTACTTTTCACTTGCTGACTAGGGAGGCCACAAGGACATTAGATGAAGTTTGGCGAATACTCAACATTCTGATTCATGGAATTGTGATACACTAGATATAGTAGGGATGATTGGTAGTGTCGGAAGACCCAATTGGTGTTACTGACATTATAACAAAGGGTGGAGTGATTGACATAGACGTGTTGGAGAACTTAGGCTTTTTTAAATATGTCATGCTGCAAAGCCAAGGAGATGTAGCAGCGACACAACCATTGATTGACTGGGAGATTGTGATTTTGATGGCCATTATCAATGGCATATTGTTGCCTAATAATATTGACCAATATTTTCACATAGGACTAGTAGGAGTCCCTTAAGACATGATTGATCAGACCACTTTCTTTTCCTCAGGCCCAGTAGTATTAGCCCAATTGTATATAGACTTACATATGGTAATGTATCATTAGGGTAGGAGCATTGGGCCCAACATATTGCTTTAGGTCTGGTCTTGGGAGCACATTTTTATAAAGTGACCAGTTGGGTAGAGATGTCTTTGGAGTTCAGAAGATTTGCTAGCTCATGTTTAGTATTTGACAGGAGGAGGCTGGGAGGGCACATAGGGGACATGTATTTGTACTGGTGGGTGATTGATGATATGGTCGAGAGAGACTTTATCTGGTGCCCTTATATGTTCATTCAGTTTGGATGGTTGGAGTATGGCCAAGTGACATGATATGTGACTACTCCCTACTACATCAAAGGTCGACGCAATATTATTATAGAGCGATATCGACATGATTGTGTTTAGAGGCAGTTCGAGTGTTGGTAGGATGTTTCGGATGGACCCCATTACTTTGCGCATGTAATGCAAGAGATTAGCAAGCGGGGCCCTCCTATCTTGAGGGCTATGACAGTTGGGAGCTTTCTGACATTACAACTAGTTAATTGGGATTATATGGGGGGGGGATAATAGATGTAGGGGTTACTAGTGCATATGCAACCTGGTAGACACAGTGTAGACTGGTGATACCGACCAAACCTAGACCTCAAGGGGATCAATAACCAAGACAACATCAACAGAGATGAGTGATGACTGCTCAAATAGAGGGGGATGGTGATGGGGATGGAGGACAAAGATAGGTATAGGTACACCTATAGATAGATTCCCCGCCTTAGAAACCACTATAGGTACCAATATAATAGGTGATGCCTATGGTCTTAGATTTTGAGTCAGAGAGTAGTAGCGGTAGTAGCAGAAGTGAGGGACAATCCTTAGATGATGATATGTAGGAATACATGTTACAGCCAAAGGATTTGAGCAGGTTTTAGGACAAGTAGGCCCTTTAGGGTCAACTAGATTAGAGGTTGATCAGGCCAAAATAGATGGATTATAGAGAGAGATAGATAGCAGGGTGACATAGATCTTGGGGCTTGAGTAGTAGGTAGCTAGACTGCGGGCTTAGTTGATAGGGGCCCCAGGTGAGGCCCAAATTATATGGGTTGATTATAGCAAGAGATACTGAGATTGTCACACTGAGGGGGTGGGTTTACTAGATGACAACCATTTAGGTCTAGCATACCATGAGGGATGCAGAGTTGGTGATGGCCATTAGTGAGTAGGACAGGGCCTAGGTAGATGTATATAGGCTTCATGGGGAGCGGGATAAGGCCGGACATATTATATCACAACAGGGTTTGGAAAGAACATTAGTAGATTTGGTGTGGGCCAAGGATGAGGCTAGGAATTATTACAATTTATGAGTCAGTAGTACAAGCAAGGGCATGGAGCCTAACTTCCATGAGCATACATAGAGTCAACTATCAAGCCGAACATCTAGGTCATATCATACTTCAGCATCTAAGAGATCAATAGCACAACCTCCTCCATAGCTGAGAGTTATGGGTCCCCCATAGTGGATGCCACCAGATGTCATAGGATAAAGCTTTTAGGAGGATAGGCCTTAGAGGAGTCCTCATAGAGATGACCATAGTCTGAGCTGATATTTTATTGTAGATCTATATTTTTAATACCCTGATGTCTATATTCTAGATGTATAAACTTTGTTTTGAGATGTATATGGACATTAATTTTGATCTCATGATGTATATGGACTATGATATTCTTTTGATATATATGATGCGTTGTTGGATTTTAGTGATGTTGAATCATGATGTGGAGTAGATGATTGATATTGCTGTCGATGTAATTGTTTACCGTGATTTTATTATTTTAATTTCGATGATGATGTTGCACTTGATCTAGATAGCAAATGTAATTGAATTTGATGATGTGTTAGCCTTTGATCATGATGTAAAATGTGTATGACTATTTTTATATGCTCATTCATAGATGTGTATCATGATTAGCATATATGTAGCCATATTGTTCAGTTGCTTATGGTTTTGAATATGGAAAATGTGATGATGTTTTAATTTTTGCATACAAAGACATTTAGCCATGTTGATAGATCATGCAAGGGGATGGATTCTTTTCACTCAACATTGTATTAAGCCTCAAGCACTTGGTTTTTAATTTTGCACATGTTAGTATGCATCATAATTATAAAATGAATCACGATAACATTGTTTCCACTTATGTAAGGACTAGTTCAAATACACATGCTAACAACTTGAGATCAAGATATGGAAAATTAAGACCTAAGTGTAAAACATAATGTACAGAACAAAGACATACTAAAAAATAGCTTTGATACAAATGTTAACAACTTGAGATCAAGCTATGAAAAATTAAGATGTAAGTGTAAAACATAATGTACTAAACAAAAACAAACAATATAATAAACTAAACATTCAAGCAATCAAACACTCCAATCACACATAAAAACACAACTAAAAGTAATAAACAAACAAGAAATCATCATTGTGCATATGTGGTAACTATTGTGTTTTGCCTTTAAGTCTACAGAATGTTAGATAGGATAATGTGAGAAAATAGACTTGATGGGAATGGAAGAAGAAGCAAGAAATGGTCGAGCTAACTCCAAATGCCCCATGAAAATAGACGATGCCTACATAGTCCATTATGGACCTTAGGTTGATATAGTTCTCCCTCCCAGAAATGGGAGTGAAGACAAGTGGTGACCATGATTAGGATGGAATTTTTAGATAAGAAAGATATTTAATGAATCGTAAAATGGTGAGAGCATGGAATAAGTGGCTCACAAAATAATGAGAGCGTAGTGTAATTGGCTCACAAAACAGTGTGAGCATAATCTAATTAGCTCACAAAATGATGAGAACATAAGCGATAAAGAGTGGAGAAAATGAAAAAGAGGATGATAACGACCAAGTTGATTTGAGCTGCCCCTTGTAGCCAAGTGTTGCCTACATAGTCCATGTAGACCTCATGCCAATGTAGTTCTCACAAAAAATAGGAGTGTAATGAATGAATGACAATGGAGATTATAATGATCGTGTTGGAATGAAAGATACCCACCCAAGACATGCAAACACCTAGGGGAATGGGATGATCAAAATATGATTGAATTTGATGAATAAGTCATGATTTGGATAAGACTTTTCCCACCCATGAGATGTTCAATGTAAAAGAGGGTGTGTCCACACGATATTCAAATAATGACACCCAAAATAGAACCAAGAGGGAAACCCATTGGCAAACATGATGACAAACTGAGCAAAGATTTTGTGGTTTCATATCTTTTTTGGGGATTTTGTAGTTTTTGACTTTTTAAGATTTTAGGTTTTTCTGATGTTTTTGGGTTTGTTGGAATAAGCTATATACAAGATTATTTTGTAAGCAAAATATATAGGGGAATATGAAAAAATGTACTAGAAACCATTTAACAAAGGAGGAACAAGCTTGGGTGGTGGTTCAACATCAAATTAGGATGTGAAAGAACTACCATTTAACAATAAATTAGGATGCCAAGGAAGTGATTTAGAATGGGTAAAAGGTTTTATCAAAGAGATAAAATAAGTTGTTTCAAGGAATGGCAAGCAAGAACACCATGTTGAAGCACTATGATGTTATGAAATTATGCCTGCAAAGATGTGCTGATGATGACCAAATATGAACTGCTTGCTAAACTGTAATCTAGATCCACGTGTAGTACCTATAGGTCATAATCAAGATTAAGATGGCAATAAAATGTGGGAGTAAGACAAGGATTTACTCAGGAATAGAAAAAAGAAGGAAGGGGAATACGAAAGGATGCGAAGGAAGTGGCCCCAAGTAGGGGCTCTCATAAACAATGTTCAAACAAATCAATTATAAAAGTGCTTGAGATGCATAATGTTCATGGGCTCATCTAGCTCGTACTCCTCTGGTGTAGCCAACATGTATGCTCTATAACCATAGTTTTTTATGATAATGAACGGACCCAACTAATTTGGCTCAAATTTGCCTTTCTTCTCATTATCCGCATTGGTGTTTTTATTATTCTCTTTCAATACAAGATCACCAACTTCAAAGTCTCTAGAAACGATATGTTTTAACTATGGCATAACCAATTCTAATATGATTTGAGATGGTTCAAGGTGACTATCCTTTTTTCATCCAAGGGTTCCATCTCTTGTAGTCTGACTACTCTATACTCATCGTCATCAATGTTACCTTGGAATAAGATACACAAAGAGGGAAACTCAATCTCAATAGGAGGAATATCTTCAAAGCTAAAGACTAAGGAATAGGGTGTTGCACATGTAGGCATGTGGTTATTGGTATAGTAAGCCCATAAGGCAAGCAATAATTATAAATGTCAATTAAAACAATATTGTTGATATTCTTATGAATTTTGACAATAGTCTTATTAGATGCCTCAATTTGGACATTACCTTGAGGTTGATAGGGAGTTGACCATCAATATTTGATATGAAATTGTGTACATAGGACTTATACACCCTTGTTCTTAAATGAATGGCCATTATTAGATATAATGGTAAAGGGATTGCCATAACATAAAATGAGATGATTCAGAATGAATTTGGAGATATGTTTACCGGTTATGTGAGTGAAAAAAATTGCTTCTACCCACTTAGTGAAATATTTAGTGGCAGTCAGGGTATGCTTGTGTCCCTTTGAAGAAATAGGGTTATCTTACCTATGATATTGAGCCCCCATGTAGAAAATAGCCAAGTAGAAGTGATAGGTTGAAGTGCTTGTGAAAGAGCATGAACTAAATCACCATGCTTTTGACAAACAAGACATTTATTGACATAAGCACACACATTTGATTCCATTTTGGGCCAATAGTATCATGTTCAAAGGAGTTTTTTGGAAAGGACCTTTCCGCTTGTATGGGCCCCAAAAATCCCTTCATGCACGTCTTTAGTGTTAATTCAGATTCACCTAAGTTTAAACAACAAAGTAGTGTCCTATCATAGCCTCTATGATAGAGCATACCACTGATTAAAGTGCAGCGGGATGCATTATGAATGAAGGATTTTTGTTGTTTGTGTGATAGGTCAATGGGAAGAATATGGTCTTGAAGGTAGGTTTGTACGTCTTGGTAACAAGGGAAATCAAGGCCAACTATATCACATATAATTTCTATGTCAGGACAACTATAAGCTAGCATGAGAAGATTTTCAATGAGAAACTAATATTCATAGACATTAGAAGATTTATATTAATGACCCAATGTTTGCCAGGGCATCAGTTGATCTGTTATTGGCTCTTGGTTTTTGCTCAAACTAGATGCATTCAAAGTTTGGTTTGAGACCATCATCCATACCTTTTTAGGGTTATAACTTATCATCTTTGGTTTGATATTGATCTATAACTTGATTGATAATTAACTATGAATCTCCATAAACAACCAATTTTGAATGTTCCACTGCACTGCGAGGAGAATTCCAGCAATTAGTGCCTTGTATTATTCAATATTGTTGGTGCATGGGAAGCCAATTTGAAATGCCTTGGAATGAGATCCCCATGTGGCTTAATGAACAAAATACCTACTCCTAAAACGTGGGATGTGAAGGAACTGTCAATATACAACTTCCATTGACATGATTCTTAAAAAGTGAAGATAGACTCATTTGGGAAATGGATGTTCATTGGATGTGTATCTAACAAAGGTGCCTCAGCAAGTTGGTCTACAAGTGCATGCCCTTTTATGGATTTCTGATTAGTATATTAAATGTCAAACTCACTTAAGAGCATAACCCATTTGGCCATAAGCCCTGTCAATGTTGATTTAGAAAGAAGGTACTCGAGTGGGCTAACTTTTTCAATTATGATGGTCTTATTGTTCAACATGTAGTGACACAAATTTTAGGATGTGATTACCAATGTTAAACATGCTTTCTCAATTGGTGTATAATTGTGTTCATAAGTGACTAGTGTCATGCTTAGATAGTAAATTGCACGTTATTTTACCTGGTCATCATGTTGGGCCAAACATGCCCCCAAGCCATGTTTAGTCACTGAGATATAAAGAAAAAAAAACTTGTGTGGTGTTAGTGGGGAAAACCCTGGCGTGTTTTTTAAATAGGATTCTAACTGCTCAAATGCTTCTTGATAAGCAATATTCTATTGAAAGGTGGTTTCCTTCTTCGATAGGTGAGTGAAAGGATGGCAACGATCAACAAGGTGTGAAATGAATTGGAAAATGGATTAGATTTTACCCTATAAATTGTGGAGGTATTTCAAATTAGAAGGGGGAAGAATTTTTGTGATGGACTTAACCTTGGCTAGATTGACTTCAATTTGCATGTGGGAAACAAGGAAGCTTAGCAATTTTTTTGATGTGATTCCAAAGACACATTTTTTTGGGTTAAGGTACACCTTATATTTACAAAGTCTCTTAAAGCTTCTATGTAGAACTTCTAGATGTCACGCACATGTTTTTGATTTACCTATAATGTCATCCACATAGTCCTCAACAATATCATGCATCATGTCATGGAATATGACTATCATTGCACGCTGATATGTAGCACCAACACTTTTCAAGTTGAATGGCATAACCTGATAACAAATTTTCCCCACAAAGTGATGAATGTTGATTTATGTTGATACTCTGGTGTTATTTTAATCTAATTATATCTTGAAAAACCATCCATGAGGGATATCATTTCATACCATGGTGTTGAGTCCACATTCATATTTATGTTAGGTAATGAAAAATTGTCTTTTGGACATGCTTTTTTGATATCTCTAAAGTTTGTGCATAGATGAATACCTTTAGGTTTATTTTTTATTATAATAATGTTGGATATCCGTTCTGAGTAATCAATTGGTCAAATATATTTGGCCCCCAATAATTTCTCCAGTTCTTTCTTACTAATATAACAATGTGTTGATGCATTTTCCACATTTTTTGTTTAATAGGCTTGGCATCTAGGTGTACAACATGATGGTGTATGACCAAAGATAGAATAGCCCAGGCATATCAACATAAGACCATGTGAATATGTCAATGAATTCTCAGAGAATGACAATGATGAATTCACGTTCCTCTGCAGTGAGGGACACACTAAGCTTAAAATTTTTGGGATCATTTGTTGTACCAATGTCGACATCAATGGTGTTTTCCATGAGTAATGTAGAACCATCCTCTAATATAGTCGACATCGAGGAGAATTGATCTTCTTCATCTAATTGTTGGTCATCAGGTTCACCCATGAAAGAAGAATCAAAATCATTCATGGAAGGTGATAGTCATTCATTAAATGCTTGAGGGATGTCTTGGACCAATCGTTCAAATGTCTATTTTTATTTTGGATTAATGTCTAAGCCAAATATAATGTGCAGACTTGTAGGTATCTGTGCTTCCTAAGAAAGAGAGTGAACTTCCTCATCCATTGGTGCTTAAAACAAGTTTTCACCAAGGGACTCATCTTTTTATTTACTTTTTTCTTGGTCCAAAAGTGACTCAAAGAGGTTTTCACAAGTGGACCTCAATGTTCGATTTTCCTTTTTATTTTGACTAACGAAGTTCACATGCTCTCCAAAGTAGGCATTAGGGTCCAGTGTGATCTCAAATCCTTACTTATGGTTTCTAAATAGCATACCATATCTAAGGCCCATGAACTCTTAAATGGCTTCTTCATTTTGAAAATTGTCCAATGGTATAATGTGATCTTGCTAATCCCAATAAATTAGTTCAAGATAATGAAAGACAAGAGGGAAATTGGAAGAGGATATGATAGTAAGAATGATATTTGTATCGAAGAGGTCTGTGTCTGCTAGCTCTTCGTAAATACTATTATATGATTATGCATCATTGTCGAGATCGTCTTCATTAGACGCTGAAGTTGTGTCACTCTCGAGATCTGAGGGGTCACCCCCAAGCGGTTTATATCTAATGCCTTGAGTACCTTTGTGCTTAGTTACCGAGACAGGCTCAAGAATACCTTGTTTTTCTTGCAATCCCTTTCCTTTGTAGTCATAATGTTCCATGACACTATTAGGAATAAGATATTTGACACTTTGATAACAAGAGGAAAAATCATCACTATAGATGTAGGAATCTTCAGAGCTACTCTATTGTTCTGGATTTTATGAAGCCTTTTTGACAAAGAGAGGAGATCCCTTGGGATGAGAATCAGTATTTTGGCACCATTTCATCTTGGGCCTACCATGAGTCATAATTGGGCGATTTATGCAATTTGGCAAAATGAAAGGCATATTTGATTCTATACGTGCCAATACCTTTATCTTCAATAGTAAATTGGAAAGAAATCTGGGGAGTGGAGTAGTAGAAGTGGATGCAAGGTTAATTGGGTCAATGTAATTAGACTTGGGATACTTAGGAGCTATATTATTGTCCTTTTTAGGTGCATGTTCAACGGTAGGACAATAATTATATTGACCATACTCAGCTTCCACATTTTTGCAATATTGATATGGCTGCAAATCATCGAGAATAGTAACATCCATTCTAGAATGGGGAATTTTCAGGCATTGATGCAATGTGGAATGGATTGAGTGTAATTCATAAATCCAAGGATGTCCAAGAAGCATATTTTAAGGCAGTTCAATGTCAATGACATGATAGAGGGTATCAGGGGTGATAGGCCATAAAGGACAGGTAAGCAAATAGTGCCATATGATTCTCTTTCTACATTATCGTATGCCTTGATAATAATGGTGTCTAGCTACAAATTTGCTGAAGTATAGCCCAAATGTTTGATCAATTTTAATGATGTTATGTTAATCATGAACCATTGTCTATGAGAACTTGCTTAATCTTGTGGCAGGAAATGATGGCTTCGATGTAAAGAGGGTTATTGTGTAATGGACCAAAGAATGACATGTCACTTTGGTCAAATGTAAGTTGTTGACTTGGGGATAGATGCCCCACAAGTGCTTGGAATTGGGAAGGCTCAATGTCATTTGGAAACTTAGATTGGCATAAAATATCATATAATATCTCTTTTATGGACTTCAAATGTACACAAAAGATTTAGAATCTAAATTTGTGTCAGGGTTTTGTTTAATTGTTCCAAAAGGTCATATTGCTTTTTAGTGGAAAAAGATAACTTGGATTTTGAAAGCAAGATATTTTGAACTGGATTCTTGTTTGAAGGAGGTGAAGGGTCTTGAACTATAACCCTTAGACATTGAGTTAAAATAATGTAATTTTGAGTTGGAAGACAATTACTTGAAGGGGAATTGAAAGGAGAAGATGCAAAACCTAAAATGGTGACTCGTGGACGTTGTCGAGGCACAACAATGCAATTTCGAGTTGGGAAAGGGCCACTAGGATATGAAGGAGGAGGTCCTAGAATAAAAGGAGTAACACATTGAGGCATGTTTTAAGGTTTGCGAGGATTGATTTTAATAGTATCTACATGATTACTAGTAATATAGCCTACAACATTGTTGTAGGTATACGAGACATCATAGTAGCTGATTTGATTTGTTTAGGAATCTTAACCTTGATCACAAATGTTTGGATTCTGATTCTAACCTTGATTTTGATTCTAATTATTTAATGGGAAGTTATTCTAATTCTGATTGTTGGAAATTTTCTTTGGAAATAAATCCTTGTATATACCTATGTTTTGATTTGAACTAGAAGCAACATTCTATGACTCAATTTCACCACGCTCAAGTAGGTTTTGAATGAAATGCTTGAGTTTCAAACACCTATGAACTCCATGGCCTTTAACATGATGGTAATCACAATACTCATTGTCCCTATACCATGTGGGATTTGGTTGATCTTATGGAAAAGTTTTTGTATTTTGCCAAATGACCATGTTAGCCGCAACTAATTTTTGGAACACTACCTCTATAGGCTCACCAAGGTCACTGAAGACTCTGTGTTGATATTGATTCCTTTGTGTAGGTGGTCTTTTCAATGTAATAATTTGAGGAAGTGGAGTATTTTAAACAGGCGGGGGTTTCACCATTTACACATCTTGATTATATCACTTCATTGCCAACAACATTCTTTTTTCTATTAAACACCTTTGGTTTCTCAAATGTATTGGATTGGGCTTGTACTAGAGCTTGTGCTTGTGCCTAGTTCTGCGAATAAATCTTGAGTAGCCTTTGTCTATAGGAGCCTTTTCAATTTTCATTCCTTTATCTATAATTTCTTCAAATGTGTAAGTTTAATGAAGTCTCAGATTTTGAGCTACCTCTGAATTGAGATTGGAAGTGAATATGTTTGCTAGTTTATTATAAAAAAGGTTGTGTGGAAAACGGATAGCCAAACTTCTCCATCATTATCAATAAGCAAAAAAACTTTCCCCATTGTGTTGTTTAGTATTACGTAAGTCAACCATGGTCAACTTGTGCTCTATGTTATAGGAGAAGTGTTTTACAAAATTTTCAGACAAGTCATCAAAGTTGTTGATAAATCCCTTTGGTAAGTACAAAAACCACTCTAAGGCTTGTCCACCCAAGCTACGTGGAAACAAGTGAAGTAGATAAATGTTTTTATAGGCTAATTCTTGACATGCCACAAAGAATTCCTTTAAGTGTTCTCTAGGATCACCCCTTCCCTTGTATTTATCAAATTTAGGCACCTTAAAATAAGACAGGAACTAAACTTGAAAGAAACTCATATCAAATGCATATGGGCATATCTCATCAAATTTGTATTTCTTGCCTTGATTGCCCACTTGGAGTCCTACAACACCAGATTTTATCTCTTGAAATTCCTGGAGAATTGGAGCATTCTGGGATCGAGAAAGTGAATTTTATTGAATGTTCAAAGGGGAATTAGTTTGATTTGGATAAATAGATGGATGGGGATTGAAATAGGTTGGAATGGGTACCCTTTAGGATGATCTATTAGAGTTGTTCATCCAATAACCAAGATTGTATTATTGATAGAGTACTTGTTGCTGAATAGTATTGGGAAGTGGATTAGCAACACATTGTTGAGTTGGAGGAATTTACAATTGATAGATAGGAACCTATCACGAAAGGACTTGCTATTGGTTAGTATAAACTTGATTATAATGGAAAAATTGTGGATTGATAGGATTTGTTTGGCGTTGATCACAAAATGTTGTGGAGAAGGATTGACAACTTATTGCAAATTGGTAGAATTTGTTGTGGTATGGATTATTGGCAACATGTTGTTGCAAATTAGAAGGGATATGATGGGAATTAGAAGGAACTTGTTTGGAATTCAATGGAACTTGTTGCGAACTAGAAATAATTTGTTAGGAACTAGAAGGGATTTTTTGTGAATTAGAAGGGATTTATTGTGAATTAGAAGGCACTTGATGTGGATTAGGAAATACTTGTGGTGGATTGGAGGAAGCTTGTTGCAATGGATCTACTAGAGGGGTTTGATGGGAACTAGAAGGGATTTGAGGTGTTTACTTAGGATTTGTGAATGGATCCAAATTTTATGGAGGATTAACTAATGGATCTCATTATTGTTTCTCAATCGGTGGATTTTGTTCCATAGGTGGCGGATTATCAAAAGAGGCAGTAACTAGGGAGCATCTAAAGAAGCTAGAAGCTGACTAGTTTGTTGTAATTATACAATAACGAGTTGGTTATTTTGGGATAGGTCAACAAGTTGCCTTTTCCATTTGTTTTAAGATTCCATCATTCTAATATAAGTTTATACAAGGGCTTGTTCATGAGTGGAAGTTAACTATGGAGGTATATTCTTTATTCAAACATGGCTACATCTTATTTTGTTCTAGGTGGTACATTCTCATATTAGGGTCAACATACCTCATCCTCTAGGTTTTCATTGTTTCAAAAATAGATGAGTGGATCATAAGACCACTTGTCATCAAGAGAAGGGTTGTAAGAAGCCCAGTTCTTGTATACCTAGGCATGTTTGAATTGATAATATTCATCTTGAATCAAGATAGGAGGTTTGAATTGATTGGATTTGAATATATGTAAAGATTTACTGATCAATTCAAAGTTGACTATTGGATTTGAATTTTTTTTGAAGTTAGGTTATGTTTCGATGTGTTTTTTGGAATACCTTTTGGTCAAGGCAGAAACTTTAATTTAAACTTGCCAATATAAATGTCAAAGTAGAATGATGGTTAATTTCAATCATCTTCTAGAATTTATAGTTAAATGTTTGAAGGGTCAAGGATGATTTTTTAACGTCCCTTAACCAAATTTGATCTTAAAATTTTGAAAACATTTGATTTTGATGTAACCTTTGACTTTGATTCAAATTTTTACTTTCAAAGTTGACTTGATGATAAAATTGACCTTGACTTTTGAACTTGGAAAGTTTGACATGAATTGTTTGACTTTGAAAGTTGACTTTGTTTGACTTTTGAAAATTGACTTCATTTGACTTTTGAAAGTGGACTTTGTTTGACTTTGGATTGGAATTATAGTTTTGGTTCAAAACAAAGTTGATTTGGATTTGAATTAGAATTATATTTTGGCTCTAACAAACCTTATTTATATTTACTTTGAAACAAACAACATAATGTTATAATGGGGACAAAGCACCATTTCAATTGGGCAACATAACACTATGATGGGATAAAGATGACTCAAAAATTGGGTAGAGTAATGCCTTATAACACGAGTTTATAATGACATTATTTTGGACTTAGGACATTTTTGATTTTGTTGTTGTGTAAGGTATATCACATAAAATGGGTATAAGATTAAAAAAATCAAGAACATGCATTCAAAACAAGCCCTATCTTCAGTAATAAAATGGATGTGCAATGCAAATATAGCTTGTGTATCTACCTGACAAGAAGCATGAACATGTCAATATTTTAACCCTCACTTCAAGTGGTATGTCATGAGATCTTGGGGGAGGTTGGTTTCCCTCGCATTATAAATTACTTATAGCAGAATTTATTAATCTAAAATTTTGACAAAGCTTTTCTAAATGGTCCCCAATATACCTTATGGTACATAGGGGTCAAAATCCATCAAAGAATAACAAATATTAGGTAATTCATGGGAGATTTTTACCCATTTATAACCACTTCAACTATGAGATCTCAGTGAAGTACTGTCAAATTTTTTGACTCCTAGAGTGATGTCTGATAGCGTAGCATTAGGGATAACCCCTTATTATCATGAAACCTTTTATGGAGAATTTATCTATGTTATTAATGATAATTAACCTCAATTTATATCACACATCAAATGTATGAAGTTGGTATGTACACTGGGAGATGAAATTTCAATCATTGCACCCTACAAACTTGCAAGAAGGTGATGAAATCCACCCCACATAGTCAAAAATAAAAAGGGATAATAATAACCTATGTTTTTGGCACTCAAACTCCGTCAAGGGGAAAAAGGGAGAGCATACACATGATAAATGATTCATAAACAAACAAATAATACAAACATACAAGCAATACATTTTTTAGAACACCAAATTCAAGAGTTGGTTCTTTTTAATTGCACCAAAATAAGTGTTCATGAAGTGTTTGTTTGAATAAAACCATGTTTTTGACTAACAAAACCTGTAGAAAAAAAAGTTAATGTTTGAGTGTGGCCTTTGACAAGTTGTTTGTTTAACTTGCATTAAAATTACAGAGTGATCTGGTTGTTTAACAAGTCGATCCCGTCATTTAGTGTGTAAATCCCATTGTTTAGTAGACATGAGACAACAAACTAAAAAATGGTGATTTCACCAATTAACATGGTGATATCTCTGATTTATAGGGTGATATCATAACTAAATAGGGTGCTCCTACTGATTCTAAAAAGGACAAATAGAAAGAAAACACAAACTATTACTTTTAGGATTCCATTGTTTCATAGGTTGATATCACTGATACATGGGTTGAATCTATTGTTTCATAGGTTGAATCCTTTGTTAGGGTTTTTGATCTTGATGTTCATAGTTTATATGGATCCAAAAGTGTTTCTTCCAATTCGTAGTGCATTACCACAGATACGCAGGTCAAAATTATCATTTTCCTAAAAAACACAACGGCAAAAACAAAGGAAGAGCGATTTTAATGGTACACAAGTCGATATCACCGATTACAGGAAGCGTTTATGCTAATTACCAATGTTTTTTCGCCAATAAGTAGGAGAGGAAAAAAAAGAAATTTGGAAGAAAAGAAAGGGAAGTTAGGCTCAAACTTGATCTAACTTTGTAATTAGAGGAGGATATAATGTTTCTAAGGGGATTGTGGGCTGTTAGTCATCCCACTGAGCATTCTATATGTAAACACATGATCATGAGGGAGTTAATTTATTGTTAGTATAAAATCTAAATGAAATACATACAACATAAAACCTAAGTGCCTATCCTTGGATTGGGCAAGATCAATATGAAACATAAACAAATGTAATAGAAAACAAAACAACACACATTTGCCTTCCCTTCGGATGACTTTCTCTTGCTGAAATGCAAGTTTGATTGATCTGAATATAATGCTTGGAGCCTTCATCAATATCGTGACATCATTCTGACAGCGTCTCCTCTTGCACTATACGTGTTTTGATTGAACAATGAAGAAATATGTGAAGCTTCTCTCAAAGTTTTGGCAGAGTAAGTTTACACAAACAAATTGTTTATAATGGCAAAGGACCTTTCTATTTATAGAATTATCAAACTATTTTTGACCATTGGATGATGATCAAGATGTGTGGGTGAGGTTCAGTCTATTTTGGAGGGTTTATGCCATTAATATTTGGGGTTGAGTTTGCATTCATTGAAACATCAGTTGCATTTATGGAGTAGGGGTTAAATTTATGCTGATATTTAGTTACATTTATGTTGATATTTTTAAGGTTTTACCTTTGGATAATTCTAATCAAGTTTAATCAACCACTTGCCATGTGATGCCATAATTGGATTTTCTTGGTTTAGTTGAATATGGATATTCCAAAAAGCTATGGATTTTTAGCTTAGGGATAGATTAGTCATTTCATTTGATTTAATTAGCTAATTAATTCTAGATTGATTTTGTATGATTTTTGTAATGTTGAAAATCAAATAAAGGTTCTATTTAATTGATCTAGAATGTCACTTACAAACGCACAATTTGACTCAAGATGAATTAAGCATGGTGTATTTCCCTAATTAGAGATGCACCATGTTAGTAAAGGTTCCTGGAAATACTCCATAACATACTAATTACATGGATAGTTTATGTAGTGGAAAGTAAACAAAAGCCATAAATGACATTACAGATTTATAATCCATCATTTATATCCAAAGTTGAACATATAGGGTAAGAAGAAGATAGTTATAAAAAAATGTGGAACATAAATGGCATAATATATGATAAACATATTCAATCAAAATAGAATATTTACTGCACACTAACCATAAGTAAAAGAAGATTAAGAAAAACCGTATCAGAATGATTTTATTAATCACTATCAACACATCAGAACCATATTATATTACAACAAAATGTAATATATAGGCTTTTATAACCCATTGTCTCTTCACATTTTAACCTTTCGAGATACAAAAGGAAAGACTCTTCGCATTATTCTATTACCCGATTAGGCTTATAAGATCAAATACATACAAAAGTTTATATAAAAGACAAAATTATATACTTCGCACATGTGTCCTATTATAATTTGTAATTTTACCATTCCATATTTCACGTCTAACACTTTCCTCGACTAAAAATGGTTTGTCTCATCCTAAGACAAAGTCACAACATGATCTAGACTAAACTGAAAAGATGAGCCATAAACAAAAATTGTAGTTATCACTCTAAGTGTCGTTTACCAGTTTTTACCCTTTGTGCATTACTTAACTGTCCTTTTAGGTTTTTAACTATCATACTATCCTATCGCCCGTTCAATTTTTTAATAGAATAGCCGAACCAGGTGATCACCCTTTATAGGTTTTCAACCAGTCTGGTCTCATTCCTAATATTTATATTGTTTTATAAAAAATGTAAAATTTTTAAAGTCACAAAATTAGAGTGTGCATTACCTACTGTTAAAATAGTGGAGGGATTTGACTAGGCTACTATGAAGGTTATTGTGTTTGCTCAGTTATTGACCCACTAACTTATGATGCACCCAATGGTGGAGGTTGTTGTCGAAACCACACCTTTACATCCAGCTTTTTATTCTGCAAAATTTGGTGGAGTTGTTATGAAGGAATGAATTGAGGCTCATCTATTATTTGGGCAATATCAAGATTAACTTGAGATAGATCCTGCTTAAGCATTTTACAATTTGTGAGCACTTCATGCTCCATGGTAAGCAGAATGCATAGAGGTATCTAGATCATCATCATATTTTGCAAATCATCATCTTTTGAAATGGTGACTAGTGCTTTGGCATTAGATAGCTTGAGTTGGATATTCAATACGAGCTCATCTAATATATTTATAGTCCTTTAGGATTGAATGGTCACAAAGGTGTTGTACATTATTGTTATGCCATTTTTGTAGGTTTCGCATCACAACATCCTTGAAATCAAGAAGTTGTTCAAGTGCACTAATCATTATTTATGTAGTATCTGTTTGGTCATCTAATACTGCTTTAACTTTATTTTTAGTGGTGAACTTAGGTTTCACAGTAGCCAAGGATTGATTGAGATGTTGTTTTCAATTTAACATATCCTAGGATATGTTTGACTTGTGCAGTGATTTCTAAGACCTGCTCATATTCTTCAATGAGTTCATATATAGTTTATGTTTCATTCCTGATAGCCTACCCTTGTGTACACAATGCAATCACTTTCTGTGTGGCCACCTAATCCTTTGTAATTTGCATTAATAGAGCAGTGAATTGCTTATCATCATGCATTACTTGATCACCTAACACCTGCATAACTAAGGCAAGGCAAGTGTTATTTATTAACTATCGTGCCTTTGCCAACCAATCTTCTGCTTTTTCCTTTTCCTCATGTAGTTAGAGAACTTGCTACTCTAAGTCTGAAATCTTATATACAATTAACTCCTAAAATGCAATTGCACCTTCAATCTACTTTAATAGTGGTAACTAGGTCACATATAAAGTTGTTTTTATCATAGTGGTAGTAAGTGCCATGGATTTAGTTGTTAGTGTTGCACGGGCTAGTGTTAATTGAGCCAGTGGAAGAAAGAAGGTGGTTTATCGAGTTAATGTTGTAGGGACATCCCACAACCATTGGCTAGAAATCTACAATTTGGGCTACAATGCTTATTTTATGGCCTTTATCTAGGTTATGCTCTCTGCTTCTACCTATTCTTTTGCCTCCCTCTCCCTCTTGTCCTAAATTTCAACTTCAGCTCTAGCCTTAACATCTACTTCAGCTTGTGCTTTGGCTTGCTCCTCAGTCTTAGCCTTAGCATCAGCTTGAGCTTTGAATTTAACATCTGCCTTAGCCTTAGCTTTAGCTTTGGATTCAACCTTAGCGTTAGCTTTTTATTGAGCTTCTTGTGCTTCTGCTACACACTTGCATTATTCCTTGGCAACCTTGCCTTTTGATTCTTGTTCTACCTATTTTTATTGTACAGCTTGCATCTCTTGTTATTCTTAGTGGGCTTCCTCCTATTCTTTCTTCTTTACCTCTACTTCTTTAGCCTTCTTCTGCATAGCCTCTGCTTTCTTGACTTTATTTTATCTTTCTTTCTATTTATCTTGCCACTTTTTTTGTTGTTCTTGCACAACTTCTTATTATGTGCATTATGCTTCTTGTGCAACTTCTTGTTCTACCACTTCTTTCTTCTTTATTTTTCCTTCTTTTTTCTACTTCCTCTCCTTTTTATTTTTTGCATTCTTAAGATCTGGTGTGTCCTACATAGTTTCTTGTTCTTCTATTGGCTCTGACATAGTTGTGTCCTAGGGTTTATCAATAATTTCCAAGTCTACCAGCTCAATTTTTGATTCAATATGTTCAGATGACTCCAATTTGACACCTTGACCTTTGCGCACCAGCTTCTTTCTCATGAATTTGGCTGAAAGAGTGAGGGTCTCTTTTTGATTCTTTGTAATGTGAGGTTGGACTTATTGTTGTGTTTCTTGGGACTATTGCGCACCATTTGCTCCCTTAGGTTCAGTAAAAGACACCATCCTTTCTTGTACAATTTGCAATGGTTTGACGGTGGGGTGTGTTCACGGTTGTTAGAATAAGGTTTGTGTAGGACTGCCCTATTCTGGTAGATCCACCACCTATGCAGTTGATGTTCTTGTGACTGGAGCTATTGGAAATATTTTTGCCTCCAACTCATGTTGATCCGTTTCTTGAACTATAATATCAACAAGAGTAGATGGAGGTGGTTGAGTAATGTCAACCCAGATTTCCTTTCATTCCTTATTTTGTACTTGACAAGTACTCACTACTTTCCAAAAGAATAATTCCTTTTCCACCTCTTTAACATAAACCTCCTTTTTGATGTGTTCCAATATAGATTTGAGAACTTCATATTCATCAAATCCCATCTTTGGTAGATCACACTCACCATCTATCTTCAAAACCATAGGGTTATCCAACTAGGAATTTACTTACCACATCCTTTTCTTTGATGATGGTAATGAGGCTCACCACATAGGTGCCTTCTTTTTACCTTTATCTTATGGTGGTGGAGCTTGTAGTTGTTGTGATGGGGCATGTGGTTGCATTGGTTATTGTGGTGGTGCTTTTTTTGTATCTGATTATTGCACATATGGAGGAGTAGCTTGTAGAGGTGGAACTGACCTTACAATTAAGGCTTTTTGCTTATATACTTCAGCATGTGATTCTATCATATAAATAAATAACAGTGTCAGAGTCATAGTTGGAGTGGCCAACTCATGGACTTTGATTTGAATGCCATTATGCATCTTGGTGACCAAAGCATGTTGTCCCAAATATTTAATGACATCTTATGGGATTCTTAGGTGTGTTTTGATCAAAGCTAGGGATTCCAGCCACCATGTACTAAACCACCCTAATTTCTCATAATAATGCCCTATTTTTGTCCATGTGATGTTTATGATGGCAGTAGTAGGCCAAAAATCTATAGTCACATTGACTCATCCAAGTGGGGATTTCCACTGTGTGAAGCACAATAATAAAACCAAAAACTGGTAATAAAATGTTTGTGTGCTACCTATAAGTACCTTCTCAATGTTGATATGAGCTCAGATGCCAAAAAATCAACCCAATGGAAGTCCTCCCACATCTATATCATGCGATATGTAATATCAATTACCCATGTCATCGCTTGATTGCCTTGCTTGGTAGTTTGCTGATGTAGGAACATCAAGCTAGAAAATATCATTTTTGAGTTATTTTGAATAGAGGTCATAGTTAGTCCATTTTGGAGTGTAGTTGAGTTTGAAACATCATATAGGATCCATTTGTGTCTTTATAAGCCCATTGGAGTCAATGAGATTGAGTTCTATAGGTGATGGGAGATTTCCCTCCAAATTTGAGATTTGAAAATTCAAATATATAATCAAGTCAAGAGTGACTATGAAGATGGTCTAAGGTGGTTATATGAGTAAATATTGGTGAAATAGAGCCATGAAGTCTTGTAAAGGGTGTTGGGAGTCATATATGTCTAAGTTATCAAGTTAGAAGTCATACATTAGTAATGAACCCCTCATCCATATGTTAGGTTATCAAGAAAAGAAACTTTTGCCTTGTAACCACCTTAATAAGGTTGAATGGGAAGTTATACGTCATTATTTTATGAGGAGAATGGGAGAAAGGAAATAATAGAGAGGGAGAAAGGAAATAATAGAGAGGGAGAGAGATATCTCCAAAGGGGAGGAGAATAAACCAGAGAATGAAAAGGAAGAGCAAACTCCTCGAGAAGGATCTCAAGTCCATGAAAGGACTGTAATGTACTAGAGAACAATACTATGAATAAAAAAATTGATTTGATGTGTGTTATCCATTCAATGTGTGTGATTAAATTAGTTCCATAGTCTTAAGTAATCCCTTGAGGCCATGATTATGTTCATATTGGTGTGTATTTGCAAGTTTGAGTGGATTGTAGAATACAGTCAAGGAGGAAAGATTGTGAGTAAGTGCTCTAGGTTGGTGAGTTAAGACTCCTCATTGTGTAATATTATTTGAATGATTGAAGGATCATATAGACCCTCTAGGGGATGAGTAAGTAATTCCAAGTGTTATGAACTTGGGTGAATACAACCCTCTCTCAAGACTCTGTTCACATTTGTGACAGTCCAGGTTTTCAAGGAAATGAAGGTCATGAAAAGTGTTTTGTAGAAAGATGTCTCTTGTTCCAATAAGTACGCTCTATAAGCAAAGATATTTATGATATAAAGATAGCTCATGCAATTTTAATGTGAAATAAGTGACAAATAGTTGAACACACAGTCAATACCTTGTTCATATAACAAGTAACCTTGCATATATAGTGAGAAGCCCTTGCCTATAGTCAAGTGGAAATATAAATTGATGTATGTTTAAGAAAGGTAGATAGTCATGGAGTTGATAGATTTTGAGTATGACAGAGGAGATTATAAACTAATTTAAATAAATTATGGGTGGAAATTTTCAATACCAACAGACCCCTATTTGCATAAGTGATATCTTGTTTGCATAGTCAGTGAACAAGAAGTTTAATTGATCAATGGAAGGTGAATAGACATTGTGTGAGGTGAGTTTTAGAAGGTATAAATGTGGATGAACATTAATAAGTAACCTAGGTGGGGTTTAGATGGTATTTGAAGGAGAATAGACTAATGAAACTTTGCACAATCAACAAAAAAAGTGCACAGTCTACTGTGTTTTATTGTTCCTAAGCCTTTAATGGATTGAACAAGGTCTAAAAACTTGGTGTGTGTCATTACCAAGTGGAGAACCAACTCAGCTATCTAATTGAGTATAATATTTAGATATTAATATATATTGGCTAACTACCAGATACCCTTATCATTGTGGTGTGTGAAGTGAGGGGATAGGCCCCAATACCAATCCATGTATTGATTCCAATACAAATTTTTTTGAGTGCCTAAACACAACCTAAAACCAACCTTAGACTAGCTCTTTAGTACCCACTCTACAAGCCAATTTGAGACACACCTTCTTAAGGCATAATCCAAAATCAATATTAATTAAAACTCTAGGGCTTAACATATATATATATATATATATATATATATATATATATATATATATATATATATATATATATGGAGGTCATTACCAAGTGGAGAACCAATGACCATGGCCTTGTACAACACCAACTTGTCATCCTTAGTTTGAAAATGGTCTGTAACCTAATTGATGATTAACTAAGAATTACCATAAACATTTAGATGTTATATATTCCATTGTATTGCCTATCGAATACCTACAATGAGTGATTCATAATCAACCATGTTATTGGTATAAGAAAAATTGATTCAAAATGATTTAGGGATTAGATCCCCCTATGGTGTAATGAATAAATGCCTACCCCAATCTATGTGTTGTGAATGATCCATCAAATTATTGATTCTAATTCTTCTCCTCGAGAGTTGTTTCAATTATGGTCATAATGGATTCATCTTGGAATTGGAATGTTAGTGGCTTTATGTCTACAAGAGGTGCTTTGACAAGCTGATCTGTAAGAATTTGCCTCTTGATGGATTTATGGTTGACGTATTCTATCTCAAATTCACTTAAAATCATGATCCATTTGGCCATGAGGCCTTGTAAAGCTATTTTAGAGAGTAGATACTTGAGCGGATCTATTTTAGAAATGAACTTAATTGATAAATTCACATAAAGGCATCCACATTTGAAAACCCATAAAGAGATTATCCATAGATATAAATATGAATAATATTCATGTCATAGTTTCATGGTGTCAAGTGTCGAAAGCCAAACACTGGATTACATTCTAGATTGATCACAATGGTGTGCACACACATTTATAGAGTATTGAAACATAGTCAATTATCAAACACATACAAATAATTTGTGGATGTCCAATACAAATTTATGACTCTATTTTAAAGTCTATCTTATGTCAAAAGTGTAAGTATGGGTTTAAAAGAAGGAGAATCAAAACACGGATCAACACATAAAAATAGGAGTGAACACACATAGATGAGGTATATATAGGTATATGAATAATGGTTTGAGATGGAAAATAATTTCACAATAAACTGGTATGTTTATATTAAATATTGGATAATATCATTTTCTACAAGGGTCCAAAATTTAGGAACAACATCCATAGAAGGTTTGAGTTCATATTTCCTAATCTGATTTTTCCTAATAAAATAATTTAGATGCCCTCTATTATGTCTTAGATAGAGGGAACTCCAGGAAAGAAGATGGTTGTAGGTTAAAGAGGTCAAAAAATCAAAAAAATGACCTTAAATAGTTATTCAAATTTAAAGAGGTCAAAAAAAACCCTACAATTGGTTTTGGTATCCTTTGAAACATTTTGAAACTCAAGATATTGAATTAAATAGTCTATCCACCTATGCAGATAGTGAGCTAGGGTTTCAAGAGTAAAAACCCCATAAATGGAGTTATAACCCTTATAAATTTTTAAAACTTGGTAATCTTACTTATCTAGACACGTGTGAATTTAATCAAGTGGTTTTTTCCTGAGAGGGTACGAAAAAGTATGGATTCTAGGACTAAGGGTGTGTACTAGGGTTAATTAGGCCTAATTGAGGGGAAGCTAATGAAGAAAGTGTTAACTAGATGTGGACCTAGACCTTGAAACTTGACACAGACTAATAAGGAGATAGAGGGTAGATATAAAGGGTATTATATATGTAAGGGAGTTCATACTTTTGAAAACAAAGGGAAATTACACAAAAAAAGGCTACAAGCCTAAGGAGACCATTATGACCTTGAGGTATGAGAAGGGGTGGTGAACTATGTTTGAAGACTATAAAGAGGCTATAATAGGTGTATTAAAATCATCTATGATCATTGATGAGAGAAGATTGAGTCCTTAAATGCCTATATTAAGACTTGGTACTTGAAACGTAGGAAAATTGCCTAGTGAAAGATAGTGAAAGAGATCAAGAAGGGTGATGAACATAAATGAGCAAGTTGGAGTTATAAGTTTTAAATAAAAGTGTATGCCTGATATAATGACATAATAAGGTGACTTAAGAGAGTCTTTTGAACATAGATGCTAAGGGAAGGTTATCAAGCCAAACAAAGATCAAAGACTATTGTTATGATATGAGGTTTGTGAACAATGAAACACTTTTTGAGATCTTTTACAAGATCAGAGCTAGGAGTGGATGATTTGAAGACTTTTCCCTAATACCTCTACATCATTTGGTATCAGAGGAAGGTAAGCTCTTGGTTTGCATTTGTTGTGAATTATTCAAGTTTGTTGATTTGAGATAGACAAGATGTGCTATGAGGTATGCATGGTATAACCTTGCAGGGTATTATGGGAGAAGAAAATGTTGTAGGTATGATATATTGAGATCAGTACAAGTGAATTATAGAATTGATAAGAGAGAGAAAAAATAGCCCTAAAGTCTAATGAGGAGGACTAGAAGCTAGTCAAGAAAGGACTAGAGAAGATAAGTTGAAGAGAGCATTGGAGCTCAAGAAGGAAAAAGAGAAAAGACTCCAAGAGAGAGTCAAGAAGAATAAGGAGAGGTCCCAGTTAGAGGACTAAATGAAGAGGAAAGATTCAATAGAGTGATCTAAGAGTCAATATTGACAAGCTTGCTAAGAGGAAGGCCTAGAAAGCAAAGAAAGTGAGAGAAGATGGATGTAGAGAGAGAAGTGGAAGATATGAGAAGAGAGTTGGGGACGATTATTGAGGAGATAGAGATCATGATGAAGCTATTGAATGGAAAAGGAAGCCAATGGATTGCTTGTAATGTGAGGAAAAGGGTGAAGTGGCCACTAGAGTCACTTGTGAAAGAGAAAAGACACAAGATGAGTGTCTTAAGAGATGAGAATAAGAAAGAGAAGATAACCCATAGAGGCATGAGGGATGAGATGTTTCCAAGTGAACAAAAAGATAAAGAGATAGAGAAGAGGGTTCTTATTGAGGAGAACAAGAAGAAGATAGAAGTTCCAAGAGGGGCACTTGAGAGAGAAGACAAGAAGAAAGATGGAAGATTTATATGCAAGAGACATTCGAGGAGGATATGTGGTCTCTCATTTTGTATTATGACATTGATTTTAAGATTTTGTATGTAGGTATGAAGAAAGGATTGGTGAAGGCCAAAAATTTGGTAAAGGATGGGCTAAGAACATCACCCATCAAGTGGAAAGAGGATGACCAAAAAAGAGAACCTATTATAGAAGACACATAGATGAAGATTTAAAGCATTCAACATGTTGAAGATGAAGCAGAAGATGAATACTATGATGCCTTGTGAAGTATAGCAGAGACAATTTTCACCAAGAAGACATGAAGGTAACCCATGAAGATATGAATGAATAAATAAGCTTGCAACAATCATATTTGGAGGTAAATGAGTGTTTGAGTATTAAATATGAAGAAGAAAAGACTAATATACAGATTATGAGGAAAAAGGACAAAGTACAACCCTCAAGGAGAGAACAAGGGCATGGATATGTTTGTCCTAAGTGACTTAAGCAAATAGGTGGTGAGAAGGAAGAGGCGAACCTCAAGCAAGAGCATAGTTGGAAAATAAGAACAAATGTGGAAGAAAAGCACAAAAGGCAAAGAACATTAAGTTAGCATGGTAGATAACCAAGGCAAGAAGCATGAAGGGGATGAAATGAGAAGCAAATGGAAACCTAAGTAGGTAAAAGGTAGAAAATGGGTAAAGAGCATGAAAAGAGAACAAGAGGATCATATTGTAGGTGCATCCCAAGAAAGCATGGTGATTGAGGAAGAGTACAAGCCTACAAAACAAACAACAAAGATAATGCAAGAAAACCAAGCCAAGGAGATGAAGGTACAACCATGTAAGTAATAAGATGAGTGCATAAAAGATAAGTGTTTTTAATATTTGATTTCAAATGTTGTTTATGATGATGCATATGAATTTGACTCCAATCATGAAGAATATTTGTATATGAAAACAATTGCATTGATGAATGAGTTTTTAGAAAGGCAAGATGAGAATGAAACACCTCAAAGAGTGATTGACAAGCATGGTGTGTAGTATAATGAATTTTATTTGACTCTCATGAATGAGGGAGTCCAAAGACACAAAGATCAAGTTTCCCAAGAAAATGAAGAAGCATATGCACCAATATTTGATGAGGATTGCGAAGAGGTGGATGCACTCAAGTTGCAAGAAGAGATGGAGATGTTAGAAGACATGTTCAGTCCATCCAAGGGGATACAAAAAGGTGAATTACATCAAGCAAATCTCATGGATGAGCTCAAGTAAGAGATAGGTAAGGAGCAGCTTAGAGAAGCACAAGAAATTGTGTAAACATAACCACAAACAAGCAGGCTAGTTAGCAAGTAAAGGGAGTGTGAGAAAGTAAATAAGGTGAGCTATTCAATTGAGAAAGTTAAATTTGAGTTGATATTTGATAATCATGGACATGGAAATTTAAATATTTGTCAATCAAGATTGTACTATGTTGAGGATGAATGGAACAAGTTGCTCTTGCACAATGAGCAAGGTCATAAGAAAAGGCATCGAAAAGAGGAGAAATGTGAAGAAGGGTCAATAAAAGGAAGTATAATGGATAAAATGATAGATATTGAAATTCATGTTAATATATTAGAACCTAATGAATAATATGATAGCATGGTCAAGGAGCAAACATCACTAAGCAAACAATCATCAAGTAAAAACAATGAAGAAGCACGCCATAACACAAGCGTGAGAAAGAAGAATAAGCACCATTTGGTTTCAGCTAAAGATGATGAAGGAAAAAAACATTTAGAAAAGATGGAATATGCAACAAACAAGGAAATACATCAGTTGGAACACCTCATAGAGGTAGAATATGCACGTGCAAGATGACTAAAGGCCAAAAAGAAGAAATGCAAGAACCTAGTAAAGAGAAAGGAGCAAGAAAGGAAAAATATTAGTCAAATGAACATGGAAGATCCAAAAATTCTGAATTAGAAGGCAAGAAATAAATTTGGTGACATAAATTTGCTCCCTCCTAGGGAGTATGATGTAGGAGCATCAAGCTAGAAAACATCACTTTTGAGTTATTGTCAATAGAGGTCATAGTTAGCCCATTTTGGAGTGTAGTTGAGTTTGAAAAATCATATAAGATCTATTTGTGTCTTTATAAGTCAATTGGAGTCAATGAGAGTGATTTCTATAGGTGATGGGAGATTTCCCTCCAAAAATGAGATTTGAAAATTTGAATATGTAATCAAGTCAAGGGTGACTATAAAGATGGTCTAAGGTGGTTAGATGAGTAAATATTGGTGCAATAGAGCCATGAAGTCTTGTAAAGTGTGTTGGGAGTCATTTATGTCTAAATTATCAAGTTAGAAGTCATAGATTAGTAATGAACCCCTCATTCATATGTTAGGTTATCAAGAAAGGAAGCTTTTGCCTTGTAACCACCTTAACCAATGTTGGAGTTGGTTGAATGGGAAGTTGTATGTCATTATTTTAGGATGAGAATGGGAGAAAGGAAATAATAGATAAGGAGAGAGATATATCCAAAGGGGAGGAGAAGAAACTAGAGAATGAAAAGGAAGAGCAAACTCCTCAAGAAGGATCTCAAGTCCATGAAAGGACTGTAATGTACTAGAAAACAATACTATGAATAAATCAAAGTGATTTGATGTGTGATATCCATTCAATGTGTGTGATTGAATGACCTAGGCCTTGAAACTTGACAAAGACCAATAAGGAGATAGAGGGTAGATAGAAAGGGTATTATATATGCAAGGGAGTTCATATATTTTGCAAACAAAGGGAAATTTCACCAAAAAAGGCTACACACCTAAATAGACCATTGTGACCGTGAGGTATGAGAAGGGGTGTTGAACTATGTTTGAAGACTATAAAGAGGTTAGAACAGGTGTATTAAGATCATCTATGATCATTTATGAGAGAATATTGAGTCCTTAATGCCTATATTAAGACTTGGTACTTGAAACATAGAAAAGTTGCCTAGTGAAAGATAGTGAAAGAGATCAAGAAGGGTAATGAACAAAAATGAGCAAGTTGTAGATATAAGATGTAAATAAAAGTGTATTCCTCATATAATGACAAAAGAAGGTGACTTCAGAGAGCATTTTTAATAGAGATGCTAAGGGAAAGTTATCAAGCCAAACAAAGATCAAAGACTATTGCTATGTTATAAGGTTTGTGAACAACGTGAAACACTTTATGATATCTTTTACAAGACAAGAGCTAGGAGTGGAAGATTTGGAGACTTTTCCCTAATAGCTTTGCATCATTTGCCAAAACCTTTTTGTGATGCATTCTACTAAAATGTGCTCTGAATCATTCTCAATTGAATCAATTGGTGTTCCTCAGCCTACTCATATGGTATATTTTACCCACATGTCTAAATGGATATGTGGTGCCATAGATTTATATTGAAGTAGAGATTTTTTATGATTTGGAATCAATATGGCTTATGCCATTGTTTTTGTAATGATACAAATTATATTATCTTTGGACAAATGGATATCCCCTTGATTGTATAGGCTTAGCAAAGTCATCATGACCTCATCGAGTTGCCCAAATGTAGGTAATTTAATCAACCTTTCTACATCAAAATCTGGAAGTGGACGTTGAAGTGCAAAGGCTCTTGATTATGTGGCTCCTTGAGGATATTGTGTGAAAAGACTAGCTTATATTGTGTCAATGAAATCAAGCATATCTAGGTCATTGTACTTGGTTTGGTGAAGACCTAACACAATCCTCTTCTCCTCTTTCTGTGCATCTATGAGCAGGATCAACAAGTGACCTTTCTCCATAATTATATTGGTGATATAAGATGAATGATTGTTGTGCTTGATCAGGCTCTTGTTCAAAATCCATTCACTAGGAGGTATTTTGAAAGTAGATCATAGAATTCTCTTGTTAGTTGGATTCTATAATGTTTTAGCATTGTCGATACCTCACTTTTATATAGTTGTTGGCACCTAATTTTGTCTCACTGACTACTTTGAATTCATGAAGTGTTTGTGCATGAGTGTTCCTTTTCTAATTAATATCACTTGTTATAAGTTGCCTTGAGAATGACATTTTGTGCTTAGAATCTTTGATTTACCCCTTTGGTAGTTATTTGATGTGACTAGATGCCCTTTTATCTGTCCAATTTGTTTTATGACTCCACCTGTTCATTTACTACTCAATCTACTTTAGAAAACATGCAATATTTTAAAACACCACATCATTAACGATCTAGCATGACCATTGGTGTTACTTTCTCCATACATGTCTTGTCTCTAGCTTCCCAGACTTAATTGATATCCTTGATGTAGTTGCAGCTAGCTGTCTCTTGTGAGTTGTCTCTGAAATGTGATAACACCTTATGATTATAACTGTTTCATGGTTGTTGCAATGTGTTGTGATATAATGAACACATTTTACAAATATTCTAACCTAATAAAACAAATTAAAAACATACAACATTAAATAAAATCCTAACTACACGGTGCTACTCAGCACCCACTCAATTTTTTAGCTGAATGATAGAGATTAAAGGCAGTAAGGCTTAAGACTACAACCATTTATACATCTTGGTAGTATGGTTCCTTGTAAATCTTTTAACACTATAGTACCATGTTGTGAAACTTCATGAATAATATAAGGTCCTTTCCATTTAATGCAAAAATTTCTTAGGAATGTTTTAAATCTACTGTCATAAAGTAATATTGTTTGTTCTAGGTAAAATTCCTTAGATCATAAGTTGCGATTGTGCCATGCTTTCTAAATCTGCTTATTAATTTGTTGTATCCATTATGCCCTTTGTCTATTTTATTCCATGTTTGTTAAGTCCATCAATAGTGCTTTCAGTGAATCTTGATCCCCTAATCTCATAAACATCGCAATGCATAGACTAAGAATAATATAATCCATAGGTATTATTGCCCCAAAGCCATATATTAATTGAAAATGAGTGAATTCAATAGGTATTTTGTAATATGTTCTATAGGCCCATAAAATCAAAGGAATGTGATCTTCTCAATCATCCCTTTGCACATTACAAATCTTTGTTAGAATTTTTTCCAATACTTTATTGGACACTTCAACCTATCCATAAACTATGATATCTCAAACTCCTTAATGAGAATCTTGATAGTATTATTTAGGAAATGCATGCCTTTGTCACAGATCACCTTAATTGAACATCTAAATCTTGTAATGATGTTTTCATATAAAAATCTGGTAGCATCTTTGCACTGCATCTTGGAGTGGCAGCAACTTCCTATTAATAAAATAATTTGTCATAGTAATAATGTATCATGCATGACTTCATTTGCTCAGAAGAGCTATGGGTCCAATAAAGTCAATTTCCCATTGCTTAAAGGGTTATTCGGTGAGCATGGGAACCAAAGGCATTTAATCACATTGGTTTGGTTTGCCCATTCTTTGGCAGACATCGCGATGCTTGGCTACTCTATGCGCATCCTGAAATAATGTAGGTGACCAAAGCCCACTTTGTAAGATTTTCCTATAGTAGCTTCATCTATGAAATGACCCCCTGCAATTCTTTGATGAGCCTCTAGAAGAAGTTGTGTTTGTTCATGCTCTAGAGCTACTTTGTGCAGTACATCATCTCTACTGAGTTTGTACAAAAACTCATTAAATGAGGCTTTAAGATATAACTTAGGAGACCATTTAATTTTTATCCCACTCTATATAGTGCATAGGGAAGGTTCCTTGCTCCAATAAATTTGTAATACCTTCCATATTATTGGGAACTGCAATAGTTCTGAATAAATGTACATCTGGGGATTCATCTTCAAGTTCTTTTGGATCCTCCCCATTGTGAAGTCTTCTCAGGTGATTTGGCCCAAATTTTCTCAGCTTGAATTGATATTAATGGAGAATTAGAATTCTTGAAACAACATAAACCACCTAGATATGCATCCTCCCAACATTGGCTTACTAACTAGGTATCACAGTGCCTGGTGATACGTAAAGAACTCAAATAATGTATCTAATAAGTAGTGTCTAAACTTTTGTATTTCAAAAACCATGGCCAATGCTTCTCTCTTTATGGTTGTATAGTTATTTTCTACAACTGATAACTTCCTAATAGAAAAATATATAGATGATCCAACACACACACACACACACACACACATAACTGGGGATTCTAGACTAACCTATACATGTCTCATATAATTTCCTAGTAATTCAAACCCATACAAACTATATAATAAGATCTGAAAAAATGTTTGAAGTATGAGTTGTGGTATGTACTCAATTTATACTAAGTACAACACATGATCTTATCATATGTACTGCACAAAAAGAGTCTTGGAGCCTCATGATCATACTGTATTTTATTTTTAAATGTTTAAGGTAATAATTATATTATGGTTGGCATGGTTTTTTAATTGGAATAAAAAAATATTTGAAAGTACAATATGGATTGTAGAAGAGTAATACATGGCATGAGGATTGTGAAAGAATAATGCATGGTTTTCTTAGGCTGGTAGTTGTTATTTCAGTATGGTTGTAAATAGGATGGATTGAATAATTGTTATGCACAATGATGGTTATATAATTATTATTTGCATTTTGTTTCAAATTTAACATGATGCATTGTATTTTTAAGATAATTAAAATTAAGAGTATTTGAGCTCAATTGTATAAAATGCTTATTTTAGCATATTTTATTAGATGCCAAGCTGAAATTCAGGTTCAAGTGATTCAGGTAGAGATGCTTGGGGTCATGATGATGATCAATGTAGTGAGGCTAATCCTTCATGGGGTAGCTCTCGATCTGGTTGATTTTTTCATGGTCGTAAGAATACTAACACATTTTTTAGGCCATTTAACTGGGGAACCCATGATTCTTTGCATTTTGATGCCAATGACGAAAGTTCTCAACTCTTTGTCTCCTAAATCTTTAAATTTACATATAAATAAATGATGGAGGGGAACACATTGGAGGAATTTGTTATGCCTATTTTTCACACCCCCCTTAATTTCCTAAAAGTAATACTTTTCTGCCATAGAGATGATTTAGTTATAAAGTTTAAAACTGTGTCGATGACTTAGTCAATTAGTAGTATATTTAGATACATATTTTTAATTTCATAAGTTAATAATGATTGGTTTATGAATTCGTATTTATATTTTGAGTGGTTTTGAAAAACATAAATGGATAAATGAATAAAATATGTATATGAATTTATCATTCTGAATAGTTGTGATCAGTCATTTTGTTTTTGAGTTGATTCGTGATCAAATTATAATACAATATTTTTAGTTTGAAATAGAGGCACTTTATATGGTTTATCATGACAACATTCAGATATCTATATTGATCTTCAGTTGAGTATTTTATATGAATTTCAGATTAGTTTTCAGTTGATATACTTGATCAGATTATGATAATTTGATATTTGATCAAAATGAAATATATTGTTGACAATGGTTTTGATTAGTTCAATCTCATTTTGCAAATTTACAGACAGATTGGTCATGATTGTTACAATTTGATAAGTAATGCATTTTAAAATTTAGCAAATCAAATGTATCTTTGACTTTTCGTAAATTCAAAATTTGACCACGGGTTTTATTTGGATTTATTAACATTTTCATCCTAAGTTTAATTGTAAAACATAATTGACATGATTTCAAGATTTTTGAATCCTAAGTACCTAAGGGCTTCTAGTTTTGATCCTAATTCAAAACATTATCTATCCTAAGTTCTAAATGATATTGCTAGATATTTTTTTTCTAATGGTCACTCAAGGCTTATTGTTTCGAAGGTTATTAACCTAAGTCTTTGTCTCGGGGTATAAAATTTGAAAAGCATAAAGGAATTGGTGATTTCAAAAGGTAGTATGGATAACTTGTTTCAAGTCACGAACTTTGCATGACATAGGATGTTTGGTTGGTTATCAAAGGTTTAATTTGATTTGACTTCGAGACTTGTAAATAATGAGTTGGCAGTTTCATAATATATGAATGTTATGATGGCAAGTCAAGTTGGAAGTCCATTCAATGATTTCAGGGCACGCTAAGCTGATAAGGTGAGTTAATACAAATCATATTCGAAGAGACTTCAAGATTATGATAAGATTTTTTAGTGGTTCAAGGGGACTTAATGCAAGGCGTACATGCCTTGAATGTCGAGTATTAGTAAGAGGTTTAACAAATGAATTGGTGATTGATAAGAATGATAACATTTCTAATTTGATTGGCGGTATGCTAAGTACTTGTATAAGTTTTAGTGAAGCCAATGGAAATTGGAAACGTAAGCAAGGTAGTTACATCGAGGTAATTTACTTACAAATAACTTCATTTTCATTATTTTGGTCATTTTTGGAAGCTATTTTGCAGAAGCGTCATTCTGTCAATTTGGATTTTGGAGTTGCAGATGAGATTTGTGAACAATAAAATTGCAAAGAAGCACATATAAGTATGCCGTAAACAAGCTTAATGAGTTTTGAGGAAGTTTATGAGTTATTTTGAATAGTTTTTGTGGTTGCATGGAAAGAATATAGTAATTGGTCTGCATGTTGATAGGTTTTGATGAAACTTTATATTTAAGTCTGTGCATGTGTGTTTCGAGAAGTTGAATGAACTTATTATTTTTATTGGTTGAATATATCACTTCTTTACTTGGATATTTATGTGAATGGGCTTGGTTTTTGATAAAAATATTTATCTGGGTGGTTGATGAAGTTCGAACATGTTGGTTTCTTGGGTTCGAACATAGTCTTTTTGAAAACATTAAGACTATTGAATATGCATAATAGTCTAGTTTTTGTGAATATATATTCAATAGTGTGTTTTGAATATATTTATGGTTTTAAAAAATGCGTTTAAGGCTTTGAGTTTTACTAATAAATTTTGTGTGTTTATTGCATGAATATTTTGAAGGGTTTCTGAATGCTTTATGTTTGTCTGTCATAAAGAAGTGATTGAAAGGATTATATTCGAGCATACAAATATAATTTTAGTCATTGCTTGCTATAGTTTCATGTGTTCATGGGTTTTGAAGGAAAATTATGCATGGTTATGTTGCAAAAGTTTAGAGTGTTGATCTTTGTCTGAGAAAATAATGAAAGGTTGTGGAAATATTTTTATGGATAGTTTTTCTTTGGACACAGAGGGTAGTTCTGTATGTTCAAAATTTTAGAAATAAAAGAAATAATTTTATTGAAAACTATAACCAGTTGTTTCTCAGTTTCTCAGTTTTGATTCAGAAGGTATATTTTGAACATACATGTTTCTATTTCAAAGTATTATATAGTGATATGGTTTGAAACACATTAGTTTATGTTTTTGGAGCCTTATTACAAAGTTGTGTTAGGGTTTGATATGAGATGAGTTTTGTATATGCACAAAGACATTATATGGATAGGCTTATTAGTTTCTAGTTTGTCATGGAAGTTTTATTTAAGAATGATTAAGTTGAAAATTCTAAGTATTTCTATTAAAGTCAAATGTCAAAATATCTGGTAATTTTTTGAAGTTATGATAAGTTATTTTTGTGCTAAGTTATTTTCAGCTTAAGATATAATGATTTTGAAAGAATATAGCTATGTCAAATGTCTTCTTTATTCAAAGGTTCTTGTGGAGATTTCTTTAAATTAATGCATGCAAAAATTATACATGTTTGTAAAAGTTTAAAATGATGTTTAGGAAGTGAAATAGTGATAAAAGAATTGTAGCAGAATATATTTTATTAAGATTTCATATTGAAATTTTTTTGGGCAATATGATGTTGATATTTCAAAAGACATGATAGTTGATTTTCAATTTTAAATCTTGACTTGGGAAAAGTAGGTTATTGTTCAAGATTATATTTGTTGAAGGGTCCAATTTTGAGAATTTGTGCATTCTCATTTAACAATGATACACAGAGAGAACATACAACTATGAACATATAATTAAATATTTTAAAAATAAGATTTCAGTTGAATATCTTAGTAATTTGGTTCAACTCACAGTCTTTTCATATGAATATGTAGTTCACTTAGTAGAATCAATTATGATCGGTTAATGACAGTGAATTTTGAAACTGAGTATTGGGTATATCTACGTACCATTTTCATATTGAATAAATACATGTCAATTTTTCAGTCATAATAATCATTTTTTTAAATATATTTCAAAATATATATGATGTCAGGATGGGATCAATGCAGATCAAGTAGAAGTAATGATAACAGAGGTTGGGGTAAGAATTCAGATAATATGAATCAATATAACATGAATAAACATTTTTTAAGGGGAGTTTTTAGGGATAGGAGATTTGGCCCTAGGTATGCTAGTAGAGGTGCTAAGATGTCAATTCACTTTGATGCAACAGACTGAGTTTTAGAATATTTTGAACAATCTGTCGTTCAATCCTACTAACCCTAGAGGTAACTAAGGATTTTATGGTTGTAGATTTGGTGCTAGGACTCATTCCCACAACAGTTCTTCTCACCACTTATAAAATAATCTACATCACTTGCCTATTCAATAACCTACTCCAGAAAGAACTCAACCTGTTAATGAGCTTCACCTTGTTAATGAAGCCACTCAACTTGATCTTGAAGTTGTCTATGCCAAGAATTTTGTTAACCTTGCCCTGCATTCAGTTTATAATGAGTCTTCATCATCTCAAAGAGATCCTATTTTAGAATACATAAAATTAAGTTTGAAGGAGCCTATTTCAGTGTGTAGGAAATGTAGTCTTGAAATCCATCCAACTACTTTAGACAAGCAATCGGATAGCCAAAATGATAGACACTCCAGTTGAGGTCATAGTTCTGAATAACATTAAACTGAAGATTGATGATAATACAAGTACAACTAAGACTAAATTGGTTCAATTTCTAGTAATTGAGATGGAATATAATGAATGTGTGAATGAGCAAGGGAAGCTGGTTATTGAGGTTTTGTCAGATTTTGATGACTTTTGGATGTCAGCAAGATAAAAATTTTATTTTCATGATGAACTTTAAGTTGGTAAAACTTTGCACTTTCGAATTTGATACTTTGATTTTCAAATTTTGATATTTTGGTGATGATGTTTTTTTTTTTAAAAAGGGGTAAAAATAATATTAATAAGTAAAGAAAAGCATTACAAGAAAAAAAGGGGGCAGAAACCCCCAAAAGAAAGCAGCAAAAACTAAAAAACTAGGCACACGCTCAACTAGACAATATTATGAACCTCCTTATCAACCTCCAAAATTCTTTCCAAATCAGAACGCAACGTCAGGGAGAGAGACCCCCAATCCTCAATGTTTCCACCATCCAAATGGTCAGACGCCCATTTAGCCAAAAAATTTGCTGCCCTATTCCATTCTCACAGAATGTGAGCAAAAGTAACGCTATCCATAAGCGGGCAAATTTGCAAAATTTGTTGCACAATCAGAGATAGTTGCCAATTAACGTCCACCACTTTCCTCTTTATGAACAGGTTAATCAAGACTTGAGAGTCCGATTTGCAGATAATCCTATGCCAACCTAACGCCTGGGCCTTCTCAAGAGAATAAATAATGGCCTGACCTTCCATCATGTTAATGGTTTGCAGCCCCTCAAAAATTGCAAAAAGAAAAATCACTGTACCTTCAAAATCCCTTCCTATCCCTCCAGTACCCGTGGGTCCTGAATTACCTCTAGAGGAACCATCCATATTGATCTTGAGAATCCCATTAGGGGGTGTTGCCACTAACCAGTCTTGAGAATTTGCTCCTTGACCTGCTTGCTCCTCCTGACACACGCTGACTTACCAGTAAACTACTGGAATTCAAGTTGTGCCACCACCTGAGCGTCTTATTTGGTCAAAGAAAGGCAAATCGCGCTCTTTGCTTGGACGATTTCTTGGATCATCCCCACCACTTTCTGCCATACTTGCTGCACCATGACCCTCACCCCCTAGAAAATTTGCCTATTTCTCTCAATTCAGATCTGTTAAAACAGAAAAATGGGGCCGCCTAGCCATATGTCCTGCAGGAAGGGCATCCTTGAGGGGGGTTTTTCCATTCCATTCCAGAAATTGACCACAGATTGAGCATGAAAACATGGGCGCTGCCAAACATCCCACCAATAATGCCAGAGTTGCAAGGCAAAGGGGCAACGCAAAAAAAGGTGTGTTGAATCCTTCTCAACCGCTTCACACATAACACATACAATAGGGCCTTAGAAACCTCTCTTTTGAAGATTGTCCTAGGTTAAGCACCTATTCCAAGCCAGCATCCAAGCAAAATAGTTGCATTTAGGCCATGTGAATTTATTCCAGACCTATCTCCACCAATGCACTTCCCCCCTGCTCAATCTCTGAAGAAGTAAAGCCTGATATCCAGATGAAACTGTGTAAGCTCCCTTGGGATTGGGAAACTAAGCTAGCTCATCCTCTTCCTGAAGAGGACAACAACGACGCTTGAAAAGGATGCTCAACAGCTCCTCATTCTCTTCCTGCATCCCATTAATAGGCCAAGTTTTAGGAGCTTTCCAGCGAGCTACCTCCACCTGTGCTTGTGTAATGTAAACTTTGAAGTCACTCACCCGAGACCAACCAGCATCAAGGAATCTCTGACAAAAGTTCAACAAATTTGGAAACTGAAAAATGATGGGAGGATAACCATCCCAAGAGTCAAACCAAAAGAGAGCCTTGTATCCCTGTTTACAAATCTAGAATAAGCCATTCTTGATGAGAGCAGCCCCTTTTTTGAGAGTACCCCATATTGCCGAACCTTTTCCAATAAGCGGATAGCGAGGAATGTCCCTCTGAATGGTTTCGGGGTAGTACTTATGTGAGATAATTCTGGCCCAAGCTTTGTCTTGTTCGATGCACCATCGCCAATAAAGTTTGGCCACCAAAGCAATACCATTTAAGTCCGTCTGCCTCAGACCGAGCCCGCCATATTATTTGGGGCTACAGATAATTTTTCATCTAATAAGGCTCCATTTATTGGAGTTCAAACTACCAGCCCCTAAGAATTGTCTGGTAACCGAATCAAACTCCTTAACGAATCCCATCGGGGCAACCTGGAGCATACACCTGTAAATAGGTAAAGCCTGCACCACATATTGGATAAGTTAAACCTGGCCCGCAAAGGATAACCAATGATTCACTTTCACCTGAAATTTCTCCAAAATAGTCTGCCAAGATTCTTTGGATGTACGGCCAGCCGAGATAGGGATACCTAAGTAAATCAAGGGGGGAGTCTCAATCTGAAAATGCAGAGTCCTTGCGATCCTCTGCTGGATAGGGCCCAGAGTATTGAAGAATAAGATGGACGACTTATCTTCATTGACCTTTTGTCCCGAGGCCATTAGATAAACATCTAACACCCTGCGTAAATTAGCAACTTCAGTCATTGTGGCCATGCCCATAAGGGCAGTGTCATCAACAAATTACAGGTGCAATTGCACCGGCAATTCCCCTCCCCATCACCATCTTTGGATATGTCCTTCCTCTCTATTCCTGCTGATCAACCTCCCCAAACCTTCATCAAGGAGAAGAAAAAGGTAAGGAGACAAATGATCACCTTGTCACAGCCCTCTTGTAGCACCAAAAAGCTCCGTGTGTTCTCCATTGATAAGCATTGAGAAAGAAGCTAAGAAAATGCAGCTCATGACCCATTGAGTCCATTCATCCGCAAAGCCAAAAGCACTAAGAACCTTCCACAAGAATGACCATCTGACCCTATCAAAGGCTTTGGCCATGTCCAATTTAATGAACATCGCCTTATCTTTTGAGCTAGCCATGAATTGAGTGGACTCAACAGCAATAACAATATCGTCCAGGATTTGCCTGCCTTCCACAAAACCACTCTGCTCTTCTAAGATCACAGCACTCAGCCCTCTTTTTAACCTATCTACAATGATTTTAGATATAATTTTGTAAACAACATTGCAAAGGGATATAAGGCAAAATTGACTTAGTCTATCAGCACCTTTGCATTTGGGTATGAGAATAAAATAGGTCGCATTTGTAGCCTTAAGCATTTGTTTATTTTGCTGAGATTCTAAGACAATAGCTAAAAGGTCAAGTTTGATGATATCCTAAAATTCTTGGTAGAATTCAACTGGGAAGCCGTCAGGTCCAGTCGCTTTCCCTTTTTTCATCTGAACAATGGTTTCTTCAAGCTCTCCAAGTGTGATTGGTTTCATTAAAATTTCATTCATTTTACGCGTCACCAATGACAGAATGTAGAAGAGAACCTGAGCTTCTTCTAGTGATTCCCCATTAACATCTTCCCTGAAGAGAGTGGAGAAGTACTGCACTACCTCCTATGAAATTGTTGGAAAGGAGTTAAGGCGCTCACCTCTTTCATTGACCAGGGCTGAAATAGAATTGCCATGTCTCCTAGCTTTGGATGAATTGAAAAAAAATGATGTATTTCTGTCCCCCTCTTGGAGCCATTCGACCCAAGTTTTCTACTTCCAAAAAATTCCTCCTATAGCTCGCATTCCTCCAGGTCTTTCACACCCTGTGTTTCTTCTTGCAGTAAGTCTTCAATCAGTCCTTATTCCCTTATTATTCTCGTGATACCATCAAGCTTGGTTTGTGCAGTAGCCTTAGCATGGAAAATGTTCCCAAAACTTTGGTGATTCCACCGCTTGAGCTTGTACTTCACATATTGCAGTGTTTTGGCAAAAATGTACATCATCGTACCATAGACAGGCCTACCCCAATGCCACTAATTAGAAACACACTCATGTAGAGATTGATCCCGCAGCCACATGAGTTGAAATCTGAAGGAAGGAGAGCGCGAGTGATACTGTGAGACACTATTAAGCTTGATGGGCCAATGGTCCGATCCTCTCCAGTCCAAAATTTCAGACCTCGTTGACCACATACCTCCAACCCAAAAAGCTGAGACCAGAAAATGGTCAAGTCTCTTAGCAATGCAATGTTCCCACTCCTGCGATTGTTCCAGGTAAACTGTCAATTATTGGGCTTGACGTCAACTAAATTCAAAATTTTAATGTAGTTGCGCATTAGCAAAGCAGATGGGCTCAGCCTTGACGTTCCACCACTCTTTTCAGTCAAATCAAGAATAGCATTAAAATCACTTGCCATAATTCAAGGGTGGAAGAGGGCTAGGCTACGAACAAAACTTATATAGCCCCATAAAGATTTTTTACCCTGCCAATCATTGGGAGCATAGATATTGGAGAAGAGAATGACTTCCCCCATCTCAAAGCTAGAAGCAATCATAGTCATGGAGTACTTAGAAGTCAGCCAGCCCATGAGGCCAATCTTTCATGAGTTTCACAGACAAGCTAGTCCTCTTGAGTATCTGGTAGTGCCAATGCATTGACATTCTCCTTGCCACCACAACTTGGGCGCAAGTCTGGGCATGTATTCAACTGAAAGCTTAGTCTCCTGCAAGAAAAAGACATCCGGCCTATGACTTTTAATCAGGTTGTGAACATCATTTTGTCTGGGGTTGTTGTTCAAACCCCTTACATTTCAAGATATTATAATCATTTCAGAGGGCTCAAAAAGTGTGCATCCAGAGTCTTTACTGACCCCGACTCCACCAAAGTCTCTCCCATTAGCTTGATCTTTTCCTGGTCCTTTTTTCTACCAAGCTTGTCAGATTTCTCTCCCCCTCCTTTCTTAATATATTTTTGCAGAAGTCTGAGATGAGGAGAAGATTTACTACTTCTTGCTGCCCCTGGGTCCCCCATTTTCCTGGTAAGGGGCATATTTTCATCTTCTTTAAGGGGAACAACTGAGGAAGTCATTCCTTCCAAAATTATCAGCTGCTGGTCCATATCCATATGACAATCTCCAGCATCTTGTGTTTCAATTAAAGCCTCTGAAGCATTGGTCTCTTGAGCTGGTCCCTCAATTCCCTGGTCTAAAATCATCACCCCAGGATTCACCTCCTGCTAATTAAGGTCATCCAATATTTCAAATCTATTGAGCGAGTCATCTAATTGTCTTTCTTTGAAGGACCATTTTTGGCCTCTATTTCTGTATCGGCCTTTAACTGGCATAAAACCATCAGTTTCAGGTATCTCACCTAGAATCAGACCCCTTTCCTTGTCAGTATCAGAAAAAGTGCGAGTAGATTGAGTTGGCTGAGGTGCAGTGGATTTCGAGGTAGGACACCATCACTGCAAATGTCCATAAGCATGACATAGACAATAGCAAAAAGGGAGGGTTTCATAATCCAACTATTGTACTCATGAAAAATGCCCTGCACTCATTTCAACAGCATTTGGTAGTGGCTTACTAAGATCAATTTCAACACAAATGCGGGCATAAGTCATTACCTTTTTTCCCAGGAGTGACATTGAGGAACCTAATGGCCTTCCCAGCAATGATGCAAGCAAATGGATCATGTCTTCTCGGCATCATTCCACCAGAATGTGGGGTAGACGCACCCACACCGGGACACAATTTGGTAGTTCTTTTGAAGGTATGAAACTGGCATGCCATGGCTTGATAAACAATCCCACTTGATTATGAAAGTAAGGACCTCCAGCAAAAAAACATTGACAATCTGTTATACAGGTAAAAGTGACCATGAAATAGCTATTGGGCAGCAATGTAATATCCATATCTCCTTCCAGTACCCACGTCCTCTGAGCCCATGCTTCCAGGAATAACAGTGACGTTTTAAGTCCCAAAAATTTGCAGTACAGGGAGTGATTAGAATAGTATTCAATGTCTTCAACAATCATTTCCATTGGTATAGCCAGCTTGGGCCTCTCCTTGCATCTTTTCAGACAGTCGTTGACTTTGGGGATGCACATATTTGGTTGCTCAAGAGCAGCAAAAGAACTTAAGCCTTGTAAGAGTGGAGCCTTCCCACTGTTGCGCGCTCCCTGGAACGCCTACTACAGTCTAAGCGCTTTCCTGTAGCTGCGCTCTGCTTTCTGCCCTGTCACGCCCTGCCCTGTTCCGCCCTCTTACTCGCCTTCATCTATCGCGCTCCCCTCCTCAATTTGACTTGGATTGTTACTTATCATACTTTCTTTTGGTGATGATGTTTTGAAAGTATAGTAAATTTTAATTTTTTGATATATATATAATATATATATATATATATATATATGCCTAAGTAATTTTTGAGAATATGCATTATAGAATTAATATAAATAAAAAAATAATTAAAGTTGATTTATCTATTTATTTATTGATATATGTTATTCTATTTTATTATTAATTGATTAGGGTCCCCATCCGTTAAGAAGTAATCGGTTTATATTCAAATACTTAATCCATTAAGACTTTAAAGTCTTAATTAAACCTTAACCAATAACTATTTATATTGACTTCTACAAAGTCAACTAATTAAGTTAAACTAATAACTAAGGTTAGTTATAACTTTTTTTAACCAAATTTAAATCATAAAAAGAGATCAAAGATTCATTTTGAAGGGATGAACAACACAGGGATTGAGGACTTATACATTGTGAAGTTAATGATTTATTTTTCTCTCTTTTATACAACTTCTTTGAGATAACATGACTTTTACAAATAGACCCAATGGTACTTTCTCTAACAGTTGAGTAAATTGCTTAGACAATATAGATATATCCAATTTTTATATTATCATTTATCAGATTATTTGAAACTTGTCAAATTTAACATCTTTTGATGATTGCTAATTGTAGTTCTATGTACATAATCCAAGTATTCAACCTAAATAATGATGAAATCTTCTCTATTTATGACTTTTTATTGATCTATTTGATTGTAAAAATTGTCTCTCAAGATATTTTGTAAAGAAAAATGTTGATTTCTCAAATAAAACCAATCGATCTTACTAAGACAACTCTCCTTGAGACTTACATGTTTTATCTATATTGTACTTTATATTGACTTTAATTTTAATATAGTTTAATCTATTTTAGATTGATCTTTAATTAATCTATTTCCCTTTTTATTTCCTTTAACTTTAATGTCTATCTTTTAATTCATTTTAGTTTATTGTTTATTTCTGTTTCAAGTTATTTTCTTAGATTAATCTCCTTGTTTATTTTTTAAAAATTAGGTTGTTTAGTTTCTTTGATTAATTTCTTTCTTTTATAGTTTAGTTTTAGATTAATTTAATTTATTAAACTTAGTTAGATTGTTAGGTTAATTATATTTTAGATTTAGTTTGAGGTATTGATTGTTTAATTTGTTTAGCTTTGTTAATATTGGACTAATTTGTTTATGTTTTGTGTATTACTTTGTTTCTTTAAGTAGTTTGTTATTTCCTTTAGTTTGTTGATTGTTGTTTTTTGTGTCTTAATGTGTTGAGAGTTTTGTTTGATTGCTTATTTGATAGAAAATATGTTTATCTTAATTTATTTCAAATCTTTTTACTTTATATTTTTGATTTATTATCTTGATGTTCTTCGAAAGTTGATACAACATACAAAACAAGATATTACTCTGAAATATATTATTATTAAATCATATTATTTTATTTTAAGAGAATGTCTTGTTCATAGGCCTTCTCTATCAGATAAAATAGATTACATATTCATATTTGAACTGATTTATTATTTTGTTAAATAGATTTCTAAAATTATAATTGAATATGTTATATTTGATAGCTCATTCATTATTTTTCAGAACATTTTAAAATCTTTTTATATATTTAAGATCGTAATTAAACCTTTAGAACCTTACTATTAGACTTATACGATTCCAACTTAACCTTCATAATATATAAAAGAGTTTGGTACAATTAGCATCGTCAAAAAAATCATCCTTGTGGATGAGGCATTCCAAATGAGCCCCCTCAACACATGCATATTCATACTACCATTCAAACGAATGAGCAAAATGTTCCATTACCTGATCCACCTCAACATGAAAATATTCTTGAATTAATTGCAAAATTGCACCCCAATGAAATTGTTCCACTTAACACTAATATTATACCCCTTGAACTTGAAGGACCTATCTTTTCTAGTAGAAAACATGCTAGCAGCCCTGTAGCACAACCTATGGAGGTCAGAATATTAAAAAAGGTTAAATTGAAGGTGGATGATTCTGAAGGCCCCTTGACTAGCTTGATGGAACTTCTTGTTGCCTCCATGAAGTATACTGATTACTTGATTGGTAAAGTTGACCCTTTAATTAATTTGGTTTCTGATACAAATTTCGATACAAACTTAAATTCATGTGTTAAAAATTATGTTGATACTTGGTATTAAATACTCTCTTGATATTTTTAAGTATGTTGATATTATTTTTGATCGTTTTGATATATACATGACAGTATTTTATTTCTTAAAAAAAATATGTTTGAATGGTTTACTCTTTACTGAATAATTATGAAAACACACATGGATTTTAATGTTTTATAATAATTTTTTAAAGTTATTTCTACATATTGATCATGTTTTATCCTTGCCAAAATCAGTAAATAAATGTATGTAACATGATCAAGATTCAATATGAGCTTAAGGGAGGTTGAAATCAATTTTTGTTTGTTATCCTTCATGTCCCAAAATTATGGTTCTTGAGGGCTCTTTTTGTGCAGTACATATGGTAGGATCGTGTGCAGTTCTTAGTATACATTGAATACAAACTTTTGTAATTCTTTCAAAAGACTAATCTAAGATATAAAAGGGATGTCAATAGATTGATATATAAGAGACTAATCTGTAAGTATACATTGAGTACATTAAGTTTTTTTCTCTCTTGGTTGATTTTATTTTGTTTCTTTTTCCCTCTTTTCAGCTATAGAGAAATAAAAGGGATATCAAGTGATTGATAAAATTCTTTGATAGAATAAAAAAGCTTTCTTTCAAGATACTATAGGCTTTACTCTGTTGGATAGGTTAGATTATATTATTTGAAATCTGATCACATATACATATATTTGATAATTGAGATATAAACTATAAAATAAAGTTTGTCAAAATGTCTTAACCATATCCATAATCAATAATGACCTTTCAAATATATATTTTTATTTCAATTAACAAACCATGCCAACTGAAATATTATTATTACCTTGAATCGACTATGGGGTCGTAGGGCAGGACAACTATGAAAAGCGAGGACGACAAGCCAATATCTTTAAAGAACTTATCATTATATTTATTCATTTCAAGACTGATAATTGTGCATGCAAAAAACTGCTCTCAATCTTCTATTTAATTAAAAGAACATGTCTATAACAATTATAATTTTTTTTATAGAGATGCATATGTATTCGAGTATAAGTTGCTTGAATACATATGTGATAGTTTCTTGATTTTTCTAGTCATTGATGCAAGCTATTGACATAAGCGAAGATCTGGTAGCCAAAATATTAGGATGAGAGGTTGAAAATGAAGGTGTAGATAATTTATAAATTGATTTCTTTGTGATTTCAAGGTATAGATTTGTATTTTTTTTGTTCTGAAGATTGAGAGCAATTGTTTGCATGCACAATCATCTATCTTAAAATGAATAAATATAATGATAATGTCTTAATTATATACATAATCAATAATGATAAGGTCTCTCAAAATATCTTAACCATATCTATAATCAATAATGACCTTTCAAATATATTTTTATTTCAATTAATAAACCATAACAACCAAAATATAATTATTACCTTAATATTATTGTGTCTTAAGTCACAAGTGGTCCTTAACACATTTATAAAATTAAGCAAAATAAACATGTTCTTCTTTCTATATGGTTTTAATGACTAAAAAATTTAATAATAAATAATTTTCAAACTTAATGTTTATTTTATTTTTAGCATTGAATGCGGTGCAGGTGGAATTAAAGCTATAGGGATCGAGGTTTAAATTTTTTCTTATTTTTAGTGAATTGACACCGACATATTGAGGGGATTCAAGGCAAAATTTAATGTTAGTCCAACACATCACTCCTAATATTAATGAAAGTTTCTTGAATACATATGTAATGGTTTTCTCAAAAAAATTAGTCATTTATGCAAGTTTTTGATGGTAGTGAATTTGTTAATCTAATATAGATACTTAAAATTCATTACACTATAGATAAATCAAATAAGTTTAGTATAAAATAATAAGGGAACCCTACAATATACTTATGCATCTTTATAATAAAATTTGTAATTATTATAGACATGTTCTCTTAATCAAATAGAACACAAAAATATACCTACTTGATATAAAATAACAAGGAAATACCACAATATACTCATGTATCTCTATAATAGAGTTTACAATTGTTATAAACATGTTCTCTTAATAAAACAGAAATAAAAATACATAAATTACATCTTAATCATTCATATACTTTGCATTATCTTCAACAATCTTTCTCAAAACTCCAATAAAATAAATCTCAAAATCGATCACAAAAATTGTTATCATTCGTTGATCAACCTTAGATTTTAGATGGCTAAATTTCAAATTTCAACAAGCCAATTTTTTTCATTTTGTTCTTGATAATTTTTATTTGCATTTTCTTCAAAAGTTGTTGGACTCGGATCTAGTATTACAAAACTGTAGTGTATTTGAAGAATTATTAATCAATCATCTTCTTTCAAATGTTGACAACTTGATTATTAAATTACCAGAGTTCTATCAAATGGAAAGTCAAGGACATTTTATCTAGTTGTATAGAGCCTCAAGCAAGTCTCTAATTTTTGCAAGCTTGTTTCTTAAATTTGAATTTAAAAATGATAATGCACTAAAAATTATCTCATTTTCCTTTGAGCCCAAAATTATTATTTGACATAAATTAACGAGATTAAAATATTCTAAGATACCATCACATGGTATTTCACTCAAATTTAAGGTAGTCCATAGTTTAGTGATCAAGTCATCTTCAAAAGCATGGTCCAAAACTTATTGTGGCAAATCAAACAGGTCATTCCCTTAGCTTTGGCAAATCGAACAGATAGCTCCCTTAGCTTTGGAAAATCTAAAATACCTTCAATTTGTTTACCATTCAATTCTACACTCTTACAGAAATGTTGGGCCAAAGTTTTGATTTTATTCTAAAAATATAATGAGCCAACATTTTTATAATATTAAGGGTACATCACAACCATGGATTCTAGTAATTCATCCAAAGAAAAATGATATCTAATCTCTAAAGAGAAATATTTTATAATTCCCTTCAAGGTGTAATTTACAGAGGATACAACCTCAAGGAATTGATCCCTTGTAACAGAAACTTCTTTGAGTCTATTAAATCGACCAACTATGTCAAAAGTGGGAGTTGTGGTCTATACTCAATTTATATTAAGTATTGCACATGATCTTACCATATGTAATGCAAAAAAAAAAATCTTGGAACCTCATGATCATACTGTATTTTATTTTTAAATGTTTAAAAGAATAATTATATTCTGGTTGGCATGATTTATTAATTGAAATTAAAAAATATTTGAAAGATCAATATAGATGTGGTTAAGACATTTTGATAGATCTTATTATATAGTTTGTAATTTTAAAATTATGAAAATGTTTTGAATATTTTTCAATTATGTCATCCTCGTTTTTCATAATTGTCTTGTCCTATGGCCCTATAGTTGGTTTATACTCTATACTCTGATTTTTATTTTATTTTTGTTATACTTATTTTATTATATTATCTGGTTGGTCTTTATCACATACTTATTTAAACAAATAAGAAATTGATTCTTTCATAAAAATAATGACATTCATGATACTTCTTTTAAACAATGCATAAAGAATAAATTGAATAAATGCAACAGAGCCTCATGATCATTTATATATTTTTTAAATATTTAAGGTAATAATTATATTCTGATTGACATGATTTGTTAATTGAAATAAAAAATATTTGAAAGACCATTATTGATTATGGATATGGTTAAGACATTTTGGTAGACCTTATCATTACTTATTGTGAATATGGTTAAGACATTTGAAAGACAATATTTTGAGCAAATATATTTAAATAAATGCTTTTCAAAGAACTTATCATTATATTTATTTATTTATTAATTATATTTTTTCTATACTCAGTTTATTATATTACTAGTTGGTCTTTACCACATAACTATTTTAAACAAACAAGAAATTGATTTTTTTTAAAAATAATGACATGCAAGATACTTCTTTTAAACAATGCACAAAGAACAAATTGAATAAACACAACAGAGCCTCATGATCATATTGTATTTTATTTTTAAATGTTTAAAGTAATAATTATATGCCGGTTAGCATGTTTTGTTAATTGAAATAAATATTTGAAAGGCTAATATTAATGTGGTTGAGACATTTTGCAGACCTTATTATATATTTTATAATTTTAAAACTACGAAAATGTTTTGAATATTTTTCAGTTATGTCATTCTCACTTTTTATAGTTGTCTTGCTCTATGACCCCATAGTTGGTTTATACTCTATACTTTGATTTTTTATCATAATTTTTGTTACACTCAATTTATTATATTATTTAGTTGGTCTTTTGAAAGACTTAAATAGGTCTATACTCAATTTATACTTAGTCATATGGCCATTAAATTTAACACTTAAAGAATACAAATTTAATCTTTAAAAAGAATGATAAATTTAAATGTTAAAAGAAGGAACCATAAATAAAATCATAACTTTAGACTTCTCAATCTCTAACCTCTTTCTCCATTAGTTTTTTTCTGTTATTTCTTGATTTAAATCTGACACTTGATTCACCAACTATTTATAAGTTTTTTGAAATAGTTAATAGAAATCACCAGTCAATTTATATCAACATGATGATTTTGCCAAAGATTTCTCAATAAAATTATACCTAAAATCTAGGATTCGATAGGATTTTATAGTAAACTTTTAGGGGTCTCTTGTTAAAATTATCCCTGAGGGTAACATAGTTTTTACATGTTTTTATGCTTGATTATATGGTTTTTACACAAATGTTTGTCAAATTTTCCATGTTTCTTTCTTCATGTTTATCATAGAATACTAGATTATGGATTGATACATGAGAAGATTGTATTTTATAGTGATACCCTATGTGATGATACCCTTGCATTTGATAGTTTTGCTTTCAATCTACTTAGTGATGGCCCTTATATTTGTTATTTATGATGATTCGCTATGAGATAGATGTTGTAACAACCCAGAAGGGTAGACCACACAATATTACTATTTATCCCCTTATTTCCTTATAAGGCGGGGTTAACAAAAACACCCCTCTTCAAGCCTCTAATCTTCCCCTTATAGGATTTTTATCCAAGTGCCTAAACCTTATCATTTTATGGACCAATTTCAGAATACCCAAGTAAAATTTTCCATCTTAGAGTTACTAGTATTAACTACTTTCAAAAACATATTTTATGATGCTAATTTTATAAGGATACCCAACCAACTTACTTTGATTTTATTGTTAACACTTTGAAATAATGTGAGAATTACATCTCTTTTGAATTATAAGACTTGCCTCCTGAAAATAATACTTCCCAAAGCCTTCCCTTGTACATTCAAGTTAAAATCAATCTTGTCGGAATAAAGAGGGTCCTCATAGAAAATGGTTTAGGATATTATATATGTAGTGAACTCTTCCTTAAGGCACTTAGACTTGATTGTTAGTTTGTTACACCTTTGGATATGCTGAATAAAGGATTTTAAAATTAGTCATGTAGCCCTTTAGGAAAAATTACATTGAACATAATTTTTGGGTTAAGACTTTAGCTATGTCTTGTCAGGTAATATCTAATGAAGATGACTATTGTTTTTACTTGGTATATTCATGTTATGAATGTGGTTCCCTCTTTGTTACATAGACTAAAATATTTCCATGAGGGTTTCATATATATTTGTCTTGTATTCGATGTGCCTTTAGAGTTTTATAAAGTTGCAGAAATCATGAAAAAACTTGTTCTGCAACTTGAAAAATCATAGTAAAATATTATAAGACCTTAACAATCTATTCCCATTGAAAGAATGTATACATATGTTGTGGGCAAAAGCAATATTATAGAAAATGATAGTCATACATTAGATGATGATGAAGAACATGACTACAAACCTGACAACATGGATGATCATTTATTAAAAAAGGTTTACACCATGTGGTGCTTGAGAATATCAAGATGACATGAATAAATTTAGTACTAGCCAATTAGATTGTTCTCCCCAATATTATGGGCAATATTTCCCATCATCTCTACTTAATGGTATACCATCTTCTAAAGATAAAAGAAAGAGACATCTGATGAACACTTCTTTCAATATTAATCAACTTCAACAACATTTTGGTGCACCATTAATCTCCTTAAAAAAATATGGAACTAGATTCAAATGTATAAAACAAATGGGATATAAAGGTAAAACATTGGAAAAAAATGAGTAAGGTATTGAGGAATCCATCATCCCAAATTCTCATGAATCCAAACAAGGTCTTGGTCACACTACGGAGGCTAAATATGAAGAGATACCCTTTCAAATCAATAATAAGACTCTTAATACTATACCCTTAACCTATAGTATGCCCGGGGATATGTGTGGCTAACTTGTGGCTTACATACCTTCATATTATCTTATCACATTTCTCAATATTCTTAGTATGGTTGGCCTATGGAATAATCATGGCTAAGAAGAGTATACATAGGATGTAGTGGTTAGTCTTTTATCATCATATTACGAATTCTACTCTTATTGAATTGTTGTGGAAGTTTCCCCCTCGAAGTGGCTCGGCTATATTTTTCAAGCATACTGTTCTTCTATCAATTATTGTGTGGATCTATTATCTATGTTGTCATTTTTGTAATATATTATTCTACTGTGTGAACATCTAAGTAATTTCATTCTAAGTGGTATCAGAGCTTTGATTTGGGCAAGTTTATGTAGTGACAATTTTTTAAAATCTAGTGTTGCTCCTACGAGCTGAAGGATTGAAAAAACATAACTTGCGATTTGAGAAGAATTTAATTTTTTTCTCACTGCAATATTGTTCAAAGTACTTTTTTTGAAAAAATAGTAAAAAAACTCTAGAAATCTTTTCACCTTATACAAATTAGTAGTTGTTAGATTCATCTCTATGAGACAATCGTAATGGTATATTCCACTAATACACATTTTTGAATTTTTTTACCCTTGTATGTACTAGCAGTCATTAGATTCATCTTAGTGAGGTGATCACAACTGTAACATCCCCACTGGGATCTTTCTCAAAATATGTGATTTTTTAAAATATAACACACCAAAAAATATTACACCACAAGAATCTAAACAAATATCATACAAAATACTCAAAAGTGTAAAAATAGCAAACAAGACATATTACATCATATATCACTGATCTCTAATATCATGAGAACACATCATAATGCGAATATAAAAAGAAATTACATTAACTCAACCACAACTGATACAAGTTTACAGCCACTGCTTTCAATGTATAATAATAAATAATAACTCTTCATGATAATATTCAATAATAAGTACACTATAATACAATACAATGTACACATAAGATACATGGCTTCACTAGAGATTAGTTTCCAAATTCTAGTATCTGTGGCAATCTCAAATGTCATCTCAAAAGCAGTACTATTGTGGGGAGGAAGAGCATCATCCGATCACTTTTCTATACCAACTATGAACCAATGATCCTCTACACTAATCTCATCAAAAAATGACCCACCCTTTGTGAATGAGTAGATAGTGATAGCACAGGAATCTATAGAGACAAGCAAAGTACCTGTGTGTTATATGATTTCTAAACTAAACATGCAGTGTATCATAGAAAACTTGTTCTATTAAAAGATATTATACAAACATGTAAATCATTTTCATGAAATGATAATATCTCACTAAGCATATCTTATCCAGAGTTTTAAGAATAATAATAAATAATAATCTATAGATGAATCAAAATTTATACACACCACTTGATCAGATTCTTTCATCTGGCATTGTGATTCTAGTAAGCCAGTGAAGTCCATCTAACTCCTTACTCAGTATTAAAAATGTAAGATCGATCAAATATAATTTAACCACAAAATTCATATAATTTACATCCTACTAGAAAACACATCATATAACATGTTAAACATAAGAGTAACCAAAGCATACATTTATTTTGTCAAATGTATAAATGAATCTTACATTATTATCTATCCCATACTAAAAATAATGACTACAATTAATACCATCTAGATAAAAATACATATTTAATTACAGATTCTAATTACCATAGTTAATTTCCAAACATTCTACATCTCATGACAACCTATATTACAATAGTCTAGTGCTTTTAAGCATAACTACCAAGAGCCGTAACTTATCTAATAAAGTAGTGACCATTATTTGGAAACATAATTTTTTATAAAAATAGCTAGATATATCAAAACAAGTTTCAGCTCATATGAAACAAATATAATCCAATATAATATTTGTTACACATTTTAGGGGTTTGAATGCGTGCATTCATTAAGCTTTATTATACATAATTCTTTAATATAGTTTATAATCTACTCATGAAAATAAAATTGTAAGAATATACCTCTATGTACATGTATATGCTATTAGGCATGTTAACCCCTACAATTATCAATATTCTTGTGAGGTTATTTAACCATTATGATATCATATAAATTGACTATGGTTTATGATCTAAACAATCATTCTTAGACAATTTTAGGTTTAAAATATTTTCTCTGTTGAAAAATCATTTAATTATGACTATTGGTTAAGTATATTCTCTATAATCTTACTATCACATAAATCCCATCAAAAATCTATGTTTATATTTACCTATATAGGGCAGCATAAACAAGAACTCACAGTTTATTGTTATTATATACAGAACTGGCTTTTGTTTGGGTTCATGTGTAAATCGACCCATTACTCTGAGTAACCACATTTTTTATTTTCTAAAAATCTTCCCCCCTAATTAGTGCTAGATACTAATTAACATACTTATATAATCTTCAATTTATAAATAATCCATAATCTCTTTGTATAAGCTCAATAAGGTGATCTAGCTAATCCAAGTTAAACATGTGACATAACTTATTATTGACATAGCATGGTGGTGTTCCTTTCTGATTAAACACAACATTGACTAGTATATCAAGCATAGGTATACTAAATGTAAATTAAGCGTTTCCCTCTTAATATTAATTCTTCCCACACACACACACACACACACACACATGCCTCGATTTTAGTGTTGGTTAAAAGCAACAACCTAAAATCCTTGTATCAAACCCATATACCTACAACCATATACCCATTGGTTGAGGATCAAAATAAAAATTGTAAATGGGTGGATTCATTAGTTTTGGCAACACTCCTAAGTTATTTATCTATAGCCATAGAATCATTATCTAACATATATATATATATATATATATATATATGCGTCGATTTTAGTGTTGGTTAAACTAATGAATCCACCCATTTATAATTTTTATTTTGATGCTCAACTAATGGGTATATGGTTGTAGGCATATGGGTTTGATACAAGGATTTTAGATTGTTGCTTTTAACCAACACTAAAATCGACGCATATATATATATATGCGTCGATTTTAGTGTTGGTTAAAAGCAACAATCTAAAATCCTTGTATCAAACCCATATGCCTACAACCATATACCCATTAGTTGAGCATCAAAATAAAAATTATAAATGGGTGGATTCATTAGTTTTGGCAACGCTCCTAAGTTATTTACCTATAGCCATAGAATCATTATCTGACATCTAGTTTTTAAGAAAATTTATAGATTCACTAATAGGTGTCTAACTGGTTAATTAATTTGATGCTCAATAATGCATAGGTTAAACAATAAAAAAACTCTAAAGACAACAAATCACCATACTCCACTTGTAACACCTAATCACCTCATTTTCCTTTCTACCATGAGCAATCAATTATAATATTAATTGTTCTATATGAATAGTGATGGATTTAATGAGGATAAAAGAACACATAACATAATCTCAATTCACCCAGCTTACTACTTTCTAGAGGTACACCACTTACAACTAAATCGCCACTTCCATAAATGCCATGAAAGGATTTAGCGATTATATGAGACACATTATAAAGTTGTAATTGTTAATATATTAACTAATTTCACTATTGTATATATAGTTGTAAATTGAGGATATATAAATGTGTATATACTAAATTTCATATTAATACCGAATTAATAATTTTATAGAGGCATCACCTACAATTAGGTCATCGCTTCCTTCTACGTAGTTGTATATGGCTTGGTAAGCAAGTCGATTTACAAGAAAATCGATATGCAGTTTATGAACATCAGAGCACATACAGTTCAACATCAATGTACAAATCTTATTCAAACTAGTCAATAGTATTCGATTATACAATGGATATATAAAGGTTATCAAATTCTTGAAATACTAAAATCATCCTAATTAGAGTTTTAGAATATAGATCAGAATGTTGATTAATATTCCATCACCCAATTCGTCCCATATATAAGTGTGTTGAATATCTATAGTAATTAATCCACTTCATAACTAACTACTTACATTCTGATTCCACATGAAATGGTCTCGACACCTATGTTGTTTTGATGAGATCTAACATGCAAATAATTTACCCAAACAGAAGATCTAATTTAACCAATATTTAATCCTTCCCTACATAAATAATATTCAGTGTGAATGTAAAGAATTTTTATGCATTGCTTACCTAGAAAGATGCTTTACCACTTTCCTCTGTATCTTTTCCTTCTGTGTAACACCCCCTTTTGTCTGCACCTTCCAATTTTCTCTTGAAAATCCTTATGATTCTCCTCATGCTTCTTTCTTAATTTATATTCTTCTAAAATATGCGTAGTCCTTATTTCTTAAGGATTTTTCTTTGTTTTAGATTTTTTTTTTGTTGTATTTATTTCTTTAATTTTTTCTTAATTTTAGTTCTCACATTTCTTTTTATTTTTTATTGTTTTTTTCATTTTTTTCTTTTTCATGGTAATTTCAAACTTTTATTTATTTTAACATTAATTATCAAAAATTTGTAATTTAATAATTTAATTAACATCTTTTATCATCATATTACGAATTCTACTCTTATTACATTGTTGTGGAAGTTACCCCCTCGAAGTGACTCAGCTATATTTTTCAAGCATATTATTCTTCTGTCAATTATTGTGTGGATCTATTATCTATGTTGTCATTTTTATAATATATTATTCTATTGTGCGAACATCTAAGTAATTTCATTCCAAGTGGTATCTGAGCTTTGATTTGGGCAAGTTTATATAGTGATAATTTTTTAAATCTAGTGTTGATCCTACGAGCTGAAGGATTGAAAAAACATAACTTGCAATCCAAGAAGAATTTAATTTTTTAATCACTGCAATATTTTTCAAAGTATTTTTCTTGAAAAAATAGTAAAGAAAGTTTAAATTTTTTTCACCTTGTACAAATTAGCAATCGTTAGATTCATCTCTATGAGACGATCGTAATGGTATATTCCACTAGTACACATTTTTGAGTTTTTTTTCACCCTTGTGCATACTAACAGTCATTGGATTCATCTCAATAAGGTGATCGCAACTGTAACATCCCCACTAGGATCTATCTCAAAATACATGATTTTTTAAATTAAAACACACACCAAAAATAGATTACACCATGAAAATCTAAACAGATAGCATACAAAATACTCAAGGTGTAAAAATAAAAAACAAGACATATTACATCATATATCATTGATTTATAATATCATGAAAACACATCATAATATGAATATAAAAAGTAATTACATTAACTCAGTTACAATTGATACAAGTTTACAGTCACTGCTTTCAATGTACAATAATAAGTAATTACAACTCTTCATGAAAATATGTAATAATAAGTATAATACAATACAATGTACATATAAGATACATGACTTCTCTAGATATTAGTTGCCAAACTCTAGTATCTGTGACAATCTCAAGTGTCATCTCAAAAGTAGTACTATTATGGGGAGGAAGAGCATCATTCGATCACTTCTTCATACCAACTATGAACCAATGATCCTCTACACTAATCCCATTATAAAATGGCCCTCCCTTTGTGAATGTGTAGATGGTGATGACACGGGAATCCATAGAGACATGCAAGTACCTGTGTATTATATGATTTCTAAACTAAACATGCAATGTATCATAGAAAACTTGTTCTATTAAAAGATATTGTACAAACATGTAAATCATACTCATGAAATGATAATATCTCACTAAACATACTTTATCTAATGTTTTAAGAATAATAATAAATAACAATCTATAGATGAATCAAAATTTATACACACCACTTGATCAGATTGCCTTCATCTAGCATTGTGATTCTGATAAGCCAGTGAAGTTCATCTAACTCTTTACTCAATATTAGCAATGCAAGATTGATCAAACATAATTTAACCACAAGATTCATATAATTTACATCCTACTATCAAACACATCATATAACATGTTAAATATAGGAGTAACCAAAACATACATTTATTTTGTCAAATGTATGAATGAATCTTACATTATTATCTATCCCATACTAAAAATAATGACTACAATTAATATCATTTGGATAAAAATACACATTTAACTGTAAATTATAATTACCATAGTTATTTTTCAAACATTCTACATCCCATGATAACCCATATTACAATAGTCTAGTGTTTTTAAGCATAACTACCAAGAGCCGCAATCTGTCTAATAAAATAGTGACAATTATGTGGAAACATAAACTTTTATAAAAATAGCTAGATATATCAAAACAAGTTTCAGCTCACATGAAGGATAATATAATATAACATTTGTTATAAATTTTAGAGGTTTGAATGCATGCATTCATTAAGCTTTATTATACATAATTCTTTAATATAGTTTATAATCCACCCATGAAAATAAAACTGTAAGAATACACCCCTATGTACATGTATACGCTATTAAGCATGTTAACACCTATAATTCTCAATATTCTCAAATTAGATTTTTGTGAGGTTATTTAACCATTATGATATCGTATAAATTGACTACGGTTTATGGTCTAAACAATCATTCTTAGACAATTTTAGGTTTAAAATATTTTCTCTGTTGAAATATCATTTAGTTATGACTATTGGTTAAGTATATTCTCTACAATCTTACTATCACATAAATCCCGTCAAAACTCTATCTAAGTTTATATTTACCTATATAGGCCCGCATAAACAAGAACTCACAATTAAATGTTATTATATATAGAATTGGCTTTTGTTTGGGTTCATGTGTAAATCAACCCATAATATGAACAATCACATTTTTAATTTTCTAAAAATCTTTCCCCCTAATTAGTGTTAGATACTAATTAGCATACTTGTATATTCCTCAATTTATAAATAATCCATAATCTCTTTGTATAAGTTCAATAAGGTGATTTGGCTAATCCAAATTAAACATGTGACATAAATTATTATTGGCATTGGATGGCGGTGTTCCTTTCTGATTAAACACAGCATTGACTAGTATATCAAACATAGGTATACTAGATGTAAATTAAGCATTTCCCTCTTAATATTAATTATTCCCATAAGCGCGTGCGTGCGCGCCCGCACACACACACACACACATATAAGTATATAAATTTATATATAGCATGTGTCAATTTTAGTGTTGGTTAAAAGAAACAACCTAAAATCCTTGTATCAAACCCATATACCTATTGGCTGAAGATCAAAATAAAAATTATAAATGGGTGGATTCATTAGTTTTGGCAATGCTCCTATCTAAGTTATTTATCTATAGCCATAGATTCATTATATAACATCTAGTTTTTAAGAGAATTTATAGATTCACTAATAGTTGTCTAACTGGTTAATTAATTTAATGCTTAATAATGCATAGGTTAAACAATAAAGAAGTCTAAAGACAACAAATCACCATACTCCACTTGCAACACCTAATCACCTCATTTTCCTTTCTACCATGAGCAATCAATTATAATATTAACTATTCTATATGAACAACGATGGATTTAATGAGGATAAAAGAATAAACAAAATAATCTCAATTCACCTAGCTTACTACCTTCTAGAGGTACATCACTTACAGCTAAATCACCACTTTCGTAGATGTCATGAAAGAATGTAGCAATTATATGAGACACATTATAAAGTTGTAATTGTTAATATACTAACTAATTTCACTATTGTATATATAGTGATAATTTGAGGATATATAAATATGTATATACAAAATTTCATATTAATATCCAATTAATAATTTTCTAGAGGCATCACCTACAACCAAGTCATCGCTTCCTTCTATGTAATTGTATACGGCTTGGTAAGCAAGTCGATTTACAAGAAAATCGATATGCAGGTTATGAACATCAGAGCACATACAGATTAACGTCAATGTATAAATCTTATTAAAACTGGTCAATAGTATTTGATTATGCAATGGATATATATAGGTTATCAAATTCTTGAAATACTAAAATCATCCTAATTAGAGTTTTAGGATATAGCTCAGAATGTTGATTAATATTTCAGCACCAATTTGTCCCATATATAAGTGTGTTGAATATCTACAGTAATTAATCCACTTCATAACTAACTACTTACATTCTGATTCTACATGAAATGGTCTCAACACCTATGTCGTTTTGATGAAATCTAACATGTAGATAATTTACCCAAACAAAAGATCTAATTTAACCAATATTTAATCCTTACCTACATAAATAATATTTAGTGTGAATGTAAAGAATTTTAATGCATCGCTTATCTAGCAAGATGCTTTACTACTTTCCTCTATATCTTTTTCTTCTGTGCAACACCTCTTTTTGTCTGCTCTTTCCAATTTTCTCTTGAAAATCCTTATGATTCTCCTCATGCTTCTTTCTTAATTTATATTCTTCTAAAATAGGTGTAGTCCTTATTTCTTAAGGATTTTTCTTTGTTTTAGATTTTAGATTTTCTTTTTCTTTTTTTTTATATTGTATTTATTTTTTTAATTTTTTCTTAATTTTAGTTCTCACATTTCTTTTTATTTTATTTTATTTTTTTCATATTTTCCCTTTTCATGGTATTTCAAACTTTTGTTTATTTCAACATCAATTATCAAAAATTTGTAATTTAATTAACATCTTTTATTGTCATAAATTTTAGTGACAATTTTATCAACTAATATCTTTAATTTTTAAATCTAATTATGTTAATACTATTTCCATTAACATTAATGATCAAACGTACCAATCACGTAAAACAAATTCATTAAGCTATTTAAACTATACTGACAAACTATAGAAATCAACTATCTAATACAAGTAGAAATAATCATATGTGCAAACTATTTATTATGCATTTTAACATGTGTTAGCTACTGTGGTGTGTGTAGGGTTCTTACTAGTTTCTTTATCATTCTCTAACATCTCTATTTATGTCACCCTCTACGATGATGCTTTCCCTTCGACATGCTCTAGAGATGAATTTTTCTGTGTCAATATTACAAGCAAGTAGTTAGATCATATCAACATGTTAAACATACATCATAAAATATAAATGAAATAACACATCAACATGTTCATAATGTAAAAACATACACTATAACTAACTCATATCAATGCAAACATATAGTCTATGCAATATCCTACATACCAAAACAACATATATCTCACAGCTTAATCAATAATATAAATAAATCAAATGTGTCAACTATAAATATCCATGGATAATTAAATATTTTACTTAGCAAGGAATCAAGATATAACATCATTTCCCCATAAAGTTAATCATCGTCCTAGATGACTCTTATTCAAGCATAAGTTATGAATTAAAATATTGTTTAGTAAAAAATAACATAGTATCTAATCAAGCAAATAAATGTGAAAATCTCTTGAAGAACTCATTATAGTCATCCCAAGTAGCACTATCCTCAGAGTATTGGTCCCACTGGACATATCAATGAAATTTGTATGTGTCAATTACCCTAATTGGTTCTACTATGGCCACCCCGAGATCTAAAACCTACAAGGCATTCCAATCCAACACATGCATAGGATCATCTATATACTTCTTAAGATAAGAAACATGGAAGATATTATGCAATAAAATTAGGATTGGTGGCAATGTAAACCTATATACTACAAGATTGACCACTTATAACACCTCGAAGGGTCCCACATATCTTGATAACAATTTTGTTGACTTCTTGAATTTATTTGAATTTTTTTGTGGTTTAACCTATAAAAACACTTGATCACTTATTACAAAATGTCTTTTATCCTCTTCAGATCTGCATAACTCTTATGCATATCATTGGCCTTGACCAATCTCTACCAAATTAATATAACTTTCTCTTCCATCTCTGAAAGCATCTCAGGGCCAAAGACTATCATGTCCTTTAACTTGTCACAACTGATTGGTGTCATGCACCTTCTTCCATATAGTGCTTCAAATGATGCCATCTTCAAAGCTGAATGGTATGAGTTATTATATGTAAACTCAATCAATGAAAGATAATACTCTCAATTGTACTATTGATCCATGCAATACATATGAAGAAGATCTTCTAAGCCCTGATTAACTCTCTCAGTCTGTCAGCCAGTCTTTGGGTGATATGTTATCTTAAAATTTAACTGCATACCTAAATCTAAATTTTGGGTTACCCAAAATCTAGAAGTCATCTTTGAATCATGTTTTGAGATGATCTTCTATGGAAATCCATGCAATCTATACGCTTCATTTACGAACCCCTTCGTAAATGTAGATGCATCGTCTATTAAATTGTTTGGTATAAAGTGATCCACCTTAGTTTATCAACAACTACCAAGATCATATGATGAATGTTCCATGACATTTGTAAACCTTAGACAAAGTCCATACTGATCACTTCTCACTTCCATTCTAGTATATCATACGGATATAATAATCCAGCCAAATGCACATGCTCAACTTTCACTCACTGACATTTTAGATAACATGACACATAATCCACTATATCTTTCTTGATTCTTTTTCAAAAATATAATGATTTAACCTCTGCCATGAGCTTGGTTACTCCTAGATGTCCCGAATATGGGGTATTATGTAATTCTTTTAGCACTATGATCTACAGATTCTATCAATATGGCACATACATTTATCCATTTTAACATAATAGACCATCAATCTCTAATTTTAATCCTTTATACCAAGGATTTTGAGCATTCTCAGATGAAGCTTTTTTGACATGAGCATAGAATGTCTCTTGATGAGAACTCAATCACCTGATCCTTTAAAGTACTCTTGATAGTAGCTATAGTTGATATGAACCTTTTACGATTGAGGGCATCAACTACTCTATTCTCCTTGGCTTTGATATAGATAATGTCAAAATCATAATCACACAAGAACTCAAGTCAACATCTCTGATGAGTATTAAAATTAAGTTGGGTGAAAAAGTACTTGAGTCCCAAGTTATCCATCTTGAGATAGAAAAGGTTTTCTCAACAAGTAATGTCACCATACTTGTAAGGCATAAAAAATCATTGTAAGCTCCAGGTCATGAGAGGCATAGTTCACTCCATAAGGATTTATCTTGCATGACTCATAAGCCACCACTATATCATCCTACATAGACTCCTTCTATACCATCTTCTAAAGCATTTGTGATCACTAAAAATTGACCATTGGGGTGAGGAACTCTTAATACCAGTGCCGAAGTAAGCCTTCTTTTCAACTCTTAGAAAGCTACTTTGCACTTTTTTGATCAAAAACATTGTGGTTCTTCCATTGCAAGGCAATAATTAGATTTAACTATCTTGAAAAAATTTAGAATAAAATTCTTATAGTATCCTACTAACCCCATGAAACTTCTTACCTCGTGCACATTCTTTGGTACCAACCATTCCATAATGGCTCTAATCTTCTCTGAATCTATTGAGATACCATTTGTAGAGATAATATGTCCAAAATATTGGACTCTTTCCTAAAAAATGTGCACTTAGATAGCTTGTTATAAAGCTTATACTTCTACAACCGTTACAAATCCAATTCTAAATACTGAAGGTGCTCCTATTCATTCTTTGAGTAAATAAGCATGTCATCTGTAAAAACTAAAAAAAGGTGATCAAGGTAATCTTTAAACATATTTTTCATGAGATTCATGAATGTCGTCAAAGCATTAGTCAATCCAAATGGTAACAATGTAAATAAATAGTGCCCATAATGAGTTTTAATTGATGTCTTTAGAATATCCTCATCCTAAATCCTCAACTAATAGTATCATGATCTAAGATCAATCTTCAAAAATACTATTGCTCCCACATTTGATTTAAAAGATCATCTATATGAGATAGTGGATACTTGATTTTGATGGTTACCTTGTTCAACATTCTGTAATCAATGCAAAGTCAAAGGGTACCATCCTTCTTCTTAACAAATATAACCAATGCACCCCATGATGATACACTTGGCCTAATTAACCCTTTAAACTACAATTCCTAAAGTTAAGCCTTCAATTCAACCAAATCGATGGTTGTCATCTTATATGGTGCCTTAGACTGTGGTTTGAAATATGTATGATATCAATATAAAAATTGAACTCATGTCTAAGACTCAAATCTGACAATTCTTATGAAAACACATCATGAAAATCTCTAAGAAATGGGTAATCCTCGAGATATGGTTCCTTAGGTTCCTCTATTTCATTTATCTTGATGATAAATACTTGGCACCATTTTCTTTAAGCTCTCTTGAGTTGCATTGCAGAAATTTGCATAAGCTTCAACTCTTTATTTTCACCTTAAATTTGTGTTTAATTTCTAAAATCATCTAGACATTCAACCTTCTTCAAGTAGAAGTCAACCTTAGATTTATGTTTTGAAAACCAGTTGACTCTTAATATCACATCATATAACCCTAATGGTGCTACATATAGATCCACAACTATTATGAATTTGGGCAACATAATATCCGCTTAAACTAGACACTTATCAACCATGACTTTTGAGTCATTTCTATACTATACTAACGATGCATTTTCCATTACACCAGTGCTTTTAATTAACTGACTAATCATCTTAGGAGCTATAAAAAATTATGTGGCTTTTATATCTATCAAAATGGAAACTGGATGGTCAAACAAAGTACCTAATAGTTTTATGGTTAATGCCTGAATTCGGCTTACTAATTATCAATTGTTACATGAATCTATTGCTGAAAACCACCCTACTGAAGATTAGGACCTTTCCCCTTTGACATGTCTTGAGGACAATCATGATTACAATGGTCATCTCTACAAATGAAACAACCTTCAGGTGGTCCTTTTCTATCACTTTGTTGTTTTTCCTTGAAATTGTCTTTGGATCCATTTTCCTATTTTAGACTCTAGAAATCTATGAGATTTTAATCAAAATAAAGTTGTGGAAGCCACATAACCTAAATAATACCACAAATTGATCTCAAATAGTGATGGTCTAATTAAGATTCATTTCCAACCTCTTGTTGACCCACCACATAGCTGCCTCACCAACCATCTAATATGTTCCCCATATGGCTTTGGTGACCTTGGAGTAGTTTTGAATTTATAAATACTTCTCCATCTCATTTAGCCATGCCTTAGCTCCATCACCCAGAACAATCCCATTGAACTTAGGTGGGCACACCTTCTACATGTCTCTAGCCAACTCCACAGCTAATTGAGCTCTAACATCTTGAGAATTTTCCTATTCAGCGAGATTCTCTTCAAGTACTTCATGTTGTTCTTCCTCTTCATCATTGTGAACCACCTAATCTAGAGATGTAATCCAATCCCTAGTTTCATTCATGGCTACGAGTATTTAATCCATCTTTGCTGACTACTTAGCAGCAAATCGACTAAGATCAAATGGAGGGTTGCTATCATTAGCATTCGAAGGACCCTCTTTAGAAACTCTATCTTTCACCATCCTTATTTATGTCAATAGAAGGACATAAAAATATTAGTGGACTCATAAGGTCCTAGAGTTTGAGTCATAACTCTGATACCACATGTAACATCCCCACTAAGACCTATCTAGAAATATGTGATTTTTTAAATAAAACACATATACCAAAAATACATTACACCATGAGAATCTATATAAAGATCATATAAAATATTCAAAACATGAAAATCATAAACAAAACATATTACATCATATATCATTGATCTCTAATATCATGAGAACACATCATAATGCGAATATAGAAATTAATTATATTAACTCAACCATAGTTGATACAAGTCTACATCCACTATTGTCGATGCACAATAATAAGTAATTATAACTCTTCATAACAATATTCAATAATAAGTACAATATAATACAGTGTACATATAAGATATATAGCTTCCCTGTAGCTTAGTTCTTGAACTCTAATATACGTGGCAATCTCAAGTGTCATCTCAAGATTAGTACTGTTGTGGGGAGGGAGAGCATCATCTGAGTGCTTTTTCACACCAACCATGGACCAAAGATCTCCCACACTAATCCCATCAGGGAATGGCCCTCCCTTTATAAATGAGTAGATAGTGATGACACATGAATCTAGAGAGACAAGCAAGTACCCGTGTGTTGCATGATTTCTAAACTAAACATGTAGTGTACTATAGAAAACTTGTTATATTGCAAGATATCGCATGTAAATCATATTCATGAAATGATAATGTCTCACTAAACATACTTTGTCTAAAGTTTTAAGAATAATAATAAATAATGATATATAGATCAATCAAAATTCATACACACCACTTGATCAAATTGTCTTCATCTGAAATTATGATACTATTAATCTAATGAAGTCCATCTCACTCCTTACTCAGTATCATCGATGCAAGATTGGTCAAACATAATTTAATCACAAGATTCATACAATTTACATCCTACTAACAAACACATTATATAACATGCTAAACATAGGAGTAACCAAATCATATATTTATTTCATCAAATATATGAATGAATCTTACATTATTATCTATCCCATACTATAAATAATGACTACAATTAATACCATCCAAATAAAAATATACATTTAATTGTAAATTCTCATTATTATAGTTTTCAAATATTCTACACCCCTATGATAACCCATATTACCATAGTCTAGTACTTTTAACCATAACTATCAAGAGCCACAACCCATCTAATAAAGTAGTCATAAATACGTGGAAACATAAGTTTTTATAAAAACAACTAAATATATCAAAATAAGTCTCAACTCACATGAAACATATGATAATTCAATCTAATTTTTGGTATACATTTTAGGGGTTTGAATACACACATTCATTAAAATTTATTATACATAATTCTTTAATATAGTTTATAATCCACCAATGAAAATAAAATCATAAGAATACACCCCTATGTACATATATATGCTATTAGGCATATTAACACCTGCAGTTATCAATATTCTCAAATCAAATTTTTTTGAGGTTATTCAACCATTACAATATTGTATAAATTGACCACGGTTTATGGTCTAAACAATCATTCTTAGACAATTTGTGTTTTAAAATATTTTCTCTATCGAAACATCATTTAGTTATGACTATTGGTTAAGTATATTCTCTTAAATCTTACTACCAGATAAATTCCATCAAAACTCTATATCTATATAGGCCCGCATAAACAAGAAATCACAGTTAACTATTATTATATACAAAATTGGCTTTTCTTTGGGTTCATGTGTAAATCAACCCATTAATGTGAATAACCACATTTTTAATTTTCTAGTAAGCTTGCCCCTGATTAGTGATAGATACTAATTAGCATACTTGTATAGTCCTTAATTTATAAATAATCCACAATCTCTTTGTATAAGCTCAATATAGCAATCTAGCTAATCACTATTAAACATGTGACATAACTTATGATTGTCATAGGATAGTAGCATTACTTTTCTATCAAACACAACATTGACTAGTATATCAAGCATAGGTATATTAGATGTAAATTAAACATTTCCCTCTTAATGTTAATTTTCTCATAAGCATAGTTTCGATCTGTGTGTGTGGCATGCGTCAGTTTTGGCATTGGTTAAAAGAAATAGTCTAAAATCCTTTTATCGAAACCGTATACCTACTATCATATACCCATTGGTTGAGTATCAAAATAAAAATTATAAATGAGTGGATTCATTAGTTTTGGTGATGCTCATGTTTAAGCCATTTACATACAGCCATAGATTCATTATTTAACATCTAGTTTTTAAGAGAGTTTATAGATTTACTAATAGGTGTCTAACTGGTTAATTAATTTGATGCTTAATAATGCATAGGTTAAACAATAAATTAGTCTAAAGACATCAGATCACCATACTCCACTTGCAACACATAATCGCCTCATTTTCCTTTCTACCATAAGCAATCGATTATAATAGTAACTATTGTATATAAACAATGATGGATTTAATGAGGATACAATAATAAATAAAATAATCTCAATTCATTTAGCTTACTACCTTCTAGAGGTACACCACTTACAGCCAAATTGCCACTTTTGTAGATGCTATAAAAGAATGCAGTGAATATATGAGACATAATATATATGAACTAATTTTATTGTTGTATATATAGTGATAATTTGAGGATATATAAATATATATATACTAAATTTCATATTAATACCCAGTTAATAATTTCCTAGAGGCACCACCTACAGTTAGGTCGTTGATTCCTTCTATGCAGCTTTATATGGTTTGGTAAGCAAGTTGATTTAAAAACAAATTGATATGCAAGTTATGAACATCAGAGCACATACATATCGATGCCAATGTACAAATCTTATTCAATTGGTCAATAATATATATATATATATATATATATATATATATATATATATATATATATATATATATATATATATATATATATATATTGGTTATCAAATTATTGAAATATTAAAATCATCCTAATTAAAGTTTTGGAAGATAACTCAGAATGTTGATTAAAATTCACGCACCCAAGTTGTCCCATTTATAGGTGTGTTAAATATCTACAATAATTAATCCAATTCCTACATTTTGATTCCACATGAAATGGTCTCAACACCTATGTTGTTTTGATGGCATCTAACATGCATATAATTTACCCAAACAAAATATCTAATTTAACCAATATTTAATCTTTCCCTACATAAATATTATTCAGTGTGAATGTAAGAAATTTTAATGCATCACCTACCTAGCAAGATGCTTTACTGCTTTCCTCTATATCTTTCCATTCTATACAACGCCCATTTTTATCTACACCTTCCAATTTTCTCTTGAAAATCCTTATGATTCTCCTCTTGCTTTCTTAATTTTTGTTCTTCTAAAATAGGCGTAGTCCTTTCTTAAGGATTTTTTGTTTTAAATTTTTTATTTTTTTTTCTTTTTATTTTTGTTATTTTTTTTAATGTATTTATTTCTTTAGGTTTTTCTTAATTATAGTTCTCACATTTATTTTTATTTTTGTATTGTTTTTTAATTTTTTCTCTTTTCATGGTAATTTCCAACTTTTGTTTATTTCAACATTAATTATAAAAAATTTGCAATTTAATAATTTAATTAACATATTTTATTTTCATAAATTTTAATGACAATTCCATCAACTAATAGCCTAGATTTTTAAATCTAATTATGCTAATAATGTTTTCACTAGCATTAATGACCAAACATATCAATCATGCAAAATAAATTTATTAAGCTACTTAAACTATACTGGCAAATCATAGAAATCAACTATTTAATGCAATCAAAATTAATCACATGTAAAAACCATTTATTATGAATTCTAACATGTGCTAGCTACTATGATGTGTGGAAGGTTCTCGTCAATTTCTCTATCATCCTTCGACATCTCCATCTACATCACCCTCTTTGATGATGCTCTCCTTTTGGCACGCTCTAAGGGATGAACTCTCCTACATTAACGTCACAACAAGAAGGTAGTTAGATCATATCAACTTGTTAAACATACAACATAAAATATAACTAAAATAACATATCAACATATTCATAATCTAAACACATACACTAAATCTAACTCACAACAATGCAAACATGTATTTTAAGCAATATCCTACTATCTCATAACAACATATATCTCACAGATTAGTCAATAATATAATCAAATCAAATGTATCAACTATATATATACATGGATATTCAAATAGTTTGCTTCACGAGGAATCAAGATGTAATAACAATAGTCTCATGTACTAACACACTTTTTTCAGGGTTGAAACCCTCTTAGAGTTTGTGCATGGCTAATCCTAACACTTGCAGACATGAAAAAGAGCAAGAAACCCCTAAAATGCTCATAAAGACAACATGGATTCTAGAACTTTTGATCTTTATATTTCAAAGGTGGTTCAACAACTTCAGTCAGAGTAGCATGGCATGGTGCAGAAAGATGATCTCGATGTGGTTAAAGGGAACATCATAGGGATGAGAGGGGACATGAATGACTTGTGATATCAATTACATTAAATAACTGGGTAATTGGTCAACTTTGTAACTCAACCATTAAAAAATAACTCTTCACCACTCTAGTTTGGTTCTTCTCCTCCAAACAATCATAATGCCAATCTCGGTCAGAAGCCAATGTTACCAAAAGTGGACCTGCACTAGTTTGATGGTAATGAGCCAATCACATGAATCACTTACTTGAAAATTTATTTCATCTACATCAAACTCCATGTTCACAAAAGGTGGTCATGGCATCTCTATATATGAAATCTGAAGAGTTCATTTGGTATCAATGGTTGTGTACTCAAAAGAAAAAGAAGGGTCTCTTGATGTGACATCCCCTTCAGGGTATAGTTAAACTAGCTATTATGATTATTATTATTATTATTATTTTATATTGACTAGCTAACCGAAAGTTATATCACGTAATATTAAATCATACATACATTTAGAATTCTATTGAGCATTGAAAGAACTCATAGTGATTAGTTTAGCTTATCAATCTTCTTCATAAACAGTAAACCATAATAAACTTTATGCACTTAAAATAATTTGCATAAATCAAAAGTGTACTATAATTTGTTTTACATCCATTACTCACATGCCATGCACTTAACAAAAACTACCTGTAATTTGCATCATATTATCAACATCTCAACCATAAGTAGTTAAGATAAAGACTTATTTAAACAATTCTATTCTACCAATTTCACTCATTCACTATCGTAATGAACTACGATATTCAACTATACATTATAATAGCAAAATACATTTATTTCTTAACTTGAACATCTAATTATCATTTCAAATTAACATCATAAATCACACTTATATGATACAAATTTGATTGCAACTTTTATACAGCTAGGACTGATCAAATGTCCTCATTAATTTACAATTTTAGCATTCATACTTCAACATTGTACATCAGTAATTACCATAATCATCTTCATTTAACATTTGATCCTTTGCCAACTGAGTAAGTAGAAGAGTTATCGTAGATTCACAATAGACTAAATTAATACAGAAAGGGAGAATATCATAAAGGACTATTCCTACAACCACAAAGCCTTTTAGATCTCTCACACACCTCTCATCCACTAAGAGTGGCCCTACCCTTCACGACAAGGTAGATAATAGTTCAAAAACTAAGAAAGAGATTATTTGCCAACACCATGGCTACTCCACATAGCTTATTACGAGTGTGATTGTGAACCAAGACTGGAATTAAAATATTCCCAATGTATACCACCCATATACACTATTTATGTTACATCCTAATTCCTCACTAAGCTAACTATTTTACTATTTAATAATGGTTATAGTAGATACACATGATATTGGTTATATTTTTTGATTAAGCTTGAGATTTATGCTATTAAGAGATAATAGAATGTTGCTTAGTTAGATGGTGAAACATAATTACTTATTATGAACTAATTTAAGTATGTGTTTATTAACATATTATTTTAGTTATATATTGTTGCATATGATTATCATGTAAAAAGATCTAATGACTTGCATGTTGTGAGGTGGACACAGGAGAATTCATCCCTTGAACATGGTAGAGGGAGAACATCATCAGAGAGGGTGGTGTAAATGGGACATTGAAGGTCTATAGAGAGCTGACAAAAACCCTGCACACACAATAATTAACCATGGTAGAAATGCATTTAATTGCTCATAGTGTATTTATTTTTACTTGCACTTGCAAGTTGATTTCTTTGAGATTGCCAGCATAGTTTAAAGGCCTTAATGGAACTCAATATATGTGATTAATATGTCTAATTAATAATGTTAGTAGGAACATTATTAACGTAATTAGATTTTAATATGGGTTATTAATTTGTGAAAACATCGTTAAAATTCTATGACATTATGAAGATGATAATTAAATGAAGAAATTATGGATTTTTATAATTAATAAATAAACTTGAGATTATCTTTTAAGAGAAAAATCCAGAAAAAGAATTAATTTGAAAATATTAAAATAGAATATAAAAATATATTAAATCAAAAAAATAAAATCATGTATTATTAAAAATAATAGAATATTTAAATAAAGAAAATTATATTAAAAACATAAAAAGTAGAAGAAAAAAAAAAAGAAAAAAACTTTAAAACAAAAAGGGATTCTCATTAAAAAGAGAATATCATGAGGATAAGAGAGAGGAAGGAGGAAGAGTGGAAAAGAGAGAGGAGGCGTACATAGAGCAAGGATCGGGACATAGCAAGAGAAAGACAAGACTCTCAAATCAAAGAATTTACCAGGTGGGTAATGTTTTTTAATTTTGTAATTATGGAAATATATACTATTTTTTGATTGAATTATCTATAGAGTAATTGTAATTATAATTAAATTATACACATCTGATTTAAATCCTATAATTATTAATGATGTCAATGTTATTTATGATAAGTTAGAAATATAGCATGACAATCAACTTTATGTAATTCGGTCTACAGTGACTACTCCTTGCAATAGAACATAGTTATCTTTATCTGAATCACCAAGTTATCTATTTACATAAAGAGTTAGGTAACTTTTACATTATAAAGACTAGAAATTCATCTATCTTAGTTACGGTTTATGTAGGGGTATCGACTTAAACTAAAATGTAGATTAAGACCCTGGAAAAATTGTCAATACCATGATAGTGTGTGGTAGCGATCTGATTTTATATTATATTGACCTGTGGTTTGATTGTCTACTATATGGTAATATTAATTATGGTAATAAAAGTATTGTAAGTCTATATCTTCTTTTGCTAGCGCAATGCATAGAGATGTAAGAGCACTTAGGTGGCATCAACCCTAATTAGATTGAGAATAGAATTTGTTATATATATATATATATATATATATATGAGCATTATACTTCTGTTATTTTGAGCCGAAGAAATAGGCATCATAACTGATTTGGTTTTTTCATAATTAACACCAAAAAGGTAGGGCATTGGCTTACTCTTTTTACCCTAGCATTCTATTTTGACTTGGTTAGAGCTTTGTTTTTTTTAGGTGTCATTGATCTTCACCTTATTCATTACCTTCACGCAATCCTTGTTATCACCACATCTAGGGTTTGAACCTCTTGAATTAGCCTTTTCATCCAACATCATTATCATTGTTTCCATATCAAGTTCTTTTCTTTTCTTTAACTCAACCCAGGAGCAACACCGCCACCATTCTGGTTATCTTAGCTATTTCAACTCAAGCAGAACCATGATCCATTTCAGTCAAAGATTTCAATGGAATTAGAAAGCCCCTTTGTATTTTCAATAGACTAAAAATATGCATTTATTTCCATGTTTGGATAGGACATATATATAATGTATATGTACTTTGGTTGTGTTTCCTTCTAGGAGTGTGAGTCGCTTCACGTCTGCTTCTTACATTTAATAATTATATCATGAAATCAACTTTCTTCAATTTTATCACGACTCTCATGAATCATTGGAAAATCTATGTGCTTTAATTTTATGCCTTGATTTTGTATACAAATGTGATACTAGTGTTATCAATCTAACAGTTGGGTTAATATTATGAGGTAAAGAATCAGGTGTGGTTATTCTCATTATGTTGGACATATGTTACTTTGGGAGTAAAAGTAAGACATATTATTATATCATATGATGACTTAATAAATATATGTGATGCATGAAATACTACAGCAAAATATCAAGTATATTAACCATCATTTATAACATGATGATTACTAAATATGTTATGCCCTAATAGGAGATGTTTAAGTTAATTAGTTATACTATGTAAACTATGTGAAGGTATATGATTGACATTAAATTATATATATATATATATATATATATATATATATATATTACTAAAGTTATTAATATATGTGGTAATACAAGAGATGTTATCAATATCTCGCTATGATATATCTTCTAAGAGTTTTACTATAGTAAATATTTGCTCTTAATTGAGAATTATTTTACCATTGGGTCAGGGCATAAATCTAGTACCTAACATGGTGCACATGTTTAAATATATTTTTGTGAACATATGTGTGTGTGTGTGTGTGTGTGTGTGTGTGTGTGTGTGTATTTTGTTGATATTTAGCTTGATATATCTAACTATATTATATGTCACTTGGGATATAAAATAGATGTAAAATATTCTGATCCCTGGAAGTTGATTATTTAAATAGTGTTGTCAAACATAGAGTCGATGAATCATACGAGTTGAATAGTGGAACATAGATACTCTCTATTGTGAGTTAAACCTTGAGGAGCTTTTAGATCTTTTATTATATAGAAAATTATTACAAGAAGTTTGACAATGTATTGAGTTATGTGTTCATGACTACATACACATTTAGAAATCTAATGTGGATTACTTTAGCTATTATTCTTGAATGACATATTAACTGGAAAAATGAAATAAATGATTAAGTTGTTTTAGCAAATGATTGCTTATTAAACCCCAAATATAAACTTATTATAAAATTGGGTTACTTATATTTTATAAAAATGAAGTTCAATTTTTTTAGTTGTTTGTAATAAGCATGTTTCAAGTAGAACTATTTCATTAGCTGATTTATATGCTTAGTAGTTTCAATTAAAACACTAAACTATGGTTTAGAAATTGTATAACATTAGAATATCTACTTGTGGTGTACATTAGGATGTGCCAGTATTTGTATGTAGAGATTATACTTGTAGTTCCTCAGATGATTTGTTTAAGTCATGAAGTTATATAAGATTCATGATCTATAAACTTGTAAACAAGCTCTTAAAAGCAATGAGTCGTTAGGGTGCAAAGCCATAACAGGATATATGAATTAGCTAACTCACAATTAATAATATGATTGAATGTTTGTCTTATGTACTCAGTATGGAATACTTATGTGAAATTACATACTATGAGTGTGTTAAAAGTATAGTTATACTTAATGCTTAATGGTGTATCATGATGCATATTTTTATGTTGAGATACTTTGGCATGCTTATATGCAGAATATACCTAAGTGGTATAATACTTTACTATTTGATTATTATTATCTACATGGTCCAATTGGGTCTTGAAATTAATAAATTTGGTTTATATGTTGTTATATAGTTGGGAACCTATGATAATATGGGATAGCATAGGGTACTATAGTATAAAAGTATGTTGTATATGAGTGGTACTTATTGTAGCTATTATACCTAACTCATATCTACATTTTTATGTATACATATTAGTTATTGTTATGGATAATGTGTGTTTTTACAGTTGGTAGACTTTTATATGCATGCATGCAAACTCTAAGAAATTAATAATTGTTATGATGGAATGTTATTGTGTTTCATAAGAACGATGACTTACTTTATTATATATATAGTTACTTGTGTTTTCATGTATTTGAGACTACTTCATATGATTGATTGTGAAAAGCTGGTAGTTAAACCTTGGAACACTAGTCTATGGTAATATGAGTTACCATAAGGTGCAAATAACTAGAAATTAATTATAGTGTTTGAATTATATTGTTAAATTATATATTTATCTGGGTGGTATATTTGTAATCATTATTTCTAATATGGGATAGAATATAGTGAAATATTCATGCATATGTTAGATGGACTTAATGTATGTTGTTATTACTCCTTTGTATAGCATGTTGTGTGATGCATTACTAGTAGGATGTAAGTTGATAAATCTTGTGGTTAAATTTGTATTTGACCAATCTTCATTGTTAATGTAGAATAAGGAGTGAGACAGACTTCACTGGCTTATTGGCATTGCAATGTTAGATGAAGGCAGTTCGATCAAGTGGTGTGTATAAAATTGATTGATCTAGATCATTATCATTTATTATTTATAAATATTTAAGCAAAAATTATGTTTAGTGAGACATTATCATTTCATGAGTGTGATTCACATGTTAGTGTGATATATTTTAATAGAATGGATTTCTATGATACAATACATATTTAATTTAAAATCATATAGCACACAGGTACTTGCTAGTCTCTCTAGATTTCCATGTCGTAACTATCTACTCATCTGTGAAGGGAGTTCTATTTCTTGAAGGGATAGTGTGGGGGATCATTGATATATGGTTGGTGTGGTAAAGCATTCAAATGATGCTCTCCCTCCCCATAATAGTACTACTATTAAAATGACTCTTGAGATTGCCACAAATACTAGAGAGTCAGGGGAACTCACACTTTGAGGAGCCAAGTATCTAAATGATGTATATTGTACTAGATTGAATATTGTTATTGAATATTATCATGAAGAATTATAATTACTTTTTATTGTATATTGACAATAGAGATTGCAGAGTTGCTTCAGTCGTGGCTGAGTTGCTATATTACTTTCTATATTCATTTTATTTAGCATCCTCACAACATTAGAGATTTGTGATATAATATGTAATGTGTACTTATTGTTATCACTTGAGTATATATATGATCATTGTTTAGATTCTTAAAGTGTAATATATTTATGGTATATATGTTTCATTAAAAAAATCACGTATTTGTATGTCTAACCTAGTGGGATTGTTACAACTTATGTTCGTAAGTTTTTAGATTCGTCAAGTACCTCTTGTTAAATCTTAACTCATTAAGTAACTAAGTTACTATGTGTTTCTAACTAGGATATCCTCCCATCTCTTAGACCACACATCTCGTATCCACTACTTTTATCTCAAGGTCTCCCTGACCTATGCATCTCATAGTTACTGGGTCTAGATAATCCCTATTAGTAGTTGTTTATTTTATTAAAAAGGTACTTATGAGATGGTGTTTTATATGAGTGTCCCATACCACCCACGTAAAATGTCAACTTGTTCGTATGTTGACGAATGATTAGTTTACTAAGATAGGAAGCTTGTTATAACCTACTTTGTTATCTTTGATCTCTATGTTTTGATGCTCAAAAGGGTCACTCTTGCCTCAAAAATAAAACTTTCACCCTGCCTCTTATTTACTCATTAAGGAAAACTTTATGATGATTAAGCTAGGTATAAACTTAGTAAAGGCCAGATGATGATTATTCATCTTCATCTATTTCTACATGATGTTACCATAGTTATGTAACCCCATTTAATATGTCATTGTTGATTTATTATAACAAGTAGGTAAAATATCTTAATATTACATAAAACCATATCATTTTCAAAGATATTCATAAATATTGACAGTTTTTAATGGTAACCCAAAAAATCCATTCAAAGAATTTATAGCGCAACCAATCGTTTAGTTATCAAACTAGTTCCTTCATCACTTGTGATGTCTGTCAAAGATTGTAGTTTTTAGTTTTTTTTAAAAAATCACCCAGAGCTAACCTCATCTCCTATATGGGGCCATTACTCCTACATTCTTGCCTTATTTCTTCATAATAATAGGTTATTATAGAAAATAATAAAATCTTCAAGGTAAAATGTCATAGATATGGGTATAATTAAGATGCCAATAAAACAATCTGGCTAGAGATATATAATGTTACAGAAAAATAAATTGTATGGAGTTAAAATTTTATTTTCTTATTATCTAATGCAGAGAAAGGGGATGCTACAACTGATCTATTAGACTGAAGTTGCCTAGGAAAAATAAATTATGTTGTTTTATTCCTTATTCCATCTGATTTTAAACTCTTTACTAGTTCATAATGAGGAAAAAAAATAAGATGCCATTTTTAGCTTGCAACTTCAATAGAGCACTTGAAAAAAAATTGGTGTGCTACCTATGCATGGATAGAAGATGCCTATGCAACAGTCAAATTAGAAATAGAGAAAAAGAATGTTTATAAAATTATGAGTCTTGGAAATGTGACGCTATGCTAGGTGATGGGTAGATAAAATCCATTTAAAAGACACATCTGGCACTTAGAAACTACATGAATTTAAATTCTTTTTATTCAATTTTTAAACACTTTACCAAATCATAAATAGAGGAAAATGATGCCATATTGTTGTATCAAAGGAACAAACTATATCTAATAGTCATTGACATTTAAAGAGTCTTTAAACTACAACCTAGATTCAAATGAAAAATAAATGGACTGCATAATAAAGAGAGAATGGGTTGAGCCAAGGTAAGAAGAAAGTATGAATTTAATCATATATCCTATTGGCTATTCCAGCCATTCTAGTTTTATTTTGACAAAATAGATTTGAAACAATAGCTATCATCATTTCAGCAAATCTACTAACCTGATTAGCCAAAGAATAATTATGAGCACATATCCCTCCTTCCCTATTCTTCAAGCTCTCCTTCTTCTTTGCTACACTTTCCTCCTTTCCTCTATTAACCCCTCATCTTTTCCTTCATTCCTTCTTTTCTTTCTTACCATTTCGACATACCAAAGGCCAATAAATAGAGCCCAACATTTAAATTTTTTCACCCAACTTTACTATTCACTTCATCTACTTTACTATTCCCCCATGTGATGCAATGGGTGAGGGGGGATGGAGCAGGGTAAAAATTTTCAAGTCGATGTCGAATTTAATCCCATCTTTATTTTTGTCCTCGAAGGGTGGTGTATTAGTTGAAAATTGAATATTTGATTTGAAAGAGAACTAAATGTTTAAAATCTTTTTATATTATTTCTTTTTCTACCTTATGGTAAAATATTTTTAATTAAAATCACTTAATGTCTTCTACCTGTTCATGCATGTTTCATGCTAAGTTGAAGTCTTTCAATTTCTGTAGAAAGGGTAAGTGTATTTAAGTAAGCTTAATAAGTTAGCGTATCAAAATAGGTTCAATCAAAAGGTAAGTACTACAACTAACCCATCTATGGGATCCCTATGGCATGCTCAGTTCACTTGATTGACACCTTATCTTTCTTGCTTTCCAACAGCTTATCTATTCCAACTCTCCTCGATGATACCCTCCCTCTCTATAGGGTCGGAGTAACCTATACTGCAATCACACACTTAGATGAGACCTGTTATATATATATATATATATATATATATATATATATATATATATATATATATATATATATATATTAGCAAGTAATATAATGTTAAAGTATTAACGCATCCTTGCATCGCTTGCAAATATGCTTGCTTGCCCTGCACAACTCAATGTCAAAATATGTGTTAGATCCGTGTATCTATCATTAATCATTCTAAGTCTCATAACAATATAATGCATAATAATAATCATCTTAAGAATTTAGCCATTTAGTTTCATAATGATATCAGTAGTCAATAGTAAATAAATGTCAAAATTTTATCCAGTTAAGTTCACATGGCACACCACGTTGACATGTGTAAATAATTATTACATGCATATAAAAATAGGATATGACACTTGGTTTTATAGTTTGTATTTTCTAAATAATTATAGCTCTACTACCACAAAAATATCTTAGAAAACTACTTTAGCTAGCTAGTCAAACTATGCCAAACATGGACTGTAAGGGATTATATTCATAAATTTTAGAATATCTCCTTACATGTGGCAGACATCACTAATTAAAATCTAATTGACCTATTTTTAGGTGGCTTCAAGGATAGCATCCAATTAGAGGTTCACATGTCTAGTCCCAATTCAGTATCTGAAGCCATCCCAAGTGCATGCATGGCAAATGAAAAATAGTTTCTCAAATGCAAACTTTTCACTAATGTCCATGAATGCACTTTCCCAACACCATCATTTCCTCAGAGCTCCCGATTGGCCCCTTAACAAATTGAGGATAAACATGTAAAAGGTTTGTGTTTTGGCTATGATAGAAAATAGAATAAAAGACATCATTGTGCTGAAAATAATTCCTTTAACATTGAAGGTGCCAATGAGGATGACGAAGATGATGAATCCTCATGTGCAAGTTTGGATGAGCCTAAAGATGAATTTGAAGATTTTCAACATACTATTCTTGGTAGTAGTACTCATCAAACTCTTAAGGTGGTGGGTTTCCTCAAGAAATAAAAGTTGTTTGTGTTGATTAACTTTGGGGGTACACACAACTTCATCAACAGTAAGTTGGCTACTCGTTTTAACTATTTCATTTACCCAAATCCAAAATTTTAGGTCATGATTGTAGATGGTGGTATCGTCAACTATTCTAGAAAATGGCATAGTATTAAGCTTACTATGGGAGACTACCTATTAGATTCTCTTGTGTTTATTATTTCCATGGGAGGGGCTAGCATTATTCTTGGAGTGCAATGGCTCACCACTTTGGGCACTATTGAGATGAATTTCTAGGAACTATTCTTGCACTTCCATTCAAAAGGCACAACATTTGAACTGCATGGATTACAGGCTAAAAATTCACAATTGGTTAGTTTCCATCAAATGATAAATATTCTTAGAAAATGTGTTAAAGGATTTGTGGCGCACTTGTTTTACATAGAAGTTCAACCAATCAAGGATTTTACCCATCTTTATTTAAAAATGGTGTTGGATGACCATTTTGTTGTTTTTGGTGACATGCCAAAAGGACTTCCACCAAGCTGAGCACATGATCATGCCATCAAACTACTTTCCAAAAGTACACAACCCAACATCAGACCCTATAGGTATCCTTATGCCCAAAAGAGTGAAATTGAAAATATGTTACATGAGATGTTGGAGGTAGGAATCATTCGACACAGCCAAAGAGAATATTCCTTCCCAGTGGCCATGGTGCAAAATAATGATGACACTTGGAGGATGTGCCTAGACTACAAAAAATTCAATACTTACAGCATCAAAGATAAATTTCATATTCTAAAAATTGATGATTTGCTAGATGAATTGCATGGTGCAATTTATTTTACCAAGTTAGATCTTCACTATGGGTATCATCATATTTAAATTCAAGAAGAGGACATGCCTAAAACAACTTTAAAAACTCATGAAGGCCATTGTGAGTTTATGATCATGCCTTTGGGCCTCACAAATGCACCATGTACATTTTAGAGTTTGATGAATATTATTTTCAAGCCATTTTTGAGAAAGTTTGTGTTGGGATTTTTTGATGACATCCTCATTTAGAAATACTATTTGAAGCATGTGAAATAGGTACTCTAAGTTCTAGAATAACATGAACTTTATGCAAAACCTTCTAAATGTACTTTTATAATCCAAGAGGTGGAGTATTTGGGTTATATTATTTCACATGTAGGAGTGAAATTTGATCTTAAAAAGATCTAAGTGATGATGGAATGGCAGGTTCCTAAAACACTCAATAATCTCTAGGGATTTTTGGGGCTAACCGGTTACTATCATAGGGTTGTAAAAAATTATGGTAGCATCGCAACTCTACTCACATTTTTGTTGAATAAAGACTCCTTCTAGTGGATCGATACAACTACCAAGGCATTTGAACAGTTGAAAATGGCTATGTACCACTCCAATTTTGGACATTCTTAATTTTTATAAAACTTTTATTGTGAAATGTGATGCATCAGGATATGACATGGGGGTTGTACTCATGCAATAAGGTAGACCACTTGCATTTTAGATTCACCAATTGAAGGATAAAAATAGGCTTAAGCCAATCTATGAGTAAGAGATGATGTTTGTTTTACATGCAATCAATAAATGGAGAGCTTATCTGACGGGTCGTCAATTTTAGGTAAAGATTGATCATGATAGCCTCACATATTTTTTAGAACAATGATTATCTTCTGAAAAAAACAAAACTGGATGACTAATATGTTAGGCTATGATTTTTAAAAAGTTTATAAGAAAGGAAAAGAGAATGTGGTAGTAGATGCACTATCCCAGAGGGATGAATCAATTGAGGCATTGTTATGCGCAATGATTATTTGGTAGGCAAATTGAATAGAAGAAGCAAGATCATAATGGGAGAATATAGTGATATCCATGTTTTGATTTTAAAAATTCAACAAAATTATGGGGGATCTAAAAAATTTACATGGAAGGGGAATGCATTATGGTATAAAGATAGATTATACCTCTATAAGCATTCTCTCCTCAAACATAAAATCCTTCAAGAACTTAATGCATCTCCATTGGGAGGTCACTCATGATTTTTGAAAACATATCATAGAATCAAGCAAGATTTATCTTGGGAAGGACTTAATGGGGGTGTCCAGAAATATGTGGCTAAATGCATGGCATGTCAACAAAATAAAGTTGAAACCATTAAGACCCCAATTCTTTTTTAGCTTTTATCCATCCCTAGCCAGCATTGGGAGGAGGTTTCCATGGATTTCATTACTGGATTACCACATTCTGAGGGTAAAAATGTTATCATGGTAGTTGTGGATCAACTCACCAAGTATGCTTATTTTTGTTCCTTATCATTGCCATTTGTTACCGATGCAGTAGCTATTGCATTTCTTAATATAATTCAAAAATTGCATGGTACTCCAAAGATCATTGTAAGTGACCAAGATCTCATATTTACTAATAATTTTTGGATTGAATTATTTGCATGTTTGGTCACCCAGTTGGCTCATATCTCATCCTATCATCCTCAATTTGATGAAAAAATAGAGGTAGTCAACACATGTCTAGAAGGGTATCTTCATTGTTTTATTTCTGACAAATAGGACAAATGGGTTCATTGGCTTCCACTTGTCAAATGGTGATATAACACTTCTTTTTACACTTATTCTAAAATGTCTCCTTTTGTTGCATTGTCTGGGTATTATCCCCATCCATCACTTCAGCCTTAACAATGCATCCCAATGTTCAAGTTATTGAGGAACACAATCACCATCAACAAGAGGTACTAGTTTATTTGCAAGAAAATTTAGCAATGGCACAAAATAGAATGAAACAAGTGGATCAACATTATAGTGAGTGGTATTTTGACATAGGTGGTAAGGTCTTTGTGCATTTGCAATTATATAAGTAGATGTCTCTGAAGCAACAAAAAAATGATAACAAATTGTCCCTAAAGTATTATGTCCATTATCAGATCTTGCAAAAAAGGGTAGTGTGGCCTACAAGCTGGAATTATCCCCATCCACTCGCATACATTTGGTATTCCATATATGTTACCTAAATAGGGTAATTAGACTTAGGTTTTCCACTTAAATTGAGTTACTTGAATTGAATGAAGAAGGATGAGTCATTTTAGAGCCTGAAGAGATCCTTCACACGTGTACTAAGCAACTATGAACCATAATGATTAAGGAGTATTTGATCAAATGGAAGAATCTGCATTTTGAAAATGCAACATGGGAGAATGAAGCATTATTATAGCAACATCTTGGGTTGATTCAATGTTGAGGATAACATTTTTTTGAAGGGGAGGGGCATGTTGCGTCCTTAACCTATAATACATCTAGGGATATGTGTGGCCAACTTGTGGCTTACATACCTTCATATTATCTTATTGTATTTCTTGATGTTCTTAGTATGATCAATCTATGAAATAATCATGGCTAAGTAAAGTATATATAGGAGGTAGTGGTTAGTGTTTTATCATCATATTACGAATTATGCTCTTATTGCATAGTTGTGGAGGTTGCCCCCTTAAAGTGGCTTAGTTATATTTTTCAAGAGTTTTACCATTTTGTCAATTATTGTGTCGATCTATTATCTCTATTTTCATTTCTATGATATATTATTCTACTATGTGAACATCTAAGTAATTTCATTACTGTTGAGCAATTTTTGCCCATAGGCAAAATTTTGGTCACCTTCTTCACCTGCTGCTCAATGCCAGTCATTTGTAACTTCTCATTTTTGAGAAGAATCGGTTCTTCCACTTTTGCAAAGGCACAGCCCTGGCAAAATTTCACCTAAATCAAATAAAATGTAGTTTTTTACCTCCATTTGGATAGATATTTCAAAGTATGTCTTAAGTGTTTGTTTGTGTCCGGTCATTGTTTCTTGATGCTCTCACAGGTTCAACACCAGCAGACCTATTATCTACAAGGCGCCATCTCTGCAGCTGAAAGGAGAAGAGTAGTATTTGAGAAGTGTGAAATAGAGGAAGTTGCTACAGAAGTGTGCGTCTCACAGCACCTTTGGTGATCTCTTTCTTTTTTGTATCTTCCATTAAGGCCTCCCTGCCAGTTTCTAGCAGCCTGGTCCTTCTGCCAAATGTGTAGTGTATGTATGTGTTTGTCTGGTTTCAGTGTGAGTGTGTGAAGGTCACCTTATTTTGGTGCATCACCTCTTTAGAGTAGTTTTGTTTTCCTACATCTCTTTCTCCCTTTTCACCCCCCCAATTTTATATCTATATATATGTATGTTAGCATTTGTTGGAACAAACACGATGCATCAAAGGGAGCTAGCCCTTATCTAGAGACTCTCCCCTCCAGCTTCTCCAGTCCCACAGGTGAGAGGGGAGTTTCCATGTTGCGAGGAGAAGGCAGGAGCTAGGCCTCTTGCCCCAAGTGCACTTTCCTGCATCAACACTTCTAGCACGCCCGGTGGGACCCAGTTTGACAATGCAGTAAGATATCAAGATTGATGCTGGTCCTGTTACAACAAATCGAGTATTTTTAGCATCTAGCAACTCTGAGTTAATCAACTGGTTAAGCATCCTACTTCCATTAGAAATCATTTCTTGTATGTATAATCTTTTTGCACAAAATCATGGGTTGTGTTTTCCTTTATATAATTTCGATCAGACTCAAAATATTCAAAGAATCGCCTCAAGTAGCTCTCCTAGTTGCCCTGCAACTATAAGGGAGGTGGCATTGGAATTTGAGAGGCAGATAATGGAGATCAACAGACTGGAGGATCAGTACAGATATCAACAGGAGATGATGTATAAAGAGGAGTGTTTGTTTAGGCAATCATAGGCCATGCAATCCACAGAGGAGGAGGTAGAAAAATGGAGAAATCCATTTATTCAAGGCAGTTAGCCTTGTGTGACCCCTCCTATTCTAAAAAAGCCCCTCTTTTGCACCAAATCCTTTTTATCATATAGCACTCACCCTCTCCAGCTCATCTGACACATCTGCTCTCAATCCCGTGCGCCTGGATTTCCAACATCAAAGGGCATCAGAGCAACCCCCCATGGAGATAAATCTTCCCAATCCTTTATATTGTGAATCTTCCATTGGGGGGAGTACCACCAACTAGCACGTCCCTCTTCTAGAGACTCTTCCAGTGCATCAACAGTCTCTTCCTTGCATTCCTCAACCTCCAAAATCCAAGTTGGAGAAAGGAATGCTAGGAACCAGCTCAGAGCTTTAAAGATGATAATGTTGGTGATCTCCAAGAAAGGCTCCTTCAGGAAAATATAGCCAAGAGAATTGCAAAGTTGGAGTCCCAAATGAGATTCCTCAGCCAACGTGTGGTGGACCTATCTGAACCCAGCCCGTCTACACACCTCCAAGAAAGCTATCAAGCCACACCTGATATTGATGAAGTGTTGACCAAGTGGAAGGAGGAGAATCATTCGATTCTAGCTCAAGGACTGCCTCCTCTTCCACATGTTTTCTCCACTTCACCCCTTCTCGAGGAGGAACCCATTCTACAGGAGGCGAGTGAGGAGCAGAAGATCCAATCTGCAGTCCTTCAAGAGGCTGTCATGAGCGACAATGAAGAAGAAATCATCATCGATGCTTCTTGCAAAGACACCATTAGTAGTGGAGAAGATGCAGGTCTTGCACATATGCAGATGTTTTAGCAATACGAGGAGGAACAAATGCATGGTGAGCTCTCTTCCCCTCTGTTTGATTAACTTCCTCATTGTTTTGATGATGAGGACGACTACGCTGAGGAGCTTGAGTTGGAGGAGGATCAGGAGAATATCTTTGAACATCTAGAGATCCTAATCTTTGAGGAGGAAAAGGAGAGGTTTGTCTTCCTTGAGGAAGGCCTTGAAAGAGCAGAGGATGAGTCTAACAGAGCCTGCAATGAAGCAGAAGGAAATGGGTCAGACCATGATACACTGCAGAGGAGCTATACATATCAAAGGGCTAATGGTGATAAGCCAGCAGCCACAAATTTATTGGTGAAGAGCACCAATTCGAAAGACCAAAATTCAACAAACCTCCAGGGACAAGAAGAATACATGTATGTTGGAGGCATGTTTGAATTTTATCCACTCGGATTCCAGCCAACTCAGGTGACAGGCAAGAGGAGCAAGTCACCAAATCCCCTTTTCATTCAGCTACTTGCCTAGCACCATAAGTCTTCTTGCCAGGAAGGGGACTTAAAAAAATTTCCTTTCGATCCAGGAGGGAGGTGAGAATACCTGGTTAGCTGTATATAGTAGTTTGTTTTCAGTTTCTTTTCCTGCTTTCCCTAAGTGCAGTTTTCACAGGTAGTGTTTTTAGCCTTGTGTGTTTCCCTTTGCTTGGGGGTAAAAGCTTCATGTTTGATTCTTGGATCTTTTGGGGTTGTTTCTAACTCTTTCATAGCTACATCTGACTCCGCACCCAATGGACTGCAAGGCAACTGGTTCTAAGCATAACAGGCATGCTTCCCCGTGAGTCACCATTTGTTGACCAATTTTTTCCCACAGGCAAAATTTTGATCACCTTCTTCACCTGTTGCTCAATGCCAGTCATTTGTAACTTCTCATTTTTGAGAAGAATCAGTTCTTCCACTTTTGCAAAGGCATAGCCCTGGAAAAATTATACCTGAATCAAATAAAATGCAGTTTTTTACCTCCATTTGAATAGATATTTCAGAGTATGTCTTGAGTGTTTGTCTGTGTCTAGTCATTATTTCTTGATGCTCTCACAGGTTCAACACTAGCAGACCTGTTATCTACAAGGTGCCATCTCTGCAACTGAAAGGAGAAGAGCAGTATTTGAGAAGTGCAAAACAGAGGAAGTTGCTATATAAGTGTCTGTCTCACAGCACCTTTGGTGATCTCTTTCTTTTTTGTATCTTCCATTAAGGCCTCCCTGCCAGTTTCCAGTAGCCTGGTCCTTCTGCCAAATGTGTAGTGTATGTATGTGTTTGTTTGGTTTCAGTGTGAGTGTGTGAAGGTAGCCTTATTTTGGTGCATCACCTCTTTAGAGTAGTTTTGTTTTCCTGCATCTCTTTCACCCTTTTCACCCCCCCAATTTTATATCTATATATATGTATGTTAGCATTTGTTGGAACAAACACGATGCATCAAAGGGAGCTATCCCTTATCTAGAGACTCTCCCCTCCAGCTTCACCGGTCCCACAGGTGAGAGGGGAGTTTCCATGTTGCGAGGAGAAGGCAGGAGCTAGGCCTCTTGCCCTGGGTGCACTTTCCTGCGTCAATAGTTACACTTAACACTTATAATAATAATTATGCTTTAATGTATAAACCTATACATGTTTACTTATCCAAGTCTAGTACATCTCTTCAAAATACAATTTACAATGCTACATCTAACAGGTATCATATACAACATTTGAACTTCAAAGACCATATGCTTCAAATGTGAAATATTTACGATTCATTTGACCCTAGTTAAAATATTTAAACAACTCAAATGTCTATTGTATCACATTTAGATCATTACTTATGACAAAGGCCAACTCGTTCTACAACACTTGATTATCGTTGTATTCGTTTGATTATGTATTGATTGTTGTATTTGATTGATTCTAACACAATTACCAGTATATTACATAACATTTTTTATTTAAAATTTGACAAAATAATCATTTTGATTTCATTCAAGATGATGTTACTTAATTCATTTTCTCTGCTTTTTTGTAAAAAGATGTGTCAATAATAGTGCAAAAGATTAGTTTTTACGAGAATCATGTTTGATCGAGTCTCTGATAATTCTTAAATTATAGTAAGCTTTTGGAAACCTAAATAAGTAAATTTAGTTTTCTTGAGTGAATTTACCATCTCTATTATAGTTCTTCTAAATCAACATCATATTATTTTTAATACTTTATTATATCGTATTCACTTACAAAGTACAACTCAAATATGCATACCAATAATTCTTCATAATTTTGACGACTTTAGTAATCTTTTAAACCTGAATTATTAAATTCATAAACCCTTATTACACCATAAGAACCTAAACCTACCTAAAATGTTAATCTAAATGGATTTTGCTAGAAACATAATCATATTGATTATATTTGTCATAGCCACATTAGAGACTTGTGAATATAGTCAAGTTGTTTGTATTTATGGTGGCACATGGTTTTGAGCTAGGCATATTAATTTGAATTGTGATCATTACGTTGTTTAGACTTTCATATGGTAGTATTTGAATTAGTCCCAAAGGACTTTGAACAGGCATTGTTTGATAGTTTACGAGCTCATTCATTAAATCATGGACTATACTTGATATGATTTAAATATATAATAAAGTCTTGAAGGACTGTTGGTAAGTTCAATAATATTATAATCTTATCAACTTCATGTTTTCAACTTAGCAAAGATGGTTGGCGGCAGGGTTTTGACAAGATAAATAAATAAGAGAAAAGGTTTAGAGATGGTTTTCACGATGGTTAATGTCGTTGGCATTGATTGTGGAATAATTGTTAAACTTAGCATGGTGATTAACATGGTTGTTTATAAATAATCATTTAGAACTGAAGAAAGTCTAAGCATAACGAGTTGTATCAAAATAAACATGGCTGTAATTATCAGTGGATGTAAACATTTTCTTAGTAGTTTTCAAAATAAATGTAGAATTTAAATAGAATTTCAGTAGTCTTGAGATGTTTGGGATGGCAAGATATTGTTTTGGTTTTATTTATTCTTATGTTAATCTATGCATGCGCATTGATTGCTTTTTAAAAAAAATGTCTGGGTGTTATTGTTTTCCTTGGTTGTTTATATATCTAAAGTCTGCATACAGTTACCTCTATATTTGCAAACTTGGTTTTGGTTATTCGATTTATTGTCTTCGATTCTTCAACTTGAGATCCTTTCTGAAACCCTTGCATTTAGTTTTGAATTCATTAGAGGATTTTTTTAGTGAGGTTTTTTTATGAAAGCATTGGAGTTGATTATCAAAGCTCAAAAATATTTGTTGGATACTTTTTTGAAGTTTACAAAAAGTATTCTCTTGAAGCTCATTTTGAAACACGTTGCATGAAGAATACTTTGTCATTTTTTTTGGGTCTGCATGCAAATATTTAGAGTTTAAAACCTACATATGCTTTCAGTTTTTATAAGGGTTTTCAAGGTTGCTTTTGTGATTCAAGGCAGCGCTGATATACTGAAACTTCAAACAATGTAGAAAGATTTATGGGCATAAGAGTTTATAAGTTTTGATTCTGCATGCATATTTTTTATTCATATATGTGATGGGTTATTGGTGCAACTATCATGTTGGTTGTTTTTGAAATAGAGGTTTTGATAGTTATAAAGTCAAATCACTCTGATTTTGGAGTTTTGTTGGTATTCATTTTGGCATATAAGTGTTTGAAATATTAGATATGATACTCAGTTTATATATAAATATTTGCATTCTGGTTCGTTTTATATAATTTTACGATCCACAGATGTATCTTTGGTTGGTTTTATTTGGATCATTTATGTATTCATCTTAATTTACATAAAGTTTTAAAAGATTGTTTTGCTCATTTTTGAACTTTATCAATAGTTTGCAGATAAAATAAATTGACTTTTAAGTTGTGCATGAAGATAATGTTAATATGGTTTTACAAGTAGATACATGACATTATTGTGTTTAAAATCTAAATACATTAATATATTTGGAATATTTGAAATTTTGAAATAAAGTATTATATTTTTGTTTTGAGAAGTCTTGACATTATATTATGATATATTGTCATTTTAAATGTAAATATCAACACAATGAAAAGGATCTGGTTTGTTTAGAGATTCACATTTACATTTCATTTTGAGAAATTGTAAAGGATCATGTTTGAAGGATGGCAATTCAGATATAAGTCTTATTAGATTATTTTTGATATGATGCATTGCCTTCGATCTAAAAACTTATGTGAAAATACTCAGCTTCACTTAGATTTTTGAAAAACTAGAGGTGAAATTTGGGTTAGATGGCTAATATAAAATATTATTGCAGTTTTTCTAAATAATTATATTTTTGAAAAATTACAATTTTAAGTGCTTAAAATAGTTGAAAATAATTTTTTTGAACAAACAGTCAAATATTTAAAAATAATTTTAGAATGTCTAATTTCATTTGAAAGGTTCATTCTTCTTCAATAGCTTTTCAGATATGACAATTGTATTTGAAATGTTTCTTATTAATCTTTTCCCTCTCTATTTTAAAAATAAAATGTCAATTCAAAGTAGAGGTTCTTAGAGTACTAATAAAAATAATGTTTGGGAAATATGTTAACAAAATGAGACTATGCCACCTGTTTGACATAATTATCAAGGTAGACCCTTTATGATCCAAAGGGCCTTTAACAAGTTTATGCATGGTTTCAATTGTAGCACTTATATTTCCCTTGATTTTGATGTTGGTGATTCTTTATTTTGAGATATATTGAACTTTGTGCCTTCTGGTTCTTAGTCATCCTATGGTACCCATTCTTGGCAAATTTTTAATAGAGGTGTCTCGAGTTCTCATTCTTATGGATGCAGTTCTTCAAATACTTCAACATATCATATGCAACCTCAATATAATTTGATTAATCTATCTGTTCATTATGAGCTTGAATATAATACCTTGTTAACTTTTGAAGCCTGAAAGCCTTCAGTTGACCTAGCCAATATTGTGTCTTCAAGTTGTAAACGTGTTAGTAGCCCTTCATCCCCACTTGTGATAACTCACATAATGAATGAAATTAAGTTAAAAGTGAATGACGGGTATGGAAGTGTTACCAGGATTGAAGTGTTGACTATAACTCTTGAGTACACTATGTATTACACTGAATAAAGAGCTCCTTTAGTTGATTTGGTTTCATATGAGGAATGATCTGTTTTCTATTTTATTTGTTATTTATGCTCTAAATATTCTCAAACTTTGATAATTTATTTTAGTTGGACTTGATTACTTTTAGTATGTTGAATTTTGATTTAATACTAGATGGATTATTATAGAACAACTCAATTATAATTTGTTTATCTGCATGATTTTCTCTTTTCAATTGATTTTTTCTTAATTCAATGATTTTTTTAGTTTTAAATGAGTTTGAATGGATTATTTTAATAAATGAATTTCAGCTAGCTATTTTTAAAATGTTATGTCTTGTTTTATCATTCTTGAAGTATAATTTTGATAATTTTAATGGATTTTCAAGGATTATTACATAGATATTAGTCATTTATGATCAATTGATTCATATGAAAACTTGTATTAATAATAAACCAAGTTGTTATAAGTAAGGGGCCCACCCCATTTGAGAAAATATTATATTAGTCTATTAAGTTATTAAAATCTTCAAGTCATAATAAGTTCAATTCATGAACTTATTATTTAAAAATCCTAACATAAGTTACAAGTTAACTTTTAATAAAGTAAACCTAACTTTATTTTAATCTAACTAAAATTTAGTTATATATTAAAGTATAATTAGTTTCTAAAGTGAAGACTTAAAATGATTCATATTGTGCTTTCTCTTATGTCATAAATCTTTGAGATTGAGTATTACTTGTAGGAAGACCAAACAATATATTCTCCTACTATGAAGTGTCATGTTGTTACAGTTAGGTATTTCTAGATTGATTATTTGATTTATAAACTAATTATCTAAATATGATCAAGATTCTTAATTTTTTGATGACTGCATAATACTATAGTCATAGGCGTGGATCATATTTTTACTTTGCTCAAATAATGAAGAATAATTCATACATTGTACAATAAATTATTGAGTATTCATTATCTGAAGTTCTCTTTTCTCATAATTATTGTAAAATAGTTATGAAATTAATAATTTCTTAATAAAACTTCAATTTTTTATTACACTGTGCATTTACTTTGATTTTTTACTTGTACTTTCAATATTTTAATCATGTATTCCATTCTTACACATTTGATAATTTATTCATCAATTCTTGTTTACTAACGTTATATTAGTTTCCTTTCTATTTTTGTTTCACTTCTCCTTTTACTTTAGTTTAGTGGTAGCATTTCTTTTCCTTTCATCTAGCTTGGTACACTTTAGTTGGTATAATCATCCTAATAATATATAACATATACTTAGAGTTATAAAATCTAAGAAGATAAAACCTTTGAAATATAAAGATACTCTCTTTTTTGCTTCAAAATCAAGACTATATAGCTTAGATAAATATATCTTAGATGATAAAGAGAATAAAACTTGGCTGCCAATATTCAACATGTTATTATATTTATTTTGGATAAACCACCTAAAGATTGTTAACTTTCATAGGTTGATCAAAATAAACATTGAATTAAACATGTTATCCCTGACCTACAAGAAGATTTAGATATTAATGAATTAATTGATAATGAAGTGGATTTTGATATTGAAAATATGCAATAGGTCTTTCATTGGATGCATGGAAATTCATTTGACATTGGGAATTGACATGCCAAACTTTCTTCATTAAAAGGAGTTAACATTCTCAAAGATTTTAGTGATACAAGTGAGTTATGGGAAGATCATATTGATTCTTTCAAACTGATATGTGAAACTCTTTTTATTACAAGCAAAAAAATCACTTAGACTCTTTTAGAAAACTTTAGAAGGTAAAGCTTATCAAACATTTATTAGTTTACATGTTAAAGTCATTCATGAATGGAAAGATGTTAAAGATTGGTTTGAATTATGCTTCAGAAAACCTAAAGAATATTTAAATTTGGTTAATGAATTTACAAACATTTCTATTGATCCCTTTGAAACAAAATATAGTTTCACCACTATATTTATAAGGCTTAAGTAGAAAATTCCGCATGACATAAGACCTCTTAAGAAACCAGTAAGGTTGTAGTATTACAACACTTTACCTCTTAAATACAATTTGACATAGAAGATAAATATATTATTAAGTATTATGTCACCATTACTTTTTGTATCAATTATAAGAAAAAGAACATACACATTAAATTCAAAGATAGATCTTCTATCGATTTAACTTCTGAAAATCCAATTTTTTTGAAAGTTATTCATAATATTGGAAATCATTTGGTTGTTGTAAAATGATAATTAAATGACCAACCTACAACTTTGGTTAAAATATCGAATACTCATATCAATGAGTCTAAGAATAAAGTTACTTATTGTTATGTTTTTGAGAGTAGTCATGATCTTGAAACATATGTTGTTCTTAAAAAAATTAAACATTTTATTCAAGGAAAATATAGTATTTTTATCGACTTAGTAGAAAATATAAATGTGTAGTTTTTGTGCGTTTGAACCTTCAACCAAAGTCAAAATTAATAATGATTATATTGTCTAGATAAGAAGAAAAGATTATCATTGTGTTCCTAAAGATAATTTTGTTGTAGCAAAAACTAATAATAATCAACTTTCCTATTCAAAATCTTCATCGCAAGATAAAGGTACAACTATAATACAAAATGATATGGCTGTAAATAATATAGAGAAAAGAAACACTTTATATATAGGACTCAATAATACGAAGGATCAACTGACATACAAATATATAACTTATCCCTAAATTAATACTAATGTTAGACCTTACAATGCTATCCATGATATAATTAATTCTAAAGTTGTTTTTTTTTCTTTATATCAAGTTGTTGGTCTATTTGGCCAACTTGAAAATATTAATGTGATTGTCAAAAATTCAGATCCCAAGAATATTTTAGGTTTACAAGAAGAAATTGACAATGAAAAATCTAAATATGTATTTTCTCAATACAATGATCAACCATTTGATTATATTTTTCCATTTTATCTATTTGTCAAAATTGCTAATAAGATTATTCATAATTACATTCTTGACATATGAGCATCCAAAAACATTATGTTAGTTGATTGTCAATCAATTATACATTCCTTATGAATGCAATAATTAGAAATTTATTTGTTTTGACTCTCATCAAAAAAAGAGTTATGGTGAATTTTAGCATATAGTCATAATGGTATTGCAAGATGAAAGAATTAAATGCACTAGTAACATCCAAGTTTTAAATATTCTTTCTAATTATACAATGTTATTAGGAACAGTTAGTGTAAACCTACTTGTGCTTATGTCAAGAAAGATACAACTTTGATTCATGTAGGGAATGAAATATATTTTATGCACATGGAAGATTGGAATGACACACCTATTGAACCCATTTCAAATAATAATGTCTTTGCAGAAACAAAAATTGGAACATACATAATTTTTACCTTAGATCAATCGAATCATTAATATACAACAACTATTTCAAAATAAATAATTAATGTTTACCTTAAATGAATCAGATCATCAATATAAAAGAACTATTTCAAAATAAATAATTTGGTCTTTATACTTTAATGGAGCTTGTTCCCAACACAATAATGTTAGTGTTATTCTTATATCTCCTGCAAGTAAAATTTTTTAGATATGCATATTAGTTATCTTTCAAAAATACTAATAATGTCGTTGAATTTGAAGCTTTATGAATTGATCTTGAAAAAACCATTGAACTAAACATCAAATATCTAGAAAAATTAGGTGATTCTGGATTAGTATTTAGGAAAGTCATAAAAATTTATAAGACTAATCAATCATGTCTACATAAATATACAAAAAAATGTTTGGTCACTAATAAAAAGTTTTTAAGCATTTAATCTTTCACACATTTTTAGAGAATTTAATATGCATGGTGAAAAAATTGTTATTTATGTTTAAAATCCAATTTTAAGTGATGTAGAGTCTTTTGATGAATATATTTATTTATTTATTTTTGATCTAAGATATATGATATAGAAAATAGTTGGCCTGTAATTGATTGTGATGAGCACATCAATAGTTTCATATAGGGTAATTACTGTGATCACAATGAAGACATCTTGAATTGTGGTGAAAACTTGTAGCTCAATGGTAATAAATTACCACCGGTTTGGTAAGCCTTGAATCAATGTTTTCTCCTCATGATTGTCTTAACTTTTTTCAAGTCTGAAGAACCTTAAAAAGGGATTATAGGAGGAACTATTCTGATTAATTTTTGAATTGATGAAGATCCAAAATATTTTTTTTCTTAAGTATCCAATGTACTGCCCAATAAAAGATCCTTTTTACTAAGTTATTTAAAAAAATTGATTGATATTTTTACTTGATCATATAAAGATTTAAAAGGTTATGATACTACCATAATTCATCATGATATACCTATTAAACCTGATATAAAACCTATTAGACAAAAACCTCATAGAGTCAGCCCTTTGTTGGAAGACACCATCAACAAAGAGTTGGATAAATATTGGATGATGGTGTCATTTATTCAATTACATATTATGATTAGGTAGATAATCTTGTCCCAACTCATAAAAAATAATGGTAATATTCATCTTTGCATTACCTTTACACATATGAATAACATATCATATTTTACAAAAAGTTGCTAGTTGTGAAATGATGACATTATCAGATGAATTTTCATGTTATAACCAATTTTTTATCAATTCAAAAGATAGGTGTAAAACCAATTTCACTACTCATAGAGGAACTTTTAATTTCAGTAACATGTTTTTTGGACTAATAAATACAAATGCCACTTTCAAAGAGAAATGCATATAGCCTTTAACAACTTGATTAGTATTGTCATTTAAGTCTACTTAGATGATCATATTGTTCATTATAAGAAAATAAATAAACACTTAGATCATTTGCATGAAATTTTTATTAGGTGTAGAATATTTGGTATATTGAATCCAAAGAAATCATTTTTTGGTGTGATAGAAGGTAAACTTTTAGGTCATACAATATATAAGGATGAAATTTATATAGACCATGATCACATCAAAGCCATAAAAGAATTACCTCCCCTTAAAGACTAATCTAGTTTAAGGTATTTCTTTGGAAAAATCAACTTTGTTTTCAAATTTATTTTAGAATTTACTGATAAAGCTAATCCATTATAAATTCTACTTTAAAAATTAGATTTATATGTGGGATGCAGGATCAGGTATAACTTTTGATGAATTAAAAAATGTAATAACAAGTGTTCATGTACTTGCAAAATGAGATCTGAACAAACTTTTTATCATGTACATTAATGTAACCGATAAGGCAATAGGTGTTGTCATTACTCAATATGATCAAAATCATAATGAAAGACCCATTGTATATACTGAAATTAGGTATTCATTAATTGAAAAGTTTATACTTTCATTAGTTTCAATATTGAGTAAACTTTAAAATATCTTAATGGAAAACATAATGATATTATATTTAAATGTACCTATTTTGTCTTATTTATTAAAGCAAACCATAATTGATGGTAGCTTAGCAAATTTAATTTTTAGAATCCAAGAGTATGACCTTGAACTTAAAACTTTGAAAACAATCAAAGGAAATGATGTAGCAAAACACTTTGTTGAAAACACTACTTCTAATGTTAATGTTTTAATTCTTGTTGTTGGTGATAACTTAAATGTAAAATCTCATTTTCAAACATTAAAAGTTATTAATATTTATATGAAGTAAATCTAGAAATGCTAAGAAATTGACTAATTTTGTAATCTTAATCTAAGCTAAATTCAACCTAAGATAGAGCAACAAATAAAGAAAATAGTAAACACAAAATTATACCTTAAATATGCAAGTTTCATCTATTATGATGTAAACTTGATTTGCTATTCAACAATGTGGTTACTCACTCTTCCAATGCAAAGGAGAATGGGCAACGTTTTGGTGTAAAAAGAGTTTTTAGATGCTTTGATTCGCTTGAATTCACTTGTAAATTCAATAGAACTTTGTTAACATAAGTCAAGATGGATGAAAATGATAGTTTTCAAGATTATTTATAGTTTGCAAAGATCCAATAGTGGAGGATTATTTGGATTTTTTAAATGATCCAAATAATCAACAGTGGCTAATGAATTCTCACCCATGAGGATGATGACCATTTCAAATAGTTGAGATAAGTATGTGAATCCAATTAGCTGAGTCAACAAGAATGAGTCAAACTTTTAGACAACTCAAAGGATGACTTAAAAGAGGTTGAGGAAGTTGTGGTTTTGGTTGGGATGAGTCAACATGTGAGGGAAAATAAGGTAGAAGATGTTGGGTGAAGTGTAAACTCCAGATTTTATATTTAAATAAGGATTTAAAGTGTGCACAATTGATTAATTTGATTTAATCAATTGTTTGAATTTGGAAGGAGATGTCATGAATTATATTAAGAAGAACTATTAATAGGTTTTAGGTGCATTTTGACACTAAATTTAATTTAGGTATCTTTATTTATCCCTCTTTGAAATAGTGTTGTGAAATAATACTATTTCAAAGAATAATAGAAGTAGCGTGTTGATGATTAAGGAGAAAGTTGCCCCAAATAAATTAAAATGAGTGTGATGATGCCCCCTCGAGGGTTTGTGAGATAAAACGGATAAACACTCAAAATTAATGAAAAGAGAAAATTGACAAAGTAATTTGTTTGAGCTATAAATCAACTTATTGTATAATCGATGTCAATCTTACAATATTTGAGTTGTGTAAATAGGTTGCCCTAAATTAATTAAAACTAGAGTATTAATCAGAAAACAATATGTTTATCATTTTGAGATTACAAGTTTAGTGTTTGTTAATGACACAAGGGTCAATTGAGTGGTTATGGAAATGATATATCCTAGCGATAATAAACTGTGGATCTAAAAATAGAAAAGATATATTATGTTTCTAAATTATAATGATAAATTTACGCATATTAATTATTGTAAGATTTTGAGAAAAATCTGGAATAGGGTGATTTAATGTATCCTGAAATTTAAAGTCAAAAATGAATGAAGAATGAGTAGATTGGAGGGATGGGGGGGAATCTTTGAAATGGGATACAAATATAAATAGAAGAAATCAGTTATAAAAATCCATTTGTACACATGTGATTGTCAAAGTTATTTTCTAAGAGGATTTGATTAGAGAGATTTACTATGAGTTCTTGGAGAAAAAATGGATCACATTCCACACCATGAGCACCATTCAGAGCAAGCGAGGAGATTTCAGAGACTTGAGAGGAGTGGGCCTCTGATAAATTAGATTTTGTTTGGATATTTTTGCATTGAATGTCATTTATTAGGGTTTAAAGTTTACTAAAATGAATTTATAGATGGTCTATCTGCAAATTCAATAATGAAAGTTGTGAATTCATTAGAGGAAATTGTGAATTCATCAAATGTAGAAGTGAATTTGTAGGACAGTGTAAGAAAATATTTGTAAAGATAGAAATTGGGCATAAGGGATGATTTCATAGTTTCATAGTCATGAAATATTAGAATAGAAAATTGTAAGAGTGGGTCACGAAATCATCTGAACATGTAGTGAATTTATTTTAGAGCAAATTAAGAGTAGGAAAAGGCAAAATTGAATGGTTTAGAAGTGAAATTATAAAATTTAATAGTGAAAATGTTTATTGTAAAAGCTAAAATGAGATTTGAAAGAGAAAAAAATATTTGAGAAAAGATAAACAAGTGGTATGAGAAGAATATATGAATATGTTGATTGGAAATGTTGATTTGATAGTGTTTTTGGATTTCTATTATTTTTTAATTCCTTGCATTGTATTTTCAACAATAAAAAGCTTTAAGTAACCTAATTTTTAATTTAGCGTAAAACACATTACGATCAATGAAATCGAATAATCATGATGAATGTTGATGTTTTAAACATATGAACAAAAGAAAGAATAAATTGTGTAAAAGTAAAGTACATCATGATATATCAAAACCATAACCATACTATTGTGAAATTCACAAAATAATCTTTTCAAACACATAAAAAACAACAATTTAAAACAAGATTTGAAAACAAAAGTAATTTAAATGATGTAAACATATAAAATGTTGAATCAATAATATTAAGCAAAAATGATACACAAACAAACAAAAAATGTAACTCTAAAGATAAATACTTGACTCATTTGAAAAACTATCACAATGGACAAAGTAAACAAAAATAGGAAATAACTATTTGAAAGGTTAGGGATAAAATGGATTAAAATCAATGGATAAAATGGATTAAATAACCAACTTAATAGCTAAGGATAGAAAAATGAATAAATAACCAATTTAATGGTTAGAGATAGAAAATGGATAAATAGTCAACTTAATGGTTAGGGATAGAAAATGGATAAATAACTAACTTAATGGTTGGAGATATAAAATGGACAAGATAAAAATGAAAATAAAGAAATGATTGAGCATAGAAAGCTATAATCAAATACTTAACATTTGAATTAAGAGTTGTACAATTGTAGCCAAGAGCTAGTCTAAGTATCGAATAATCGATGAGGGAGCATAAGTATAAGCTAATCCACATTTTGAGAAATGGATGATGAGGTAAGATGGTGGCTGAGCTAACCCTTGATATCCCATGTCTGTAAAATTTGCTTACATAATCCACCTTAGATCAAGTTTATGTGGGGATATCAGACCATATGTAGTTCTCCCAATACAAGAAGTGATGAGAAAGTGCGCGATTGATGAAGTGTTTAAGTGTTGGATGAAAAAGATACATGAGTGACCAACCCAAGAATGAGTGAATGATGTGTAAGTGAGCTATAATGGTAGATGTGTTGATGTTGATTGGTTAAACAATATTTTTGGGATGTTTTGCAATTTTTTATTTTTTTTTGTATTTTGAGATTTTTTAAAACAAGGAATATAAAAGACGTTTTTATGCTATCATGAGCAAGGATGTAGGTTTGCATGTAGGAATATCAACCTTGAAATTAGCATTCTATAAGATAAATAAATAACAAGCGATAAATGATAAACATGAAAATATATAATAAATGGTTGAAACACGATGTCCCCAAGTAACTAGAGTGAATATAGACAATGGTTTGCACATGTATAAAAATGGGTATGTTTGTTTTGATTTTTTATTTTTGATATATGAAAATGATGTAACATGATGGATATGCATAAAGCTTTACCAATACATTAATAATTATTTTGTAGGTGATGACCTAGTTATTTTGTTTACACAACATATGACTTTCAATTTGTAGTAAAAGAATGTAAAAAGGGAAATAAGATAAGTATGAAATGGTGGAGATGAAAACCAAAAATAAAAAAACTTCATTTAAAAGGAAGGTTTCATAATCCTTATGAGAAAAGGGGAAAGTGTACTTCATGTTGAACTCATAAAATACTAACTTTATTGGGCGTGTCTAGAGAAAACTAGCCCTGATAAAATCGGCAAATAAGATAAAGTTACATTTTTTAGCATAGACATGTAGACAAGTTGTTTAAAGAAATTTTTCTTTGGATACATTTTGATTGAATATTTGATAGTTTTCTTTGTGACCCCCTATATTTAATCTCATGTGACTAGGAAGACACATGGGCTCATCACCAAAGGTTATACATAGGTGAGTAAGGGTATCCCCCTCCAATGTTAATCCTATGTGACTAGTGAGATGCATAGGCTCAACATCAAAGATCAACAAAGGGAGAAGATGTAGAATTTGGATTTGATTTTGCATAATTTTTGGATAAGGGTGTCATTTTATTTGTAAGGGTTTTATTCTCAATTCTTCGCTCCATGCAACTAGTAAAATGTAAGGGTTCATCACCAAAGACCAAGATAGGTGAGTAAAGTTACCATGTATTTTTTTTAGCTGCTAATGTTTTTCGCTTAAAGGGAACTATAAGAGGAGACTCTATCATGGAAAAGATTATAGACTAGGATATGGGATAGTATTTTCTAAATTTTATAATAAGATGTAGGGAAAAGAGATTTACTCTGCTCATGAGAACTAAGGCAAGATCCAATAAAATGCTAATTTTGAGAATGTTTTCCATGGGATAATAGGGTGATATGAAAAGTGAAATGATATGATGAGCTACATTTTGAATGTTTGTGTTATATGAACTGATAACTAAATAATCACCAAACATAACATCTGATATGTAAGACAAAATGTAAATGATGGCAAGTGCAATGTAGTGAAGGCAATTGGAAATGTAATTGTGAGCAGGGTTACCCCCAAGTGTCAAGGTACTTATAGATAACAAGTTATTTTATTTTTTATTTTTTATTTTTGTGATTTTATAAAAAAAAATTGGATTTATTGACATCTGGACCCAATATAAGGTCATGAGATGCATAATTTTCTTTTCAATTTCTATCTCATACCAGTTCTAGATAATTTGTCTTTCTGACTGGATTTCCTCTTCAATTTCAATTTCAGTTATGTCATTTACTTTGAATAATACTTGACTAGTATGAGGTTGTTGGGACTTTTTAGAAGAAAAATGACTGAGGGGTAGATGAAATAGTCTTCAAAACTTTTCATGCAATTCCACTTAATCATATATGAACCATTCTAACAAGTATGTACATCTTAGCAAGCATAAGCATCAAATCATAAGAACATGAAATACATGAACACAACATATACGTGGGAAAGCATTAAAGGTAACAAAACCCACTGATGAAGAAAATTTAATATAGTATTATAAAATAAATATCAATCTTTAGTGAAACACCCACTTCACATGCAACACTAACCCCAACTAGCTCAGCACTAACTCATCTAGGCTTTAACAAGCACCCACTTGCAAGGAGGCAACAACCCCCTAGATGACTCAACATCAACTCAGCCACCTAATACACTTGATCACCTATATAAATCCTTGTTTCTCATAAAATATATGATTATCTTCTTTCTTATCTCTTCGCTCACTTTTGTCCCTCTCAAACTGGCCTTCCACCTTCTTTGCTCAACCAGCCCTCTTCATGGCTTGATTAGGTATTCTGACCTTGATCCTCATATGCAGAACCTTTGTTATATCTTCATGATACTTTTCTAATGGTTTGCATAACCTCTTTTTGATCACCAATGATCTATATCATTCACTTGTTCTCTGCATTCTCTTAGCACACCCAAATAGGCCTAAACTACCTTATGTTTATACAAGTCACTTGATCATATCCTTTTTAGTCAGTCGCACAATATTATCTTCATAGGTTGGACACATAATATGCATTTAAAATATTTAAAATAACATTTTTAAATATGAATCAACCAATACATTAGGTCATCCATAGCTCAATTAACCCTTACTCTTCTTTTAGGCTTTATGGAGACCTAATAGACCTTCTTAGTAACACATTACCCTTTGATCTTCCTTAAAACATATTCAAACACATCACATGGAAGGAACACACCATATGCCACTCTAATATACCCTATCCAAATTTACTTTAGGCCAATAACACATTTGAAGTCCAAACACCATTTGAACCCCTTCTTAAATCACTGTTCATAATAGGCCTATGCATATACAGAAACTTTGTCTTGAACAACTGAGGCATAAACTCAACTTTTCCAAAAAACCATGACAAAAATTCATATATTCAGAAACCTCATGACCTCAAGGTCATCACAAATTTCATTTGATGCTTCAACTCAGGGTATACAGGCTCAAACACTTCTCTGCAAGATACTTACTTAGAACTACTAACTGACTTTAAAACATAGTCAAAAACATGAAATTGAATATACTTAAGGGATTTTAATGCATGAATATGATCTTATAAAATCCTCAAAGCAACCTCCATTAAATATATCCTATTGGTATGATGCATGAAGTGGAAACTATTAGTCTTATAGACCAATTTGTTGACCTTCTCTCTCACAGACTCCACTCAACCAGATAAACCATTTTGGCTTTAATGTTCCAACCTCTTACACTGACTTCAAATATTATTTAAAGCATGAATAGATTATTTAATTCCCAAACAACATCATCAAATATTTTAATCTATCACTCTTATATGAAAACACATCAGAAATCATCTTCTCACTTCTGCCTAATTTTCTTACTATCTACATTACTAGGTTTATTAGTGACTAGCCAACTTGGATCACTAAATTTGTGCTCCTAAGATCTATAACCTATCTAGAAACCTTCATTATTAATAACTACAAGTCTCAAACTTTGACTTTCATCCACTAAGTAACTTGACTCGATCAATTATGCCTGCTACAACAAATCTCTGAAGGACAAGCACTTTCCTATAGGGTTTGCTCACTCACCTGAGAAACCAATCACACCAAGAAATTCTTGGGAGATTTGAATTCAACCTCTAATTACTTAACTAGCCATATCAAACCATTTTGATCTCTCTAGAACAAGATCTTCAACATTAGGTCTTTGTTAGGGCTCTTTGAGGGTTTAGACCAACTTCCAATCTTAACGATCATTCATAAAACTTATTTTCTCTTTTAAAAGCAAATGCTTGTAAATTTGAGCTAGAACCCTTCCTTATCTACCATGAATAGTTTAGGTTCTCATGCAGATGATATACATGCCAATAAGCACTTGAAAAACCTTCTCGGATAGACAACTCTTCATTGTGTGCACTTGAGTAACCTTGAAACACTTTTTCAAGCCTTTTCTTGCAAACCATGAATTAAAACTTTATGCACATGCTTAAAAAAACTTGTATCATCTTTGTCAATGATCACCTGCTCACTCATGTCTTAGAAATAGATCCTAATACCTTATATGGCTAGCATCTCTCTTTTGTTTTCTATGCCTTGACTTGCAAGTCACATTAGACCTTGAATCTGACCTTCTAGCCACCTTATAAGCTTCACCTTGAAACACTCATATGTTCCAATGCCTCTTGTTATGCTCAAGAAACTTCATACACTCACTCTTCTTTAGAGCTTCAATAGAGCATCTTTGAAGCTTCTTACAAATATTTAGAGCTTGACTAAGCATCTTCATAACATATTTAGAGCTGCATACATAGATATTCAGAGCTGACCTTATAATCACATTCAAGGTCCTCAACGCCTCATGTACAAACTCAAATAGCCTTTATCATGCTCAAATATTGTCAAGCATTCTTCAAAGCATTCTCATCTTCGTATCTCATTCGAAGTATCTTTGAAACTATTTACACATATCTTCATAGCATACAATTTTTTTTTTGAAGCTCACTCATTTTATCATGCTACCTACACATACCTTCTCATAAGTTCTAGATAAAGCTTTGCAAGATGCTTTGACACTTGACATACTGATCTATACTTATGCTGATCTCAATGATATTTTTCACGCTGACATAAAAACATTCTTCAAATAGTACTCTCACATTATTGTTTTCATATAACAACAATACTTACTATACTTGTATAAGAACTCATCATACACATATCTCAAGGATTACTTGACCATGCATTTTCACAAGAGCCTTTGACATAAATACATCAATGAAAGAACCATGCACCTTCAAAACAATTTTTGACATCAATGAAAACATCAAATACCAAAGCTCAACACTCAATGGCAATGCTCAATAATCTCCTCCTTAATCAATGACAATGTTTAATAATATCCCCCTTTGTCATTGATCTTAAAACTATGTCAACCGCTTTTGATGGCAATCATCTCTTGGACCTGGTTCTTGTTTTTTCTCACCCTTTCTAATTTTGCCTTTTCTTTCTCTCTTTATGATCTTTCTGCCCCTTTGACATTAATGACAAAGGTATTCCACAACTATCATCTTTGTCAGAATAAATTCAAATTATAATATCACTTCAACACATACCAATCTTAGTCAATAACCTAAAAATCTCTCCCTCAAACGAAGCATCCACCATGCTTATATTAACTGTAGACATCAAGGGTCACCTGTAACTACTGAAATCATACTCTCTCTCTTTGAGTTGATACTATCTCTCAAAGACACTAGATGGCACATAGTCTTCAGACATTATAGTAACCACCTATGACAACCATTCTCATAAACTTCTCTTAATCATATCACTCTCCCAACCGATCCATTAAAAGCTCAATAATTAGAGTCTATGATGCATCTCAGACATAAACTCTCTTTAACTCCATGCAGATCAAAAAGTAGTCACTTTCTTTGACAAAGAACTTAGAGCTACCAAGCTCCCCCTTAGACCAAGCGTATCTTCTTTAAAAGAACTAGATTCTTAAATCACTTACCTTCCTTGATATTATAAAAGAAGATCAAACTCTTGACTACACACAAGGCTATCCCATACTTGATATCAACTGTAGAATTTAGGGACTCCCCTTTTGTCTTTATATATCAAGCTCAATTACTCACACAAATAGATACCAAAAGCTTACCTCTCATATATCAATTATCTGTACTTTGACTTTAGATACCTAATAACAGCCTTAGATCTCTCATCATGCTACCTACTACACTACAAACCATAGAGTTACCAACATAGGAATGGATAATATCTATCTTTAGCTCTTTGCTTGCAACATAGATAACTTAGAATATTCTAAAAAAGAAACCTTCTTTGACTGCAACCTCGTGCTTATGTTGATATAAGAATGTCTTCATGAATCTTAATGGAGCCACCCCTTTTCATAAGGCATCGAAATAACATGAACTCAGGGGATTCTTAGATCTCCATACTTTCACAAGATTGAATATTCTTCGATAACTTTATGGATTTGATTAGCATTTTAGGCTTGATCTCATCATCAAATATTTGATCATCAATGTGAGTTGACAATAGATATTCCTTGATTTTTCATCAGAGACATGCTCTATCTCCATAAGCAATCCCACTTGAGCTTGTAGAATGATCATGACTTATTTTTATTACCTTTAGTTTCCTTACATTCATTTGCCTTCTTTATTACACTATAGGAGATCCAAACTTCCTATTTTGACTTGATGATCTTCTAACTCTGTTAGGATAGAATCTTTCAATGTGTTCTATATTATGATAGTTGTAACAAATCACCTTATACATACCATTTGACTAATGTGAATTGTGACTCTTTACATAGTTATATGAGTACTCATTTTTGGAGTCTTCTACATTCTCTTACTTTATGACCAAACTATTTACATGAATAACAGTAACCATTGAAATAATTAACATATCTTATGGCATTAGGTTGCCTAATTGGTCTTTTCATGTTGACCTTCTTGACTTGAACAATCTTATCCTTGACTTGAGCTTCCTTCTTTTAGTCTTCTTTGAAACTAAGACATGTCTTGTCACTTACAGACTTCTGACTACTCAAAATATTATCTAGAGCCTTAGTGCTCTTTTTAAATTTCACAAAGCTTTTTACCTTAATAGATACTTGATCTAACTCAGATTTTAGGGATTCTACTTCAGTTTCATACCTAATGCATTCTTCCTCTTTAGCTTTTAGGATTGCATTGACTATCTTCATCTATTCCTCAACTTGATAGATGATCTCATCATACTCCTTGGAAGTGTTGTTTAGCCTTTCCTCAAACAATCCAATATGATCCTCATAATCTTTGACTAATGACCTCAGTTTGTGATTATTTCTTCTTTGAAACTTTAACTCTTCTAGGGCACTTACTAGCTCTACCTCAAGATTTACTTCAGCTTCTCCTTATTCACTATCATACTATACTTCTTTATTTGATTCTATATCAACCATAAGGCCTTTCCCATTCGATCAAACCTCATTACCTGATTCTATGCCTATGAACAAAGTTTTACTGTTATCATGTTTAGATTCATTACTACCATCATCACTGTCAGATGTACCTGAATCACTTACATCAGATGAGTTGTCTTCGTTGGTATAAAAACTCTTCTTATTTTGTTTTTTTAGACTCATAGACCTTTCTATCATCTTTATGATGTTCATCATGTTCTTTATATATATATATATATATATAATACTTACCTAAGCCAAACCTTAACCTTCTAGAAAACATAGCTATGAGATCATCATCGTCAATATCTGAACATACCTCATATATATATATATATATATATATATATATATATATATATATATATATATATATATATATATATATATATATATATATATGAGGTATGTTCAGATATTGACGATGATGAACTCATAGCTATGTTTTCTAGAAGGTTAAGGTTTGGCTTAGGTAAGTATAAGGGTAAGTTACCCTTCAAATGTTTTAACTGTGGTAAGATTAGTCACTTTACAACCAGGTGTCCTGACAAAGATAAATCTGATTTATCTTTGTCAGGACACCTGGTTGTAAAGTGACTAATCTTACCACAGTTAAAACATTTGAAGGGTAACTTACCCTTATACTTACCTAAGCCAAACCTTAACCTTCTAGAAAACATAGCTATGAGTTCATCATCGTCAATATCTGAACATACATCATCCTTAACCTTCTTAAGCTTTAACTTATTTTCAACTTTGAAAGTTGCTTCCTTCTTGGGAGGTCTTTCTTCATTAGTTCTCATCTCATAGGTAATCAAGATGTCATGAAGCCCATCCATCTCTAGCTTATCCAAATCTTGCATCGCTTTTACTACAAACACCTTAGAGTCAAACTTAGGAGTTAGTGATCTCAACACTTTTTGGACAATAGCATATTTTTTAACTTCTTCTCCCAATCCTCTAATGATATTGATAACTTCATCAACCCTCAAAAGGTAGGATTCAATGGTTTCATCTTCAATCATCTTCAGGCTTTCAAACTATCTTCTATGAGTCTATAATTTGGCCAACTTCACCTTGGTGTCTCCTTCATAAATAGTTTTCAATTTTCCCCATATATTTTTGTCTGAAACACAATGCATTACCTTTACAAGCTCTACTTTTGATAGGCCACATAGAATGGCATTCATTGTCTTGGAGTTATTTTCACTATCCTTCTTACTTGATACATCTGTTAGTGGAATAAGAGGTGTAATATAACCATCCATAATTGACTGCCAAATATCATGTCCTTGTGACATCACATATATCTTTATTATAACATTCCAAAATGCATAGTTAGATCCATTAAACAATGGATCCTTACTAGTAAAGAAATCACCTTGAGTTTGCTAAGTATTCATCCTTGCTTCTTAGGATCTCCTTTAGGCTTTTAGACCTACGTCAAAGGACCAAGATATGATACCAATTATTGGAAAAAAAATGAATAAGAAGGGGGGTGTATTAGTCTCCAGAACTTTTCATTCAATTCCACTTAATCATACATAAATCATTCTAACAAGCATGTACATCTTAAAAATCATAAGCATTGAATCATAAGAGCATGAAACACATGACCACAACATATACGTGTGAAACCCTTAAAGGGAAGAAAACCCACTGATGAAGAAAATGGATTATAGTCCTATAATATAAACATCAATGTTTAGTGAAGCACCCACTTCACATGGATTACTAACCCAAACTATCTCAGCACCAACTCAACTAGGCTTTAGCAAGCACCCACTTGTAAGGAGGCACCAACCCCCTAGATGACTCAGTACCAACTCAACCACATGATACCCTTGATCACTTTAAAAAACCCTTATTTTTCATACAATAGATTATGATCTTCTTTCTCAACTCTTCAATCACTTTATCCCTCTCAAACTAGCCTTCAACCTTCTTTGGTCAACTAACCCTCTTCATGGCTTGATTAGGTCTTTTGACCTTGATCCTCATATGCAATTTAGATCTTCATGATACTTATCTAATGTTTCACATGACCTCCTTCTGATCACCAATGATCTATATCAATCACTTTGCACTCTCTTAGCACACCCAAATAGGCCTAAATTGCCTTGCTTTTATACAAGTCACTTGATCATATCATTCTTAGTCAACCATATCTTAATTATCCTTACTCCTCTTTTAGGCTTTATGGAGACCTAATAAGCCTTTTTGGCAACACGTTACCCTTTGATCTTCCATAAAGCATATTAAAACACCTCACACGATAGGAACACACCATATGCCACTTCAATAGACCTTAGATAACTTTAATTGAGGCTAATAACACCTTTTAGGTCCAAACCCTTTGAACCCCTTCTCCAATCACTTTTCATAATAGGCCTGTGCATATACAAAAACTATGTCTTGAATAACTAAGGTATAAACTTGACTTTGCCAAAAAACCATGGAAAAAATTCATATATTCAGAAACCTCATGACCTCAGGATCATCATAAACTTCATCTGATGCTTCAACTTAGGGTATACAGGCTAAAATACTTCTCTACAAGATGCTTACTCAGAACTGCCAACTAACTTTAAAACATAGTCAATAACACATGAACTTTTGACACCTGATTGAATATATTTAAGGGACTTTAATGCATGAAAAATAACTTATAACAACCTTAGATCAACCTCCATCAAACATATCATAATCTCTAATGGAAACTATTGGTCTTATAGACCAATCTATTGCCCTTCTCTCTCGCAGACTCTACTCAGCTAGATAAGCCCTTTTGGATTCAATGTTCCAACCTCTTATACTGACTTCCAAGATTATGCAAAGTATAGATAGATTATTCAAGTCCCCAAAAACATCATCAAATACTTCAATCTATCATTTTTATATGAAAACACATCATAAATCATCTTCTCACTTCTGCTTGATTGTCTTACTATTTACACTACTAGGTCTGTTAGCTATTGGCCAACTTGGATCACTAAATTTGTCCTCATGAGATCTATAACCTATCTAAAAACCTTCATGAAAAATAAATACAAGTCACACACTTTGACTTTCATCCATTGAGCAACTTAACTTGGTCAACTCTACCTGCTACAACAAATCTCTGAAAGACAAGCACTTTCCTGTAGGGTCTGCTCACTCACTTGAGAAAGCAATCACACCAAGAAATACTTGGGAGTGTTGAATTCAACCTCCAATTATTTAACTAGCCATATCAAACCATTATGATCTCTCTAGAGTAAGATATTCAATATCAGGTCATTGTTAGGGTTCTTTGAGGGTTTAGACCAACTTCCAGTCTTAACGATCATTCATAAAACTTAGCTCCTCTTTATAAAAACCAATGCTTAAAATTTTGAGCTAAAACCCTTATTTATCTACCATAAACATCTTAGTTTATCATGTAGATGTTATGTGTGCCAACGAGCACTTGAAAAACCTTCTTGGGTAGACAACTCTTCATTATGTGCACTCGAGTAACCTTGAAACACTTTTTCAAGCCTTTTCTTGTAAATCATGAACTAAAAATTTATGCACATGCTTAAAATAACTTGTCTCACCTTTTTCAATGATCACCTACTCATTCATGTCTTGGTAATAGATCTTGATGCCTAGTCTAGCTACCATCTCTCTTTTGCTTTCTATGCCTTGACCTACAAGTCATATTAGACCTTGAATCTGACCTTTTAGCCACCCTGTAGACTTCACCTTGAAACTTTATTATGTTTCAATTTCTATTGTGTATGCTCAAACAACCTCATACACACACTCTTCTTCAAATATTCAACATATAATCTTCTGAGCTTCTTACAAATCTTACTAGCTCAACTAAGGATCTTCGTAGCATTTTTAGAGTTGCATATACAAATTTTTGAATCTGACCTTCTAATCATTTTCAAGGTCCTAAACACCTCATGTACAAACTCAAATGACCTTTATCATGCTCAAACACTGTCAATCATTCTTTAAAGCATTCTCATAGTCATAGCTCATTCAGAGCATCTTCAGAACTATTTACATAGATCTTCAGAGTATACAATTTCTTCTTTAGATCTCACTCATTTCATCATGCTACCTACACATACCTTGTCACAAGGTTTAGACAAAGCTTTGAAAGATGTTTCGACACTTGACATACTGAACTATACTTATGTTGATCTCAATAATATTTCTCAAGCTGAAATAAGAACATTCTTTAAATAGTACTTTCACATTACTACTTTCATACAATAACAATACTTACTATGTTGGCAGAAGAACTCGTCATACACATACCTCAAGGCTTACTTGACCATGCACCTTCACAAGAGCCTTTAACATCAATACATAAATGAAATAACCATGCACCTTTGACATCAATGTCAACATTAAATACCAAAGCTCAACACTCAATGACAATGTTCAACAACCACCAAAAGTTATTAGTGAACCATCCAAAGTATCATTCTCTATCAAGAAATCCTTGTTGAATAAATACATCCAGATATAAATTTTTTTGGTAGATTTTAGTGGTAATTTTGGTTTTTCTTGGGTAAACACAATTATCAAATAGACCCACATTAATATGCCAAATGGTAAAGCTAAACTCTATAAACTTTCTAAGAGTTCTTTTGATCATCATGGAATTAGAAACCCTTTCTCTATAAGTGTTACAAGTGATGCTATTAAATAATATCAAACACTAGGGACTAATGAGTTCACCATATGTACAAAAACCAATATCTTTCACCCAACCACTATTGACTAACCACCAAATACTACAAAATTTAAAATAAGATAGGTCTATATTGATAATCCTCAATTCCTTGGCAAATTCGGAATATTCAACTTTTCTATGATGTGCATCGAATGTGATCTCAAAATCTTGATATAACTCGTTATAGTACCATTATACTAGATTAGCATAATAAGCATGTAACACAGGGTTTAGGATTCGTTCTTGGATTATAACTAGAAGATCATTCCATGTTGTTTCTCTTCTATTTGGCTTAATGTTTTCATTGTTTTTGATATTGTCTTCATCAAGTAATGAAGAGCTGATTTGTTTATTTATTGGTGTATTTTGATTGCCCCCAAGAGCCTAAAATAATGTCTCTTTAGGGAGTGTTTCTTCAATTTGGATGTCCTCTTGGATCTTTATAGATGTGGCAATTGATATGCCACCATGAAATAAGTCCAATGATGTATGTTTCTTTGGGTCCCAATTGACATGTGTAGGTAATGTAATGTTAGTATATTAGATGGGAAAAGGAAGGGTAGTACATATGGAAGGATAATATGTTGTATGTTCCTCATAGAGGCTATCAATAGAACTTACATCGATGCCAAATGAAGCTTCCTTAATAACCATAAAAGGTTCACTGACATTATCAAATGGATCTATTGACATGGTTATTGTTGATGATGAACTTGCTCTTAATGTCAAAATGGATTGTAAATCATATTTTGATAATAAATTTTGTCTTGGTTTAGAGGTGGCCATAGGGAAGTCCTATTGAATTACGTTATCCACAAGTGTTTTTTTCACGAGACATTTTGAAATGATGGATTTAGGATGAAGAGATTTTTTAAAATGTAAAATCTTAAGTAATGAACAAAGATATGTTATTGTCCAATGATGGATAGGTTGTGTTGGTTGAAGGAGGTTTGATCCAAGATAGGATTTTGGTCAAAAATGGGTTCTTTGTCAAAAATGTGAGCTTGATCAAATATAGGTTTTTGGTTGAAGATATACTCTTCAACAAAAATAGGCTCATTAAAAATGGATGGTAGACCATGGTTATCAAAGGTGGGTTGGTGGACTATGGATTGGTTGAAAATTAATGTGTTAAAAAGAGGTTTATGAGAAATGGATGGAAGGTTATGACCTTGACTTGGAAATGGAGTGGCTTGCTCAGGAAAGACATTTTGGCATACCTCCAAGTTATGGTTTTTCAACGTGGATACACTCAAATCTACCTTGATGTACCCTTTGTCAATCAAATCTTGGATATAATTATTTAGTCTTGTATAATGTTTTGTAGAATGACCTTTAATTATGTGATAATTACATTATTCATTAGGTTTACACCACTTAGGTTTTGGGACATTTGGTTCAAAGTATTTGGTGTTTAGAAATATGACTGAGTTTGTAGCCACTAATTTTTTAAATAATACATCATAACATTTCCCTATAGAAGTGAATTTTTTATTAATAGGCACAATAATGTTGTTGATATGTTGGGAATTTTGAATTTGTTATAGCTTTGGGGGTGGAATGATACTAGATGGTAGGGATTCTAGAATTGGATTTCTTTTGCTAGTGCAATGAGGGATGTTGGAATTAAGACTATAACAAGTGGATGGGAGATTTGGTTTATTTTGGAAAATAGGGTCACTAGTGATAGGGTGATGTTAATATGGAATGTTGTGGGATTCCCTAGTAATAAAGTGGGATAGAGATGTAGCTTGATCTTGGAAGGATGGATTTGTTGGATCTATGTTAAAGGTGAAAGTATTTGAATTTTGTGGATTTGTAAAGGTAGATGGATTTGTGAAAAAGTTTGGATTTGATGAATTTGTGAACAAATGTGTATTTGATGTAGTTTGGTTCTAGTTTGGGAATGGGTTGGATTTAAAATCAAATGGTTGATTTTGATGAATGTGAAAAAGTTAGTTTTGATGGGTGTAAGAGTTTAAATATTGATTTGGATGGAATATATTTAGATTCGATTGAATTGGGGTTTAATTTGTAGATTGTTTTTTCTTCAAGTAAATATTTGAAAGTGGTGATAAAGGTGAACCAAAGGTTTCATCTAGATTGATGCTAAGGTTAGAACTAGATGGATCTATGAACGTATTTTGATTTATAATTGGTGACTTTTGATTTATGGGTGGTGTGGAACTTGTAAAAGAATTCAAAGAATTTTGACTACCAAAGTTTAAAAATTGATTCGATGTTTTCAATAAAGTAAAATTTGGATGTTGATCTATGGGTAAACATGAATAAGTAATCAAGTTTGAAATTGTTTAATTGATGTTTGGGTTGGATTGGTCGATTGGTAAACTTGAATAACTATTTGAGTTTGGATTTGATTGATTGATGGATGAGAATGAATACATATTCAAACTCAGATTTGGATTTATGTTGTGATTGATCGGTGAGTTTGCAATGATATAAAAACTTTGATTTAGTTTGTTGGATGATTGATTTGATGTTGATTCAAATATGTGTTTGGATCAAAATTGGTTGGATAGAAATCTAGGTTAAGAAAAAGATTATTTGGATTTGGATTTATGATTGAATTGATCAAGGGATTGTTAAAGATATCTATGTCTCTTTAAATGTGTGACATTATTAAGGGAAACAATTGACTCAATAAATGAAAAAGACTTAAAACTAGACTCTAGTAAATCAAAATACCAAAGTGACTAAAAAGCTTGATTGTTAACTAAATGCTTTTGAATTTTGAGACAAATTTGGCTTAAGATGTTTGATACCTTTAAGATTCAAAAGGAATTTGTTTTCAATCAAGAATAATCCAACACATGGTAAACACAAGGAAACAACAAACAAAATTCCATTCTAAACAATTAAATAATTACACATAAAAGGTGAAAAACTAGGATAAGGGTTGTAAACAATGTTTGGGCCTTTTGATGTCACTGACTTGTCTGTAATCTCAACTATGGCCTAATATTTCAAGACAATAACAATTAAATATCCTATCTTTTTCATATCTCACTGAGTCTAGTTTCAAGGGTGTGTGAAAGGTAGCTTCTCAACACTAACAGCTAACTGATGCACCAAAGTCAAATGACAAAAGAGGTTTTTCTAGCCTTAAGATTTAAATAGGATTATCTAAGGGAGGAAAATCATAGAAGAAATAGATAAAGTAGATGCACACTATTGTGTCTTATCTTAAAGTACTCAACACAATCGTAGGGATCTCGATGTGTTGACAATCGATGATATCATATTTTAAAGCAACTATTGAAACCCTGGGTATTGAAGCATAAAAGCCCTTCATGTCACTATGTGCTTAAAACACATAACCACTTAGATAATTAAAATATCTAGATCTTGATTTATATACCCCATCGATAAATGGGGTTTGGCCTACTATGTGGTAGTGAAATCCACGATCAAAAAACCCTTAAAAAACAAGTGTCTATTTTTGATTTCTAAGTATCATCACCAATGTGACGCCAAGGAAGGATCATACGCAGGCACCACTTGAGTAGCACAAAAAATTATGGAATTATTTATGATTCCTAAGTATCATCACCAATGTGATGTCAAGGGAAGAGTATACACAATTTTCACAATTACAAACAGAATGTTGAAATAAAATGTGGATGTAATACTAAAAACTTTGAAAAATATAATTGAAAACATTAGTAAAATAAAAGAAATTAGTTTTTTGCTCAGCCTTTTTGTATAATTATTTTGCAAATAAATAGTTAGAATATTTGTTTAGAATTAGTACAAGGTAACCTATATGAAGCAAAAAAAACCCATAAAAAATAACACAAAAATTGCTTCTCTATGACAAATTTGTAGTTACACAGAAAGATAAAAAAGTGAAATTGTAATAATTCAAACATAGGAAATAAACAAAATATAAAAAAACACAAAATAAATAAATCTATGCTTACAAAATAATTTTGATGGCCTACGTGACAATTTTGTAGTTATAGAAATGATTTTGCTGGTAAAAACAATGATTTAACAGCTTGTAGAAATGATTTCATTGATAGAAAAAGTGATTTTACTACGTAGAACAATAATTTCACTGCTTATAAAGATAATTTTGCAACTATAAAATGATTTCGTTGTTAGACCTACAAACACTGAAATATAAAACATAGGGGGATAGATTCATGGTTTTATGATAATTTCATTACTCATAATAATAATTTTATAGTCAATTAAGATGAATTTGTAGTTAGAAACAACGATTTCACTAGAAAGCTTGCCAATTTTGTTGTTTTCCTGTAGTAGAGAATTAGAAAAAACTAAAAACACAAACAAAAGCAAAAGCAAAAGATGAACAAAAATTTAATGATGTAAAGAAAATTAGGAAAAAAAGTCTAAAAATGGGTCAAAAAATGATTTCATTGTTACAGGGTATAATTTTGCAACTAATGTTTCCAAATTCGTAGTTATGTAGTGAGCATACACAATCGAGTAGAAAATGCCAAATAGAGACATGTAGCTTACACCAGCACTCACAAAGACAAGATTAAACACATGCAAATACAAATAACAAAAATCAAATGAAAAATGTTTTTTAAATGCAATTATGATGAATGTAGGATGAAAAAGACAAGGGAAGGTTCCACTGGGCATGCCAAAATGTATGAACTAAACCTAGAAATGCTAATAAATCAACTAATTATGCAATCTTAATCTAAGCTAAATTCAACTTAAGATAGAGCAACAAATAAAGAAAATAGTAAACATAAACTTGTATCTTAAATATATAAGTTTCCTCCATTACGATGTAAACTTGATTTGCTTTTCAACAATGTGGTTGCTCATTCTTCCAATTCAAAGGAGAACGGGCAGTGTTTTGGTGAAAAAAGAGTTTTTAGATGCTTTGATTCACTAGGATTCACTTGTAAATTGAATAGAACTTTGTTAGCATAAGTTAGGATGGATAAAAATGATGGTTTTCAAACTTATTTACAGTTTTCTGGAGAAAAATCTAATGGTGGATGATTATTTGGATTTTTTAAATGATCTAAATAGTCAATGATGGTTAATGAGTCCTCACCCATGAGGATGATGACCATTTCAAATGGTTGAGATAATTATGGGAATGGTTATTTGAGTCAGTAGGAATGAGTCAAACTTTTTGACAACTCATGGGATGACTCAAAGGAGGTTGAGGAAGTTATGGGTCTGGTTGAGATGAGTCAACATGTGAGGGAGACTAAGGTGGAAGATGTTGGGTGAAGTGTAAAACCCATATTTTATATTTAAATAAGGATTTAAAGTGTGCAAATATTGATTAATTTGATTTATTCGATTGTTTAAATTTGGAGGGAGATGTCATGAATTATATTAAGAAGAATTATTAATAGGTTTTAGGTGTATTTCGACACTAAATATAATCTAGGTGTCTACAATATTATTTAAAAATTTAGATTTATACATGAAATGCAAGAAAGGGATTGGTTACTTTTGTAAGATGATTGGTATCATGATCTCATTTACTATTTTCATAATCAAAATTACCCTGACTCATTAGATAAACATCAAAGAAGAACTCTCATATTACAATCTTTAAAGTATATCTCATCTGAAAATTTTATATTTTATAGATATAGAGATAGAGTTTTATTACATTGTCTTACACATAATCAAACTCATATTGTCCTTAAGATTTCCCACGAAGGTAGTTTTGGTAGACATTTTACTACACAAACAACATCATATAAAGTTTTGTGTACTAGTTATTATTAACAAACTCTCTTCAAAGATGTCTTTCACCTAGTTAGATCATGTATACTTCATAAATTATTTGTAGGAAGAGATATATTATTTGTGATGCCACTAAATCTAATTATTCGTTGAGAAACCATTCACTTAATGGAGTATAGACTTCATTTTTGATATACATCTTTTATCATCAACTCATCATAGATATATTTTGACTGCAATTGATTATTTTATGAAATACCCTGAAGTTGTAGCTCTCAAATGTTATGTCACTTCAAAAGTCATTTTTTTCTTTGAAACCATATTATCATGTTTTGGAGTCCTTTTTGAAATCATTTTAGATAACGGTCCTTGATTTACATCAGAACTTATAATTCTTAGGATGTTACTCTATTATTTCAAGTCATTTATCTAAGTATTATTCTCAAGGAAATAAAGAAAAGGAATCAAATAACAAAAAAATGATTTTAATCGTGAATAAAATTGTATTAAAAAATAAAAGAAATTAACATATTAGCCTTATGGGTTGATCATACTACAATTAAAGATGCAATAAGTTATTCTCTTTTTATGCTTGCTTTTGGTTTTGAAGTAACTATGTCAATTGAATTACAAATTACTTCGACAAGAAATGCTCTCTAATGCACTTCTAAAAATATTGACACAATGCAACAAAGATTATATGATCTTTTACCATTAGATGAAGCAAAGGCTATCGCATTACAAAAACTTGAAAAAAACTAAAGAAAAACTTTAAAAAATATTTGATAAGAGGGTTTCTAAGAAAGTATTCAAAGTTGGTGACTTAGTCTTATACTAGGATAAAGTTCATGAAAAATATAGAAAACATCATAAATTTGACTCTTTATGGCTAGAACAATACAAAATAGTTATTGTTCTTGGATGGAATGTTTTTTATTTACAAGACCAAGCTGGAAATTGATTATGTCATATAGTTAATGGACATCATTTGAAACTTTTCTATGATTTATCTCTTTTCTTTTTTATTTTATTTGTTTTCTTTTTGTTTCATTTGTCCTTTTTTTTAATTGTTTGCTTTGTTTTTTTTAATTTTGTGTGTTTATTGAAAACTCGATATCTCAATTGTATTCACGTAATATTCTTCATACAGATGAAGGTAGGTAATAATGATATGAGTCTAAGTATTTTTATTTATCAATGATTAATTGCTTAGTATATTTGGTTTAATGAGTCCATAATTAAGTAACAATGGAAATACTATTGTTTAAAGCATCACTTGCTTTTATATTTTATGTTTTAGGCTACTGTAATAATGTTCATCCAATCTAAACTTATTAATCGTTTATATCATTTTTTTCATATCACACTAACCAAACAAATGATCCCTTATTACATAACTTTTTCAAGGGGTTTGTGCTTAGCTAATTCGAAAATAATTTACTTGGATTGCACTTATAAGTTTTTAAAAAATCACTTTTTTCATTGCAACTTGGTCTTATGCATGAAACTAACCAACAAGGTCACCAATGTTATCACAAATTTTTACAACCAAGTCAAAATATTTAAACAACTCAAACATTTGTTGTATCACATCGAGATCATTACATACAATGGGGGCCAACTTGTTTTATAGCACTTGATTGTCATTTTAATTCTTTAAGTATACATTGATTGTTTTATTTGATTAATTCTAACATAATTACCAACATATTATACAACATTTTTTATTCAGTGTATTTTCTCTATCTTTTTATTAAATAATGTGATGCAAACAACTTACAAGATTATTTTTTATGAGAATCATCATTAATCGAATTTCTGATAAGTCATGAATTATAGTGAACATTTGACGACATGAATAAATAATTTCATTTTTATTAAGCAAATTTTTCATCTCTATGATAATTATTTTCAATTAGCATCATGTTACTCCTGACACTTTATTGTGTCACATTCACTTACAATGCATAACTTAAATATGCATACTACAAGTTCTTCATGATTTCGATGATTTTAATATTATTTAAAACCTAAATTACCAAAGTCCTAAACCCTAATGACATCCTCAGAACCTAAACCTACCTAAAATTATAATCTAAGTGGATTTTGTTAGAAACATAATCATATTGATTATATTTGCCATAGCCACATCAAAGACTTGTTTGGTGACTATAGTGACGTTGGTTGTATTTACGATGGCACATGGTTTCAACCTATGCATACTAATGTCAAATTGTGGTCATTTATTTGTTTAGACTTTCATATGGTAGTATTCAAATTAGTCATAAAGGAATTCCAATATGCATTGTTTGATAGTTAATGGACCCATTCATTGAATCATGGATTACACTTGATATATGCATTTTTTTTTATAGTTAATGGGCTCATTCATTAAATTACGGATTATACTTGATATGTTTTAAATTTATAATAAAGTCCCAAAGGACTATTGATAAGCCTAAAACTACTTTAGTCTTATCAAATTCATGTTTCAAATTTAGTAAAAAGTGGTTGGTGAGAGGTTTTTTTTGGAGAGATAAATAAATTAGAGAAACGGTTTGGAGATGGTTTTCACGATGATTAACATCATTGGCATTGAATTTAGAATAATTTTTAAATATATAATGATATCTGGTAGGGTTTTTTTTTTATGAAATATATCTATATATTAATTTAACATAAATATATAAATAATTCATAAAAAAATATATAGGCAGTATGAGAGCACACCATGCAGTCACACTAGGCAGGGCTAGGAGCCATAAACAAAAGTATCATAAACAACTTGGAAAAGCCTAGGATCAAGTCACATATAAAAAAGAACTTTAAGCAGTAAGAACAAGGCTAGAAGGTAGTGGATCCATATCATCCAGACCCCATCCCGAGCTAGGCAAGTCATTGCCATCTAGAATGGGCTCCCAACCAATAGTTTGAGCAGTATCCCTATCATCTTCTTCTTGTGTTTGAGTGGGAAAAATGGCCAGAGAGAGCCTAGGGAACTTATCTAGCACATTCGATCAGCCTTTAGGTGACACCCCCAAGAATTCAAGTGTAGAGGAGGAGGAGCATCCTAGCCATCCTGCTCAGTAGGGGAAGGAGGCAGCAGTTGCCACCCTCATTGCTGCTCAGGAGGGGTCATGCATTGGTACAGGGTATCGCTATAAGATTGAAACTAGGAATGGTTGTGATGATACCCACCATGAGGTGGTAGAGCCACTCTATCCTCCAGTCTGGGATCCCTAGGTGGAGATGGTAGAACCCAAGCCATTGCACAAGGAGCATCTTCCCAGTGGGAGAGGAGATCCTGAAGGTGCCCAAGCTCGATAGCCACTTTATTGACTTGAACTTGAATCTACAAAAGAACATTGGAGATGATCGAGGACTTGTTTAAAGTAGAAACATTACAATCATCAACAATATGATTAAACACTGAATTATTTCTTTCTTTCCAAATCTAGAAAAGAATATCCACTCTGAAAGTATGCCAGACTTGTACATATTTGAAGGGCATCATGGTTTTATCTCTAAGGAGGATGTCCTTCCAAAGGAATAATTCAAGTCCTTAAAGGCTTGAAGAGATCATGGATCCAAGTCTAGATCCTTTGAGCTTCAGGGTAGTACCAGAACAAATGAGGAAGCATCTCAAGGTGGCCATAGAAAGGGCAAGTAGGCAAGTGGACTCCTAGTTGGATGACTCTTCTGCCAATGGATAAGCCTTGGTGTAGTATACACTAAGCAAAATGAGTAATTTTAGGCTCCACACAAGCCCCCCAGACAATGTTGAATCAAAATCTCCATGTCAAAATAGACAAGTGTTGCACCCAATGGGCATTGAGCTTGTCCACCATGGGCAAATAAAGAGTGAGCCATCCATAGCCAAGTTAAAGAGTGTAATTACAAAAGGGGGTATCCATATACCACTTCCACCATGGCCGAGTGGAGAGGACCAAGATTTTATGAAACATAAAAGGTGGCACAACATTGATAATCTCTTGGTAGGATTCTTGGTCTGCATTGGCTAACCAAAATTTGGCTTTCACCTCCTTCCAGGGTAGCCAAAAGTGAGTTCACCTGTAAAAGATATCCTGGATAGTATGAATTCCCTTTCAGAAAAGTTTGAGAGCATTGATCCATGAGACTTTTGGTAGGGGCACTTCATTGAGGTTAAAAATGGGAGAGCACCAAAGAGAGTGGGTGTTAGCAGATAACCATTGTAAAAACCATAACCATTCTAGAGAAGCCATGGCTTAATCTTTTCCCATGCTTTCCAGATGCTTTTAGACACAAAGGATCCTATGATTTGGATAGGAGACTGAATGAAAAGTAGATTAGGGAAGCTGAGTCCTTTCTAGGCTTTCTTGCCCTTAGGCAAACCTGAGGTGATACAATGTCTAAATAACACCTTCTAAGCTTCTTGACCCTCAATGGCCTACACAATCTATTTGGCACATAAGATAGTTCCTTATTGGGCTATGTCCATGAGCCCCATCCCTCCAACATCATGCATGAGGTAGCAATATTCCCAGGCCACCCTGAGAAATCCTTTACCTTAAGGGGAAGTGGCCCAAAGGCAATCTTTGAGCAGTTTCTCCAACTTCTAGTAAGATTTCTTAAAAGGTACCCAACATGATGAATAGTACACATGGGTGGTCACAATAATCTTTGAGCAGATTTGAAATTTTCTTGCTAATGAAAGAGACTTAATCACCCAATAATCTAGCTTCGTAGCAACTATGTCAACAACATATTACCACAATAAAGGTGGCAAAGCATAAAAAATAAAGGGGATGCTAAGAAATTTGAAAACATCATCAGGTTGGATCCACTTATAACCAAATTTAGCAGCGCACACCAATGGAGGGAGGTAAGATTACCTATAGCAATGACTTTTATGTCATTGGATACTAGAGCTAGTGGCCAGGCAGAAGGTGTCGAGACACTATAAGGCATTATCCACATTAGATTTATCCTAAATGAGGGTCAGGAAGGATTCATCCACAAAGTGACCATTAAGCAATTACATATCTTCTTAAGGGTTCATGGCATCTGGAGGGAGATAAATTCCCTTAACAAGGCCCCTAACTTGGGCATTGTTAAGAAGGTATCCAAAACTCTCAACTGCAAGCACATTCAAGGTGGGAGCCAGTGGGCACCCCTATTGAATGGAGCATAATAGGTCAAACTGATCAGAGGTAACTCCATTAATGGAGAGGATTTTTGAGGCATCTAAAAAAAGCATTTGGATGGTTTGGATGAAGATGGGCCCGAAGCCCAGTGCTTGAAGCATGGTTAAAATAAATGGCCATTTGATGTGATCATAAGCTTTTTCAAAGTTAATTTTAATGAACATATCTTGCTTCTTAGACCATCTGGCCCAGTCCATCCCTTCTCAAAATGTGATGATGTTATGCAATATATAATGGCTTCAAATGAAACCTATTTTTTATAAGTGCATAATGAGAGGTAGCATATTGCACAACCAGATCCCTAGAGCCTTGGAAATGATCTTATAGGGGACATTCAAGAGGGTGATGGGTCACCAGTTGCAAATCAATTCAGGATTTCCCTTCTTAGGTATGATTTTAATATTTCCTTTATTTATATGTTTACCAGTGAATGCGAGCAAAATGCTTCTTGATAAACCTTATGTAAGTCACTACCCACAAGGTCCCAAAGGGTTTTATAGAATTTGTAGGGAAATCCATCAATGCTAGGGGCTTTATCATTAGCCAATGTTAGACACTACCTGATGCAAGTCATCAACAATGAGGGGCCTATCATAAGCCACCCACTGGGCAAGAGTGAGTTTGCATGACACCACTGTCAAGCATTACTGAAGGGAAATTTCACACTCAATTGAGGGGGTATGATATTTGAACACTTATTGATAATGTTAGACAAAGACTTAAATAATAGACAGAGTCTTTATGAGTCTATTGCTAGCCTCAAAGATGACTTGAATTTGTCTATTTGATTTCTTGGCTCGTAGCATTTGAAATAACTCTTTTGAAGCTTTGTCCCCAATCTTAAGCCAGTGAATCCTAGCTTTGACTTGGGCTCCCCAGGAATTGTAATTGTCTATAATCTGAATGCGATGCCATAAGGAGGCAACTCTAACCTATAAGATCTCATTGAAGGGATCTTTTTCTAGGGCTAAAGTTGTGTGGCTCAGCTGTAAGAAGTAGCAGAGTAGGAGTGTCTCCAAATTTTAGCAAGTTAGTAGCCATAGATTCATAGAAAGCGAGATGTCCTTTTGATGGCATCATCCCACCAAATAATCCAACTAGATTCTTGGGAAGGATGTGGATACAAATCCTAAACTCTCCTAATGTCTGTTGTCGTGGGCCCATGTTTGAGCAAAGAGGTGTTTAGGAAGAATTATGTTTTGTGGACTTTGGGTTTCATAAACTATCAAGTCACTCTGAACTGGATAAGGGAGTGGTCAAAAAGCCCAAAATATAGTAGTTCCTACATTGAAGGGGAAAATCCATTATCAAAGGAGAAGTATAGTTGAGTGGACATTAATGCCCTATCTAGATGTTTTAGAACATGAGTAGGGCCATCCCTAAAATTACTTCAAGTGTACCAAACTCCATCTATAGGCTGGCAGGTTAAATTAGGGTCATAAAGGCCCCATTTAGTGCATATGTAAAACCACACCTCCCTTTCACTAACTACCCACCTCATAGGTAAGTGGCCCACTTTGTCCTCGGGAGATGCCACCATATTAAAGTCACCACATAATACCTAATGGGCATCAGGGAGATAATTTGCTATCCACTCCCATAAATGGGTACGCTCTAAGGCACCTTTCGAGGCATAAATATTAATAAAGCTAAAGGAGTGGCTTTCAATGCTAAAAATAGCCCATACTTACCATTGATGGGGTCCACACCAAATTGTACTAGGTGAGGTCACCACTTTAGATAAATGAATATGATCACCCCTCCACATCCTGCCTCATGATTGCTATGAAGAATGATACTATCATGCCAGATTGAATTAGTAACAATCTTCAATAAAAAATTTACCACCTTAACTTCTTACAGACAAAGAATGTCCATCTTGGGAAACTTCCTTATGAAATTACACATAACAAACTTGTGTTTTGGGTTTGTGAGACCCCAAACATTCCATGAAAATCAATTCATAGATGATGGGTGTCAAGTGACATGTCCTCCAATTTCAGACCTTCCAAGGCATCATATTGATTCTATAGAAAGTGCCCATTGTTGGCACTTAAAAAATCAACAAATTACTTCTTCACAATAGGGTTAGCCTGGTACTCTCCTTCCTCCACCTTGTCACTCCTCCAAGGAGGGTTGTGAGAGCATTTGGGCATATCCCACAGAGCAAGAAGTGGTTGAGTGGTTGGCTGTGAGTATGAAAATCTAGAAGAACTAGGCAAGAAGGCCTCAAAACCTTGGGACAAAATGCTAGTAGCTAGAGGGGTGTTAAATACCCAGGGCTTTTCAACCAATTTTAAGGCCTCAACCTGAGGAGGCACTTTCTCAGTAGGATCCTACTCCTATGATCCATTGCTCAAAGATGGCTTGCCTCCTTTGGGAGCAAAAATTGCATTTGTAGCTTTAGAGTAGTTGTTCTTCCCTACCGTAATTCATCCATCCTTAGTTGGTTTTTTGCTAGCTTTAGGAGAGGGCTTGGGGGGAGAGGAGGAGAGATTAACCACATTATTACAAGCCAACTAAAGGGGATAATCCTAAATCTTGTGGGTAGTGGCTTGGTAGTGAAAGCAAATGTTAGGCAAGTTGATCTACAAGACTCATTGGGAGTGCCTCACATCCCCAACTTGAATTTCCATAAACTCCTTGAGGTCTCAAGAGAGGTATACTTCTACACAAACACTTTTTTGTGTTATAGTAGAGTAGAACTAGCTTTGTTCATGACAAACCACATGTCCTATAGAGGACACAATCTAGTGAATAAAGTGCTAGTAGGGGAGTAAGAGGCCTAGAAATTCAACCCAAACCAGGACTTTAAGAGCAGTGTGCTTTGAGACCAGAAAGTCTTGTGTTTAGGGGGAGAGAACCATAAGCGAGTTCTTGACATACCAAGTGATAGATTTATGGAGGTTTCCTCCTGCATGAGAGGGGTTAGAAAAGTGAAAGAGAAAAAAACCCTTAGTCATGTTCTGGACACTTTCTAGCTTAATGTTGTGAGTTGCCCAATGAGTTTGAACCCAAGATCGTAGCATACTTTCAGAGGGAATTCTCCCAACAAAATATCTTATTAAGCAAAATTTCTCTAAAAATTGACACAGATAATTAAATTCAGGAATAGGCAATATAACATCAGGTTTCAAAGCATTACCTTGTGGTAAACTTTCGAGACAAACTTCTTTGGGCACTTTTAAGGGGCCATTGCTTGTCACTTTGTTGTTCTTCTCCACAACAAAAACAATTAGGATAGAATGGGGAGAAGTCATTATAAAGGTTGGCCTTGCCCAAAGATGAGAAACCTTGAATGATAATAAATGCAAGTCCTGCAGGTGACTTAAGGCCGTGGTATGACACAAGGCTAGGCAGGCAAAAATACCAGGGCCAACTCAATGGCATGCATGGAGGAAACCCTAGTCGAGTGAAATCTCACCACTTTATCAATACTAATCAGTGGGGGTTATTTTGAGTTTTAGATAAAAATTAAGGCATCCACCACCACATATTATATGTGGTTTACATTTAAAGAGCCACTTGGCTCTACGACCAACATTCAATGCAACTTAAGGATGGGTATAGTTGAACACTTCCTTTCATTTGGTCATTTATTTTCTTGGGCAAGTTTTTATGTGGAAGCCAAATGTTTCCATTTATTTTCTCAGCAAGTTTATGACATTTTAATCTATATTATTCTCTAGTTTTGACATCTATGCAATTGTAATAATAATCTAGGGCACTCACAGGTGTTGAACAAATTTCTTGATAGATGTTTTGGTTTTTTTGGGTTTTGGTGGATGCATTATACTTAGAGATTTCTTGAGAAGCATATTTTATACAGGTATGAACAATTATTAGTTTTAAATAATCATGTATAATTGAAGAAAGTTTGACCATAACAAGCAGTATCAAAATAAATATAGTTGTTATTATCAGTGGGTATAAACATTTTCTCAATAGTTTTCAAAACAAAGATGAATTTTTAAAAAAAATCAGCATTCTTGAGATGTTTGGGATAACAATATATTGTTTTTATTTTATTGATTCATGTATTAATCTCTACATGCATGTTGATTGTTTCTCAAACAATATCTAGGTGTTATTGTTTTCCTTGGTTGTTTATATATCTAAAGTTTGCATGTAGTTATATATGTATTTTCAAACTTGGTCTTGGTTATTTGTTTTCTTGTCTTTGATTATTGAACTCGGAATCCTTTTTGAAACCCTTTCATGTATTTTTAAATTCATAAGAGGATTTTGTTAGTGGGTTTTTCTTTGAAAACATAGTAGTTGATTATCAAGGCTCAGAAGGATTTGTTTGATACCTTTTTTAAGTTTATAAAATGTATAACTCTTGAATCTTGTTTTAGAAACTTGTTGCATGAAGAACACATGGTCATTTATTTTGTTGTCTGCATGCAAATATTTCAAGTTCAAAACTTGTGTGTGCTTTAAATTTTCATTAGGATTTCAGTCTTAATATTTTGATCTTACTTTATGATTCAAGGCAGAGTTAATATACCGAAACTTCAAACAATGTGGATAGATTTATGGGCCTAAGAGTTTATAAGTTTTGGCTTTGCATGCATATGTTTGACTCATATATGTGACGGGTTATTGGTGCAACTATCATGTTGGTTTTTTTAGAAACATGGGTTTTGATAATTACACAATCAAATCTCTCTAATTTTAGAGTTTTGTTGGTATTCATTTTGGTAAATAAGTGGTTGAAATATTATATATGAAATTCAATTTATAGATGGATATTTGGATTCTAGTGTATATCATATAATTTTAAGACTCATATATATATATATATATATATATATATATATATATATATATATATATATATATATATATATATATATATATATATATATATATATATATATATATCTAATTTTATTTAGATCATTTATGTATTCATCTTAGTTTACATAAAATTTTCGAATATTATTTTGGTCATCTTTGGACATTTTCAATGGTTTGCAAACAAGATAATTTGTCTATTGAGTTGTACATGAAGATTTGTGTTGATATGGTTTTACAAGTATATAAATGAGAATATTATATGTTTGAAGCCTAAATGCATAATAATATTTAGTATATTTGAAACCTTACAATGAATTATTAGACTCTTATTTTGAGAAGTATTGATGTTATGATATATTGTCATTTTAAATGCAAATATAAATGCCTTGAAATGGTTATGGTTTGTTTCAAAATTCACATGGTTAGATGATTGACACAACTTTTTTGTAGTTTTTCTAAGTTATTATTTTTTTGAAAAATTAATTTTTTAAGTGTTTATAATAGTTGAAAATAATTTTCTTCAACAAACAATCAAATAATTACAAATAAATTTTGAATGTTTATATTCATTTGAAATATTCATTCTTTTTTAATAGCTTTTACAAAGATGGCGCTTTTATTTGAAATATTTCTTATTTCTCTTTTCCCTCTCCATTTAAAAAAAAAATGTTAGGTTGGAGTAGAAGTTCTTAGAGTAATGGTAGAAATAATGTTTGGGGAAAATCTCAACAAAATGAGATTGTGCCACCTATTCAAGGTATTTATTGAGGTGTACCCTTTAGGGTCCAAAGGGCCTTTAACATGTTTATGCATGGTTTTAATCATGGCACTTGAATTTCTATTAATTTTAATACTAGTGATATTTAATTTTCAAATATATTTAATTTTGTGCCTTCTAGTTCTTTGTCATCACATGGTACCTATTCTTGGTAACGTTTTCACATAGGTGTTTGGATTTCTCATTCCTCTAGACTTAGTTATTCAAATACTTTAGTACATCATATGCAACCTCCACATAATAAGATTAATCCATCTATTCATTTTGAGCCTGAAAATAATGCCTTATTAATTCTTGAAGCCTTAAAGCTTGCAGTTGACCCAACCAATGTTTCTTTCTTAAGTCGTAGACATGCTAGTAGCCTTTCATCCATGCCTATGATAACTCACATAATGAATCAAATTAATTTGGAAGCAGATGATGAGTCTATAGATGTTACTTGGATTGAGATGACAATTATAACTCTTGAGGACACTGAGTATTAGACTGAACATGGGGATATTTTAGTTGATTTGATTTTAGATGAGGGATGATATGTTTTCTATTTTATTTGTTGTTAATGCTCTAGGCATTCTCAAACTTTGATAATCTCTTTCAATTGGACTTGATTACTTTTAATATGCAAAATTTTGATTTAATGTTGGATGGATTACTACAATAAAAACTTAGTTATAATTTGTTTATTTATATAATTTGCTCTTTTTAATTGATGTTTACTCAATCTAGTGAATTTTTTGTTTTAAATGAGTTTCAATGAATTATTTTAGTAAATGGATTTTAGCTAACTATTTTGAGAATGTCATGTTATATATTATCATTCTTGAAGAATAAGTTTGATAATTTTAATGGATTTTAAAGGAATATTACTTAGATATTAGTCATTTATGATTAATTAATTCATATGAAAACTTGTTTTAACAATAAATTAAATTGTTACAATTGCCCCCCACCTTACTAGAGAAATTTTATTTTGGTATATTAAGTTAATTAAAGACTTTGAGTCATAATAAGTTTATTTTATGAACTTATTATTTAAAAACCCTGATATAAGTTAGCTAACTTTTAATATAGTAAATCTAACTTTATTTTAAGTTAACTAAAAGTTAATTATGGCTTATATTACGACTAACTTCTAAAGCGAAGGTTTAAAAATATTTAAATGACATAATTTAGAAATATAAGAACTCGTGCAAGTACAAGAGCTCTTATGTTCAAGTTTCATACTGCACTTTCTCTTTATCTTTGAGATCAAGTATTACCTGGAGGAATACCAAACAATGTATTTTTTGATGGTGAAGTGTCTTTCTTAGTACAACATGTATATCTAAGTTGATTATTTGATTTATAAATTAATTATCTGAATATGACCAAGATTATTAATCTTTTGATGATCGCAAAATAATATAATCATAAGTGTGGATCATATTAGAGTATTAGACTTTAGTAGTTCTAAGCTCTAATTAGGAAATTTTTATTGATTAACAATTAATATTGCGTGCACAAAATAAATAACTACATTTATTATTAGTGTGACACTTGTCACACTCCAAAATTAGAATGTTTCAAGTTGTAGTGCTTATCACAATCATATTCTAGATATGGAATGTTCTAGGTGTGAGACTTGTCACATGACCCTTTTAGGGATAGATTGTTTTGGTTTCTTATCTCTCTTATTTAAAGAGCATTAGTGAACTTGTGTGACACCAAGATCAGAGAGAAAGATATTGTATGTACTTCTGAAATAATAATAATCACTTTCCCTTGTTTTAATTGAATGTTTTTCTTGGCATTCGAGTTATTGTTTTTTAGTTTTGGTCTCTGGCTAGATCTTGTCGATACTCATGACCATTGCTTCCTCTTTTAGATCATATTTATGCTTTGCCCAAATAATGAAGAAGATGTGTACATTGTACGATAAATTATTGAGTTTTCATTATCTATAGTTCTTTCTTCTAATAATTATTATAAATCAGTTATGAAATTCATAGTTTTTAATTAAAACTTCCATATTTTTGTTATAATAAGAGTTTAGTCTTATTTCTTACTTGTACTTTCAATCTTTTAATTATGTATTTAGTTCTTTCACATTTCCCAAATTTTTTATTCATTTTTGTTTACTAACTTTAGATTAGTTTCCTTTCTAGTTTTGATTCGCTTCTCATTTCACTTTTGTCTCATGGTACCATTTATTTTCCTTTCATTGTTCACCTTTTATTTTTTTAGATTATTTTTTGTTGTCTTTTTCTGTTTTTATTATTTGACTTCTTGTCTTGTCATTATTTTGGTTTTGTTGGATGGAGTAATAAGGAAATAATAAATCATATCATTCATATAAAAAGATTTTCCAGTCCTTGATATTAAACATCAAAGTATTTAATCCTTTAAAGGATTCCTTTTTCAATAGGTTCTCTTTGTTGGATAGGATTAATAATAATTGATCAAACTCCGATATCAGTTATTGAATAAAGATTATTCTGTAATATTTTATATCGATTGTGTTAACATATTCACAATAAATTCATCTTTCTAAGATTGTTTGATCATTTGAAATAAAATATTTAATTAAATCTCAAATTTTGGTTAAGTCTCATACACTCTCTTAATCATTAAAATACCCTTTGC